>CM062818.1:855272680-856010180 GCA_031772625.1 Pinus tabuliformis | reverse complement strand
ACTCTTTATGGAAGCTATGGAAAACAAGTTTGGAATTGGAGAAGATATAGGTTCCAACTTAGAGGTCAGATTTGAGGGAAAATTAGGGAATTGGGAAGAACTAGAGAAGGGTCTAGGAAAGAAACCAAAACAATAACCCAATTTGAGTGTCGTGAACCATTCACAATCCCTCTTTAAGATGGAATCAAAGGTCAACATCAAGTCATACCAAGCTGAGAATGAAACTTTGGAATTAAATAATTGGTTGCAATAGTTGGAGGTTTATTTTAGTGTCCACCAAATAGAAGAGGAATAGAAAAATCCTTTCACTCATTTGAAACTAGAGGGTTATGCCTTAACCTGGTGCAAAAGCCACGTGGAAACCCTAAGGTTGGAGGGGGATCCCCCAATAACTGAGTGGGATGATTTCAAAACTGTCATAAAGTCCTAATTTTACCCTATCACGTATGTGGAGGATCAGTGGATCTAATGGCATTACTTCAAGTAGAGACAGGGACAAAGTGTACAGGAGTACACCACATAATTCAAGAAGATGGCAATAATGTTGGGTATCTCTCTAAGAACCTAGATGTACTCCTCGAGTATTTGGAGGCTCTACACAACCATATGCAGAGGAAAGTGATGTTAGTCAAACCCATAATAGTGGATGAGGCTTGTGATCATGCACGACATCTAGAAAACATAGGCCAAAAGAAAGGGTAGTCAAATAGTTCAAGGTAGATGGAACTTAAAAAAGCTTACAAAGAAAGAAAGAAGAATGGAAAGGGGGTGAGGACAAAAACACAACATCCACAACACACAAATGCAAATATCATGATCACCACTACAACCATTGTAACATTGATAGCCACATAGAGGAGAAATGTTAGAAACTACATCAAAAACTCAATCCAAAAAGCCCAAAGAAGAATGAAAAGAAGAAAAAGCTCATGGCCACATATTTTAGTAATTAGGTGGAAAGTAGCTCAGACATGGAAGAGAAGATGGTCTACACATAAATGTAGAGGGGGGTAAATATAAGTAGGATTCAATAGTAATAAGAGAAGGGGATTACCAAACTCTTCCATATAAATATAAAGGTCAAGAAGAAAAAAATTTGATGTTATGTTTGACTTAGGATCATAGGTGAATCTCATTACAATAGAGCTAGTCAACAAACTAAGATTGGTCATAATATTATCCAATCCCATAGACATTGGGATGGGTAAATAAGGATACAAAAATTAAGGTAACAAAAAAATGTAAAATCAAATTTGCAATCAATGTTGATTTTATTGATGAAGTAGAATTGGATGTACTTCCACTTGATGTATGTGGAGTGGTATTTAGGAGTCCCTATATTCACATGCAAGATACAATCTTCATGCAGAGTTGGAAGTAGATTGCCTCATTGAGGACAGAAAATCATTCACCATCAACACGCATAAGGGAAAGTCTAAAATTTCATTGGTAAGTGCCAACCAATCCAAGAAACTTATTACTTCTAGCAAGAAGTATGTTTTACTATTTTTAAGAGAGAATTAGCCTATAGAAGAGTCAATGAGAGCAAAGGAATCCCTGCAGCGGTGCACTAAGGAAAAGAGACAACAATCATTAGAGTTGCTAGAGGCATATAGGGGAATTTTCTAGGAGCCTAAAGGGATACCATCTATGAGGGAAGTGGATCACCAAATTTAACTATTGCTGAAATTTATGTTGCCAAACAGTGGGTTGTTGATCAGGTGCTCATGTCCTAAGTGTCGTAAAATGCTCAAAATTTAAAGTGCTTAGAACTGGTTCAAAGTTGAATGAATGGAAAGTGATCGTCTTCCCGATTCCGACGCCGCAAACGGTTCGAAAAACGGTCGCCGTATGAGGAAGTTATGGCAAAAAGAAGAATTTGTCCATAACGTTAGAAATAATATTCCGTCGGGCACGAAATCCGAGGCAACCACCAAACATTAAATGTAACTGCACTTAAGTTGGCAGAATTTTGGCAGGAGAGCCAAATTTGGCGGACCCACCATAATTGGCGGAGCTATCTGGAGTTAACTAAAGTTAGCTGGAGTTTTTGTAGGGAAAAACTGGAGAAACTTTAAATGGCCATAACTTTGGCTAGGAAAGTCGGTTTTGGACGAATTTTTTTTTTTTTTTTTGTATTTTCGACCTTCTGAGGTCATTTGCAGAGGTTTTGGAGCCGTGAAAGTTCTAGGAGCCACTAGGGCCCAGTTTTGTGAAGACTGTATAGGGTTGCAGGTATCCATTGGAGGTGATCCAATAGTCAATCCTGAAGGATTCAAGTGTTATGAATCCATTTTTGCCATCTATTTCACCTGTAGATGCTTCTATTCAGCTGTATTTTCAATTTGAGCATTTAATAAAAACAAGGACAAGCCCGGTTGGGAGCTTTGGACCCAGCAGACGTAGCCCTAGAGGGGGTGAACTGCTTTATCAACTTCTTTTGCATTTGTGGTTGATTATTTTGCAGAACAAATTCATTTTAATGTGTTAAACAATAAAAGGAAATAACTCTGCTATGCTTAAATGGGTCATGAACAGCTGAAAATTTCATGTGTTTTCTTTCTGCAAGACATGGAAATCTTTTAAACATGTTTAATTCTGAATTGCATACCTTGCAAACAAATTTCAAGTAGTTTCAAATTCAGATCAAGTTGGTATCAGAGCTCAAGGTTTTGTGCAAAGATCTTCTAACTATCTTGCAAAGTATTGATGCTTACCAGGTTGAAACTCAAAAGAGGGGAAGGACAGTTGACTAGAGAACGAGAGAATCCTCAGTCAAGGAAGGCCAGAGAGCCATCACCTCCACCTTCAATTTCACCCTCAAGAGTCTCAGCAGAAGCTTCAAGGATGTCTGAACATGAAGGAGAAATTCCTATAGAGACAGATCCAAGAGAAGAAGAAAGAGACTTCAGAAAGGCTTTCTTGGACCTCACTGAAATGGTGAGGATATTGTACCAAGAAAGAAATGAGAAATTGGCTGGAGAAGGGTCCAAACATCCACATGAAGGAGAGGGCTCTTCAGGAGGTAAGAAGGATGATGATCATTCCAAGAAAGGACATGGAGGAAATGGTGATCCACCACCCCCATCTTCACCTTCTTCCTCTTCATCCTCGTCTTCTTCTGTTCATAAGCATAGATCCTCTGGAAAAAGTCCTTTTTTGAAGCTTGATGTAAAACTCGAATTACCTATGTTTAATGGTGAAGTGAATGCAGAAAAGCTTGACAACTAGATTAGGCAGTTGGAAGTTTACTTGTGGATCCAGAATATGCATGATGATGCCACAAAGATTCAGTTGGCTTCTTTGAGAATGGATGGAGCAGCATTGGTCTGGTGGGAGGCCAAGACTAAAGAGGAGATCAAGAAATTCGGTAAGGTTACCTTAACATGGCCTGAATTTCTGTTAGCCATTAAAAAACAGTTTTATCCTCTTTCTCACATGCAGAAGGCCATTATGAATTGGCAAAATTTCAGACAACTTAAGGGTCAGAGTGTCCAAGACTACACCCAAGAATTCAGGAGAAGAGCTCTCTTGTTAGGGGTAGATTTGCAGACCCAGGAAACCTTATTGAAATACATTGGTGGCTTGCATAGCTACCTTAGACACACCATCTTGATGTTTAACCCTACTAGCCTGGACGAGGTTTGTGTCTAAGCTACCCATTTAGAGGCAAGGGGAAAAAACACATTTGAAGAGGGTAGAAACAAGCCCCCCAAGGGGAAAAACAAAGAGAAAACCTCCAAGGGAAAGGGCAAAAAGAATGCATCTATCAAACAGGAGAGTGAGAAAGTGATCTGTAAACATTGTTCTAAACCAGGCCATGAGGAGAAAAACTGTTGGAAATTATATCCTGAAAAAAGACCTCAATTTAACAAATCCAAAGGGAAACAGAAAACTGCTGCTACTACATCAACATCACAAGATTTAGGGGAAGATTCAGGTGATGAAACCAAAATTACAGCCATGGTTTTTAAAAACTTGAAGGAAAAAGAATTTGAAACTCAAGCCAGCACTAGTACCTCAAACTGCCATGTACAAGCTCCTAATGAGGAAGAAAGAATTGAACTATTTCATGTGAGGGTGATTTCAAAACATACTAAAATTGACACACTTTTTGATAGTGGGTCACAAGCAAACCTTATATCAGAGGACTTGGTCAAGTAGCTTAAACTTGAGACCGTTCCACATCCGAAGCCATATCCACTTGGATGGATTTGCAAGGATGCAAATTTACAAGTTTCAAGAAAGTGCACATTGCGCTTTGCAATTACAGCACATTTTATTGACACAGTTGAACTTGATGTGGTACCTTTTGATATAGCAGGAATTGTTTTGGGAAGTCCTTACTTGTTTGACAGGAAAGCTATCTTTCATCGCCATGAAAACAAATATCATCTGTTCAAATATGGCAAGGAGTTCATTGTTAGAGCTCATCGCAAGAAGACAAATATAGCGATGGTGAATGCAGGACAAGTAAAAAGGTTGGTCAATTCAAGTAAGAATTTTGTTCTTCTTATGATTAAGCCCAAGGTTGATGTGAATCATGAGTCATTTGAAAATTGTGATCCAAAACTTAAATCAGATCTGTATGATGTAGTTGATGCATATCATGAGATGTTTCAGGAGCCTACAAGTTTGCCTCCTAATAGGGAGATTCAGCATGAAATCCATTTGCATCCAGATTGTCCTCTTCCAAACATAGGCATGTACCGCATGTCTATTATGGAGAATGCTGAAATAAAGAAGCAAATCAAGGACTTGTTGGACAAGGGTTTCATAAGGCCAAGTACTTCGCCATGTGGGTCACCGATTGTATTGATTCCAAAGAAAGATGGCACTTGGCGTATGTGTGTTGATTTCAGGGCCTTGAACAAGATAACGGTAAAGAATCGTTACCCACTCCCAAGGATAGATGATTTGCTAGACCAGCTGAAAGATGCTCAATATTTCACTAAGCTAGACTTGCACAGTGGATATCATCAAGTAAGAATTGAAGAAAGTGACATTTGGAAGACAGCCTTTAAAACCAAACAAGGACTCTTTGAGTGGCTTGTGATGCCGTTTGGTTTGTGCAATGCACCTGCAACTTTCATGCAGGTAATGGATGATGTCTTGCATCCTTTTCTTGATGATTTCATTATTGTCTACTTAGATGAAATCTTAATTTTTAGCAAGTCTAGAGAAGATCATGTCATGCATGTTAGAAAAGTACTTGATGTTTTGAAGAAGAATCAGTTATTTCTTAAAATGTCAAAGTGTGAATTTGGAAAGACTTCTTTGGTTTATTTGGGACACATAGTAGGAGGAGGTGCTTTGAGAATTGATCCTACTAAGATTGAGGCTATTGTGAAGTGGCCTACTCCCAAATCCATAACAGAGGTAAGAAGTTTTTTGGGTGCAGCTCAATATTGGAGGAAGTTTATCTCTAACTTCTCTTCTATAGCAGCTCCTATGCATGCAGTGACAAGTGTGAAGCATGCTTTCCAATGGGGAGACAAGCAGCAAAAAGCTTTCGAATCTTTGAAAGAGAAGATTAGTTCAGCTCCAGTCCTTGCATTACCGGATTTGAGACAGCCATTTGAGATACAAACTGATGCTAGTGATTATGCTATGGGTGAAGTTCTTCTACAGCATGGTAAGCCTATTGCTTTTTATTCTGAAACTTTTAATGGTGCTGTTGTAAATTATCCTACATATGTTAAGGAGTTGTATGCGTTGGTACAAAGAGTCAAAAAGTGGAAACATTATTTGATGGGCAAAGAAACTGTTATACGTACCGACCATCAACCCTTATAGTACTTGCAATCACAAAGCAAGTTACAACAGTCACGACACTTCAGATGGATGGGCTTCTTGCAACAGTTCCATTTGGTAATAAGGTATAATAAAGGTACTTTGAATAAGGTTGTTGATATGCTTTCAAGGCCTATTATTGGTGCTGTTACTTTACTTAAGAATGATTCCATTGTACATGATAGTTACATAGAACAATATGCATCTGATGATGACTTTAAAGATGTGTATGATAACTTGAGTAAAGGAAATCATGTAGAGGAAAATGACTATCACATGCATAACAATTTGCTATTTCACTTGGGCAAGTTGTGTATACCACAGGGGGAGAGGATAAATGTCATAAGAGAAGCTCATTCTTCTCTTATTGCTGGCCATTTTGGTGTGAGCAAAACAGTTGCACATCTACAGAGGTATTGCTATTGGCCTCGCATGGTAGATTCTGTTTCAAGGTTCATAAGAGGTTGTTCATTATGTGCTACAAGCAAGCCTAGCAACAGGAATCTTGGTTTGTATCCTCCTTTGCCGGTACCTTCTAGACCATGGGAGAGCATCTCTTTGGATTTTGTAGGAGGTTTGCCAAAATCTCGAAAGCAGCATGATTATTTATATGTAGTAGTTGATCGTTTCAGCAAAATGTGTATACTTATGCCTTGTAAGAAAATTGTAACTGTTGAACAAACTGCTGAATTATTTTTTCATCATGTATGGATTCACTTTGGTTTGCCTACTTCCATTATTAGTGACAGGGATTCCAGATTTGCGGGGAATTTTTGGTCCAACCTATGGGAGATGATGGACACAAAGTTGAAGAAAAGTATTGCTTTCCATCTGCAAACAGATGGACAAACCGAAGTTGTGAACAGAACCATTGTGCACCTCTTGAGAGGTTATTGCAGCAAGCATCCCAAGCTTTGGGATGAACATTTGCACTACAGATATCATGCTTACAATCGTGCCAAGCACTCTTCCACAAACACCTCACCGTTTGAAGCTTGTTTTGGTTACTTGCCAAAATCACCTCTTGATTTCATTCTTGAGAAAGATGTTTCCATTGAGGGACATAGTGACATTGACAAAGCTCGTTCATTCATTGAAAGAATTCAGCAAATACATCAGCAAATTCAAGAACAGCTTGAGAAGAGTCAAGGTAAGTACAAGGAAAGACACGACAAGCATAGAGTCGATCACAAGTTTCAAGAAGGGGATGAGGTATGGCTGTACATTAGTAAGGAAAGGATGCAAGGAGAAGGTAAAAAGCTGAAGCCTATTCGTTATGGTCCATTCAAAATCCTCAAGAAGGTTGGAAATAATGCTTTTCTGTTATATTTGCCTTCCTACATGCAAATGTATTCTGTTGTCAATGTGGAGAACTTACGTTTGTATGAACCTCCTTTGGTTGTTGATCATGAAAATGCTGTTCAGCTGCCATTTATAGAAGATTTCTCGCTAGAATTCTTAGATGAGCTGAAAGAAGATACAATCCTTGACAGAAGGACACGCACTTCAAGGAGGGGCGGTGTAGATTATGTTCGGGTTGGTTTCAAAGGCAGCAAATCGAACAAGGAAAAGTGGATGGAGGTGAACAAAGTGAGGGAGCTGTACCCTCACCTCTTTAACAGGTAATTGAAGGCTTTTGGGGTCCAAAAGCTTCCCAATGGGGAGGCGTGATCAGGTGCTCATGTCCTAAGTGTCGTAAAATGCTCAAAATTTAAAGTGCTTAGAACTGGTTCAAAGTTGAATGACTGGAAAGTGATCGTCTTTCCGATTTCGGCGCCGCAAACGGTTCGAAAAACGGTCGCCGTATGAGGAAGTTATGGCAAAAAGAAGAATTTGTCCATAACATTAGAAATTTTAATTTTTCAAAAAAAAATTAAAAAAGGAATATTCCGCCGGGCATGAAATCCGAGGAAACCACCAAACATTAAATGTAACTACAGTTAAGTTGGCGGAATTTTGGCAGGAGCGCCAAATTTGGCGGACCCACCATAATTGGCGGAGCTATCTGGAGTTACTAAAGTTAGCTGGAGTTTTTCTAGGGAAAAACTGGAGAAACTTTAAATGGCCATAACTTTGGCTAGGAAAGTCGGTTTTGGACGATTTTTTTTTTGATTTTGGGTATTTTCGACCTTCTGAAGCCATTGGTGCATGTCTTACAGTCTTCTGAGGTCATTTGTAGAGGTTTTGGATCCGTGAAAGTTCTAGGAGCCACCAGGGCCCAGTTTTGTGAAGACTGTATAGGGTTGCAGGTATCCATTGGAGGTGATCCAATAGTCAATCCTGAAGTATTCAAGTGTTTTGAATCCATTTTTTCCATATATTTCACCTGTAGATGCTTCTATTCAGCTGTATTTTCAATTTGAGCATTTAATAAAAACAAGGACAAGCCCGGTTGGGAGCTTTGGACCCAGCAGACGTAGCCCTAGAGGGGGTGAACTGCTTTATCAACTTCTTTTGCATTTGTGGTTGATTATTTTGCAGAACAAATTCATTTTAATGTGTTAAACAATAAAAGGAAATAACTCTGCTATGCTTAAATGGGTCATGAACAGCTGAAAATTTCATGTGTTTTCTTTCTGCAAGACATGGAAATCTTTTAAACATGTTTAATTCTGAATTGAATACCTTGCAAACAAATTTCAAGTAGTTTCATATTCAGATCAGTTGTACATGTAATCCATAATAGAATCAAATGAGGTAAATAAGCAATTGCAACAACTATTGGAGTAGGGTATTATTTGAAAAAGTACCCCACCATGTGGATCACTATCATGTCCCTATTATTATTCTTCTTCATAGTACAGCCAAGATGGATTTCTAAGGCAGGGGATGGCCAGGTCAGTGGAGCAATTTACGTCATCAAGGGTCCCAATGGAATTTAGAGGAGTTTCTATCAGGTCTGATGGAATTCAATTGGT
The DNA here is from genome assembly GCA_031772625.1 of Pinus tabuliformis. Classification (NCBI taxonomy): domain Eukaryota; kingdom Viridiplantae; phylum Streptophyta; class Pinopsida; order Pinales; family Pinaceae; genus Pinus; species Pinus tabuliformis. Next base: position 856,001,469 of record CM062818.1, on the reverse strand, counting down.
ATATTCCATCATTCGCACAATTTTCCTTTTGTTCCGGCGCATTCCGACAACTTTCAGAAAACTGAGTTATTAGTGGGCTTGACTCAATTAATTACGCTTAAGATGGCATTCCACGAGGAATGCATGGCAGAACACCTCAGCGTAATAGCTCGTTGGAACCGGAACGAGAAGATCTATATGATGGAATGGTTAGATATGATTTTCAGTGATCTGAGGAGACATGGTGGCCAATTTACCATTTTCTCGCATTAAAAAGAATATTTTAATTAAAATAAAAGAGGGAAAGGTGCTCCATGATTAAAATAATAATAAAATATAAGGTTCCAGAGGAGTCCATCAAATCTATAAAGGAGGAGGAGATCATTGGAGAGCATCTTGGTTTTGATATTGTTTCTTGTATGAGAGGTTGAGAACCTGGTTCTCTACTCCATTGGTAGCCCCAGGACAAAAACCCTCGAGTGATATAAAGAGATTCGGCAAGCACCCATCTCCCCTTGGTGAATTCATTCAGAATCCACAAGTGTAGTGATTGATTTCATGTTCAGTTTGGAGGTCGGTTTCAGTATCATTATATATCTTGGAGGACCATACCCAGGTATTGTATTAGCATATATTTCTATAATAAAGTTGGATTTTGTTGTTGTGTTTCTCATTGTTCCTCGTGTTGTGATCTTTAATGAAATTTTGTGCAATTTATAGATTTATGGTTTTGGTTTTACATAGAAATATTCTAGTAAACGCATGATAGTTTTATATGAACTACTTGTCCCAAAAATTTCTGATTTGGGACAATACAGTGGTATCAGAGCCTTGTTCTTGGCTCAGCTTGCGAGTTTCTTAGTTTCAATCGTAGCTATTATGATCCTAGGGTTTATTACAGAAGGCCAATTTAATTACTAATTTTGGCCAAAGTTTAGTTTGTAGAGAAGATTATTATTCTAAGTTTTATTGGTACTAATAACCGAATTTATAGTCTTATTGTGGGACAAAATTAATGCTAGTAACAGAGTCCGATTTGCTTGATCGGGGCAGTTATGTCGAAGTTGTCTGTCGCTTAATGATGAGTTGATAGAAGTCGTCAGTCAAAATTTTGTCCAAGTTTAAAGGACCCATTGTTAAATTGCTGTTGGAGATCAGATGCACAACAAATAATAAAACATATACACAGCCATAGAATCATGCACAGGAAACACAGAAATTTAACGTGGTTCACCCAACCAATCTGGGCTACGTCCACCAAACATAGGCATCGGAAATTCTTTATTAATCAAACAGGAGATCACATAAATCAAATCCTCACAAACTCTCACACTACAAAAAACAATCCGTACGGATACCTGTTTTATAGCAAGGAGAATCAAACTGCCTCATAAATCCTCTCACATCAAATTTAGGATGCATTAACTCCCTCCCAACAACCTGGAGCTAATCTAGCAACCAATTCCTATTGTTGTCACACATTAGAGATTTTTGCCTAATTTATGAAACAGAAAATCTCAACAATCTCCACCTTGACAACAATTAGCCTGATGCCCTGTTTGTTTATTATTTTATCTTTTCTGCAAGCCAAGAGAAGCCAAACACCAGCGTAGCTTCTCCAACAAAACTGGTTTCATGAACATGTCTGCACATTTTTCCTTTGTATGCACCTTTTCAAGAGAGACTCCCCTTTCAGTGATAACCTGTCTTACAAAATGGTACTTAATTGGAATATGCTTTGATTTACTATGATAGGCCGGATTCTTAGCCAAATGTATTGCACTTTGACTATCACAAAGTAACCTGATGTTGTCCTGTAACCTACCAAACTCACCAAGCAAACCTTTCAACCAAACCGCCTCTTTGCAAGCATGTGAAGCAGCAATGTATTCTGCTTCAGTAGTAGATAAAGCAACAATATTCTATAGCTTTGACATCCAGCTAATAGCTCCACCTGCAAGAGTAAAGACATACCTTGAAGTTGACCTTCTCTTATCCAAATCACCTGCAAAATCGGAATCAACATATGCGCAAAAAATTCACTTCTCTTATTGTAAGTGATACAATAACTACTTGTGCCTCTCAGATACCGAAGCACCCATTTCACTGCTGACCAGTGTTCTTTACCTGGATTTGCCATGTACTGCTGACAACCCCAACTGCATGTGAAATATTTGGTCGCGTACACACCATCGCATACATTAAACACCCTACTACATTAGCATATGGAATTCGAGACATAAATTCCTTTTCTTCATCTGAATTAGGACATAAACTCGAAGAAAGCTTGAAATGCGAAGCGAGAGGGACTGACACAGGCTTCACGTTATTCATACCAAACCTCAAAAGTATTTTCTCAATATACTTTTGTTGTGATAGCCATAGCTTACCATTGCTCCTGTCTATGAAAATCTCCATGCCCAAAATCTGTCTTGCTGCTTCTAGATCTTTCATATCAAACGTCCTTGCCATCTGAGCCTTCAACCTGTTGATTTCTTCTATGCTTTTGCTTGCTAAAAGCATATCGTCAACATACAATACCAAGATAATGAATATGCCATTATTTAACTGTTTAAAATAAACACAATGATCATATTCACTTCTAACATATTTCTGACTCAACATGAAAGAATCAAACTTCTTATACCACTGCCGAGGCGACTGCTTCAGGCCATATAAAGACTTCTTGAGCCTGCAGACAAATTTCTCATTGTGATGCTGAACAAACCCTTCTGGTTGTTCCATATTAATTTCCTCATCTAAGTCACCATGTAGAAATGCAGTCTTAACATCTAATTGCTGCAACTCTAAATCAAGCAAAGCCACTAATGCTAACACAATTCTAATTGAAACAATTTTAACCACTGGTGAAAAAATCTCATGAATGTTAATACCAGCTTTCTGAGAAAACCCTTTTGCAACCAGTCGCGCTTTGTACCTGTCTTCCGTATCATTCACACCCCGTTTCAGCTTAAAAACCCATTTACACCCCACAGTTTTCCTGTCTTTCGGAAGCTCAACTAGATCCCATGTGTCGTTCTTATCCAAGGCCATCATTTCGTCCTTCATGGCTGCTTTCCACTTATCACTTTTCGAAACTTCTATTGCTTCCTGATAGCACAGAGGTTCATCGTCATTAGCAGTAAATGCAACAGAAGTGACATAATCATCATACCTTCTCGGTGGCCGTTTGATTCTTGTCGACCTCCTTAATGATGTTTCTGGCGCTTCCTCGATTGGCTGACTACCATCTGTAGGAACTTCTTGATGACCAGTATCTAAAACATGTTCATGATCTATACCTGAACCCTGTTCATGTTCTGATTCTGAAACATGTTCATGACTAGTATCTGAACTATGGTCATCATGACTATCATTAGAAATGATATCAAGCTGAATGTGCTGAAAATCAGATACATCATCCTGTTTCAATCTACTATCTACATCTAACTGTACAAGAGAGGATTCATTAAACTTTACATTTCTGTTGATGATGATTTTGCGGGTAGTAGGATCCCACAATCTATATCCCTTTGTTCCAACACCATACCCAACAAAGATATACCTTTTCGACTTTGGATCTAGTTTAGTTCGCTGATGTTTAGACACTAGAGCATATGCATCACAACCAAACACTCTGAGTTTAGAATAGTCACAAGGGTGTCCTTTCCATACCTCTTGCGGAATCTTGCAGCCTATCGCCGTTGATGGAGATCGGTTTATCACATAACAAGTTGTTGCCACTGCTTCTGTCCACAACTCCTTTTGCAACCTGGCGTTATTCAGCATACTCCTTGCTCTCTCTAGAAGAGTCTTGTTCATGCGTTCAGCAACTCCATTCTGCTAAGGAGTATAAACCGTGGTCTTATGTCTCTCGATCCCTGCATCCTTGCAATAGCTGTCAAACTCCTTGGAAGTAAACTCACCACCATTGTCAGTTCTTAAACATTTTATTGTTCTACCAGTGTTTTTTTCTACCAATGCTCTAAACTGCTTGAAAACTGAAAAAACATCAGACTTCCTTTTCAACACGTAGACCCACACTTTCCTAGAAAAGTCATCAATGAATGATACAAAATAAGACGAACCACCATATGAAGTTGTAGGAGCTGGACCCCAAACATCTGAATGGATATAATCAAGTATGCCTTTACTAGTATGTTTGCCTGTTTTAAACTTTTGTTTACTTTGTTTTCCAAACAGACAATGCTTACAGAAATCTAACTTTCCAGACTTTAGATTTGGAAGTAACTTGCAATCAGCCAAAATTTTTAACCCTCTTTCACTCATATGCCCCAATCTTTGATGCCATAAGTGAATGGAACTACTGTCATGTTCAGACACCGTAGACACATAATCTGACCCTGTACTTCCTTCTAACTGAAATAGATTTCCTACCTTCTTAGCTTTCATAACTAGTAAAATACCTTTGTAAATTTTCATTACTCCACTTTGAATTACAATTTTATATCCATTTGAATCAAGTGCTCCTAATGAAATCAAATTTTTCCTTAAATCTGGTGCATGCCTCACATCAGTTAATATTCTAGTTGTCCCATCAAACATTTGTAGTTGTATGCTCCCAATCCCCACAATATTACATGTTACATCATTACCCATGTACACAACTCCATCATTAATTGATTTATATTCCTTAAACCATTCTTTATGGATACACATGTGGTTTGATGCACCGGAATCTAACAACCAATGTTGACCATGATTTGACACATTAACTGATAATACTTCATCACTCATACCTGAACCAGATGTCGAACCTGTATCTGTCGTATTTGCCTCCTTCTTTTCTATCGAAGAATCTGCTTTAGAAGTTTGCTGTTGTCGCTTCCAACAGTCCTTCTTTAAATGCCCTGATTTGCCACAAAACCAACACTTTAGCTTACTCTTCTTCCCTTTCGACTTTGAACGTGAGTCGCTCGGCCTCCTGGAGTGTCTTTCTTTCGAACGATCTCTAACCATCATAGCTTTTGATGTAGAGGTTTCAGAATGCGACCTTCTCCTTGTTTCTTCCGATAATAAGGATGCAACTACATCATCAAACTCAATAGTTTCTGATGAACTAAGACTTATAGAAGTAACAAAATGATCCCATGATTCGGGCAACGAGCACAATAAAGTAATAGCTTTATCCTCGGATTGAATATTTACCTCTATACTTTGTAATTGCACAAGAAGAGTATTAAAATCATTTAAATGATCAGCAATCGATGTACCTTCCTTCATTTGCAAACTGTACAACTGTCGCTTCAGCAGAATCCTATTGGTTAAGGATTTGGTCACGTACAATTTCTCCAGTTTCGTCCACAAACCAGCAGCTGTTGTTTCTGACACGATATTAAACAGGACATCATCAGCTAGACATAGTCGAATAGCACTTATCGCTCTTTCATCCATCTCGGCCCACTCATTATCTGTGATGTTGTAAGGCTGTTTAGATTTTCCCAACAATGCCTTTGCCACACCATGTTGGACAAGCAAATCATACATCTTGACCTTCCAGATCTCGAAGTTGTTTTTGCCATTAAACTTCTCAATTTCAAACCGGGCACTCTGAGTTTTCGCCATTTTGTATCAACCAAAAAACACAATAATCTCCAAAATCCAACTTCTAAATACCAGCAATAAAAAAAAACTGCCTATGCCTTTCTGCCTTTGCTTTTAAATAAAAACAAATTTTTTTTGCTGTGTGAATTACAATACAAAAAAAAAATTGAGTATTAAATTCCCAATTATGCAATTTGTGACAAATATATATCACTTAGACTTTAGTTGACTAACTGCGCGCATAGTGAATACACCAATTGCGCTCGCATATCTGCATATTGAATACTTTGGTTGAGTAACTGTGCGCATAAAGCTAGAATGCGTGATTTTTAATTCCACGCGACTTTCTTTTTCGCCCGTCCGTCTGCTAATTGCTTTTAACAGAAATTAAATTCCACGCGCATTCTTCCTTTCGTCCACTAATAAATGGTTTTCAATATACATGAACAGGCTCTTGTTTATGGTAATCTGATGCACAAGACTTAATTCGTCATCTGAAGCAATCCGACTAGAATAAATGTTTTAAACTACCTGCATTTACCTTAAACTTCCACGCGTACCTGAAACCTTCTATTTGGCACGGTAAAAAACTTTTTCCAACACAATGCATTAACTAGCAATACGCACCTTCTGTTGGATGAATTCAATTACGCGCCCAATTCCCAGAACCTTGCTCGCACCAGCAATCCACGCACGTAGCCAGCACTCCACGCAGCTGTTGGTAAACGACTCCACGCAGGTCTCCACCAGCAACAGCAGTCAATAGCACCTCCACGCATCCGGCAATCAACTGCTCCAGTACACCACGCAGCAAAGGGACATACAAGCACCAGCGCTCCAATGCTCCAATGCTCCACGTCCACGCAACACCAGGCACTAGCGCTCCACCTCCAGCACGCAAGTGAATACCACCAGCAACGATTATACGCAGAAAAAACTCTCCACGTAGGTTAGACAGTAGTCCAACACGCACCAGCACCTCCACGCCTTTGCACTCCACCTCTAGCACGCAATTCAACTCGACTAGCAATCTCCACTGTTGCACCAAGCCTCCAACTTGCTCTGATACCAATTTTGGAGATCAGATGCACAACAAATAATAAAACATATACACAGCCATAAAATCATGCACAGGAAACACAGAAATTTAACGTGGTTCACCCAACCAATCTGGGCTACGTCCACCAAACATAGGCATCGGCAATTCTTTATTAATCAAACAGGAGATTACATAAATCAAATCCTCACAAACTCTCACACTACAAAAAACAATCCGTATGGATACCTGTTTTATAGCAAGGAGAAACAAACTGCCTCATAAATCCTCTCACTTCAAATTTAGGATGCATTAACTCCCTCCCAACAACCTGGAGCTAATCTAGCAACCAATTCCTATTGTTGTCACACATTAGAGATTTTTGCCTAATTTATGAAACAGAAAATCTCAACAATTGCAAGGTGGTGAAAATTTTATTTGAGACCCTTGAAAATACTTTGGAAGCCACCAGGTCAAAGTTGATTTTGTTATGCCTATGCCCAGGATCTGAAGCATACGTGGTGCTTGTGTGCGATGATTGTGAAGATCAAACAATGTTCATGACAGAGTGAAGGAAATTCTTTGTGCCAAATTCTTGTTTTGATACACCATTCGGCTGAAATTTCATCTGTAGCAAATTGATCAATTGTAAAAGCCGAGTGCAAATGTCGAGCCCGAAAATTTAGTTTGAGCAAATTAGTCAAATCACTTTTGTGCCACCATTCCAAATTTCTATCCGTGTTTTTTCTCGAGTATGATCCGCTGCCCAGGACAAACAAAATTTGAAGTCATCTGGTGTTGAGTTCCTCACGTCCGGATCGAGCCCATGTAGCATTAAATTGAAACGCAAAAAGCTGGTGTGCGTGTGATACGTTGCTTGTGGTGTGACGAACGATGTGCGTGAATTTGTCACATTATGGATCGCTAGAGCAACGGAATGATTTAACAATCAACGTGAAGGACTAAGTCAAATTATTCGTCAACTCCTAATTGGCTCGGACCCTTCAGACTGATAGCATCATTATCGATTGATCTTGTTCGTTATGATTTCTAGTTGCTGTGAGTGTCTGTGTTAGATTCACTGTATTTTCATGTAGCATGTATCAATTTGTTGGATAGTTCGATTAACCAGTCAAAGGCATGAGCATAAAACACTGTTGAACAGGCGTGCCTTTCTTCCTTGGTAGTGTATCATTTGACAACTGGAGAATATAGATATAATCATGAAAACTCATTTTCAGGTGGTCGTAATGCATTTATGGGCGTGACCACGAATGTCAGGAATCATATTGAGGAGAACTTGTGCATTTTAGCATGGCTGTAGTTTCACCTGTGGGCCAGTGCATTATCTCAGAGAAGACAAAACTCGTGCTATTTGAAAGAAGTGTGTGGAGCATATACTTTTATTTCTGTTATGTTGAGCATATACTCTCATTAAAAGTCGAGTGAACCTATGGTGACCGTCTTTCCTTGCTAGAGAATCTGTAGGAGCGTTCAACTTTCTGTGGGTCGAACTCTTCAAGTATTTGGGTCGATACTCATGGGAAGGAGGGATTGTGTTTTCATCCCATCAACTGGGTATTACACAGTAGTGCCAGAAATCGTCATCTGCAGCTTGCATTTCTAAAGACAACGTTGGAGGATTGAAAAATTTCCTGAAGAATATATCACTGCTCATATGCCAGGTTTCCTCTGTGTTCTCTAGTCCCTACCATTTTTATAAAATACCATGAAACTTTATCAGTACTTGTCAAATTTTCTACATCTGAGCAAATCATCAATTGTTGAGTAGACGCTCGCATCTTCATACATATATCACTATATGAGTAGCAACAAATATATTTGACCAATATATATATATATTCAAAATTGAACCAACAAAACTCAGCAGAGCAGGGGTACTTCTTAAGAGAGAGTTTTACGATGTAATCTACTAAACTCAGGAGGGTTGGCTATCATTCTGGCCCTGAATTTGTTGTGCCACTGAAGAACCATTGTCGTGCATCTCCTTAATTCAGCCCCCTGAGTTAAATTAATCAGTTGTTGTTGCCATAAGTCCTTGTTGTGTCAAAGTTTCCAGGCTGTCTGTAATATGTTTGATGGAGTCTTGATCATAAATTGATCATAAGTCTTTGTTGAGTCAAAAATTGCTTGTCATTTTCATAGGCTAAGTTGTTAAATGGTTGAGTGTGATTGAGGATAAAAAGGGGGTTCAGGCAGAATCTTGTCACTAGTGTTGGTGTGTCAAGTGTAGTTTATGTTTTCAGTCCGAGTCTTGAGCTGCCAAGCTGATCCATCATCACTGCATGAAGTTTTTCAATCAGAGTCGTGCATAAAACATTTTGATGTACTTACCATTCCTCATCTCAAACATGGATCAAACTTTCCTAAAATCTCTTAATAAACCAACAACAACGAACATCAGACCCTTATCAAAGAGGATTTATGTCATTCTTCAGAGAGAATAGAAAAATGATTTGCAGGAGGGGTAGGAAATGGAACATAATATTTTTCTCTTTGGACAGATTTGAAGCAGATGAGGGTCACATGGAAAATTATTTTCAAACTTGAGGAAATATATGCACTCATTTCCAAAGTGAATCAATTAGAAGAGAAGAAACTCATTTGGGCTCTAAGACCAGCTATGCTTGCTCTCATACAACCCAAGTTCTTGGAGGAACCTTGTGAATGGGTTAGACTTCCAGTTGCATCTTGTCTCAGAAACATCATGAGACTGACCGCCCCCATAGCTCCTTACAATGATGATGTTATGAGGAGAGTTTTCAGACTGTTGATAGAAACTTTCAGAGACTTGGACAATAGTACAGGCTCTATCTTTGGGAAGAAGCTTGAGATTTTATGAGGCATGGCCATGACTAGGAATTATGAGATCATGTTTGATATGGAGTGTGACGGTTTATCCTACAGATGTTCCATCGCTTCTTTAGCATTAGGAAACATCATTCTGACACAGTCGTAGCACACACACAATCCATCCTATCATCATGTATGAGAGGTCGTGATGCCATTTGTCGGGAATTACAGTCTTGATTGTTGTCTGTTTGGAGGAGAGAACAATTGGTCTCACTTGCTGCTTATGAACTAGCCGAGAGGTTGGTTGAGCAGAACATTGGGTTTTTCATGAGACAGTTGACCGGGGAGGAGAAACTCAGGATTGGGGGATCATGCAGCGGGAATGAGATGAGGAAGAAGGGACTTTACTTTATCTACAAGGGGCCTTGGTGACCTAACCACTCATGCTTGAGTGACATTGGGGAGATGACAGAGGTAGAGTAGGTGGAGATTCCTTCTGAATTTCAGGGTGAGGACTCTTCTTTGGATGAGTCCATGGGTTCATATGATGATACTTCTGACGAGAACAAGCAGTCATGTGGAGATGATGTTAATAGCCCATATGTGCAACCATGTGTGGTAGAGGAGAGAAGGAGATCTGAGAGCAGATGAACGATTGATGATTAAACATAGAGAGCCCATAGAGGAGCATGAGTCTGATCATACACACAGTGTGTAGGATGGGCCATTTTTGGAGAGATAGCTAGTGGCTCATATGAGCCCATGATGGAGGATGAGCAGAAAACCTTAGGGCCAGCCATTGAAGTGGAGCGGACATAAGTGCAGGCAACCTCCAGGGAGGTCGTATTCACAAACACATGTCTTCAAGAGATGCTGGAGTATGATAGGACAGTTTTGCAGGAGATTGGTGGAATGGAGGAGCACAGAGCTTCCTATCAGTCGAGGGAGGTGGCAGTGCATCCATCTTGGGGTTTACCCATTGATGAGGTGCAAATAGATGCAGTGGCAGCGAGACGAGCTGCAACATTTTCAGGGAGAAAACTTCTCCAGGAGTATATAGATAGGGCTTGTAGCACTATGTGCCCACTTCTTCCCATTAGAGGGAGGAAGGTAGAATTTCTCGAACATGTTTTGATTGACTAAGTAGAGCCTTAGGAGTTGAGCATGGACCAGTTTCAGCATAGCAGGTGTATCCCTTACACCAGTGTCCATGGATTAGTTGGCGGGAGATCATGAGTTGGTATCCTTTTGATGGAGCATCAACCTTAGTTCGGGGCACTAAACAGCAAGAGCACTTAGACGAGGAGGTTACTATATATTTTAGTGAGTAGTGAGAGGTGGACCAACAGTTCACCAATGTTTCCATAGCATTATCCCTACATCAGTAGAGTGGGGATGACATAGGCCTATGCCCGAGGTTGGATTGAAGAGAGGTGATGAGCTGGTACGCAATTGGTGGGGCAACATTCACAGTCAAAGCTATTGCACAACCAGAGTCGTGGAGCATTGGTGCTCCTTCTTGGTGGCATTGGGATCCAAGTGGATCTACTAGTATCAGGTTGACTCAGAGATGGACATGGGATCTAGGTATTGGAGGATCCAATAATGTTTCAATAGCTTGGTGGTGTGACGTGGGCCAATGGTTTGTATGGGATCCCGGAATTGGGTCTCAATTGCGTTGGGCCACCAGATTAGTCCACAGATTTGGATTGCTTGAGGGAAAGCAATATTGGGGCGAGAGGATTGTCATGTCCCCATTTTTATTCTTCTTCATAGTACAACGAGGATGGATTTATAGGGCAGGGTATGTCCAGGTCAATGGAGAAGTTTACGTCATCAAGGGTCCTAATGGAGTTTTGAGGAGTTTCTATGAAGCCTGATGGCATTTGCTTGGTATATTCCATCATTCGCACAGGTTGCCTTTCGTTCCGATTATTTCGACAACTTTCAAAAAACTGAGTTATTAGTGGGCTTGACTCAATTAATTACGCTTAAGGTGGCATTCCAGGAGGAATGCGTGGAAGAACACCTAAGTGTAATAGCTCGTTGGAACCAAAATGAGAAGATCTATAGGATGGGATGGTTAGATATGGTTTTCAGTGATATTAGGAAACGTGGTGGCCAATTTACCATTTTCCCACATTAAATATATATATATATATATATATATATATATATATATATATATATATATATATATATATTAATTGAAATAAAAGAGGGAAAGGTGCTCCATGATTAAAATAATAATAAAATAGAAGGTTCTAGAGGAGTCCATCAAATCTATAAAAGAGGAGGAGGAGACCATTGGAGGACATCTTGGTTTTGATATCGTTTCTTTTATGAGAGGTTGAGAACCTGGTTCTCTACTCCATTGGTAGCCCCAAGGCAAAAACCCTCCAGTGATATAAAGAGATTGGGTTATCACCCATCTCACCTTGGTGGATTCATTCAGAATCCACAGGTGTAGTGATTGATTTCATGTTCAGTTTGGAGGTTGGTTTCAGTATTATTATATGTCTTAGAGGGTCATTCCCAACTATTGTATTAGCATGTATTTCTATAATAAAGGTAGATTTTGTTGTTTCATTTCTCATTGTTCCTCATGTTGTGATCTTTAATGATATTTTTTGCAATTTATAGATTTATGGTTCAGGTTTTACATGGAAATCTTTTGGTAAATGCATGATAGTTTTATATGAAGTGATTGTTCCCAAAATTTCTGATTTGGGACAATACAATCACCCAACATAATTGTGTCTAAGAAAGATGGGACCTGGAGAATGTGCATTTATTACCGATTGTTGAGTAAAATAACACTTAAGAACAAATAACCCCTACCAAGGATAGATGATCCGTTGGCCTAGTTGTAGCAAGAAAAATATTTCACAAAGAATTTTCGGTAGGGAAAGGGTTGGGAGAAGGCCCTTGAGGAGTTAAATAAGAAATTGGTCAAGCACTAGTTCTTACATTACCAAACTTGCAACAACCCTTTGAAGTGGAGACAAATGCAAGTGGACATGTTATGGGAGCAGTGTTGATGTAGGGAGGAAGGTCTATATGCTACCATTCTAAAGTCTTTCCATGGGGAGGTACTTAAGTACCCTGCATATGACAAGGAGCTCTATGCCCTAGTGGAAGTTGTCAAAAAGTGGAAACACTTTTTTAAAGGAGATAGTATTCCACATCGATCACTAGTTTCTATAGTACTTGTAGGCCAAGCGTAAGTCACAATAGACCAAGAATTACAAGTGGATAAGATTTTTACAATAATTTCATTTAGTGATCAAGTACAAGAATGGTAGCATAAACAAGTTGGGTGACAAGCTTTAAAGGCCACCCATATCAAATATCACAACTTTGGTAACTTTTATGCACATGGAGCCTTTCACCCATGATGCATACGTAGAGGTAGACATAAAGGATGAGGACTCAAATGATGTATTTTAGTAGTTTCAAAGCAAATTCATGTGCATGATCATGACAACATAATTAACTATCATCTCCGTAATCGGTTACTCTATAGGCTGGATAAGTTATGTGTTCCTAAAGGTGAGAAATTGTAGCATATTAGAGAGGCTGACACATCCAAGGGTGTAGGGTGTTTTAGTGTAGGGAAAGCAATGGCCAACTTATAGAGGTATGTGTACTAGCCCAACATGCAAGGAGATGTAGCTAGGTTCATGAGAAGATGTATGTTTGTTGTACCAATAGGCCTAGTAATAGGAAATCGGGTCAATAACATCCCTTACCTATACCCACTCATCTATGGAAAGCATTTCCATGGCCTTTGAGGGAGGTTTATGAAAAACCAGGAAGGGACATGACTATTTTTTCATGGAAGTTGATAGGTTCAACAATAAGAGTGTTTTCATGCCTTATAAAAGGACCATAGACAAGCAAGAAGCAACAAACTTGTTCTTTGGACTAGTCTTAGGTGCACTTTGGGATACTAAGGAGCATCATTTTAGATAGGAACATAAGATTTCTCAATGCATTTTGGACTAAATTGTGGGAGAAGATGGACACAAAATTGAAGAGGTCTACAACATTCCATCCACAGATAGATGGGCAAACATAACTAGTCAATAAGAATTTGGTGCATATTTTAAGGGTTACAATTAGAATAACTCGAAGAATTGGGATGAAAATATGGTATATATACATCACTTTCACAATATAACAATCCACACTTCTACTGGTAAGTATCCATTTGAAACTTGTTTTGGATATGTGCCAGCTTCACCTTTTGATAATGCATATGGGCAACAAGGAGTGAAGGAGGATCTCACAGAGGATTCTTTAAGGGTAGAGAAATTTGTTAAGAAGATCAGCCATATCCATCTATAAGTATAGGAGAAATTGAAGAATTCATGGTAAACATACAAGGCCATGCATGATCAACACTGAATAGTGAAGTTATTCAAGGTGGGAGATAGTGTATGGCTATAGTTCAACAAGGAGAAGCTAAAGCGTCCTTGTAAGAAAATCAACCCTATGAGATATGGTCCCTTCGAGATATTAGAAAAGATGGGAAAAAACATATATATTCAATCTACCCTTATACATGCACATTTATGTAGTAGTGAATGTGGAAAATATGAAACTCTATGAACCTTTCATGTTGGATCGGGAAGAGGATCATGTATTATCTTCTAGAGAGGATTTAGCACTAGATTCTCAAGCACAATTGACAAAGGATATAGTTTTTCATAAGAGGTATAGAACTACAAGACAGGGGCAACATGACCTTTGGTAGATTGGGTTGAAAGGATAACTTCCTTGCAAGGCTAAATGGTACTCTAAGAAGAAGGCAGAGGAAACATTTCCTCGTCTCATTCAATAAAAACTTTTAGCACCAAAAGCATCCCAAAATGGGGAGTTGTGATGTAGATTGGATCATTATGTTGTTTTTAATCCCTTTCAATGCTATGAAGGTGGAAAAATTATATAAATTATCTTACAAGAACAATTTTAGTGGTGGGACTCGATTTGGAGAATTGGGGTCAAAAACCTTCTAGGGCTAGTTTGAGGACTTAAAAGACATTATTTTGGGGGTATTACTTTATCGCTTAGGCATGGAACCCTCTAGCGTTATTCTACACTCGAAGAACTTTCCAATGGTGCAAGAATCACATAAAAATGAGTTCAAAAGCAAAAGTTATGCCTCCTAGAAGTTGACCTGTCATGATTGACCACCATAATTTGAGAGGTTGCCATGTTAGCCCTTGTCACTTATGGAAAAGGGAAATAAACACATTGGAACCATGAAGCAGACTCTAGAAGGGTCAAATTGTAACTCCTAGTTGGTTTTAATGTTATGATGCAACCAAACCATTGCAAGGAAAAAAAATTATATTCTATTATGGTGTATTTTGTTCCATAATAGAAAAAAATAGCTTAGAGTGAATATAGAGAGGGAAGAACAGAGAGGGTTGTGCTTTGTAGAAGCCCAAGCCACAAGTCTCACTCCTTTGTATTTTCACCAATGCCATTCACAGAAAAAGTGAGCGAGGTAGCCTAACATTCAAGTTGGGTTTTCTCCCAAAAGGGTTTCCAAGGTCATACCTTGGTGTTATTTTTGTTTGTAAGTGGATTTTTTTATCTATTCTCTATTTTTTCACATTTTATATATTGCATTCATAAACATAAAACAATAATTTAATAAATCAAAAAAATCTAGCATAAATTTGGTCCGAACTTGTGCAGGAACATAACAAAATACAGATATAACTATAAACACAGAGATGCAGCAGAAATGAAACTTCATTTCATTAATATCACAAAACTGAAATATGCTTACATATAGAATGAAAAGAAACTAGCTTGGGTGATGGTAGCTTATCTCTGAGATGAGATGTGGTGGCTACATGCCTCTAAACTGTGTTACAAAGAGGCTTGAAGGCCTATTTATTATTGAGAAACAATGGAAAACCATAAACATCCAAAAAACTAACCCTAGGAGATGAAGAGCCAAAACTATGGGCCTCGTTTGGATAAATTGGTACATCAACTTCTCATGGTCGTAACTTTTCCATACGATCTCCATTTGACGCACACAATATCTCGTTAGAAACATATATCCGAGGACTACAAATTTAGAAGGAAAACATCAATGAAGGTCTCATGTTTACCTATTTTCCCAACAAACAAAAAACGTCGGTTAGGGACTCAAAACATCTTTAGAAGTTCACAACCCGAAAAACTGCCAAAAATAGTAAATTGTGCTACAATTAAGGAAATTGAAAAACTGACAGAAATAGTGGGGGGGGTTCCAAGTGGAACAGGCAGGTGGCCACCAATATCCACCTGGCTCAATCCTCCCCCTAGGAAGAAATGGTCCCCATTGTGTTGAGTGCCTCCATGAGATGGGGAAACTTCTGCTGAACTTAGTCCCTAGTGAGCCACTTGCCTTGGTGCAGTAGTTGGCCAGCTTTGACAACCTGATACAATTGTATCTGCTATTGGCGAGTATTTTTTATCTATGTGTCCATGATCTGATAAGTTGTGGCATGTTCCATGTAGTCTGGGTTTAAATTTGTTGGTGTGATTTATTCTACAATGTCTAATGTGTCCAGTAATGGTGGAAAGCGGTCCACATTGAACACTGGGTATAAGAAAAGGAATTTTGGAATGCTAAGCTCAAAATCATTGTCCCCTATGGCGTTAGTGATGGTGTAAGGCCCATATCAAAGCGGGCAAAGCTTGCAGTGGGGCCTAGCGAGGCACTCCTTCTGCAAATGTAACCAAACTTTGTCGCCCACCTGAAACTTGTGTGGTACCCGATGTTGATCATGTCGCTTAGAGGGTAATTATCTGGATACTAACATGAAAAATGAGGATATTGGGGGATATTTGTCATTGTCGCTTGGGGGGGTACTAATTTTTTTAGGTTTAGCAATGTGAGTATAGTTGCAAAGCAGAGGCGATTCTTCAATGCAATGAACACCTTTTGTTGGGACTCAAACCAAGAAAAATTTTATTTTTCTTCACCCTTGGTAATCTGATTGAAAGTCTAATTGATATGGGAGAATCCCAACACAAACCTCCGATAAAAATTTGCAAGACCCAAAATGTTGTGAAGCTCTATTAGAGTGGTCGGGGCTGGCCAATTGTTATGAAACCAGCTCACAAAAAGATAGGAAAGATAGATCAACGCCTTAGAATTTAGCCTCTTTGAGGGGGCAACCTCCTTTACATTACACAAATGAATGATTCTTTGATGATTCAAATGACAAAACCTCATTTCGATATATAGGAGTTTAAGGAGTCACAATATAACCCAGCCGACCTAACAATAATAATATAAAGGCACAAAAATAACAATAGAGGGATTCTATGGGGCACAGTAATAACAATATGGGGACAATAGGGGCACAACAATATTAATAAGGGATACAACTACAAGTAATGGGGTAATCACTAGTATTATAGGGACCTAACATGCCCCTCTCCTTCAAAAGAGTGTTTTCCTCAACGCTTGAGTAGTTCTAGATGCTTCTGCATAAAATTCTCATCCTCCCATGTGGAATCTTTAGGGGATAATTTCTTCCACTTGATGAGATACTCCGAAATTGATCGATTTCGTAGCTGTCGAGTTCTTGTTTCTGTGACTGCTTCCGATTCCAATATAATTTTTCCTTCCTCGTCAAGTTCTGGAAATATTGTTTGAACTAGGAGCTTGTCGCCTATAACCTTCTTTAAACATGAAACATGGAAAACTGGGTGCACTCGAGAAGCTGCAGGAAGCTCCAATTTGTATGCCATAGTACCAATCTTTTGAAACACCTTGTACGGACCATAATACTTTGGTGATAATTTATTATCCTTCTTAGCTTGCTTAAGGGACATTTGTTTATATGGTTGTAGCCGTAGGAATACCCAATCACCTACATCAAAACTTCTTTCGTTGCAATGTTGATATGCCTGTTGTTTCATTCTATTCTGCGCCAATACGAGGTTATCCTTTAAGAGTTGGAGGACTTGTTGTTGATGCTCGATGTGATGTTCCACTGCTTGAACCTTAGAATTTTCTCTTAAATATGATGTGATGGATGGTGGCTGATATCCATAAAGTGCCATAAATGGGGTCATTTTTGTTGTTGTATGGAAGGAAGTGTTATACCACCATTCAGTCAAAGGCAACCATTTGACCCATTGTGTTTTTTGATCAGATACAAAGCAACGAGGATATCCTTCCAAACATTTCTTTACTATCTCAGTTTGCCCATCAGTTTGAGGATGATAAGATGAGCTATGAGCTAACTGAGTACCGAGACAAGAAAATAATTCTGTCCAAAAATTTCCAGTGAAAATGGGATCCATGTCACTTACAATAATCTTTGGGTTTCCATGTAGCTTTTGAATTGTTTCCATAAATGCAGTAGAAACTGTACTGGCTTTAAATGGATGTGATAATGCACAAAAATGTGCATACTTGGTAAGTCTGTCAACTACCACCACGATGACACTCTTTCCCTCAGACTTGGGTAAACCTGTGATAAAATCCATTGAAACCTCCTCCCAACGTTGGTTTGGAATGGATAAAGGTTGTAATAGACTCGGGGTCTTAATTGTTTCAACTTTATTTTGTTGGAAAACCAAACATTCTGCCACAAACCTTTGAATATCTGATTTAAGGCCATCCCAAAAAAATTCCTTCTTAACCCTGTGGTAAGTTTTTAAAAATCCTGAGTGCCCTCCTAAGGGAGAAGTGTGCAATTCCATAAGAATATTTTGCTTGAGTTGGGAATTCTTACATAGGTATAAGCGATCTTTGTACCATAACGAATCATTTTGCCAGCTAAATGTATCAGATGTACTGGAATCTTGTTGTAACTTACGAATAAGTGCCCACACTTCTTCATCATTCTTCCATTCCTCCCTTCCTTCGTTTATCCAATCTGGTTGGATAATAGAAATGGCGCACAATAATGCTTCCACATCCTCATCCTTTCTTGAGAGTGCATCTACCACCAAATTTTGCTTCCCTTTTTTGTAGATGATTTCAAAGTCATAACCCGACATCTTTGTGACCCACTTTTGTTGCTCTTCAGACGATAATCTTTGTTCTAAAAAGTATTTAAGGCTATCATGATCCGTTTTTACCTTGAAGTGTCTTCCCATTAGGTAGGGTCGCCATTTCTTAAGTGCATGTAGTATTGCTAACATTTCCTTCATATAAATAGCTTTGTGTAAAAACTTTCCCTTGATTGGATGACTTTCAAAAGCAATGGGTCTTTCATCTTGCATTAAAACAGCACCAATTCCATTTCCTGAAGCATCACATTCCACAATAAAGGTTTTTGTGAAGTCCGGTGTAGCTAAGACCGGTGCTTGGCACATTGCCTCTTTAAGATGTTCAAAGGCCTTTGTTGCTTCTGGAGTCCATGAAAATGCATCTTTCTTCAATAATGTTGTTAGAGGTGCTGCTATTCTCTCATAATTCTTAACAAAATTGCGATAATACCCTGTCAACCCGAGAAATTCTCGCAGATGCTTTATGGATGTGGGGATTTTCCATTCCTTAATGGCTTTAATTTTGCTATGGTCTACCTTAACTCCTTCATGAGATACAATATGACCCAGATATTCCACCTCTTGTACTCCAAATAAACATTTGGATCTTTTTGCATATAATTGTTTCTCTTCCAATAGTTGTAGCACCCTGTCAACATGTTCAACATGATCCTTCCAAGACTTGTTGTAGATTAATATATCATCAAAAAATACTAACACAAATTTTCTAAGGAAGGGTTTGAAAATGGAATTCATCAAACCTTGAAATGTAGAGGGTGCATTGGTAAGGCCAAAAGGCATGACCAAAAATTCATAATGATCCTCATGAGTTCTAAATGTTGTTTTTAGAATGTATTCAGTCTTCATTTTGATTTTATGATATCCTGAACGAAGATCCAACTTGGTGAAGTAAATTGATCCATGCAATTCATCCAGTAATTCGTCAATGACAGGAATGGGAAACTTATCTTTAATAGTGAGCTTGTTGAGCTCACTATAATCTGGACACATGCGCCATGATCCATCCTTCTTGTGCACCAATACTACTGGAGCAGAGAAAGAAATTTTACTAGGTTGAATTATACCAGCCTCTAGCATTTCTGCAACCATACGTTCAATTTCACTCTTTTGAGCATAGGGATATCGTTACGGCCTGATGTTTGGAGGAACACTTCCTAGAATCAGATGAATAGCATGATCATGATCACGAATAGGTGGGAGACCTTTGGGAGTATCAAATACCTTGGAATGATTGTCCAAGACTTTTTGGAGATCTGGAGAAATAGATGATTTCAATGTGGAAACATCTAGCGAACATAATTGTGCAATTACACCTCTTTGTTCCTTTTTTAGAAGCTTTGTCATACCGTTAGAGCTGATTATCTTTCCGGTTTCCCTGCAATACCCCTTAATTCAACTTCCTTTCCTTCTACATAAAATTTCATGAAAAGTTCTTGAAAATTAAAAGCTATTGTACCCAAGGATTGTAGCCATTGGACTCCTAGTACAACATTAGTGACTCCCATTGGAATGGAAAGCATTGGGCTAGTCAATACATATTCTCCCATGGATAGCTTGATATTATGGCACTTTCCAGAGCAATTTATTGTTCCTCCATTTGCAACCATCACTTGACACTCTAGTGCTGGATATAGGAAGCAATTCAATTCTTTCGCTACCTTACAATGAATAAAATTGTGGGTACTTCGTGAATCAATCAACACTATTACCTTTTTCTTCTTGATTTGTCCTTCTATCTTGATGGTTTGAGGAGTGGTAATTCCAGCCAATCCATTACAAGATATGGTCAGATTCATTTCTTCTTTATCTAGGCTTTGTTCCTGGAGTATATCCTCTTTTTTTGACCTTTCTTGCTCCTTTTCTTCTTCCTCTTCACAATCTATGTAGAATAATTTCTTCTCAGCACACTTATGACCTTTAGTGTATTTTCTATCACAACTGAAACAAAGCCCTTTTGCTCTTTTTTCTTCTAATTGTTGTGGTGTCAACCTTATAGGTTGTGGAATACTAGGGGCAACAATACTTCCATCTTTATAGTTGTGAGTGGTATGCTTCCTGGTTGCCATAATTTTTCTTTCCATTTTTCTTGCTAATCTGAATGCCTTCTCTAATGAATCAGGTTCCAAAAGGAAAACATCATGTTGGATATTATCCTTTAAAGTCCCTATGAACACATCAATCCTATGCTCCTCTGGAATATTTTTTACCCTTATGTTCAATTTTTGGAACTCCTCAATGTGCTCCATTATTGAACCCTTTTGTTTGAGACTTATCAATTGGCTAAAAAAAGTGTTGCTTTTTGTATCCTCATAATCTGTTGTCAATTCTTCTGTAAAAATTGCCCAAGTGATAATTTGTTTACGAGAGCAAAGCCATTGATACCATACAAACTGATTTGGTTCCAAATATAAAGTTGCAATACGTACCTTTTGTGTGTTTTGCACATTATTGAGATCGAAAAATTGCTCCATCTGTAATATCCATGTTGCGGGATCCTTGCCATCAAACTTCCTCATATCGATTTTTGGAATATGGTGGGTCTTCGATGCAACATTAGAGTCTATGAAATCATGATTAACATTTCTTTTGTTTGCATCATGAGTTTCCTTTACTACCCTTTCACCATTAGTAAGTATTTCTTGTAGAAAATTTGTCAAATTTGTCTTCAAATCATCAATCTTAGCTTCCACGCCATTCATCTTAGCTTCCACGCCCTTTATCTTAGATTCCACACCATCTATCTTAGCTTTTGTTAGCTTTTGTTAGCTTTTGTGACAGTGAAATTTGTTGCACTTGGTCTTGTAATTTTGATATATCATGTAGCATGTCTTCCTCTTCTTCATGAGTCATGCTAGAGATTTCAAGTTGCTTACTAGGTGTTTGCATTTTCTTTCCTTGGGGCATCAGTTACCGATAATAATTCTCTACTATACCCTTTGAATTCCTTCAAAATGATTTTTCAAACCAAGCTTAAGCAAAAATTTAAAAAAATTCTACACACCATTTTTCACTTTGTAGGAGCTCGATATTGCTTCTGATGTATCTCTTAATTTCGAATCATCCAGTTCTAAAATTGTGACCTGTAGTAGCCCTCTGTTTCCTCTTTCCAACGCCACCAGTCTAATCCCAATTGGATTCTCCAAGGAAGAGTTATGCCAAATCTCCCACAGTGACCTGATTATAGACTAGTTCAGTAGAGCGAACTTGTACGACGTGCCATGTGTCCCTGTTTCTACCTTTGGCTTTGAAAAATATATACAAGAAACTACAGTCCGTTCTCTTTCTGTACCTTCTTAAGAAATTTCAATCTGATGCTCAGAGAGAAATTTATGACAATTTTCCCCAGGTCACCTGTTTGGAATGTAATTCAAGAGTCTACAAAAAGACCAACTTCCTCAGATCATATCTCCACAAATATATAGCGAAAAACTTTGAAATTCAGTCACGAGCTTCAGTGCGATCTCGTCTCAAATGGGTTTTTTTTTAACTTCTGAAATGTCGCAAAAAAAAAAAAAAAAAAAAAAGTTGTAGCAAAAATGCCACGATGACCTATTTGGATCAGCGAAACCCTAGAATCCAAAGCTCTGATACCAAATGTTATGAAACCAGCTCACAAAAAGATAGAAAAGAGAGATCAACGCCTTAGAATTTAGCCTCTTCGATGGGGCAACCTCCTTTACATTACACAAATGAATGATTCTTTAATGATTCAAATGACAAAACCTCCTTTCTATATATAGGAGTCTAAGGAGTCACAATATAACCAAACCGACCTAACAATAATAATATAAAGGCACAAAAATAACAATAGAGGGATTCTATGGGGCACAGTAATAACAATATGGGGACAATAGGGGCACAACAATATTAATAAGGGATACAACTACAATAGTAATGGGGTAATCACTAGTGTTATAGGGACCTAACACCAATCCCAAATTACCTTGACCTTATTCAGATCTACATGCACACCTCGCTCATCTATGATGTAACCCAGATATTGGACCTCGCTGATGCCAAAGGTGAATTTATCCAATTTTTCACACAATTTTTGTTGCCACAGGGTTTGAAGGACTTGTTGAATGTGTTGCAAGTGTTCTTCCCAACTCTTGTTGAAGATGAGGATGTTGTCCAGATAAACAACCACGAATGAGTTGGTGAAGGGCCGCAAGATGTCATCCATTAGCCTCATAAAAGTAGCAGGGGCATTTGTCAACCCAAAGAGCATAACCAACCATTCAAAAATTCCTTCCTTGGATTTGAAGGTGGTCTTCCATACATCTGTAGGCTCTATTGGAACCTGGTGATAGCCAGAATTCAGATCGCTCTTGTTGAAATACTTGGCCCCCTTGAGTTGGTCCAGAGGGTCATCAATCTGTGGGATTGGATAGCTATTCCTGATAGTGATTTTGTTTAGTTCCCGATAATCAATGCAGAGCCTCCAAGTCCCATCCTTCTTCTATACAAGTACAAACGGGCTGTCATAAGGCGAGGAACTTGGTCGAATGTGCCCTTTTTGCAGCAAATACTGGATTTTCCACTTGATCTCTTCATTTTCCATAAGGGAGCAATGGTATATCAACCTGTTGGGTAGAGGTGCTTCGGGAGTCAGATCGATCGAATGTTTGACCTGACAATGCAAGGGTACCCCGGTGGGTGAGGAGAAGATGTCCCTATATTCTTCCACGACTATATCCACTTTCTTTTGTTGCATGGAGGAACCCTTCCTGGGGGCCATGGATGTGGCCACGATTTTCCCCTTACTTTAAGAGAAAATTAGAAAGAAAACCATTTTTCCAGTCTGGGAAATGATCATACTGCATTGCTTAGTAGAGATCAAAGAGATGGAAAGAGGCGGGGCTACTTCCGATATCTTATATAACTTATTACCCAAAGAAATAACAACAGTGTGAGGCCTCAACTCATATACAACACAATGCTTCCACAAGTATGGTTGGCCTAATAATACATCGCAAACTTCAAGAGGATCAACATCACACACTACCTTATCTGTGAAGGGCTTGATGTTGTAGGGAAGGTGACACTGTTAGCTGACGCGTAGATCTTGTCATTGGTGTACGGATGTGGGTGTGGTGTGGATGACAAGCCCAACCACTTCATGACCTCTGCTGAAATGAGGTTCTTTTGGCTCCCACTATTGACAATGAATTGCAACGGTGAACCCTTCACCCACATTTGTGAGTGGAAGAGACGCTCCCCCTCCTCTGGATCTTTGGGCTCAATATTTTGGATCTTGGTGGTGGCAATAGTGACATTGGGCTCTGCATCAATAATTTGCTTCCCTTTTTCATTCCCCTTGTCATGTTCTGACTCAGAGTCGGAACATGCATCTGATTCTGAAGCATTCATCTCAGCCAACAGTGACTTCTTGGCTCGACACTCACTTGTGTTGTGAGTGGGGCTCTTATGGAACTCACACCACTTTCTTGTGTCCTTATTTGTCTTCATGGTGTTGTTCTTTGCTTGCGTCTTCGATCGGTTGTCCTGGGTCACCCTACCTTGGCTTTGTCCTTTGTTCTATGATTTGGGGGCGCCTTTCCCTTGCTTCAGGTTTGCATATCCAAAGTCTCGCTTCTTCTATTTAAACATTTGCTCGATCTTGACAGTGTATGGGCAGGCATCACCAAGTGAGGAGATGTCTAGGAACTCCATCTAATATTGGATGTATTTGTGCTGACAACTGCAATACTTGAGTACTAGATGCCACTTAGAATCCTTAATACCCAACTTCGTGCGAAGGGTATGAAAAATATTTGTGAACTCTGGAATGCCTTGGTCCCTCCCCTGCCATAGTGTGGTCCACTTTATGTACTTATCCTCATAGCTCTCGATAGGGTAATATTGCTCCTTGATGGCATCTCGGAAAGAGTTCCAAGTGGGTGCGGCTAAAAATAGTGAGAGTTCCCTCTCGTCCTTCTGCTCACAGTAGGTTTCCCACCAATCCAGCTTTGAGGAGTGAAAAAATAATCTTTTCCCTATTGGAAAAATCATGAACTGAAAAATACCCTTCCAACAGATTTAACCATCTATCTACGGCGTCTGCATCTATCTGGCCTTCAAATATTGGAACATAAAAGTTGACTTGTACCTTGAAGCGAGTGGTGCCTCTAGAGTGGTTGTCGGATGAAGATGTGTCATTTGTGGGTATCGGTCGAAGGATCTGGGTAAAGTTGTTCATCATTGCGTTCCTTTGTCGTTCAAGGACTTCTTCGAGCAATATTTTAAAGGCATCTCCTGCTCCCTTATCTTTCTTTTCTTCCGCCATGGGAGGTCGTCAGGTTTTGCGAGGTTGGTCTTGCAAAGGTTCAACCAATTTGAGCCCTAATGCCTTATACCCTGACCTCATTGGAGACATGCAAAGAAAAATAGAGAAAGAGCGGACCCACTCTGATACCATTGATCCAGACTTATGCAGGAACACAACAAAATATAGATATAAACATAAACATAGATGTAGCAAAAATAAAACTTCATTTCATTAATATCACAGAATTGAAATATGCTTACATACAGAATGGAGATAAACTAGTTCAGGCGATGGTAGCTTATCTTTGAGAAGAGATGTGGCGGATACATGCCTCTGAACTATATTACAATGAGGCTCAAAGGCCTATTTATTATTGAGAAACAATGGAAAAGTTTAAACATCCAAAAACTTAACCCTAGGAGATGAATTGCCAAAATCATGGGCCCTGTTTGGGTAAATTGGTACATCAACTTCCCGGGGTCGTAATTTTGGCATATGATCTTTGTTTGACGCGCACAATACCTTGTTAGAAAGATCTATTTGAGGACTACAACTTTTGAATGCAAACATTTTGTTTCCCTATTTTTCCAAAAAAAAAACGTCATTTAGGGCCTCAAAACGGCTCCGGAAGTTCAAGGCCTGAAAAACTACCAAAAATAGTAAATTGTGCTTCAATTAAGGAAACCGAAAAACTAACAGAAATAGTGGTGGGGGTCCAAGTGGAATAGGTAGGTGGCCACCAATATCCACCTGGATCAAAATTAACCCTCATAGTATATATTTTAGATTTCAATATATTTTTATTAGATTCGTTGCAACAATTGTCTAGTGTAATATCTATTGCAATTTATAGATTAAAAAAAAAAAAAAAACCATATTTTGGGGAGCTTGCTCTAAGAACCCTCATTAAAGACAATTCTCTACCACATTTAATTTCTAAACTCATTTTTTGATTTAGTCACATATATGATTCCTTCCCTTGTGAGGATCTTTTTGGCCATTCAAATTTATGCAACTCAAAGTCCTCACCACCTTCCATGGGAAATAAAGTGTACCTTTTCTCTTTTATATAGGATTATGTTTTGGGGTTTCCGTGGAATTTGGATCTCTACGAGCCTCCAATACTTTTGGTTCCATGCCTAGGTTTGCAAAGGACCTTGTTAGAGACTTTACATCTAACTAGGTCTCCCCTATATCAGGAAGAAGAATGAGAGATGGGGGTTAGGATTTTTAATTCTAGAAAGTCTATGCATAAAATCACTCAATGGTTCAAGCCTTTTATTTCTACATTAATACACCATGTCCCAATTTTTAGATTTTTAGAGGACTTTCTTTTTGTTAAAGAAGGAGACTTGACAAACTTACCTAGTTAAAGTGAGCATTCATTTATATTGAAGTAGCTTCCATAATCAAATCCTTATTTTGGTTTGTGTTCAAAGGTTTATAGTTAACTTATAAAGGTAGTTTTTGTGGACAACTGGTAGCCACATTATTTCCCAAGTTCTCCACCAACTTAGTGTTTTCAATTGCTTCCTTCAAGTCTTCCTCCACATATCTTAGCTAATTATCTGAGCCCATGTCTTCCTATAATTTGTATCAATGCATTCAACTACTAGGTTGCCATAACTATGGAAACGATCACACCTAAAGGGAATACCTTCAAAGTTTACAATTGCGTGAAAATAGTTAGAACCTTTTGTTATCTCCATAGACTCCACCAACCTCTTACTTATATTGAGATATACAGCATATGAGACAAATCCAAATAATTTTATTTATGATAACACAAATCATCTTTCTAAAAGATGTCAAGGGCATTCCCTATTTCCTCAAAAACTTATTCTCAACACAAAACCAAAGGGAGCCCTAGAAATCAAACCTTAATTGGGAGGATATCTAATCATGTTAATCAAGCATCAAAATCTAAATGTCGCCCTTTAAGAAAAGGTGGTTGTGTTCACCATTCCCATATTTTGTGAATAATGTTTTCAACCTCACCCATAGTTCAAAAGATCCAAAGCATCCACCCTTTTATCGAAATTAATGTTCGAGAGGTGCAACCAAAGATAGGTTCAAATTAGATTTTGTAGATACCTTAGTGTTTCACTACTCATTTTTCTACTTGGGAATCTGCCTACTAGCATTAGATTAACCATCTATAGAATTTCATTTAGCTTGTCCCTTGCTCCTAAATGCAGATGGACTAGATCCTATAGCTTCTTGACACATTTATGACGTTTTTGTTTCTTCTCACCCTTTAGTTTCCATGACATTAACCTCTCGAGATCAAGGTTTTGAGAATCACTCATATGTTTGTACTCTAGAAGTTCTCTAATGAGCCCTAGATTTGTTAATTGATCATTCCTTTCGATCATGCCATAGAAGGAAATTTCAAAATCTTTGCATGTATAAAGTAAATGAAATGCAATGTTAATGTCATTTTGAGACAATATTACCCCCTTTTCCTCTTCTGGCCTTTGGATTAAAGCCCGAGGAGGTTCCAAATATGACCTAACATACTTTTTAGGCACTTTCCCATCCATACATTAAAATACCTCGTTAGTAAGATCAACCAATCTCAACAACCCTTCCTTTGACATATCATCAATTTATAAAGCTAAATATGGTTATTCAACAAAACTTGAGTCATTTCATCCATGATAGCTATAATCTCCTCTACTAATGGGTGTGATCCTAGGTGAAGGGCCCTCCAAGTATCTTACATGGTTCCATGTGTTCAAATTGCTAGATTGGACCATATTTGTTGGCTCTCTAGTCCTTTGTCCAAGTAGTCTATGTACTTTCCCTCTACAATCAGTATGTGAACAACACCACGAAGGAAAAGAAGGACACGGGAAAATGGTGTGAGTTCCATAAGAGCTCCACTCACAACACAAGTGAGTGTCAACCCAAGCAGTCACTGGTGGCCGAGTTGAAGACTTCTGAATTAGACCCATGTTCCGACTCTGAGTCAAAACCCAACAATAGGAATGACAAAGGGGAGCAGATCTTTGATGCAGAGCCCAATGCCACCGTGGCCACTACCAAGATCCAGAAGAATGAGCCTGAAGATCTAGAGGAGGGGGAACGCCTCTTCCACTCACAAATGTGGGTGAAGGGTTCTCCAATGCAATTCATTATCGACAACATAAGCCAAAAGAACCTCATTTTAGTAGAGGTCATGAAGTGGTTGGGTCTACCGACCACACCACACCTACAATCGTACACCATTGAGTGGCTTCACCAAGGGCGATATCTCTGTGTCAGCTAATAGTGTTTCCTTCCCTACAACATCAAGCCCTTCATAGATGAGGTACTTTGTGATGTTGATCCTCTTGAAGTTTGTGATGTATTATTAGGCCAACCATAGTTGTGGAAGAAGCATGTTGTATATGAGTCTAGACCTTGCTCTATGATTATTACTTTGGGCAATAAGATGTACAGGATATGGGAGTAGCCCCACCTACCGCCATTTCTTTGATCACTACAAAGCAATGCAGTAAGATCATTTCCCAAACCAGGAAATTTGTTTTCCTTGTGATTCACCCTCAGGGTAAGAACAAGGTTAGGGCCACAGCTTCTAGACAAGGCTCCTTCACACAATAGTAGCAAATGGACAAGGTCGTGGAGGAGTACAGGGACATTTTTGATTCAACTACAAGGGTACCTATGCACTGTCAATTCAAGCACTACATCGATCTGACCCCAGGCATGCCGCAACCCAATGGGTCGATCTATCGATGCTCTGTTTTGGAGAACGATTAGATCAAGAGGCAGATTCAAGAGTTGTTGCAGAAAGGGC
Source organism: Pinus tabuliformis (assembly GCA_031772625.1). Classification (NCBI taxonomy): domain Eukaryota; kingdom Viridiplantae; phylum Streptophyta; class Pinopsida; order Pinales; family Pinaceae; genus Pinus; species Pinus tabuliformis. The sequence continues at coordinate 855,972,966 of CM062818.1, read as the reverse complement.
AAATCAAGCCAAGCTCATCACCTTGTGGGAGCCCGATTGTATTGGTACAAAAGAAGGACGAGACCTAGAGACTCTGTATTGACTATCGGGCACTAAACAAGATCACTGTCTGGAATAGGTACCCAATCCCATGGATAGATGACCTTCTGGACCAACTAAAGGGGGGGTAATATTTCAAAAATATTGAATTAAAGTCTAGTTATCACTAGGTGCCTTTCGAACCCTCCGATGTGTGGAAGATTGCCTTCAAATCCAAGGAGTTCCTTTTCGAATGGTTTGCCATGCCTTTCAGGTTGACAAATGCCCCCACAACCTTCATGAGATTGATGGATGAAATCTTGTGACCCTTCACCAATGCATTCGTGGTGGTGTGTTTAGATGAAATCTTGATCTTCAACCAGAGTTGGGAAGAGCACCTCCACCATATTCGGCAGGTCCTTCAAACCCTGTGACAACACAAGTTATGTGCCAGTCTAGAGAAATGCACTTTTGGCATGGCCCAGGTTCAATATCTAAGGTACATCATTGATGAGAAGGGTGTGCATGTGTACCCATCCAAGATACAAGTCATTCGGGATTGGCCAACCCCAACCACTCTAACAGAGCTCTACAACTTTTTAGGTCTTGTCAATTTCTACTGCAAGTTCGTGTTGGGGTTCTCTCATATCACTTGGCCTTTAAGTCAAGTCACCAAGGGCGAAGCAAAAGCAAAAAAAAATTGGTTTGAAACCCAACAGAAGACATTTTCCAAGTTGAAGTGTTGCCTTTGTTCTGAACGAGTTCTCACATTACCAGACTTGCAACAACCATTTGAGATTGAAACGGATGCCTCTGGCTATGTTATTGTTACAATTCTTACTTGGCAGGGGCATCGAGTGGCTTACTACAGCGAGACACCTTCAGACACAATCCAAAAGTATCATACTTACGACAAAGAAATGTATTCCATTGTGCAGGCTTGCTGTCAATTGAAGCATTACATTATGGGGAAGGAAACTTTCATCCACATAGACCACCGACCCCTGCAATTCATATAGACTCAAGGGAAGTTGCAAAACGGTTTCCATCAGAAATGGTCCACATACCTGAAACAATTCCATTTGAACATTAATTACAAGAAGGCCAGCACTAATAATGTTGCAGACTATCGCAACCAACCACCAGTCATGGTGCTAATCACTGTGCTCGACTCCTGTGGGCACGAGACTTCGGGGTGGCTGCATCTTTACAAGAGTGATCTAGAATTCAGCAACACATACCAGACACTCCTGGAATGTAAGCAAGTTCAAATTTTCCCCTCCAGGATGAATTGTTATGCGACATAGGACACATTTGTGTTCCTTCACCAGCGTGCATAGATGAGTTTGGAGGCACACTACAGTTGGGTCGCTAGACATTTCAAAGTAGAGAAAACATTGGTAATATTGTAGAAGTATTTTTACTGGCCGAAACTTCGTAGGGATATTGGGAAGTAAATTAGATCATGCACCTCTTGCGCCATTTCCAAACCAACCATCAAGAAACAAGGACTATATATTCCTATGCCTACTCCTAATTGACCTTGGGAATCCATCTCCATGGATTACATGTCGAGCCTTCCTTCTACTAAGCACGACAACAACAGCATTTTCATGGTCGTTGATAGATTCTCTAAGATGGCCATCATGGCGGCCTGCAAGAAGAGTATCACAACAGAGGCCACTCCTAATCTCTTCTTTGAGCGAATGTGGGTACACTTTGGGATCCCACTGTCCATTATCTCAAATCGAGATAGCATATTCTTGAGTGTATTTTGGTCAAGTCTTTGGTCAATGTTGGATACCAGACTTACTAAGTCCACGAAATTCCACCCCCAAGCTAATGGCCAAACAGAGGTCGTCAACAGGATGATCATACACATTCTGTGCATATATAACTAGAAGAATTCACACACATGGGATGAAAGCCTCCCCTATGTCCATCACAACTACAACAGATCTCTCCCTATCTCAACGAGCCATAGCCCCTTCCAGGTAGGGCTGGGATTTTAGCCATTGTGTCCCATTGGTGTAGCCATACCATTTGTAGCTACTCAGGCAGATTCAGCTTACTTTCAATCCGAAACCAACATGACTAACAACTTCATTAAGCACATTCAACACATCTTCCAGTAGGTCCATGCTATATTGGACATAGCCAATGCTAAGTACAAGAAGCGCCATGATTTGCATCGAGTGCCACATAAGTTCCAGGTGGGCGACAAAGTTTGGCTACATTTACAAAAGGAGCGCCTCGCTGGACCCCACTGCAAACTTCGCCTACTCCGATATGGGCCATACACCATCACCAAGGCTATAGGGGACAATGCCTTTGAGCTCAACATCCCACCATTCCTTGGTTTGCACCCAGTGTTTAATGTAGACCGCCTTCAGCCATACTTCCCACCATTGTTAAACACATTTGACATTGCAGAACAACTCACACCAACAGAACTAAACCTGGACTGCATGGAGCATGCCACAACTAATCAGATCATGGACATGTAGATCAAGAACACTCGCCAGCAGAGGATCCAACTATATCGAGTTGTCAAAGCAGACCATCTCCTTCACCAGGGCAAGTGGTTCACCAAGGACCAGGTTCAACAGAAATTTCCTCACCTCATGGAGGCTTTACACACAATGGGGACCATTGATTCATAAGGAGGGAGGATTGATCCAGGTGGATATTAGTGGCCACCCGCCTATTCCACCTAGACCTCCAATTAGTTTCATTTGTTTCCTTGTTTATTTCAACATTTACTATTTTTAGTATTTTTTTGGGTCCTGAACTTCTAGAGCAGTTTTGACCCCCTAAACGAAATTTTTCTAAGGCCCGCAGCAAGCATGCCGCAAATCTTGTAGTATTACAAGAGACCTTTCCAACAAGGTATCATACATGCAAAACATACATAATATGAAGAAGTTATGACCTAGGGAAGTTGGTTGCCCAACTAACCCCAACAAGGCCCACAAACTCTTGGCGTTCCATCTCCTAGGGTTATGGTTTTGGTTGTTTAGCGTTTTCCCTTATTTTTCAATAATAAATAGGCCCTTGAGCCTCATTGTAACACAGTTCAGAGGCATGTAGTTGTCACATCTCTTCTCAAAGATAAGCTACCATCGCCTGAGCTAATGTATTTCCATTTTGTATTTAAGCATATTTTAGTATTTTGATATTAATGAAATGAAGTGTTATTTCTGCTACATCTCTGTATTTATGGTTATACCTGTAATTTGTTTCATTCTTATTCAAGTTTGGATCAGTCCCAATTTATCATGACTCTTCTAATAATGGGGTGTTCATATAGGTAGTGCTCACCCTACTAACATAATGGTTAATTTGTTGCAAGTTGGATATAAGTGCTTTTTTGACCTACCCCTCCTCTCTTATAAGATATGTTGGGTGAGTGTTTGAGTGTGAATGATGAACAAAGAGCAATAAACATAATAATAAATATTTGGATCTTGTTTCATGTTTTGAAATATTTTTTACCACCCTAAAATCTCTTCCCTCTCATTTCATTTATATACTTTAAATAATCTTGATAGTTTGATAGAACACTACAAGGAAAATACTTTCTAGCAGAGGTTATAATAGAGGTTTTTAGTGTAATAAAATTGGAAAATTTTGTCAAAAAAACATGCCTTAAACCATTCGATTGTGATAGCGGATGTTTTAGCAGAGATTGTAACAAAACTTCATCATAATTGAAAAAATTTGGGCAGTCAGAGGTTTTAACAGGTGTTTTTTTTTGCGATGTACTACATATACTAAAACACACTAAATGCATACATAAATAAAAACATTGAGGTGTTGAATGCAAAGAACACTGGTGCGTAATACATATTGCATCGATGCTAATAGATAAAAAAAAAAAGCCCCTACGCATTCTTGTAAGGAACGAAACCAGGCACACAAAATAATTTTTTTGTCGGTGCTTTTGTTTAATCATGTAACGTTGATGTGTATCGTTTGTATAAATGCACCGATGCATTAGTTATATAAAAGGACCAATGTTGTTAGTTTTCTTAATGCACCAGGCTTGGAAAATTTATTTTGTAGGATTGGGGTGTTAGTTCTATGAAAGCATTGGTGTGTTAAAAATTACAATGCATCGAGGCATTAATTGCAAACAATACTAATGTTTGAAGAAATAAATGCCCCAGTGCTTTCGTTTTCCAAAAAGGCACCAATCATGCAAAAATATGTCGTCGTGGTGCTTTTATATAACATAATGCACCGATGTGTTTTTATGTTATTGACGCATCGATTTTTTGTATGATATTTTCTCTTTTTTTGCAAACATCAACCTGTGATAGTGCAATTATTGTAATTTTTTAAATCTGTTATTAAAAAAAAAAAAATTGACGTATATATTATAACAATATTCATATAAATTAAAATTTGACCAATGTATTTGCATATGACGTATAGATTAATTTGTTATATTATTAGATTTTGCATCTCTTCATTATAATATTTAATCATCCATATATTTAATTAGTGGTGTAACATTCACATCACATTGGATAACACTACAGAATAAATTAAAATGTATTTTATTATCTATCAGTAAGAGGCTCTTCGACATACAAAATGGGATTGTTAGTGGTAACCCCTTGTCTTTCAATTGGGTCATTACATTAAACAAAATGTTTGATTTTCACAAACAATTATTTCAAAAAATACAACAGGTTGCATTGATATCTAAATAGATCATCATTCTTCGCTGGAACTGTTGTCAATGCTCGAGCTACTTCCATGACTTGGGTTATTTGGAGGAATGTTTTGTTGATTGCATCAATTGTTTTTGTCTTCTTGATTTTGTTCCATCTGCAAACATAAAAATAAAGTGTAATGAGTGTATCTACATTGGTGAGAATAATGAAAATTGAAATAAATAATATACATCAATGTAAATCAAATAGCAATGTACCATAGCAAGAAGTGACTCATAAACTGTGCACATGGTTTCAAAACCAAGTCTCATGCCTTGTTGCAACAAGTATTTTGTTGGCGTAGTTCCATACTTTGTTTCCTGCATGTTTTAAACCCCATTATAAATCATATATTTAATATAAAGGATTTTTTTATTCTATTAATTATAAACTCAGAGAAGTAAAACAACATAAATACTTACAAATTCCACAATTAATTTTTTTATATGCCAACATATACTGACAACCCTTATTTAACCCAATGTTAATCAATTTTTCCGATGGCTCACACCTGTTTGAAGACATTCAAAGATGGTTGTGGTAAAACAACTTAAAATATACAAAAATGAAACATTGATTTGTTATAAGGAAACATTAACAATTACTCACAAACTTTGAAATTAACCATTTTCTTCCTTATCGTCTTGTTTTATGTGTTGAATGAGTTTCATTTTGTTTTATTTTTTGCAAAAAAATACTTGAAAAATAATATTTAATGCTAAATTATTTTTTATATGTACAAAGTCAATCATGATTACTTACATTTGAATAACGTCGTTGTTGAGATGACTCTTCCTGTGATACAATTATGTCCATTTCTTTGACCATCTCCGTGTACACTTTTTTGGACATTTATACTAGTATGTTTGGCATATCATCTCGTTGATCATTTGAGATTTTCATAATCTTCTTAAAAAAGGTAATAAATTATTTTTATATTGATATATTAACACTAAATATAACAAAATCAATATTAATAAATGAATGGTTTGTAGTAATATATACATATAATTCTAGAAAATCATTTTAATTAGGAATATTACATTTTGAATTATTATTTTTTTGTTGTATGTTTTGCTATTGCAATTTTGACATGTCTCATTGATCATTGCTTTGGAAACACTTTTTGTAGTTTAGATATAATTTGGTTCTTAGAATCATTGGATTGATTTTTTTATTGTAAGTGTAAAGTACGTATATAATTGTGTTCCACTAGATCCCTCATAGTTTTGCAAAAAAATTCCTCCCCTTTCATTAACCTCCAGCACCACTCGATATGAGTTAAGGACCAATTCATTGTCATTTACATGTTCTATAATTTTTATTTTCTTAGAACAACATTGATCTATTCCTTCGTTGTTGCTAACTCTAGAACATTAAACATATATGAATTAATAGATTGTTTGAAATTTGTTATCTAATATTCTTAAGTATATTATTAATGAAAATTAACAAACAAAAAAAAACTCATATTGAATAGTATTTTTTCATTCACTTGATTCATCTTTATGCAATTTTTTAATCAGACTTTTACACTCCTATGCACTTAGATTAGAAATAATCGTATTGGCTATCTTCATTTTGTGGCTCTACATGATACACACCAAGCTTACATATAGTTCAAACATATTGTGTCGACAAGTATTTTTGTTACTTGACACATTCTCAGACATTTTTTTATCAGTATACAACTTATACCATTCAATATAGAGGCCATTAAATATATTTTACAAATAAATCAAATAATTTTCAGCAAAAAATAGATCTGGTATATGGTGTGTTTATCTGAATAAATGCACCAGTGTGTTTATCCCATTAAACGCACCGGGTGTTTAATTGTTCAACACCGTCGTGGAAAATTTATTTTTTAAAATAATTTAAAATTATGACAGTGCAATTTGTAAGGCTAAACACACCACAATGATTTAATGGTGTTATTTGGAAGAGGCATGTCAATGCATTATATTACACCAGGAGCAACGATGAACAAACTTGACAGAATCGACAGTGTTATAATATACTGGTGCGTTGCATTACAAAGGGCGCAATGGTGCGTTACAATATACAGGGCGCACTGCGGAATATATAGCCATTTTTTTAAATGGACAAGGGCGATATGGTTTGGATTTAATATAATAAGTGATTCTCCTACTCTACATGTCAAACGCCCTATATATAATAAGTACACAAACCCATTAAATGTAAAATGCCTAAAATAGAAAACCGTAATTGTGAAGAGGTAGAGGAAGTTAAACCCTAAGGTGAAATTTTGTAGGAAGAAGCAAAGGTTAAGGTAAGTATTAAATTTTATTATTATTATTATTTCTGAAATTTAATTAAATTTAAATAGGAAAAGAGATCGTAAAATTTTTACTAGTAAAATCCATAGTAATTTTTTTATTATACAGGGTTTTTTATTTTTATTTTATTTTATTTATTATTATTATTATTATATATTTTAGTTTATTTTTATTTGAATTATAAATAACTTAATAGAAATTGTAAAAAAATTCAATAGTAAAATTTAAATTTTTTTATCCAGGGTTTTTGAGTGAATCACCATACCTTTGAAATTCTGATCTTTCTGCAGTTCAAAAATATTTTGCTACTCCACAGTGCTCTCAGTATGTCTCTCTTGCAAATAATCTCTCTTTTAATTAAATTCTAACAGAAATTGTAAATTTTTTCATTAGTAAAATAAACAATAAAATTTAATATTAGAGAACTTTTGAGGTCTAAAATGAGCCTCCTAAGAAAAATGTACAACCAAAATAAACTTTCCAATAGGATTCAAGATGATGATGTCAACCATGGGGGATGATTCACCATTTTTGGGGTAAAAAAAAAAAAAAAAATTAAAATAATAAAACTATTTTTTCAACTTATCTCCCTAAGTTTTTACTCAAATTTCAAGCAGAATTACTCGTTGGATGCAAAATTTAATTTCTCATCCAAAGAGTATCCATGTTGCATACTTTTGATAGTCCTTGCTACACGAAAAATGAGAAATACATGAAAAAACGTGATTGCAATCACATTTTCATATATTTTTCATTTTTCGTGTAGTAGGGTCCATCGAAAGCATGCAACATGGGTACTCCTTGGATGAGGAATCAAATTATGTATCCAACGAGTGGTCCCACTCGAAACTTGAGTAAATTAGTAGGGAGATAAGTTGAAAATACGAGTTGAAAAAGTAGTTTTTTTCTTTTCCCCTCTAAAATTTGATGATGTAATGTACTCTTATTTTATTATTTCCACTATTATTTTATAAATTCCTAAGGAGGCCCATTTTAAACCTCAAAATTTGCATAATGAATTTTTACCATGCAGGGTTTTGGGTGAATCGCCATACCTTTCATCTTCTGATATTTTGAATAGTTATGTTGCTACAAAGTATTATGTTGTTGCATAGTGCTCCTGGTATGCCTCTCTTGGAAATCACTCCCTTGAAATTTTGGGAAAAATAATGAAATAATGAATAACTATTTACTATTTAAAATACTTTATGAAATTAGATTTTGAAAAATCAGTTGCCGCTCATTTTAAATTAAAAAATAAGAAGAAGAAGAAGAATTGTACTTGTTTTTTTTCAATTTATCCGAACATCGGTGTATTCGATCGTTAAACGCACCGGTGCATTTATAAGAAAATCGTACTGACATTGTCGGGACTTCAAATTTTTTCAATGCACCAACATGATACAATTCTTTTTTTATTTTCAAAACCCCAAAACACTACGATTAATTTTGATCCGGATGTATGCAGAACACAACAAAACACAGATATACACATAAACACAGAGATGCAGTAAAAATAAAACTTGATTTCATTAATATCAAAGAATTGAAATATGATTAGATAGATAAATGGAAATAAACTAGCTCGAGTGATGGTAGCTTATCTCTAGGAAGAGATGTGGCAGCTACATGCCTCTGAACTATGCTACAATGAGGCTCAAAGGCCAATTTAGTATTGAGAAACAATGAAAAACCCTAAACATCCAAAAACTTAACCCTAGGAGATGAAGAGCCAAAAATGTGGGCCCCCTTTGGGTAAATTGGTACATCAACTTCTTGGGGGCATAACTTTGGCATACGATCTTCGTTTGGCTATCATAATACCTCGTTTCGAAGATGTTAAAGAGGAGGCCAAAAACAAATAGAGAAATTGATCTATGACTTATCTCATCTCCCTATTTTCTCTAAAAACGTTTTTTAGTCCCTCAATACATCTCCGGAAGTTTAGGACCCGAAAAGATACCAAAAATAGTAAGTTGTGCTACAATTAAGGGAAAATAAAAAAGTGGGGGTCCAAGTGGAATAGGTGGGTGGCCACCAATATCCACCTAGATGAGTCCTGACCCCTTAGGAAGCAATGGTCCCCATTGCGTTGAGTGCCTCCATGAGATGGGGAAACTTTTGTTGAACTTGGTCCCTAGTGAGCCACTTGCCTTGGTGCAAGAGTTGGCCAACTTTGACAACCCGATACAGTTGAATCTTCTGTTTGCGAGTGTTCTTGATCTGCATGTCCATGATCTGATTGGTTGTGGCATGTTCCATGTAGTCTGGATTTAACTCTGTTGGTGTGAGTTGTTCTACAATGTCTGATGTGTCCAGTAGTGGTGGAAAGTATGGTTGAAGGCGGTCCACATTGAACACTGGGTGCATGCCAAGGAATGGTGGAATGATGAGCTTGAAAGTATTGTCCCCTATAGCCTTAGTGATGGTGTAAGGCCCATATTGAATTGGGAAAATCTTGCAGTGGGGCCCAGAAAAGTGCTCCTTCTGCAAATGTAACCAGATGTTTTTGCCCACCTGGAACTTGTGTGGCACCCGATGTTAATCATGATGTTGATTTTACTTAACATTGGCTTTGTCCAATATGTCATGGACCTACTAGCGGATGTGCTAAATGCGTTCAATGAAGTTGTTAGCCCCGTAAGCTTAGAATTGGACATGAGTCGAATCTGCCTAAGTAGCTGCAAACGTTATGGCCACGTTAATGGGACATAGTGGCTGGTATCCCAACCCCACTTGAAAGGGATTGTGACCAGTTGAGCTATGGAGAGCTTTGTTGTAGTTGTGTTGGACATAGGGGAGACTATCATCCCATGTGCGTGGATGCTTCAAGTTGTACATACGCAGAATGTGTACGATCATCTTGTTGACGACCTCTATTTGACCTTTAATTTGGGGGTGGAAAGTCGTGGACTTAGTGAGCTTAGTATCCAGCATCGACCAGAAACATTACCAAAATTTACTTAAGAACATGTTGTCCCGATCTGACATAATGGACTATAGGATCCCAAAGTGTACCCACTCTCGTTCAAAGAAGAGCTTAGTAATGGATTTTGTTGTGATCCTCTTCTTACAAGCCGCCAAAATGGTCATTTTAGAGAATTTTTCGACGACCACGGAAATGCAGTCGTTGCAATGCTTAGTAGAAGGAAGGCCCGACATGTAATCCATGGAGATGGATTCTCAAGTTCGACTAGGAGTACGCAAAGGAGTGTTTAGGTCTTGCTTCTAGATGGTTGGTTTGACAATGATGCAAGTGGTGCAGGATCTAATGTACTTCCCAACATCTTGTCGAAGGTTCGGCCAATAAAAATACTTTTGTAGCACTACCACTATTTTTTCTACCCTGAAATGTCCAGCAACCTAACTGTAGTGTGCCTTCCAAATCATATTGGAACGCTCGCTGGAAGAAACACAGAGGCTTCCCAGGTGGCATCACAGTGCATAATGGAGGTGAAAATTTGGAACTTGCTTGCCTTCCAGTAGTGTCTAGTATGTGTTCTCGAATTCTAGATCACTCTTGTAAAGATGCAGCCACCCCGTAGTCTCGTGCCCACAAGAGTCAAGCACAGTGGTCAACACCATGACCGGTAGTTGGCTGAGGTAATCTGCAACATTATTGGTGCTTCCCTTCTTGTACTTAATGTTCAAATGGAATTGTTGCAGGTATGTGGACCATTTTTTATGGCGATCATTCTGCAACTTCCCCTGTGCCTATATGAACTGCATGGATAAATGGTCTGCGTGGATGATCGTTTCCTTTCCCATAATGTAATACTTCCATTATCAGCAGGCCTGCACAATGGAATACATCTCTTTGTTATAGGTGGAATACTTTTGGACCATGTTTGAAACTTTCTCACTGTGATATGCGATGGGATGCCCCTACTGAGTAAGAACTACACTAATAGCATAGTCTGAGGCATTTGTCTCGATCTCAAATGGTTACTACAGGTTTGGTAATGTGAGCACTCGTGCAGAGTAGAGGCGATGCTTCAACTCGACCACCTTCTATTGGGATTCAAACCAAAAGAACTTTGATTTTGATCCTCCTTTGGTGACTTGACTAAAAGGCCAAGTGATATGAGAGAAACCCAACATGAACTTGCGATAAAAGTTGGCAAGACCCACAAAGCTGCGGAGCTTTGTTAGAGTGGTTAGGGTTGGCCAATCCTAAATGACTTGTATCTTGGTTGGGTCCACATGCACACCCCGGTCATCAATGATGTACCCCAGATATTGAACCTAGGTCATACCAAAAGTGCATTTCTCCAAATTGACACCCAACTTGTGTTGTTGTAGAGTTTGAAGGACATGTCGAATATTGTGGAGGTGCTCTTCCCAATTCTAGCTGAAAATCAAAATGTAATCTAGATACACCACCATGAATGAGTTAGTGAAGGGTCACAATATGTCGTCCATCAACCTCATGAAGGTTGCGGTGGCAGTCATCAACCCAAAAAGCATGACCAACCATTTGAAAAGGCCCTCCTTGGATTTGAAGGCAGTCTTCCACACATTGGAGGGTTCGATCGGTAGCTAGTGATAATCATACTTGAAGTCAATCTTGCTGAAATATTTGGCCCCCTTGAGTTGGTCGAGAAGGTCATCAATCTGTGGGAATGGATACCTATTTCGGACAGTGATCTTGTTCAGCATCCGATAGTCAATACAAAGTCTCCAAGTTCCTTCCATCTTTTGTACCAACATAATCGGGCTCCCACAGGGCGATGAACTTGGCCTGATGTTCCCTTTCTACAACAACTCTTGAATCTGCCTTTTAATTTCATCATTCTCCATAACGGAGTGTCGATAGATCGGTCCATTGGGTAGCGACACACCCTAGGTCAAATTGATGGAGTGCTTGACGTGACAGTGTAGAGGTACCCCAGTGGGTGAGGTGAAGATGTCCATGTACTCCTCCAAAACCTTGTCCATTTGTTGTTTTCATACAGAGGAGCCCTGTCTAGAGGTCGTGGCCACAATATTCTTCTTGCCCTGAGGGTGAATCATAAGGAAAATAAATTTCCTAGTCTGGGAAATGATCTTACTGCATTGCTTCGCAGTGATAAAAGAAATTGCGGTAAGTGGTGCTACCTCTAGTATCAAATACAACTTATTGCCCAAAGTAATAATAACAATCTGAGGCTTAGACTTATACACAACATGTCTCTTCCACAACTATGGTTCGCCTAATAATACATCACAAACTTCAAGAGGAGCAACATCACACAGTACCTCATCTGTGAAGGGCTTGATGTTGTAGGGAAGGAAACACTGTTGGCTGACACAGAGATATCACCCTTGGTGAAGCCACCTGATGGTGTACGATTGTAGGTGTGGTGTGGTCGGTAGGCCCAACCGCTTCAAGACCTCTAGTGAAATGTGGTTCTTTTGGCTCATGTTGTTGATAATGAACAACAACGGTGAACCCTTCACCACCATCTGTGAGTGGAAGATTCGCTCCCCCTCCTCTGGATCTTCGAGCTCATCCTTTTGAATCTTGGTGGTGGCAACAATGACACTAGGCTCCATATCGATAATCTGCTTCCCTTTGTCATTCCCCTTGTTGGTTTTTGAATCAGAGTCAGAAAATGCTTCTGATTCATAAGCCTTCAGCTTGGCCACCAGTGACTGCTTGGCTCGACACTCACTTGTGTTGTGAGTGGGGCTCTTATGGAACTCACACCATTTCTCTCAGTCCTTCTTTGTCTTTGTGGTGTTGTTCTTTACTTGCGGCTTCGGTGGGTTGTTCTGGGTCGCCTCGCTTTATCTTTTTCCTTTGTTCTGCGATTTGGCGGCGCCTTTCCCTTGCTTCGGATTCGTAGATCCAAAGTCTCGCTTCTTTTGCTTAAATTTATATTCGATCTTGACAGTGTATCAATAGCGACGCTAAGCAGGAGATGTCCGGAAACTCAAAATCCTTGATACCTAGCTTCATGTGAAGAGTATGGAAAACATTTGTGAACTTTGGCACATATTGGTCCCTTCCCTTCCACAGTGTGGTCCACTTTATGTATTTATATTCATAGTGCCTGACAAGGTAATATTGTTCCTTGATGGCGTCTTGGAAAGAATTTCAAGTGGATGTGGTTGAAAACAATGAGGATTCCCTCTTGTCCTTTTCTTCACAGTAGGTTTCCCACCAGTCCTTGACATGTGGAGTGGCTTTGATGAGTGCAAAAGTTATCTTTTCTCGATTGGAAAATTCATGAACTGAAAAATATTCTTCCAACAGATTTAACCATCTATCTATGACATCTGCATCTATCTCACCTTCAAATATGGGAATGTCAAAGTTAACTTGTACCTTAAAAGGAGTGGCGCCTCCAAAGTGGTTGTTGGATGAAGATGCATCACCTGTAGGTATTTGTCAAAGGATTTGGGCAAAATTATCCATCATTATGTTCCTTTGTCGCTCGAGGGCTTCCTCGAGCAATATTTTGAAAGGATCTCCTGCCCCCTCATCTTTCTTTTCTTCCGCCATGGGAGGTCGTCGGGGTTTGCGAGGCTGGTCTTGCAAAGGTTCAACTAGTTCGAGCCCTAAATCCTTATACCTTGACCTCGTTGGGGACATGCAAAGAAAAGCAAAGAAAGAGAAAACCACTCAAATGCCACTGATCCGAACTTATGCAAAAACACGACAAAATACACATATGCACATAAAAACATAGATGTAACAAAATAAAACTTCATTTCATTAATATCAAAGAACTGAAATATGCTTACATACATAAATGGAAATGAACTAGCTCGGGCCATGGTATCTTATATCTGAGAAGAGATGTGGCGGCTACATGCCTTTGAACTGTGTTATAATGAGGCTCAAAGACCTATTTATTGTTGAGAAATAATGGAAAACCCTAAACATCCAAAAACCTAACCCTATGAGATGAAGCATCAAAATTATGGGCCCCATTTGGGTATCAACTTCCCAGGGTCGTAACTTTGGCATACGATCTCCATTTGGCTATCATAATACCGCGTTTCGAAGATCTCAAAGAGCCAGCAAAAAAAAGGAAGAGATTTGGTCTAAGACTTTTTCAATCTCTTTTTTTTTTCCCTAAAAAACGTCATTTAGTCCCTCAAAACGGCTCCAAAAGTTTACGACCCAAAAAGCTGCCAAAAATAATAAGTTGTGCTACAATTAAGGAAACTGTAAAGAAACAACAATGGGGGTCCAAGTGGAATAAGCGGTTGGTCACCAATATCTACCTGGATAATAATAAAAAATAACACAGTGATGCAATTTGTATTTAAAAGCATTGATGTTCTAATTGTTATAAGAGTACCGAGATGGTTGAATTCATTATTATTTTATTTTCTAAAATCTAGAAACAGGGGTGTACCTATGCTGTTTATTTTTAAAACACCTCGATGTGCTTTTGTACAAGAGCACCGATATGATAATATATTTTTTTTCGAAATGTCATAAATCAGTGTGGGTATTATTTAAATGCCCCAATGCTGATATTATTTAAATGTGTTTTGCACTTTCTTCTGATAAGCACACCAGTCTGGTTTTAAAAAATATTTGAAATTTTATTTTCACACAAAATGGCATATTAATCTCAAATTATCTTTTAGGACGCATACACATGAATTACAGTAGTTCATAGTAAACATTTTTCGCTTAAAGTTGTTTTATTCTTGAAAAATGGTTTGAAAACTATATTGAAATTTAGATTGTGGTTATATGGTTCTTGTAACGACCCATCTAAATTGATCCATTATATAAAGTTTTAAACTTTATAATAAAACAAATATGATGAAATTTAAATAATAAATATGTTAAGTTTTATAAATATAATTAAACTTTATAAACATATATAAGTTAAATTTTATAAAATATATAATTAAACTTTATAATATATATTTATTAAATTTTATAAAATATATAATGGAGCTTTATAATATATATAAATTAAATTTTATAAAATATATAACTGAACTTTATAAACATACATAATCTAAAAGCGTAAAACTAAACTATATGCTAAAACATACCAAAAATCATTGCAGGACGCTTTTAAAAGGGGGCGCTTTCAACCAACTGAAAATTGATAACAGAGCGCACTTGCCAGGATAATATCTGAGAGCTTAAATTGCATGGAAGGCATGTCGAGTGGAGGGAAGGCGGTGGCTGCAGGTAGGAGGGCGGCCACCGCCAGGCCCGTAGATAAAACCGACAGCCTGGATCGAGAGTGGGGGGGGGAAACCAGAGAGGAGCAGAGAGAACCAGAAGCAGAAATTCACCAGGAGAAAACCAGGAGGAAGATAATTATCCATTGGAAGAGCTTTAAGCCGTCTGAGGTTCTGGGCACGGAGGGACAGAGAGCTTCTGTTGAGAAGCTTTCTGGATTGAGCAGCTAGGTTTGCTCAGTCTGGTTGGGTGGTATTGGTCTCCCGAAGATTGGATCAAATAGCCACGACATCACCAGCAGAATCACCAGTTCAGTAGCAGAATCAGCAGCAGTCAAGGTAAGTACAAATTTAAATTCTTCAGGCTTTCTGTATTTCAGATTCTAGTTACTGTGTTTAGGGTCATTACAGATGGTATCAGAGGGTGTTGTTCAAACCCTTTTCGACCTTACAGGCCACGATTTGTTGTTCTTGGTATAGGAAGAATGAAATTGATTGTTGTTAGCGGTTTCTTCTCTGATCATAAGCACAAAAAATGTAGAAGTTAACGACATTTACAGCCAATTCTTTCCTTTAACCAAAACCCTAAAATTAAGGACAGCTGAGGAGGCTGTATATGTTAAAGCGTAAGCTCGAATATGTCAACTTACCTCTGCATTTTGTTCCTAGATCGTCTTAGATTAAATTCTTTGGTTTCCTGTGATTTACCAAAGCGCGTAGAATGGTATTTGAAGGCGATAGGTAGCCGTTGCTCTTAAGTTCGTTCGCAGTTGAATTGAGGTCCATTCAAGTATTTGTCTTTGTTTCTCTTCAGCTTTGCGTGCTGCTTTTTGTTTAAAAATAATCCAGTAATTTCTTTGGTTTTCTGTCATTTATAATATCTGGCAGAGTATTTTAAGGAAGTTAAGAGCCATTGTTTTTTTCAATTAAAGTTATCTGGCAGATGAATTCAGGGGAATTCAAGCATTTTTGTTTTAGATCATATCCAGCGTCGTGCTGCATTTCGTTTAACAGTAATTCAGACTGTCTTTCGATGAATTCGTAGGTTTTCTATCTGAGTTCGAGCCATTTCCTTAATTCTATTATGCAATGCGGTTTTGAACTGAATTCTGAGTATCTGCCTGTGAAGTTGTACGACGAATTTGAAAACCCGGGAAAACCCGAGCTAAAGCAACCCCATTTAGAATCTATCTGAGACTATCCTTATTGGTAGAGGGAGATTTATGGTTAGCATTTCGAATAGGTCATATAACATGGGTGGGAACAGCACGAGATAAGATCATGGGTGTGCACGCATAATTCAGTTGTTTGAACAACAGCGGCACATCTTGGGACATCAGCTGCACTGCGATTCGAAATGGATATAGCAGCAACGCGGCCGAGCACCTCCAGTTGTAGTTGGCTAGCCGCCCTTGATCATAGCAACGAATAAATAGGCTCAACGTACTCTGATTCGAGCATTTTATCTAGTTCTAATGTGTAAGACGATTTCGAGCCGATGAATCTCGGGATATTTAATTAGGGGCGTTCTGCATTTTGTTTAAGAGCAATTTTATGTCCAGGTGAAGCTGCGTTATTTGAAAGATTAATTTGGATATTTTATTTTTTTATTGAAATTGTATTTATTTTGGGCCCAAGGAATTTAAGTAAGTTTTGCTAGCCATCGCTTTAAATTTAATATTGATAATATTCATATTGGACCGAGAACTATAGTGAAGCAAGGCAAAACCAACTATTTTGTATTTTGTTTATGTTCAGCTGCCTTCGATCATAAGTAATAAGGAAATTGTTTTAATCATCTTGTGATGAAACTGTGATGATAATCTTGTCGCTTTGGACGCATTGTGGAAATGGAATGGTAGAAAAGCCAATATTGTCGGAATACAGAAATATCGAAAAATGGAATTGTTAAAAGCCAATCGGTTGGGCCAAAAATGGGGGCCCTAACCGTCATTGACCTGGTCCAACAGTACTTCTGATACCATCTGTAATGACCCTAAACACAGTAACTAGAATCTGAAATACAGAAAGCCTGAAGAATTTAAATTTGTACTTACCTTGACTGCTGCTGATTCTGCTACTGAACTGGTGATTCTGCTGGTGATGTCGTGGCTATTTGATCCAATCTTCGGGAGACCAATACCACCCAACCAGACTGAGCAAACCTAGCTGCTCAATCCAGAAAGCTTCTCAACAGAAGCTCTCTGTCCCTCCGTGCCCAGAACCTCAGACGGCTTAAAGCTCTTCCACTCTGGTTTTTCCCCCCCCACTCTCGATCCAGGCTGCCGGTTTTATCTACGGGCCTGGCGGTGGCCGCCCTCCTACCTGCAGTGACCGCCTTCCCTCCACTCGACACGCCTTCCATGAAATTTAAGCTCTCAGATATTATCCTGGCAAGTGCGCTCTGTTATCAATTTTCAGTTGGTTGAAAGCGCCCCCTTTTAAAAGGGTCCTGCAATGATTTTTGGTATGTTTTAGCATATAGTTTAGTTTTACGCTTTTAGATTATGTATGTTTATAAAGTTCAGTTATATATTTTATAAAATTTAATTTATATATATTATAAAGCTCCATTATATATTTTATAAAATTTAATATATATATATATATATAAAGTTTAATTATATATTTTATAAAATTTATTATATTTATAAAACTTAACATATTTATTATTTAAATTTCATCATATTTGTTTTATTATAAAGTTTAAAACTTTATATAATGGATCAATTTAGATGGGTCGTTACAGTTCTCGAGATTAATTTTAGATATGCCAAAAAAAATTAATTTCTGATTTTTCTCAAATGCAGGGACAAAATCTCAATAATATCAAATGGCCAATTCTTCAAATTCCAACTCGTTCCATATTGCTGATCAAAGTCCTTCATAGAGTTCTCCCTTTCCATCTCCAGTAAGTTCAGATTTTATTTATATTTTGATTATCTAATTGAATTTATTTATTTTTAATCTGTGTCAAATTGAATAAAAATGTATCCAAATTTGAAGGATCCTGATTCATAATCAAGTTTAGATGCAATAAATATTCCTCCATTTCAAAAACGTCAGAAGTTCTTATCCAGAGCAGCATATCACAAGCAGTTGGTAGATGAAAATAGACAGTGTCTTCACCCTGCCAATTGGAACATGGCATCTTCCAGCCACAATCTTGGATCAATGATGGTAATAATTGTTTGGTATAATGTAATTTCAACAAACCAATTGCATTGATGTGCTTACTAATATCATTGATATTGTACTAATGATGTTCAATATTTTTTGAAATTAGGATTATAGTGATGATGAGTGACCCACCTACCATCTTCTAGTGCACCCCACTACAATGTCAACTTGAGAGAAGGTTGCATTAAGAGCAATACTTGAAGAGGAAGCATACAAAGAATGGTTGAATCAAGCATCTATTCAATTCTCACTACGTCCAGATTCACCAATTAGGAATGAACCTTCTAAGAGTACGTATGTCAAAAACATGCTTTTATATATATTTTTATGTAATGGGACATTTTATAATTAGTTTTTGTATAATATACTATTTACTGTGCAATGTCATTATCCTCTGCTCGTGCGTCAGTGTGTGAACCATGACTTCCCCCAAGACCTATGACATGTCATATCTAAATTATCTGTATTTGTACGTTGCATCACATTAAAGAAGATTCATATGGCTAATATTCCATGGTGGCGTCAAGAGATAGCTGAGCTTGTTTGTATTTATGAGAAGGACTTGCCGACAAGTTTTATGGACTTGCAGGTTCATCTTCTAATTCACCTGGTAGATGAGATTGAATTAGTTGGGGTGGTTTCTTGTTGTTGGATGTTCTTCTTAGAGAGGTACATGAAGAAATTGAAACAAAGGGCAAAACCTGAGGGGTCTATGGGAGAGGGGTATATATCATATGAGTCTGTCTATTATGCTAGTGATTACATCAAGCAGATCGACAACACACCAGGTGCAACGATTTGGGATGACGAAAGGGATAAAGATAAAAGGGAAGGGGAGCTTCTTGAAATGAATGGAAAGAGATACATGATAAAGAGTAAGTGCAGACTTATCATTTGTTAATTTACTACACAGTATATATATATATATATATATATATATATATATATATATATATATATATATATAGTGGTTTGATTTCATCAACAAATTCAGAAATTGAAGCCATCAACAAATTCATTCTTTACAATATGGGACCGACACTACCATGGGTCGCATTGTACAAACAAAAGAGGAGGAAATGGGACAGTGACAGGGGAGAATTCAAACAGTTGAATGGTAAAAGCATGCATTATCCTAATCATTTAACATAAAACATGGCAATGACATGCCCTAACAGTTGGGTTGTTGATCAAGTCAGAGAGAAATATGGTGCATATGGTCATTGCCCACATGCTAAAGAGGGTGCGCTAAACATAGGGATTGGGTGCAACAACTCAGTAATTATAATATCTTTCTATACAGTTTTAACTTCATACTGCACCTTTGAATTTTAACATCTATATATATTTTACATTTTTAATTATGTTCGGGTTATTAGACACATGACACTGTGATTTTTCACTTTTTTATAGGTGCATTTGTTCCCATCTATGTCGGCATATGAACATCATTTTTGCACGAAGGTTGCCGATGATGGATGTGTGACACAAGACTATGGAGTGGAAGTTGAGTTCGACCAATCTAGTCGTGCTAGCCACCGCGATCAAAACCTAATGCAAGGGACGTTAGGTTACGTTGGAAATATATAAGAGATCATTCAAGTGGATTTCTTTTTGTTCCAATGTGTTATTTTTAGGTGCAAGTGGTGGGACACCTTTGATTAGAATAATGTAAAGGAAGATCGTGATAGTGGGTTGATATCTATCAACTCTAGAAAGATGTGGCATGAAGCTAGGGAGCCTTATGTTTTCCCAAAACACTACAACTAGGTGTTTTTTTACCCAAATGTGTTGGATAGGGATTGGTGGTTCGTATTAAGACATGACCCTAGATCAAAACATATTTTTGAGAACAACAATGTTATCATGCCAAGCGAGGAAGATAATTAGGGTGATGACAATGGAGAGTGATATGTACTTGTGTTATTTCATCATTTATACTATTGTTGTATGTTTTTGTTTTCTTTATTTCGCTAATTATATTTTTTTTTATTCATCTTGTTGGCATTTTATATATAATTGATAACATTCACAAAACATTTTACATGTTTTCTTTGCAGTGGAAACATTTTTACACTTAAAACTAAGTATTTCCAATTGTGTACAACATCTATAATAATAAGGATTAAAGTTCACACTCTTCAAATTGGAAAATGAAAAGAAAATAGTGAATTTAGAAATAACATTGAAGATTTTATTTATTTATTTGATGAAAATAAAATAGTGAATTTAGAAATAACATTGAAGATTTTATTTATTTATTTAATGAAAAGAAAATAGTGAATTTAGAAATAACATTGAAGATTTTTTATTTTTTATTTTTTTAAATTTTTTTTTTCGAGTAAGAAAAAAAAGTTCATTATATTCATATAAAATGTGAATATACATCATGGGGCAGATATTGTAAGCGAGATATACATCATAGGTAGATAGTATATGGAAGATATACATCATGGGTCAGTTATAAAATACATCATGGGCAGATAGTATATGGCAGACCATATGTCAAATAGAAACTGATGTTAAGACTGCATTCCCTGTGGAAGAAAATGAGATATTTTGCCCCCAATGAGATAGAAAATACCAAAAACCTCCCAAAACATAACTTATATATGAAGATGTCTGCAAAAATCCTTAGAAACATAGATGATAGTAGAAGGATGGAAAAACCAAAATATTTACAGGATTATCTTCGTACCTGATGTAGAGTGTCATATTAACAAGACTAAAAAGGTGCATTCAAATCTTACCAGAATTTGGGGAATAAAACTCTTAGCCTATACCAAGGAGACTAAACTCCACAATTTCATGCCGAATTTCTCCCACAGAGATTTGTACCTGCCATGATTGTTCTGTAGTGTAGAGACCTGCTTTAGATAGAGAATCAACATCTATGTTGTATACTCTTTGAATATGTTGAATGGAGTAATCCTGGTGAGCATGCCAAATATATGATATTCTATGCAACCACCCCAAAAGATTGATGTTCTGAATGTGATGAACTGATTTCACATGATCAATAATCAATTTAGAATCACCAAAAATATGCAGTCCAGGTATGCCAAGGAAGTCACAAAAGTAAAGGAGGCCAGCTAATGCCATAACTTCCGCCTTGTTGTTCGATCCTTTGCCACCATTCCAAAAGATTTTAATAGACTGGTCCATACATGGAATGATGAATATTCCACAGGCACATAAACCGTTTGCTGCAGCTCCATCAAAATATGCACGGGGAAGAACATCCAGGTCTAAACTTCGATGAAGTTGTTTCTTGGAAGAATGTAGGTTCTATGGATCCTTACAAGAAGGAAGAAGAGCTAAAACAGAATCTATAATAAGAGCATTATTCACTTTGCTATTATGAAATAAGGCTTGATTCTTGTTTTTCCAGATGCACCAAATTGTGACCAGTGGAATAGACCTTCCATCTTGTCTCAGATTACTCCACCACAGAAATGCCTCTCGAAAAGAAGAGAATGTTATCCTATTCAAACCAAAAAGATCAACAACTGTTTTCCAAATCTCATAGCAATTGGACAGGTCAAAAAAAGATGATAGTTTGTTTCCTCATTAGCTTTACATAATTGACAAATAGCTGGCCCTTGCCAATTTCTTTTTTGTAAATTGTCCCACGTTAAATTCTTATTATAAAAGACCAACCAAGAAAATATAATCACTTTTGACATATACAGCTGATCTTCCCTTTGGACCATTCCATATGAGACAATCATCCTCGATAGTTTTGAAGAAACCCCTGTGATGCATATATGATGTTATCTTGTTCCATTGTGCAGCCAACGAACCATAGAGTCCAATCAATTCTGCCGATTTCCAAATGGGAATTGAACCCACCCACTTTTCAATTGTCTGAGCCCAATAAAAAATGCCCTTATTCTGTAGATTATGAAGCAGCTGCAGAGGAAAATCAAAATCCGGACTCTCACCCACCAATCGATCTACTCTAATTAAAATCTTTCTGCCTGAATGTAGATTCCATGCCAAATTCTTAAGAAAAAAACCTTCAATCTTATGAAGACTGCGCCAGATGGCCGAGCCTTTGGGGGGCCCAAATGAACCTAATCTGTACCAAACAAGAATATCTTTGTTATGCAGATACTTTGCTTTGATAATTTTACTCCAAATGTAGGATCCGAAAATAGCTTTCCACAGTGTTTTGCATAGTTAAAAAGGCTGATATTCATAATGCCCCATCCGCCGAGGACTTTTGGCCGAGCAAGGTTAATGATAGTCTCAATTTAGATACTTATTGGTTTATTAATTAGTTCACATGTTTTTTCTTCTTATTTAGTTCAAAATCAATATAAATCATCATGTACTGATAACTCTATGAGGACTTTAACAATGAAAAAATTGTGTATGAATACGTAAGATTCAATTCTTGACATGAAAGGTAAAGTCATGTTTATTATATTTAAATTACAATTCTTGCAACGTTATGTAAACTAAAAGGAGGCCTTATGTATGTATAAAATGTTGATTACATTTTCTATGGACCATAGGAGAAACAAATGGCCTTACATGGATGCATGAGAGGTTTTAATTTTTTCTTCATGGATAATGGAACGATTTTGACTTTTCTTTTCAATGGTAATTATAAATAAAAGTTGAATTAATTAATATTTTATGGTTAAGAACTAAATGATAAATAATGTGATGGTGATTAATAGACATTTGTTTGACTTTCAAATAGACTTAGTGATGCATTTTTCTTTCCTATTTAGATTATGTAAAATAAATATCTATTTTTACGTATTTATAAATAAATTATTTAAAGTAGACATGTCTTTATCATTGTGAACATGATGTAATATTAGTTAGGAGAAATATGAAAACATGAATTTTAGTGACTATCTCATGACAAGTATGTGGAAAAAATATTTTTTTTGAGTTGTTCATTAAGAAATAATCAAATATATTATCTGTCAAAAAACTAAATCTAGTATAGTATCATTTAACTTATATTTATTATTAAAAATAAATAAATTTAAACAAGTACATTGGCAAATAAATAACGAAAATAACACCAAAATGTTATATCTTTATTACTAGAAAAAGTTTAGTTGCCTCTTTAAGGGAGAACTTCCAATAGAACAAATCTCCAACTACAAGTAACTTCACAAGCCTTATTTTACATTTTTTGATACTCATCTTTAGAGAGAAAGATTTCTAATTTAAATTGGTAAGAGTTGCTATAAATATTAAATTTAAATTTTTTGAAAATCTCATAACTTTAGTAATAAATTAAATTTTATAAAAATATAAAATTTTAAGTTATATTAAATCTAAATTAATTATAAAAAATTATGACTTAAGTTTTTTAAATTTAACAATAGATTGAATTTTATAAACCAATATTGAATTGGTTAAATTGTATTTTTGAATAATTTATTATTATTAATATTTTATATTAAAAATTGAATGAGTTACACATTTTCGTCTTATTAAGAACTAACTAAATTATTTTACCTTTAATTATTTTTTCCTTGTGAGCATTGAAATATTTTACTAATTAAGTTAGATTGAATATCAATGAACTATCTAAACAATAGAATAATATTTATCGTAATTTTACAATCATAGTTTCAACCATACTAAACTTTGTAATTTATAAAAATATCTTTGCATTTTTTTTTAAAGTAAGTCGTTTTGCATGCAAATTCATATATAAAAGTTTCATATAAGTTCACCAATACATAATCTATAATAATAATTATTTCATAAAAATAAACATCATGATAATAACCATCTAACAAATATAAACATCATCTAAGATACACATTCGGATTCACTACCATTATCTATTTACATACTCCTCTAGCACATATAAACGTCATTAGCTAGCACTCAAATCTAATAATCTAACAGGGCATCATCATCGTGATCACATCTGACAAAACACAAACATTGTAATCTAACACTATCACCACACACATCCTCAAATTAATATACATCTCATGTCAAATAACTGTCATCACATACACATCTATCTGCAAGCACAATAAATGAACATATCTAACATGACCTAACAATATACACATCAACACCAACATATAAATTAAGTACATAAACATGAACAAAAGAAATGCGCACACACACACACATATACATACAAACAAGTCAAATAACTACATCAATTCAAATAACTGCAATCAAATATATGATACAACAAACATATTAGTGTCAGTTGTTTGGTCTAGAGTAGAAGATGATGGATGGTCAACCACTGCCTCAATGCTTTTCGAAC
This sequence comes from Pinus tabuliformis, assembly GCA_031772625.1. Taxonomy (NCBI): domain Eukaryota; kingdom Viridiplantae; phylum Streptophyta; class Pinopsida; order Pinales; family Pinaceae; genus Pinus; species Pinus tabuliformis. The sequence continues at coordinate 855,948,340 of CM062818.1, read as the reverse complement.
TCTTAGGTGGAGGAGGAGGTGGATGGTCTGCATCAGAAGACGATGTATGGTCAACTATTGCCTCAGTGTGGTTTGACGAACTCTGAGGTGGAGAAGGAGGTTGGTTTGCTCTATTAGGAGAAACATAAGGCACATCCTCTGGCTCTGGATTCTCATGATCAGGTGAATCACAACCATGATTCGATGGGGTAGTACTACTAGAAGCATCATGATTACCACCCTCATCATCATTATCATGATCACCACTCTCATCATCATGATCATGATCATTTCCCTCATCATCATGATGACCACCCTCATCTGATGTATCTGTTGCTGCATGCCCTGAATCCCTCATCACTGCTAGTAACTTACTAGCTCTGATGATATGACACATATGAGACATCATCTCACGCGGACAGTCCCTATACAGATCCACAAACCTATGATTTGCATTGATATCTCGATCCTTCGTAGGGCGAACTCCCTCCTCAACCAAACCTTTGGCCAATCTGTCACAGTATTCCATCTGAAATCGCAGACTAACCGTACAACCCTGGATGCCCACACCCCCTTGAGGATGTGCCTCACCCATCTCTTCGTCTCCTCCATTATGTGGGGGAGGAGACATGTCCCCATCGAATGTGCTGATGCCTACAAAATATATAGTACACAACAATAATTAGACAATTTAATAAAACAAGTTAAAGAACGTGCTAGAATAAATTTTATTATAATTAATTAAAGCAATAAAATGAAACTAGATTAATTTAACGAAAACACTAATATTACCTTTATCATCTAGAGGCTCAACCAATGTGAAGAGGATGTTGGTACATTGTCTCCAATCAATCCTTTCTTATGGAAATGCAAACACGACAAATGCATGGTCACCCTCACTAGCCAGTAGCGTCGATCAACATTTGTTGAACCCTTAGGTGGAGAAGGAGGTGGATGGTCCGCATAAGAAGACGATGGATGGTCAACTACTGCCTCAATGCAGTTTGACGAACTCTAAGGTGGAGAAGGAGGTGGTTGGTTTGCTCTGTGAGTAGAAACATAAGGCACATCCTCTGGCTCTAACATCTCATGATCGGGTGACTGACAACCTTGATCCAATTGTGTGGTACTGCCAGAAGCATCATGATCACCACCCTCATCATCATTATCATGATCACCACTCTCATGATCATGATCATGATCACCACTCTCATGATCATGATCATGATCATTTCCCTCATCATCATGATGACCACCCTCATCTGATGTATCTACCACTACATGCCTTGAATCCCTCATTGATGCAAGTAGTTACTAGCTTTGACGATATGATGCATAAGATACATCATCTCGCATGGATATCTCAAGCCCTTATAGGGTGGACTCCCTCCTCAAACAAAACTTTGGCCAATCTATCATAGTAGTCCATCCAAAATCGCAGACCAGCCCTATGACCCCGAATGCTCATGCCCCCCTGAGGATGTACCTCACCCTCTTAGGCCTTGCCCATCTCCTTGCCTCCTCCAGCCTGTGGGGGAGGAGACATGTCCCCATCTAATGTGTTGATGCCTACAAAATATACAGTACACAACAATAATTAGACAATTTCATTAAAAAATTTAATAAAACAAGTTAAAGAACGTGATTGAATAAATTTTATTCTAATTAATTAAAACAATAAAATGAAACTAGATTAATTTAAAGAAAACACTAATATTACCTCTATCATCTGGAGACTCAACCAATTTGAAGAGTATGTTGGTAAATTGTCTCCAATCAATCCTTGGGTACTGAAACACCAACGCGACAAATGCATGGTGATCCTCACTAGCCAGTAGCGCCAGTCAACGTCTGTCGAACTCTTAGGTGGAGGAGGAGGTGGATGGTCCACATCAGAAAACGATGGATGGTCAACTACTACCTCAATGTGGTTTGACAAACTTTGAGGTGGAGGAGGAGATGGTTGGTTTGCTATGTTATGAGAAACACAAGGCACATCCTCTGGCTCTGGCATCTCATGATCAGGTGACTGACAACCCTAATCCGATGGGGTAGTACTATCAAAAGCATCATGATCACCACCCTCATCATCATTATCATGATCACCACTCTCGTCATCAAGATCATGATCATTTCCCTCATCATCATGATGACCACCCTCATCTTATGTATATGTCGATGCATGCCCTAAATCCCTCATCGCTACCAGTACCTTACTAGCTCTGACGATATGATGCATAAGAGACATCATCTTGTGTGGGCAGTGCTTGTAGAGATCCACAAACCTAGGATCTGCATTGATATTTCAAGCCCTCGCAGGGCAGACTCCCTCCTCAACCAAAACTCTGACCAATCTGTCACAGTAGTCCATCTGAAATCGCAAACTAGCCCTACGGCACCAGACACCCATGCCCCCCTAAGGATGTGCCTCAGACTCTTGGGCCTCACCCATCTCCTCATCTCCTCCATCTTGTGGTGGAGGAGACATGTCCCCATCGAATGTGTTTATGTCTACAAAATATATAGCACACAACAATAATTAGACAATTTCATTAAACAATTTAATAAAAACAAGTTAAAGAACTTACTAGAATAAATTTTATTCTAATTAATTAAAACAATAAAATGAAACTAGATTAATTTAAAGAAAACACTAGTATTACCTCTAACATCTGGAGGCTCAACCAATGTGAAGAGGATGTTGGTACATTCTCTCTAATCAATCCCTGTGTACAAAAACGCCAATGCAACAAATGCTTGGTCATCCTCACTAGCCAGTAGCACCAGTGCCTCGATGAAAATCCTGACCGAATACTCCAACATACCCATCTTAGGCATCATCTACCCCCACATGTGTATCCAGACCAGAGGATTGGCCTAAGAGGGCAACAGTCAAATGTAGGCTTCATCTCTGGAAACCTCTAAAAGAATAAACAAAAAAGCTTTGAAGCGAAAGGGAAGGTCGCCCTCCCATGTCTCAATGCACGACATCTATCTAAAGCCATACAAAATTGCCTAAAAAAAATGGTAGACCATTTGATACAACGTGGCGCCTGAATCAAAGAATCAACATAATATAAAAGAGGGAAACTAATGTGTTTCCCATCACTACTAAAGTGTGAAATGGTGGTGACTAATAATGAGAGACACCTAATCTCCTATGCAACAAAAGAAGAAATCTGTAGTTTTCCACCATGCACCTGAAAATATGTTGGACATACGACATGAGGCTCGACATATCTCTGAGTGTAGGGAAACTGAGTCTCAACTGCAACCCCATGGGGACATCAAGGAACTGGGGAAAATCCTCCCATCTTCTGGATAGGTCAGTGATAAAGTATATGTCCTTCTCAGAGGGCCTATACCATGCCCTAGTAGTGACACGGAAACCCTGATCCTAGGCACTCCATCAGTGGATCAAAGGCACCAATAAGATAGAGTGCGCCCTCATGGATGTAGCCTCCTCATAGTACTTGAGGAGGCCTACATTCCTTAAGAGCGTTCAGGTCGTTGCAATAATAGGGCGAGGGTATAAATCCCTCTCCCTCTCTCTAGCCTCCCATGGTCAGAAAATCTTGTATGGGTTCGCCATTTGCTCCTGCTCCTGGTGCTTCTCCCTCTACTGACATCTCTGCTACACGATTGACATATAAAATACATCAACCTCATACATAAAATACATTTCTTTATTAAATGAAAAATGTATTTATAAATATGGAAACATAACTTTCAATTAAAAAAAAATCATCAGTGCACCCAAAACACAGTCATGCACCAGCGTCGGTGCACTCTCAAACACAACTACACCGACATCGATGCACACATATGTATGACACATCGTTGTTCGTTCACAAATTTAAATTTTCATCGCGGTGCGTCACAACTATGCATCGATGCGCACGTATAACCTTTTCGCACCGATACAAAATGTTCAGGTTATCGAAAGCACTGATCTATAACTATATTTTTAAATATTAATTTTGTGGTGCATTTGGTAAATATAAATGCATCGGGCATAACACACCGGCGTACAATTTTTAGCTTTCCTAGTGCGTTTACATTTACAAAACACATCGCAACAATAATGGTGCATTACGTTCATGCACCATACTACAGTTCACCTTGTAAATTTACGGAGTGCACCACTATTGGTGCGAGTCGAACATATCGTGCAACGCAAAGGGAATTTTTTTCTTTCAAAAAAAATGGAATTTTTAAGCTAATTTGAAATTCTAATCCGCGAAAAAAAATAATAATAAATTAATTAATTAATTAAAAAATAAAAAATAAATAAATAAATAAATAATTAGAGAGAAACATAGACATTACCTAGACATTTGGTCGTTGGGGGGACATTGTTGACACATAATGGAGAAAAAAAAATTACCATGGTTTGAAAAAATTGGAAAGTCAGGAATGAGCACGATATGAAAGGATGGTGAGCAAGAGAAGCACCGATGTTAGGGTGCTTGCATGAGGCAAGAGTCACACCAGTGCCTCACAACTCTCCAACATTGTAGATGGTAAAAATGAAATTGACGGTCGAGAAGTTTTTTTTTTTTTTTATTTAACCCTCCTCCAGTGCATTACAATAACCACACTGGTGGGGAAGATATCCAAGAGCACCACGGTTTTGTTAAGACACCTCAGGGTGTTCTAATACAGATACCACATCAGTGTTTTGTTTTACTATAGCACCATTCTTTTAAAAAAATTAAAAACCACCTAGCGATGCTCTTTAGAAAACGCCTCGGGGCGTTTTAGTAGGTGTACTGCACTGGTGCATCATTGGAAAATAGCAACACATTTTTTTGAAATTTAAAAACTTTAGCGGTGCTTCTTCTTTGTATGCATTAGGATGTTTTACTACATGAAAGGCACTAGTGCTACATGTGCATATAGCACCGACAATTTTTAAAACTAGCATTTTTTTTCCGGTGCTATCGATTATTCAAGCACCGATGCGTTGTGCTATTTAGACCATCGTGTTTTTTTATGTTATAAAAATAAATTTTCCATGGTGCACCATGTTCTATACAGCATCGATGCTTATATTGATAGTAAAGCACTGGTGTGGTTGTAGATTGTAGACACACTGTCCAAAAAACATGCGCCTGCTCACCTCTGCTACAAACAATTTTTTGGGCTATTTTTATAGGGGATTCCGCAAAAACCTCTGCTAGAAGGTCTTTTCCTTGTAGTCGAAGTAATTTTACAAACCAAAATAGATTCAAGGATGTTGTTGGTTAGAATATTAACCTATTTAATGTTAAAAATTGTGCATGGACAACCCTCAAAATCCACATATGTCAATCTTATACCATTTTCATTTCAATTAACTTTATCTTAACATTTTGAGAGAGAAATTTTGTACATATTGATAAAATTTAAGGTATTGATGACTTTTTTCGAAGGAAAAAATATTAGTTTTTATTAATAGTATAAAAAATACATTTTGTAGACACACATAGTGTGTATGCAACTAGGAATAGTAAAAAACACAACAAAGCTTAAGAGCTATTAAAAACAAAATCTAGGTTATTTTAATGCTTAAGAACCACAAATCATATGCTGAGAAAAAACAATAGAAGAGAAAATTAAGGTTGACAATTAGTGATGATATTTTCTTTCTTGTTTTTCCTTTTTTGCACCTTCTGCCAACCATCAGAATTTGGTTGAACAAGAACCAAAGCCAATTCTTGTCCCACATGAGGGACCTCTTTTTCAAAATCTGAGCTCTTTGAGACATGAGCTCTTTTTATGCCCCCAATTTCATCTAGTGTGTGAGAGTCTTCAGGATCCATTTCTTTTTGTTGGTTGTTGGCAGTTCTTGATAGAACCATGACATCCTCATTTGGTTTGTCTCCCTGTTGGGCCATATCATTCATTTGAGGTTGACAATTAGTGATGATATTTTCTTTCTTGTTTTTCCTTTTTTGCACCTTCTGCCAACCATCAGAATTTGGTTGAACAAGAACCAAAGCCAATTCTTGTCCCACATGAGGGACCTCTTTTTCAAAATCTAAGCTCTTTGAAACATGAGCTCTTTTTATGCCCCCAATTACATCTAGTGTCTGAGAGTATTCAGGATCCATTTCTTTTTGTTGGTTGTTGGCAGTTCTTGATAGAACCATGACATCCTCATTTGGTTTGTCTCCATGTTGGGCCATATCATTCATTTGTTCTTTTTCGGGTTGAATTTTTGTGTTTTCTTCTTTTTCATCCTCATAAGAAAGATGCTCTGAAAACTGTCACCCTTTTGGTCTATTACACTACCTCTTTTTCTTCTTAGGTTTCTTCTTTGCCCGTGGGCATGAGTTCTACAAATGACCTATTTGAAAGCATACATGACATCAAATTGTCGTGTTCTGATAATTAAGAACATGAGACCAGAGGAAGTTGTTGTGTTTCAAATTTATATGATATGGGAGCCCTTTGCTAAGATCAATCTCCACACATATTCTCGCATATGTGGAGAGGTTATTTTTTGTTTTTTCTAGATCCATTTTTTTGGATTTACCCAAAGTGTTTCCTATATCTTCAAGTACTTTATGATGCCAAAAAGGAAGTGGGAGGTTTGGAAGCCTCACCCAAATCAGCATGGTGGAGACCACCATAATGTTTCCATTAAACTCAAGGAACCATGAAGTGATGAATAGCCCCACTCTGCCCTAGAACCAAGGCCCTTCATTTAGAGCATAATCCAAGTCCTTTTTAGTTTCAAATTGGACAATTAAAAATCCTTCCGAGCAAAAGTATATGTCATGGTTCAAAGTCCATATGGAGAAAATCCATTGAATTAAAGCTTTAGGTTTTGGCCAGAAGCCATTAAATCTACAAATAACTTCTTTAGACTGAAGAATAGAGAAAAGAGAAGATACCTCAGGGAGATTTATTTCCATGGATGGAGCTTTCTCCATTTGTTCTACCATATAGGGACTTGGACTATTTTGGTTTTGATTTGCCTAGGCTTAGGCCTTCCATTGAATAACATCTTTTAGAGGTACCTTTTGATGAAGTTCCATTCACATTCTTAGCACCAAGAGCTCCCCCTCGTAATCTGGAGTTCAAGATAATGGTTATTTTTTTAAAGATTTTTGTAGTCTTTGAACTGGGAAGTATCTTGAATAACCTTCCCATCAAACTATAAGCATTAAATATTATAAGAATTCCCCATTTTTGTTCTATATACTGTTATATAGGAAAAACAGTATGCCTTGTGGTCCAAAAGGGGAAGCTTTTCCTCCAAGGTTTCTTAGAAATATTTGAAAGAATTATATGGTAAAAACTCACTCTCTGAGGATGGAGAACCGTCACAAGAGGGCATAACGTATAGGTTATCTAGTCGCAACACCCGCAAATCCTCCAGAATGATAGGGGATGGAGGAGTAGGGAAAAACCATGAAGAGAAACGACACAAAAGAAAATAATTTATGGCAGGGATGAATAAAGACATAATACCTTTATAGTGTTCCTTTTTCACCAACACCGCTAAAACATAACCTCCATTTTCCATTATCCTGGGGTTAGTATTAAATTCGAGGTCAAATTTGGGTTGACCCTAAATAGGGGAGTCGTCAACAGGGACAAGGCTCCCATGATCTTTAAACTCCAATGGCACTTTGTGCTCGAAATGCATTTGCATACCCTTAAAGGCATACCATAATCCTCCATAATCATCACAATAGGCATACATACTCTCACTTCCTCCACGTCCTACAACTTCAAGCACACTAGGGGTTAGTCTAAGCAGGACGACACTGACCAATTCATCGTTTCCTCACATAAAAACCTTAGCAAATGGTGCCATCTCTCCAAGTATTGATGATTTATTAAGGCTTTCAACACTTTAGTGTTACTAATTCTCAACACTTTATCGCATCAATCAAATGTTAAAATCAATTAAACAAATATATAAGATTCTTTTATTCATTATTTTAAAAAAGGAAAAAAACAAAAAAAAAACATACTTTTATGTGACTTTTTCTAAAACATTTATATAATTATATAGAAATTAAATATTTTTACAATTATAAAAATCACTTTTACTTTGTAAAATTATCTTCTAATATTATAATTTTTTATAAATACTATCTATATATTTAAATTTTTTATTTTATTAATTATATCATAATATTTATTAATTTTTATTACTTTATAATAAAGTTTTTTAGTTTAAGGGGAGGCAAGAGCGAGAGGGGTTATTTTTCATCCTAAGGATGAATTACATTAGTTGGTGCGAAATGTCGACCAAATCCTAATGATGTGATTTAATCCAAAAAACATTTATCTGTAATATGGATCACAAAAGTCTTAGATCTAACACTAAAATTGAGTCTTAATATGCTTGGGGATTGAGCATAGCAACAAATAACCAAGTCGAATACTTAGCACTATAGAAGGGTTTGGAAATTACACTCGCTAAGAATGTTCTCAAACTATCAATATTGGGAGACTCAATGATCATTATTCACCAATTATCAAAGATCGAGAAAATGCTAAGCCTAGATCATCCTCCTATTGTTCAAAGGATCACTTTAATTGCTACTCAATGTTAGGATATTCCAACACATAGGAAATAGTTAAGTATAACTTGGTCTAGTATAGAGTTAGGTAAAGTGTGTTTCTTTACTATGTACATTTTGTAACTTACAATCCGACGGTCACGATATGTAGTGATCCGACGGTTCATTCCCTCCTCGGTATTACTGACACTTGATTCGTGGCTTAACACCCGATTGGTCCATGATCTCTATTTAAAGAGCATGGAGGGTCATTTGTAGGTTAACCATTCATGAGAGAAGCTTATGTAAATTTTCATTCTTTTTATTAATATATTGTCTGAAGTGGCCGCGTTGGCTCAGGCCGTGGACTGTTTCCCTCTTTGAGGGTTTTAACCACGTCAAAATATTGGTGTATTGATCTGTGATCTGTTTGCGAGCGGTGTCCTTTGGTGTTCTGTCTGAGGAACTTACCTTGTAAATTCCTACATGGTATCAGAGCTATTTGAGGGTCGCGTCTGTTGGTGATCCAAATCTGAAGCCGATACAACTGCATCCGACTGTCGTTTCTTAGATCTACTGTTTCTGACTACTTTCGGGCCGAGAGGACTGCTCTATTGTGTTGGGAGCATCTGTTCCAGTGAGGAACCCCTTTCGTTTCACGCGAAAAGGTTTCCGGTAGCCCTAGCTACGTCATTTTTAAGATCTGGAGGTATACAATGTTTATTTGCAATTTACAGTTATTTTCTCTCTGTTTATTTCGGTTTCAGTTTATTTAGTTTTTTGTTTTTTTTTTTATTACCGGATATATACCTTTCATTTCTGCGTATGCTCTTTGCCCCGCGACTCTGTGTGATCTGGGCAAATCAGAAATAGAAAGGAAGGATTTTTTTCATGCATATGCTCTTTTCCGCTGCGCCTTAGTGTGATCTCGGCTAAAGCTAACTTCGAGCCGTAAGGTCCGTTTTTTTTGCATGTTCGTGTTGGGTTTTTTGTTTTTTGTTTTGTAGGGAAAAAGAGCTTTCTCAAGCAAGCACACAACCCAAAGCTTCAGTGACTAAAGAAACCCCCCCCCCCCCCCCCCCCCCGCATTCTCTGTCTCTCTCAAACTTTTAGTTTAGCTCACTTGGTCCAAAGCTAATTTATGAGAGTAGAGGTCTTGAGTTCAAGTCTCCTTTTTGTGGGGGCGGATTTTTTCATTTCCGCACATTCCCGCACTTCGTCGGCATCTTCATCAAATTTTCTTCAAAAAGCCATAACTTCTTCATCCGGAAGCCGTTTTTTTTAACCAGCCTAATTTTTCGAGATCTTTCCATTGGAACACTTAGTTTCAGCATATATAGCTTCAGTTTCTGTTAAAATGGAGAGTCCATGCCAATTTATTCTTGACAGCACCAACTACTTCCAATGGTGGTCCTACATTGTGGATTTACTTAGAATTAAAGGTCTCTACAGAATAGCCTTAGGCCAAGAAACCAAACCGAAAGATGAAGATAAGGCAGCTAAATGGGAAAATAGGCAAGATCAAGCACGAGGGTTGATAAGGATGTCTATTTCTCCAGATCTTAGATTCCATATTGCAGAACTTGATACTCCCGAGGAAGTAATGAAACAGATCACTAAAGTTTTTGGAATTAAAAATGAACTTAAAGCCCATCAACTCGAAAATGAGTTGCTTACATTGGACCCCAATAATTTTTCTTGCATTGAAGATTTTTTGTTCAAGTTCAAGACCCTTAGACTTCTCTTGGAAGGTGTTAAGGTTAAGAAAGAAGATAGTAGCCTTATCTATTCCATTCTTACTAAGTTGGGACCAACCTATTCTGTGTTTGTTTCCACCTTCCATTATACAAGAGAAGCCTTCATTTCTCAAGGTCAAGCCTAAAAGTCCCCTTCCTTTGATTCCTTTTGTGATTCTTTAATAAGAGAACAAGAAAAACTCTTACACCTTGGTCTTCTTAATCTTGGAAACTCTTCTAAGAAAGCGTTAGCCGCCCAACAACAACCAAATTCAAAGAATCCTAAGAAGTTGTATCCTAAAAGGAATGGTCCTAAACCAAACAAGGGTCCTAAGCAATTTCAGCCTCAAAATGAAAAATCATTTCAACAAAATGATAAGACAAATAAAAACAAAGGGAAGAAGACTGATAGACATTGCAACTTTTGTAATCGAGATGGCCACTTAGAATCCAAATGTTTTAAGAAGATGGAAGCCTTGGAAGCAGCAATGAAGAAGCATAACATCCATTTGGAGCACTCTTCAACTTCAACTTCATCTTCAGGAATAGCACTTTCTGCATGCGGTTGTCAAGCATCTCGGTCTGGCTATGCATTAAATGTATCTTCTTCTTCTCATTCTCATGAGTGGCTCATTGATTATGGAGCTTCTTATCACATGGCCAAAAACAAAGCCATGTTTTATTCTTTAAATGATTGTAACACCAAAAATATATATGTTGGTGATGATAGATCTCTTAGTGTTGTAGGGACTGGCACTGTTCATATAGACAATGGTCAATTTAATGATGTATTATGTGTTCCAACCTTATCCTGCAACCTTTTATCTGTATATCAGATAACTCATGCAGGTGAAGGTAAAATCGTTGCATTTTCACCTCACAATGTTGTAATTAAGGACCTAAGAGATCCTAGATAGATTTTAGCTACTGGCATTGCTGATGATTCTACAAGGTTGTATAAGTTTCACAACTTTGGGTCATCAAATCTTCCCTCGGTATTTGTTGCTCATAACGATGAAGTGAGCAAACTTTGGCATGAGTGATTTGGTCACTTAAACTATCGCTCCCTTCAGAATCTATGTAAAGAAAATATGGTGACAGGTCTTCCAATGGTATCTTGCAGAGATGGTGTTTGTTCCGGATGTGTACTTGGAAAACATCATCGGGATAGTTTTGAAAAACGTGCCTCTTGGCACGCCTCAGCCCCTTTACAGCTTGTGCATAGTGATTTATGTGGTCCACTTCCAGTTGTTTCATTCTTTGGCTACAAGTATTTCTTAACTTTCATTGATGATTTCTCCAGACGCACTTGGGTATACTTCTTAAAGCTCAAGAGTGAAGTATTTAACATGTTCTTGGCCTTTAAGGCCTTTGTTGAAAAACAATCTGGACATCAAATTCTTAAGTTAAGATCTGATAATGGCGGAGAATATGTTAACAACAAATTCATCAACTTTTGCACTGAGAATGGAATTCAAATGCAACATATTGTTCCATATACTCCACAACAAAATGGTGTAGTTGAAGCAAGAATCACACCTTAAAGGAAATGGCTAATTGTATGCTTCAATCTAAAGGACTTAGTCTTAATTATTGGGCAGAAGTAATTAACTGTGCAAATTACATAATAAATCGCACTCCTACTAAGGTTTTAAAGAATATCACTCCAGAAGAAGCATGGAGCTCAATTAAACCAGATGTAAGTCACTTTCATGTTTTTGAAAGTGAAGCATGGGCCCATATTCCAGATGAGAAACATAAAGCTTTAGAACCTAAGAGTGAAAAACGTATTTTTGTTGGATATTCTGAAGATGTAAAGGATATAGACTTATTCCACTTAAGTCCAAAAATGTTATCATTAGAAGAGATGTAAAGTTTGCTGAAAATATATCGGCCTACGAGCCTAGTTCGGCGGATGTGCCACCTCTACCTATCTCTTCTACTTTTGAAAATATTTCTTCCTCAGATGATGAAAGCGAGGATGAAAATCCTCCCCCACCTTCTCAGGATCCTCCTTCAGCTCCTCAGCTTCCAAAATGGGTCTGTGCTACTCGTGATGCAGCAGGTGATCTTGCCGGTGATCCTACAGATCAGCGATGTACACGTTCTCAGTTTGATAGAGCCTCTTCTTTACTGGCTCAAGCTTCAGTGAATTATGATCCTGACACCTTTGCAGAAGCTTCAGGCCATCCAGATTGGGAAGCAGCTATGCATAAGAATATCATTCATTATTGGCAAATGATACATGGGATCTTGTTCCTCTACCAAAGGGACGAAAACTTGTTAGATGCAAATGGGTTTACAGAACCAAGTATGGACCAGATTGGAAAGTTGATAAACATAAAGCTCGTCTTGTTGCTAAGGGTTTTTCACAAGTTGAAGGCATTGACTACACTGAAACCTTCTCCCCTGTTGCCAAAATGAACTCTATCCGCCTTGTTCTTTCCCTTGCTGCCTCTTTCAAATGGGAAGTCCATCAGATGGATGTTAAATTTGCCCTCTTGGATGGGGACTTGCATGAAGAAATCTATATGGAACAACCTATCGGCTTTATACAAACAGATTCCAGCCTTGTATGTCGGCTTAAGAAATCCCTTTATGGTCTCCTCGAGCTTGGTATGCCAAAATGGATAACTTTCTTTTAGGAAATGGCTTTTCTAGGTGTCATTCTGACAATACTGTCTACACCAAGAAAGTGGGCAAGTCTCTTATCATTCTTGTTCTTTATGTTGATGATCTTATCCTGACTGGTAGTGATCCCAACCTTATAAACCATGTGAAGTCTAGCCTTAAAGGAAGGTTTGAAATGACAGACTTAGGACACTTACATTATTTTCTTGGTCTTCAAGTCTTGCAATCCAAGGAAGGTGTTTCCCTTTCCCAGTCCAAGTATGCCTGTGATATTCTACGTCATTTTCACATGGAAGACTGTAAGCCAACCCCTTCTCCCTTTCAGTATGGAGTCAAACTTTCAGTCACTTGTACTTCTCCTGAAGTTGATGCTACCTTATACCGTCAACTTGTAGGAAAACTTTTGTATCTAACCCATACTCGTCCTGACCTTTCCTTTGTTGTTGGCCTTGTTGCTCGGTTTATGCAAAACCCACATGAAAGTCATTGGAAAGCAGCTAAAAGAATACTTCGTTATGTTCGAGGTACAGTTCAGTTTGGGATTCATTATAGTGCCGAAGCAGCTCCTCTATTGGTTGGTTTCACTGATTCCGATTGGGCTGGTGACCTTGATGATCGGAAGTCTACTGCAGGTTATGTATTCACTCTTGGTTCAGGACCTATTACATGGGCTTGCAAGAAACAAGGTGCCATTTCTCTTTCTTCAGCAGAAGCAGAGTATCGTGGTGCCGTAGAAGCTAGTAAAGAAGCCTTGTGGCTTCGTCAAATCCTGTCAGAGTTTGGCTTTCAGCTGCAACATCCGACTACACTTTGGTGTGATAATCAAAGTGCCATTCAACTATGCAAAGATCCAGTCCAACATCAGCGCAGCAAACACATTGAACTGCACATGCACTTCATCAGAAAGCTCATTCACGACCATGTTCTTGAAGTGCAATATTGTTCAACAGATGATCAAGTTGCAGACATCTTTACAAAGGCTCTCACAGAGGCGAAGTTCACTAAACTTCGATTTATGGTTGGAGTTCAGGGAGTTGTCACTAAGGGGGGATAGGCTCTAGTGCCTCCTTCCTTTTCCTATTGTGTCATATTTGTAAATCCTTCAATCCTATCCCAAGTTGTTCTTAAGGGGGGGATGTTAGGATATTCTGACACATAGGAAATAGTTAAGTATAACTTGGTCTACTATAGAGTTAGGTAAAGTGTGTTTCTTTACTATGTACATTTTGTAACTTACAATCCGACGGTCAAGATATGTAGTGATCCAACGGTTCGTTCTCTCCTTGGTATTATCGACACTTGATTCGTGGCTTAACACCCGATTGGTCCATGATCTCTATTTAAAGAGCATGGAGGGTCATTTGTAGGTTAACCGTTCATGAGAGAAGTTTATGTAAATTTTCATTCTTTTTATTAATATATTGCATGAAGTGGCCGCGTTGGCTCAGGCCGTGGACTGTTTCCCTCTTTGAGGGTTTTAACCATGTCAAAATACTGGTGTATTGATCTGTGATCTGTTTGTGAACGGTGTCCTTTGGTGTTTTGTCTGAAGAACTTACCCTGTAAATTCCTACACTCAATTTGAGTAACAAGTGTTCTTCCACATTTTACGGGTAGTTAAACTCAATGACAAATTCAATAGCCAAATTAGGGGCAACGATGGAATATGGTGGAATTGAATTGGATCAAAGCTTAATTCAACATGCTCCTATCCCATAATTATGGTTGGAAATCTTAGTTATCATAGTTTTAATTTCAAAGTCCTCACCATTAGAACTCTACTTCTGAATTGTGTGGGGCATCCAACTCATATTCCACTCTTTGCTTGGATCTCAGCTCACATTTCAAAAAAGGCTGGCATTGGGGTGCGATGTACATTGAAATCTCGGCCACAAAGGCTTAAGGCACTTCCCCTGTGTCTTAATCATTTTAATAGGTGGTATTCCTATGTGAATTTAATTCGATTGGGATGGGAGTTGATGCGAACTTCCTCGGCTCTGGAGAAACCTTCATTTTGCAGTGGGATGGAGTTAATTTTTTCATCCCTCCATATCTCTGGATTGTCTCTTCTCTGGTTCATATGGCCGAATTTAATTCGATTGGGATGGGGCTTTATGAAAACTTCCTCGGCTCTGGAGAAACATTCATTTTGCAGTGGGATGGAGTTAATTTTTTCATCCCTCCGTATCTCTCGATTGTCTCTTCTCTGGTTTCATCTGGATTTTGGTCAGGGTATGGATTCTCCGTTCCATTTAGGCTCATGACAAAGGTCCTGCCTTGGTTATTTAAAGGGTCGTTAGGTCCCTCAGATTCAATGTGTGTTGTTGTTCTATGTGGGCTTCAGTGTGTGGCAGAAGCTTGCCTGTTCATTGGCTCATCATGTGTAGTGGTTCTTCTCTGTGATGACAGGCCCACCGCCAAATTCAGGGAATGTTAACGTCAACTTGTTGTCAGAGAGGTTGCTGGATTCAGTTGAAGGCCTGCTGGTGACAATGCAACAACAAAAGGAAATGGTAGATAGACAAAGGAAATCATTTCAACTTTATATGGAAGCCAAGCAAGAACGTCAACAGAACAATCTGGAGCGTCAACAGAACGATCTGGAGCATCTCATGGACGTCATGCATGTAGAACCTGTAACGCTGAGCATTAGGGCGATTGCTTTGAAGGAACTGGAGAATGGTGGTGAGCAGCATGGTGTTGATGCAGTCGACACTAGCGCTACCCTTGCAAGGAAGAAAACTCGTTGCCTGCAGAGGTCTGGAACCTTAGGATAAGGTTGGAGCAAAATGGTTGGCCTCATGTCCGAAACTGATAGTCTATCTGTTTGTAGCTCTATAATTTTGGTGAATTATGCTATTGTATAAGTACATTGTGATATTAGGGTTTTTTGCCGAATATTCAGTAGATATGTATTTATAATAGGAAGGAAAATATGTTAGAGGAGGAGAATATCCATTTTGTGGACACGTGAAAGTGTTGTATGTCGAAATTCCAAGGAATGTTACGAAGGCTCTGGCCTAAATTCCAATTTTTATTAATATATAAACCTTTATCTGTTTCTTTAAAAAAATATTTTTATTAACATAAAATCTATAATATTATATTAAATTATATATAAAATTTAGAATATTATTTTTTCCTGATTGGGGTGCAAGCCGACCCTAGTGGGCTTGTTCGGGCCCAAAGATTAATGCGGATCTTAAATATCATCATGACCACCTTCCGCATGCATGCAACACTTGGAGTGGTGGTGACAAGCATGCAATGTTTAATGCCCGAAGGCGGTAGAGTTTTAAGGACACTGGGAGTGGGAAACAATCTGTTTGACTTGTTGAGTAAGGTAGCTTGGACACTTAGCTCTTGTGGAACTGATGTGCAAGGGGGATTTTGGGTAGCCAAAGGTTGTTGTTGTCTTCAGTTTTTGACAACGATTCCTGGTATGTTTTTCATCTTAACTCAACAAATTTTGTTATCATGGAGCAGTCAATTCAACCTCTAGTTCGGTATTTGTATGTGTCTAGGCTATGGGGTGACACGCACTGGAAGTGCCAGAGGCAAGGCCTCGCTGGGTTCCTAGTTGGGTCTGTGTCCATGTCCTGCTTGTCCCGATGTCTGTAGGGTGGGATATGTCTGTCATGCATGCGTGCATGCTTGGCTAGGGTGGTAAAGAGTTGTGAATGTGGAAATTCCCCTCATGAGGGTCTAGAAGAGCTGAAAGGGGGTTGGGTTTATGGAGAATTGGGTGTGGATCCAAATTACCTTGCCATATATAGAGAGCTTGTAGTCAAGCCAAAGGTTCAGGGAACTCCAGATATACCCTTTGGTGGTAAAGGGGTGATGGTGGAGGAGCCCTATTGGCTAGTTTCTGGGCTAGTCTGGTCCTGTGGACTAGAATGTCCTTGGTTGGGAACCTCTGTTTAAACAAAAAACAACTCTGGTTTTGGCGTTGGGTATGGCTTGATGCCGAGCATATGAATCTAGTCTTTGAGTATGGGGTTTTGATTCCCATAGCCCAAACATTTTGTATGGAGTCGTGTAGAAGGGGTGTGGTGGGCTATGGGCTCAGTTTTGCGACTATCTTGAATCCCCTTTCAATTCCTCTTATAATGTTTCGCTGGTGATGTTAAGAACCCGTGGAAAGTGTTGTTATAATACTGAGGCCCTGGAAATGGTTGGCACGACCAGTTTGCTCAAGCTCTGCAATGGGTAGAGGAAGGCAATTGCAAACAATGGTACCATGATTTTATGTTGGCATCTAATTAGTCGCAATATGTGGAGTGGGTTCCTTACTTGATGTTGATTTGGGGTAGCATCGGATGTGCTCTAGCCACGAAAATTGGTGGAAAGGCTAAGGCACATGAGATCTCCAATACCCATAAAGGGTTTGGGCAAATTCTAAACTGTTTGGGAGATATTAAAATAATTAATATTTTTAATGGAGTCCCTAAGTCTAAACTTAGGGAAAATAAAATATTAATGTGAATTAATATAAAACTGTGTTAGAATGGTCCAAAAGTTATGGATCAAGCCAGATCTAATCTTAGTCATTGATCAGGGATTTAATCTCGGCCGTTGATTTGTCAACGAGAAAAGTATAAGAGGAGGCTTGAAGGTCACTTGGAGAACACACCGAGTTGATCAAGATTTCGCCTTTCTGGGGCTGGGTTCGCTGAGAAAGTTGAGAGAGTGATCAGAGTTGCAAATGAGGGGCAGCGAATACAGAAGCAGAGAGGCAGAGATAACACTGGGAGGATCAACGTAGTAGCCGAAGAGAGGGATGCAGAAGTAGCCAAGGGTTCACGCAGAGGCAACGAGGAGTTGCGTAATGCCTTAGAGGGCCAACATGGGTGACATAGAGGGCTAGAGGACTGACGCAGTGCCTCTAGAGGCTGACGCAGTCCCTAGAGGATGACACTAGGGTTTTGTGGGGCAGATTGGAGCTGTGGAGCTGTCAGAGTGTTTATCCGGGGTTTTAGCCGGAATATCTGCTTCCGAGTAGAGAGGTACTATTGCCAAGATTTTTCTCTGCTGGTTGAGCCGGATTTGACACTCATATTGTATTATGAAACTGCTTAATAAATCAAACCCTCAGATATCTGCATTGGTTTTCCTGCATTGGGTTTTTCCAGGGACATTAGTCAAAAAACAACGATGTCACTTGTGTGCTTGTTTCTATTTCCTTCAGTTGATGATCTGTAATGTGTTGAGCATGTACTTGTATTTATTTCCAGTATTTACACGGTAAATAACTTGTTAATTAACAGAACAAGTAGGTAGGAATAAATCAGAAAGTACATGAAGGGTTTCTAACGTGTTAGATTTAGAAATTCCAACACTTAATTGGTTTCATTTGAATTTGAAGCAGGTCTGTAGTGTGGGCGTGACCTTTGGCAGCGTCGAGCACCCAAACTGTGATCTTGTGCTGGTGGAAATTCGGTGTTGGGAAAATAACAGTATTCGCTAGGCAACAACAGAATGGCTCGAGCAAAGGGTACAAGGAAAAATGGCAATGGAGGCTAAGGACGGGGAAAGCAGAGAAAGGTAGCCTCGCCATTGAGAAGCCAACCCAACTCTTCTAGTGGGGCGACTGGGGTGGGCTGAGGGTGCAAGCCAACCTCTTGCATAATTGAAGAAGCGGCCCAAGCTTACCATGCCAGTAGCTCCAACCCGGTTAGGCAGTTGATTGCACAATGGGAAAATGGATTTCTACAGACCGTGGAGGACTTTGATTTGGACGTGGATGAGTGGCAAGCAATGGCACTGGATCCAGGGCAAACTCGTGGAAGAGTAACCCAATACAAGCAGACAATACACCTGTTCTAGATGATGAAGAGCATTCTGGCGAAAGCTCTAGAACAATTTCCTCTTGACATGCATGTAGACCCCCCGGGGTAGTTTGATTATACCGAAGAATTGCAAAAAATTCAATTCTAATTGCAACAACATAGTGGTCAGATGAGCTAAATTGAGCAACACATCCCTTGCATACCCCACACAGCGCTGCCAGGTTCCACTGTGAAGGCCCTTGCTTCGGTGGATTCCGCTGATGATGAGTAGTGACAATGCACCCGTGTTTTTACATTTTGAATGTTTCAGTCCCATAGTTTTAGACTTATTATCAGTTATGTTTGTAGTTATTTAGAAAACATGAAGTATACAAACTCTCATGTTAATATAACATTGCTAGACAAACTTATTATTTTTTGCTTATGGATGAAATATTTTGCGGTTAGGTGGCTAACAAACTTGGTTTCCCTTTGGCCAGGTTGAGGCTATCTAACTCTTAGACATATGGATGTAACCTACTTTATTTTCAAAAATTAATATAAAGGTACCACCAAACTTAAAAAAAAAAATAAACTATTATTTTAAATTAATTTGATTAATTATATATATTAACTTATTTATCTTTTATTTGTTATAAAAGTATCGGAAAATCAATAAGGTCTTGATTATAGGGTTTCGCCAAACTCGTGATTAGCAACAATATTAAAAACTTAACAATATTAAAAAAAAATTAAGAATGGTTCTATAGAAATTATCTTCTCTTGAACTTTGTATTTAATGATAATCAATACCCATTCATTTTAATTTTCTATTATACCTAAAATTAATAGGTCCATGCCACAATGGACATTTACACCCTCAATTATTATTGAGACTCCAAGTTGAGTTACCAATTGCATATATCAAGAGATTGCCGAAATTTTCCCTTCATGTTTCATTTAGAAAGCTGTACACAGCAACCAGCTAAGTAGTACTTTGTGTGATTTGGATGGTATCGCCACCAGCTGAGATATCCAATCTCAAAGGACAGAAGCACAACACCCACGGCGTCATGCAATAAGGCAAAAACCAAAACATAGCAAAGGGGGCAAGCACAAAAATAGTTTCCAATCGAATCGTTGAACAGGAAAGGAAGAAACAGAAGCATGGCAACTGCCAATGGCCCTCCCAATGGCCCTCCAGTACTCTCAAATGGTTCTCATCATGAAGAAAATCAAGAGACTTTCGAACTTGTTGAAGCTTTACTCGAGGTTTAGCTTCTCTTCCTCATACAGTTTTATTTGGGTACTCACGAGTTATTCACAAAATTAAATTTACCCTAGGGCTATGTATGTTGATTCTACAATAGTTTTGACAAGACAGGAAATTGAAAAAAAAATGTGCTTTTCAGATCTATCTGAGGTCTCTTGCTTTGAATTCTTGTGTGTGTTGTGAGTGCATTGTAATGCCAGATAGATGGTTCTTTTATTCTGAAGTTTTCATCTACTCTGGATCAGTCGCCATCCTGTATCCTCAGTTCCAACCATCACGATGAACCAAATATACCGCCAAAAACTGGACTACATACTTAGATAAGATATAACATTTTAATCATTCAGGTTCATGCCTTTTTAAATTATAATAAGGTCTTTCAAGGAAAGGCGTTTTACTGTTGCATTCTGATAATTCTGGTATATTTTTCAACTTTTTCTCAAGTATACTAGTTTAGTTTACATACCTGCAAATCAAGTCAGCTAATAACTGTCTGTTTTTTTTTTTCAAAAGAAATAATTAGATAGGTGCTTCTAATCAGTACATACAAGCAACACTTTCTAACATGGGACATTACAGTGAATCTGATATTTTTCACAACTCACAGAAGCTACTCTGCACTCTACCTTTAGAAATACAACTAACACAAATGGAAAACTAATCTCCAAATAAATTTTGTTTTGCATTCAAGCATGATCTTGTAAAACAAAATGACTTGGGAAGGCTGTGAACAACTACTCTGTTTACTTCTGCCCACCCGCTTGTTGGCGGGTCCTGGTACTGGTCCCTTTGACCCCCTCCATCATTAGCGGGTGCCTCAGGGAGGGAATGAAAAATCCCAATCAGATTCCAATATGTTTATCATCTCTGTTTTTATTTTTGTTTATTCATTCATGTGTTTATCATCTCTGTTTTTATTTTTGTTTATTCATTCGCTCCCCCATGTATGTATGTATGGTGCGATGCAATCCTTGGTGGTGTGGATGGTGTGTTCCAGTTACTGATTCCCCTTTAACAAAAGTAAAAATAAAAATAAGGATCAGAATTATTGCATAATAAGATAGCAAGTAGAGATAAAAACTAATTTAATGTAAACAATGGAGAAAGTGGAAGTACATGGCTTCCATTTGTTTCTCGAAGTCCACTATTCCATCAGATCTGAAGGCTACTTGCTTCTGGAATGTCTTAGTCATTTTTCTTGTTTGCCCTTGTGTTGCTGCTATGAGGGATATTTTGTTTCTCCCCTTGTCTGCTTTGTTGAGGCACGCCTTTACCACCTTTGACCAAGTTGTATCTGTTTCGTAGAAGGCTGCATCTCTATCCCATAAGTAGGGATTGCCAAATATCACTTTGCATCATCAAGAGGTGCTACATCACATTCTACTTTATTAACATAATCAAAATTAATGACAAATGTGATTAGACATCTTCTGGGGATTATCATGGCAAATTTTCTTGTAACCATTCCAGAGTTGCAGGAATCGTCCACCCTTGGTTCAGGAATGTTAAAATTTGGTAACCAGAGGACAAGTGGTTCCTTAAGGCTTTGATCTTTGGCCTAGGGAAAAGTGTCCAAATTTATTTGTACTTTTCCCCTAAAGTGACTTTATAAGTGGTAAAGTCAATTTAATTTAAAAGTGACTTTATAAGTCGTAAAGTTACATTCTAATTTAAAAGTGACTTTATAAGTGGTAAAGTTACATTCTAATTTAAAGGTGACTTTATTAAAGTCAATGAAGAATTAGAAAGTGAAAAAGTGACTATGGAAATAAAAGGTTAAGTGAGTCTTTATTTAAGTGGGTGAGTTAAAAAATAGAAAGTGATAATTAAATGCACATTTATTCTCATCCTTAGATCTAAATGAATCTCAACCATTAGATCTTAGGGTAACCCAAAAGGTCATTTAGAGAGTAAAAGGAGAAGAGAATAGAGAAAGATCAATTCATTCTTTCATGAGCATTTGGGAGAAAGAGAAGAGAGAGCAAGGATAAAATTTCTGAGCAATGAGGAAGTGAAGGAGAGCAGCAAGAAGACATTTCAGCAAATCTGGGCAACAACATTTATTGACATGCATCCCAAGGCAAAACCGTACAACAGGAGAAAGACACAGAAATTGAGAAAGAGGGACAACAGTAAGGGCATGAATTTTGAGGTAGATTTGGGCACGATTTTCAAGGCAGCAGTACTGTTGAAATATGTATGGTCCGTACAACAAGTTTTGTGCACGTTTTCAAGGCATGCCTTACAACATTTAATGTTGTTTTATTGCTGAAAAATTTCTGTTTTGGCTGTTTGTTGATTGGCACGGTTTTCGAGATAGAGTTCAAGCACATAAATCGAGATAAGTTGTAATTTGTGGTTGCTGGAATTTTTACTGTGTATTTCAGTTTCTCTATAAAAGCATTTTCAGAAATAAAGAAGAACTTTCAAACTGGTTTTACCCAAGAGTTGTAAGGGGTTTTTCCAGGGTTACATTGACAAAAAATCACTGTGTTATTTTCTGTGTGTGGCTGTTATAATTTTACTGTGTTTTATTTCTACAATTTCAGTAGTTATGAAATCTCTAAATTTGTGTTTTTAGAAAATATTGTCATTTTTAGATTTTAGAATTTTTATCATTCTTGGATTTAAAACTAAATGCATGGAGTGATAAAGAAAACTGATAACCGAGGTGGGGGTTGAAATTTCTTCATGGTATCAGAGCTTGGTTGACTGAAAAGTGCAGTTTGGGACAACAAAGTGAAAATTACAGCATGCTTATTTTTACATAGAAAACATAAACCTTTACCACAAATTTGAAAATTTCAGTTTGGTAGGACAGTAAAACATGTCTTTGGGTTTGAGAGTAGAAGACAGGTTGGATGGGTAGAACAACTACAGTGCATGGAAGGAGAGAATCCAGAGCATCTTTGAGGAAGCAAAGGTCTAGGGCATTATGGTAAATACCACACAGAACCCGGTAGTAGTACCTGCTGACCCTGTACAGTTGGTAGAGTTTAACAAAAAGAATGCTAAGGCAAAAAGATTGATTTTGGAAGGAATCAAAGATCATGTCATTCCTCATGTGAGAGGAAAGACTTATGCACATGAGATGTGGACAACCTTGACCAGTCTTTACCAGAGCTCAAGTGAAAACAAAAAAATGGTCTTAAAGGAGAAACTGAAGGCCATTAAAATGGCTAAGACTTACAGTGCTACATCATACCTCACAAAGATCACTTCAGTGAGAGATGAGTTGGTAGTCGTAGGTGAGATCATTGCACCCACTGAGTTGGTGCGGATTGCTTTGAATGGTCTTCCCAAGACTTGGGAGAATTTTGTGGATGGCATTGTTGCACGGGAAAACCTTTCCGATTGGGAGAGGTTGTGGGATGATTGCATTCATAATGAGATCAGAAAGAACCATCTTGGGGCAGCCAAACAGGTGGAGGGGGATGACAATGTGGCATTGTTAACAAGGGGCAAGAAGGGCAGAGCAAAGAAGCAAGCTTCCAACAGTGGAGGCAAAGGGAAAGGTAAAGGCAAGCAACAAAACTAGGAGAAGGACTATTCCAAAGTCAAATGTTGGAATTGTCAAAAGTTGGGACACTATGCTATTGTGTGTCCGGAGAAGAAGAACAAGAAAGGGAGAGACAAACCCATGGCAACTTCTGCAAAGATAGAGAGCTTCTCAGAGAGCTTTGATCGGGAATTTGGGTTCATAGCTTGTGAAGCCACTAGTGCAGGATCACCTGCCATACAGGTTTATAGGGAGTGTGCATTCCACGCTACTAGCTGAGCATCCTCTAGCATTTGGTATGTTGATAGTGGCGCTTCCCGCCACATGATAGGAGTCAGAGAATACTTATCAGAGCTTTCAGAGGATGATACTGATATGGAGGTAGTACTTGGTGATGACAACATGGTTAGAGCAGTCGGTGTGGGGACGTTGACTTTTGATAGGGGACCCAAACCTCCCTTGAAAGTGTCAGATGTTCTATATGTGCCTAGAATGAAGAAGAACCTGATATCCGTCTCAACACTTGAGGACAGAGGGTATGATGTGTTGTTCAACAGAGGGCAAGTGCTTATATATACTAGGGGAACTCCAGCTTCTTTAGCTAGAGTGATCGGTGTGCGCCATGCCAAGATGTATAAGTTCTCATTCCAGCCCCTGATGGCATTGCGTAGCAGCACCCGAGACAAGACCGACAACAGATCTAGTAGTTCAGAGTTGTGTGAGATTTGGCACCGTAGGATGGGGCACATGTATCATGGGGCCTTAAGTACATTGCGGGAGATCACCACTGGTGTGCCAGATTATAGTTCTGATCACCTTGATGTATGCAGAGGATGTGGTATGGGGAAGTTTGCCAAATCCTCTTTTCCTAGCAGTGACAACAAAGTGACCGGGATCCTTGACTTGATTCATACCGATGTGAGTGGTCGGATGTCTCATGTATCCTTGAGTGGCTATGAGTACTATGTTTTATTCATTGATGACCACTCTAGGAAGACTTGGATTTATTTCTTGAAGACCAAGAGTGAGGTCTTCAAGTGGTTTCAAGAGTTCAAAGCTCTCGTGGAGACCCAGACAGGTAGGAAGATCAAGGTCCTCAGGTCGGACAATGGAGGGGAGTATACCCTTGGTGAGTTTGATGATTTTTGTGCTGAGGTAGGCATTAAGAGGGAGTTCACAGTTCCTTACAACCCCCAGCAGGATGGGGTTGCGGAGAGGAAGAACAGATCCATTATAGGGGTTGTCAAAGCCATGCTTCATGATCAGGGGTCACCTTTATTTTTGTGGGCAGAGCCCTGCAACACTGTTGTGTACTTGTAGAACAGGAGTCCACATCGTGCCTTGGGGAATCTGACTCCAGAGGAGGCTTTTTCTGGGAAGAAGCCTGATGTTGGGCACTTTCGTATCTTTGGGTGCCTTACATATTCCTATGTCCCCAAGGAGAACAGGACCAAGCTAGAGTCCACTGCAGAAAAGGGCATCTTTGTGGGTTATAGCGAGACCTTGAAAGCTTATCGGATTTATATTCTTGCGCAGAGGAATGTGGTTGTCAGGCAGGATGTGAAGTTCGAGGAGGAGAGAGCTTTCAGGAGGTCACGGGAGTTAGAGTATCCAAACTCACCTGACGCTCAGGAGCAGCTAAGTCAGTGACAGGGATCCAGTGGTCAGGGATCAGGAGTTACATCGATTACAGTGTCAGGTCCATCAGTGAGTAGTGGCTCTCAGAGTCAGGTGGGTAGTTCTTCGGGTAGCATGCAAGGCAGTCCATAGAGCAGTTCATAGGGTAGTCCACTAATGGACAGTTCGCACGGTACTTCAGCATCTACAGGCACAGGTTCAGGCATGAGGTCAGTTAGCAGGCCTTCAGGAGTTTAGGCTTCTGATGATGATGGGGATTCTTTCACTCCGGTGGGAGAAGTATGCTCAGGGAAGAGGAAGCCCAAGTGGCTTCAAGATACCTTGCACGAGGCCACATCAGTTACTGGGCCAAAGAGACAGGTTAGAGAGAGTAAACCACCTGAGCGATTCTGTAGTTACATGGCATTGGTAACAAGCATTGTTGACTCCGAGCCTTCTAGTTATGAGGAGGCAGCCTGCCAGCAGTTCTGGAGAGAGGCCATGATGGAGGAGTATTTTTCTATTATGAAGAACGATGTTTGGGAGGTAGTGCCGAGGCCTGAAGATAAATCAGTTGTTACTTCCAGATGGCTCTACAAGATAAAGCATGCTGCAGATGGTAGCATCGAGAAGTTCAAGTCTCAATTTGTGGCGAGAGGGTTCTCACAGGTAGAGGGAGTTGACTATGAGGAGACCTTCGCTCCCGTAGCTCGGTATACATATATTCACTCCATTATATCGATTGCAGCAAAGATGGGTTGGAAGATCCACTAGATGCATGTGAAGATCGCATTTTTCAATGGCTTCATTCAGGAGGAGGTTTATATTGAGCAGCCGCAGGGATTTGAGGTGCATGGGAAGGATTCCCATGTGTGCAAATTGAAAAAGACACTCTATGGCCTGAAGCAAGCTCCTAGAGCTTGGTACTCGAGGATTGATACATACTTGCAGCAGTTGGGTTTCACAAAGAGTGAGGTTGATCCGAACCTATACTTCATTGTGGTGGGTGAGGAGCCTCTCATTCTAGTGTTGTATGTTGATGACTTGATCATCACTGGTGCTAAGAGACTCATTGAGGGCTGCAAGAGAGATCTTGCTTAAGAGTTTGAGATGAAGGATATCAACTTGATGCATTATTTTCTGGGATTGGAGGTGTGGCAGGAGGAGGGTCATCTCTTTCTGGGACAAGGGAAGTACATTGTGGATATTCTTAGGGGATTTCACATGAAGGACTGCAAAGCCATGTCTACACCTATGATCACTAACTGGAAGAAGCTTCACACTTTTGATTTCGAGTTGGTGGATCTTACTTTATACAGACAACTGATTGGTAAATTGATGTATTTGGTCAACACTCGACCATATATATGTTTTGCAATTAATACTATGAGTCAGTTC
Organism: Pinus tabuliformis; assembly: GCA_031772625.1. Taxonomy (NCBI): domain Eukaryota; kingdom Viridiplantae; phylum Streptophyta; class Pinopsida; order Pinales; family Pinaceae; genus Pinus; species Pinus tabuliformis. The sequence continues at coordinate 855,921,935 of CM062818.1, read as the reverse complement.
ATGTGTGAGCCCAGGAGAGTGCACTGGGTGGCTGCAAAACACATTCTTCGTTACTTGCAGGGGATTGTGGATTTTGGTTTGGATTATAGATCTGGTGATGGAGTGAGACTGATAGGGTACACAGATTCAGATTGGGCAGGTTGTACTTCAGATAGGATGAGTACTTCTGGGTGCTGTTTTGGGTTGGATTCGACAGTTGTGTCATGGATCAGTCAGAAACAACAGTCAGTTGCATTGAGCTCAGTTGAGGCAGAGTATATGCCTGCTAGTTTGGTTAGTTGTGGGGCCATATGGCTTCGCAAGATGTTGTTTGGTCCATTTGGTCAGGCATTGAGACCTTTAGTAATTTACTGTGATAATCAGAGTTGCATAAAACTCACGGAGAATCCAGTTTTTCATGACAGGTCAAAGCATATTGAGATCAAGTATCACTTCATTAGAGACTATGTCCAAAAGGGAGCTATCAAGCTTGAGTACATTTCCACAAATGAGAAGGTAGCAGACATTTTCACCAAAGCCTTACCACGGTGCAAGCATGTTTACTTCAGAGACAAGATGGGAGTGATGAGGAACACTTTCGCCGGTAAGAGGGAGTGTTAAAATTTGGGTACCAGAGGACAGGTGGTTTCCTAAGGCTTTGATCTTTGGCCTAGGGAAAAGTGTCCAAATTTATTTGTACTTTTCTCCTAAAGTGACTTTATAAGTGGTAAAGTCAATTTAATTTAAAAGTGACTTTATAAGTGCTAAAGTTACATTCCAATTTAAAAGTGACTTAATAAGTGGTAAAGTTACGTTTTAATTTAAAGGTGATTTTATTAAAGTCAATGAAGAATTAGAAAGTGAAAAAGTGACTATGGAAATAAAAGGCTAAAGTGGGTCTTTATTTAAGTGGGTGAGTTAAAAAATAGAAAGTGAGAATTAAATGCACATTTATTCTCATCCTTAGATCTAAATGAATCTCAACCATTAGATTTTAGGGTAACCCAAAAGGTCATTGAGAGATTGAAAGGAGAAGAGAAGAGAGAAAAATCAATTCATTCTTTCATGAACATTTGAGAGAAAGAGAAGAGAGAGCAAGGAGAAAATTTCTGAGCAGTGAGGTAGTGAAGGAGAGCAGTGAGAACACATTTTAGCAAATCTGGGTAGCAAAATTTATTGACACGCATTCCAAGGCAAAACAGTACAGCAGTAGGAAGGCACAAAAATCGAGAAAGAGGGACATCAGCAAGGGCACGAATTTTGAGGTAGATTTGGGCACGATTTTTGAGGTAATCGTACTGCTGAAATCCGTACGGTCAATACAACAAGTTCTGGGCACGTTTTCGAGGCATGCCATACAACATTTAATGTTGTTTTATTGCTGGGAAATTTCTGTTTTGGCTGTCTGTTGATTGGCACAATTTTCGAGGTGGAGTTCAAGCACGGGAATCGAGATAAGTTGTAATTTGTTGTTGCTGGAATTTTTACTATGTATTTCAGTTTCTCTGTAAAAAATTTTCAGAAATAAAGAAGAGCTCTCAAACTGGTTTTCCCCAAGAGTTGTAGGGGGTTTTCCTAGGGTCACATTGACAAAAAACCACTGTGTTATTTCTGTGTGTCGCTGTCATAATTTCGCTGTGCTTTATTTCTGCAATTTTAGCAGTTGTGAAATCTTTAAATTTGTGTTTTCAGAAAATATTATCATTTCCAGATTTTAGAATTTTTATCATTCTTGGATTTAAAACTAAATGCATGGAATGATAAGGAAAACTGATAACTAGAATGATAAGGAAAACTGATAACTGGAGTGGGGGTTGAAATTTCTTTAAGGAAGTCGATTCACATCTTGGATGGATCTACGGACAATCTTTGGGTGGAACCATGAAATGACTCAGGATGTTTGAGAGTGGTTCCAACCTCATTGGACTTCATAATTTCATATCCCATTCAAAATTTGGCGGACTTAACAGTTTTGAGGATTTCAGGATCAATGGAATTGTGGCATTTCATTAGATTATATCATGTATAAGAGTATGTGATTGACATTTAATCAAGACCACCAAGCCCTATATGTACCCCAGTGTTGGTGGTGTTGATGGTTGAACTCCTTTGTCATGGTCACTCCCAATACAAGTATCCAATTCAAATTTATTACAAAGAAACATATAAGTGCCCATATCTAACTACTCACTATTGAGAGGATTTGACAATAAGGCATTAGCCACGATGCTAAAAGTAAAATACCATAAATGAAATAATACTTTTAACATCAAGCTTATTCTTCCTAATCTACTCTAACAATCAAGCTTATTCTTCCTAATCTACTCTAACAATAGGAAGATACAAAATCAGGTGTGATAAAAAAGCCAATGTAGCCATGCAAACATCTCAGGAAACACATGAAATCTTCCCTTGTGTTTGGTTATGAACCAAAACAATCAGACATCAAATATCATCTGAGAATGTGCTAGAAACTCCATCATGGTGTGGCTGGAAATGTATTGCTCAAGATTTGAGAAGACATCAAGATCACACCATGGCTGGTGTGTGCGATTACATGCATGTTTTATCCAATGTTTGATAAGGCTGATATAATCAGTGTTGATAATATCGGTATCGGGAAAATATCGGCGAGGGTCTAGAAAATATCTTATCGGCAATATCGGCGAAAATATCGACAAATATCGGCAAGCATAAAAAATGCATAATATATTCATTTTTAAAAGATTTTTAAACATATAAAGCAATAACAACATGAAATAAACACATTGGCACATAAATATGAAGAAAACATTGATATATATGATGTCAAATAGAAATGATACATCAAAGGCGATACCAAATCCTGCTGATCCCTGATAATTGTCCATTCAAGGACTCAAATGTGGAGAACCAATACAAAATAACATCACATATATAAAAGTATCTCATCATCATGAGTTATATGTAGCATAACAAATAAAACTAGCAGCTATCTATCTGAAATCACTGCCCTCTCCCCCTTTTACGGGAAAACATGATGGGATGTTTGCCAAGCCTGCCCCTAGTAGTAGGAGGCCCTGACCCTGCCTCTGCACCTAATGTCAAATAATGAGTGCTAGGTATGGGGCTATGCTCTCTATATCTATAGCAGATGGTGTTGATGCTGATGCTCCCGCAGTGTTGCAGGTTGTAGCTTATCTATTCAAATTAAAATATAATTACTTCTCAAAGTTCATAGTTCACTTAAAAAAAAAAATAGAATCAAAGTTTACTATTTAGAAATTAGAATGTGATATGCTTGGTCTTGATTCTTGAATATTCAATGTTCATTGTTCATGTACAACTTACAAGCACATAAGAAAATAACTAAAGTCTAATCTTATTGATTTCCTCTGCCCCTCTTGCGAGAAAATGCCACAGCTTTCCCTTTCCCTCTAGATGTAGATGCTGGTGCTGGTGGAGTTGGCAGTGGAGTTTACTATGCTCTAGAAGCTGAAGAACTAGAAGTAGGAGCTATAGGAGGTAGACCACGTCCTCTACTGGTGGCAGGGGTAGCTTGGGCAGGTGGTGTCACCTGGAAACATTACAATCTCCCAATCCTGAAATCCTAAAAAACTGATAACTCTGTTGTATTTTCAATGAAATCTAAAATTCTACTTTCTCCATATGAAATCCAATGAGGCCGGAACCACTCTCAAATATCCTGAGTCATTTCATGGTAATGTTAAAAATTTAAGTAAAAGGATGAAAATGAAGATTAAGGAGAATGTCACTTTTACTTTAAGAATTTAACATTACGATGAATAGCGTATCAATACCTCTGTTTTAAAAAACGGCCGTTTCGATACCGAAACGGCCGAGTTGATCCGAGCCGATACCCTCAGCCATGACTCGGCCTTTGAAACGGTACGTTTGGCCAAGTCAGCCATGACTCGGTCGAGTCATGGCTGACTCGGCCAACTCGGCCGTTTCTGTTATGACTCGGCCGTGTCACAAAAAGCCAGCCCAGAACACGTTAAACAGCAATTTAATATTTTTTTAATGGATTTTTAAGGTGATTTCTGATTGGTTTGGACTCCAAGGTGTTATATGAATTTGCTAAATGTCATTTGGGGTCCATTCCCCCTCCCAAACCCTATTTAACACACTCAAATGCTCTCTACTATTGATATGTTATTCAAATTTCATGGTAATGTTAAATTCTTAAAGTAAAAGTGACATTCTCCTTAATCTTCATTTTCATCCTTTTACTTAAATTTTTAACATTACCATGAAATGACTCAGGATGTTTGAGAGTGGTTTCGGCCTTATTGGATTTCATATGGAGAAAGTAGAATTTTAGATTTCATTCAAAATCCAACAGACTTATTAATTTTTCAGGATTTCAGGATTGGAGGATTGCAATGTTTCCATTGAATTTTGTCATGTATTAGGGTATGGAACTCTTATTTAATCAAGAGCACCAATCCCTCTATGAACCTTGATGTTAGTGACATTGGTTGTCGAACTCCTCTGGGATTCGCTCCCAAACCAGGAGCTTCTGAAAATGTCGCTCCCGCTCCCATTTTTGCTCCTGCTCCCAAATAACACAAAGAAGAGAAACCGTTTGGATCAAAAACGGTTAAATGATCTAGTTTATGTCCAATACAACCTCCGGCTCAGACGAAACCATTTGCTGAACAAAAGACCTGGTTTAGATCCCATTGTGTTGGAAGACATTGATCCAACATGAGATTGGGTAGTGGAGAGTCGTCCAGCAGAGTTTGATCTTGATGAGGATCTTGATTTAGATTTAGATATCGAGACATCAATTGAACTTGAACATGCTGTTCAGTTGAATGCAGATCCCAATCCACTATCCTCAGTCTCACAGCGAGCAAGGACTCCAGTTGTAGGTGTGTTTGGAAACATGAATGAAAATTTCTAAAATTATGTTTAAAATCTTTAAAATTATGTTTTTTTATAAAAAAAAAAATATTTAATGTATTTTTTACAACGACTGAGTCATTGAAATCGAGCCGGCCGAGTCATTACCGTTTCGGAGTCGGAGTCGAAGTCGATCCTCGGCCGAGTCGGAGTCTTAAAACATTGATCAATACTAGGGCCTAGAACGCTTAAACCCTCCTTGGCAGCAACCACATAGCTCTCCCCTTCCTTCTCCAGCAATCAGAAATGAAAATGATATGAAAAAACCAAAATCAGATTTTTATAGGGCATGCAGAAATTTTTTACAGTCACCGGCCGATATTTTCGATTGTCGCGCGATATTTTCCGAAATATCGGCGATATTTCGGAAATCGCGCGATATTTTCAAAAGCCAAAAATATCGCGATATTTTGTCGGTGATATATCGGCTCGCCGAAAATATCGTGATATTTCCGAATTCAACACTGGATATAATCACTTGTCAAAGCATCAAGCAGCGAGGATTTTGAAGGTGGTCCAAGATAAACTTGCAAATACTTGGCTGCCCCTTATTACTACCATCAAACCAAGCTCTATCTGTCTAGCTTATTATTTACTTGGCTGCCCCGTGTTACTACCATCAAACCAAGCTTTATCTGTCTAGCTTATTATTTACTTGGCTGCCCCGTGTTACTACCATCAAACCAAGCTCTATCTGTCTAGTTTATTATTTTCTGGGAATTCTAATGCCTTAAACCCTCAAAATCTGAATAAGCTTTTGTAATAATTCTTTATATTCTTTTGACTTCTTCCAGACTTCCACTTTTAGAATGGTAGTTTAAGAAATCCTTTCTTAAACCCAGCCTACTCTATTAGCATGTTAAACAAGTTCTCAGTCCAGAAAGTATCATGCAAAAATATCATTGAAATCCGTCCTGCAATCCCAGAAAAGAGTTTGCAAAAATTGCCAAGAGATCAGCTTGAGAGCTAGGCTTTACTTAACTTCCAAAGCTTTTACTGCAATAATACCATAATTAGACCTCAGGATTAGGTATGTAATAAAAGAGTAGCAGTTTTAATTAAGAATACGTAAGTGTGGATATTTGGTAGGATGCCCGTTGTCTTGAACCATAAAAAATTTGAATACATTATTTTAGTCTTGACATCCTTTTGATTTATTCCTATCCAGAATGCTAATTTAAGAAATTTTTGATCCATTTTTTTTAATCCTTGATTAACTATGCGAACATGCTAAAGGAGTCCTTGATTCAATTCAGAAAGTGACATGCACAAACATCATTGCCGTGCAGCAAGGAGTGAGTTGCAAAAATTCTAAAAAGTCAGCAAGAAATCAGCTTGAGAAGTCTAGTTACACCCAATTCGGATGCTTGTTCTTATTATCTCTGCTCTGCTACCACAATTATTGAGCCGAGAGGCTCATTCTACAGCCCAGTATGACGGGATGTGTAAGTCTGTTGGCTATAACAAAAAAAATTGAATAGAAGTAAAAAAATGTATAAGATGTCTAAATATTATACTTTTCAAAAATATTTCAACAATAGATTTAAATAAACTATTTGAAAATCTATGTTAACTAATTTATGTCGATATCAACTCGATATATATCTATATATACAAAAAAATTGTTAAAATAAAACATTTTAATGTTGTATATAAAAAAATATTCAATGCGGGTTATCAATAAAATATTTTAATAAAAATAATGACATATACTTAAAATGTATTAATAATAAAAAACTATTTTAATTTGAATGATAAAATGTCTCGATGTGTATGTGATGTAAAATATTTTAATGTAAGTTATGTATATATTATATATCATTTTAAAAATGTATATATCAAGAAAAAATTAAGTTTTTATGGTTAAAATGTTTATTTGGTCCTATATATAGTATATACTCTATTTAGCATTCAAAAATACAATTTAAACAATACAAAATAACACATTGTATTTTGCACTCTAAATAAGTTTGAACATGAAGAAATTTGATCCCTCTTGGCTCATGTTAGAAAAAGGATCTATGCTGGTTACCATATGCTATGTTACTTTGAGATATGATATCTAATAAAAGAGCGCTAAATGTAATCACCATATGATGTGACATGAATCATTCACTCTGAAAAGCAAAAATTAGAGAGCAGATTATAATACTTACAATCAACTACATCAGAGTTACAACTTAATACAAACACCAGAATGATTCTTTGGAAATTTATCTCCCTGAAGGTATACAATGGCTAAAGTACTTGGCTTATTTTGTCTTTGTATGTACCTTATTTAGAAATTACCAGATCTGGTAATGCAACTTCAGAGATTTCACATTTTTTCTAAAGGATTCCTGGAGCTTAGCATTATGAATTTTGAACTGTAATGTTCTTGAGAAATTAATTGTCCAAGTGACAAAGTAGTTTATTGATCTCTGTAAGCTATAGTCATTGATAAAGGGAAGACCTCAAAATATCTAATGTCTAGACTCTAAGCAAGTTTTGGAGCAGCTGGGCAAAGAAACCCACAATTAGAAGAAAAAACCCAAAATTGGGATTTTGAGCAAACCTCCCTCAATCAATCAATTAAAGAGAAAAATCCTCTCAAGGACATCTATAAATACAAGAAAGATGATTTCATTTGGATTGCATCAATTATCTCTGGTTGCCAAAAAACAAAAGAAAAGACATCTATAAATACAAGAAAGATGATTTCATTTGAGGATCTCCTCATTTGGATTGGATCAATTATCTCTGTTTGCCAAAAAAAATAAAAAAATCCTTTCTCCTATCAATTTTTTGGTGGTGAAAGATTCCACCTTAGTTGAATAAATTATTTTTTCTTCTATTTTTCCTTTGCCGTGTTGTTCTGGTACAGGGAGCTAGGGATCTTTCTGTCTACAAGCTGTAGTGAATTATTGTATTTGTGGATAAAGTCTGAGTCAAGGAAGATTGAACCAGATTTCAGTTGAGCAGATTGCCTTCTGAGGTCAATTCTGGACAAAGCGAAATTTTCAGCCGAGCAGATTTCCTCCTGAAGTCAATTCTGGACAGAGCGAAGTTTTCCAAGATGAGCAGATTTCCTTCTCAGGTCAGTTCTGCACAAAGCAAAATGGATTTCCTTCTAAGGTCAGTTCTGGACAAAGTGACACTTGTCAAATTTGAGTGGACTCTTCCTGAGGCGGGCCCTGGGCAGAGCAAAAATCCTTTCCACAGTCAACATCTGCGGATATCATTTATAGTTAGCCGAGGGTATTATGAATTTTGACGTTCAAGACTGGCATCGCTCTCGAGGACAGGGTTAGGGCGGAAAAACCTTTATGAGCATTAAACGAAACCATCTAAAGTAGACCGAGTACCAATCCACCAAGTTAAGGTCGGATCAGAGCCAAACCCTCCTTCAATCCTTCTTGAGGCAGCATGTATTGTATTGAGTATAGCCCTGAAGCAAAGAAGAAGATCGGTCTAGAGTTATCAGGTCACAATTAGATTATCGTAGCTGGGGTCATTAGATTCATTAGAGAGGACTATTATCTGCTCGTGTTGTATTTTTCGAAATTACTTGCAATTATCGGAAATTGTACTAAAGGGACTGGATTACTTGAATCACGGAATCTGGGTCATATATTTACTGTTGAAATACTGAATGACTCGCTCTGTATCGTGTGATTGGTTGCATTACTGAAAGTTCAAGAATGTTTTATTGAAGAATACTTTTTATGCTGACTTAGTTAATTCTTTTATTTGAATACAAATAAATTTTATTGAAACTTTGACTACTGAAGGGAAAATCTAGGGCAAAAATTACCCTAGCTCACTACATCAACCTTAGGGTTGAATGAAATATGATAAAACAGCTGCAACAATGGACAATATTTCACCTCTTAACAACATGAATCAACAAGGTAATCAAAGAGAAAAGATACCGATTTGTGCCAACAAGTTTCAGCCCACTGGGGCAATACTATCATGCAAAAACCAGGTCTTAAAATTACCTTATAACTGGAGTAATAACGGCAGTAAATCTGCTTTATCCTCTTCAATTGTAATGTCAAGTCAGTTAACAATTTCAGCCTTATCTCAAATCAGTGAGACATACTAGTACTGGAAATTACCAAACCATAGAAAAACAGAGCCGAAAATCAAATCTACAATAAGGCAATTTTAAACAGCTCAAAATTTATCTGCTATAACACACTTTTGAACAGCTGAAAACTTCATATATACATATATGTAATGTTCAAATCCATATGCATTCCATAGCCTCATCTCAAGGTTAGTACCATCTTCTAGCTCTCCAAAACCCTAGTTATGGAAAACCAATAAAACCCCTAGCCAACATCAAGGAGCTCCAAAAAGCAAGGATCACACTAGCAAGTCTTCTAAAGCAAGATGCTTCCTTTTCTATGCTCTCAACAAGTACAATATAGGGTAATCACAAAACCCTATAAATGTAATGTCTCCAAGAGATAAAACTCTAACCATATTCAAGATGCTCCAAGAACTTCAAGAAACACTAGTGCCTCTAAGACAAGAGAGAGAGTACAAAGATGAAGATCAGAGAGAGAGAGAGAGATTAGTGTGCTCCTCTCCTCACATCTTAACGCAAGATGATGATGAATGAGAATGTGATTAGATCATCATATCCAACATCCTTCTCAATAGAGTAAACCCTAGTATCTCACAAGAATCCTTTGACAAAGACATCCTCCTTCATAATAAATCCTAGGGTTTCTTTGTGAAATCTAGCACCTTGCTCCAAGAAGGCAAATACAAAGGAAAGAATACAATGATGATGAGGAAAGGATTCTCTCCTTTCTTTATATACATGAGAGGTAAGGAAAGCCAACAATATATGTGTGGGCCTAAACTCTTACAAGCAATCTACAAAGCCACAAGTAGGCTAACACATGTGGAGCACTTCACTCCAATGTTATACATGTCAAGCTTCAAGGTCATGTTGTACACAAGCAAGGCTCCAATGCAAGATTGCTCCACAAGATGTGTCCAACGCTCCTCTTACAAGCCTTCAAGGACTCCACAACTCTCCTAAGCCATGTGCTCCACTAGGTCCTCTCCCCTTACATGGACATTCTTGCAACCTAGGCATCCCTAAGTCAACTCCATGCCTTCATGCAAGCATCCAAGCTACCCCATGTTGTCTTGGGCTCAATGCCCTTCTGTAGAATGCCAAATGCTCCTCCTCCAACGTGGCTAGCAAGCAACATCATCCATGTGGCTAGCATGTAGAATGTCACCAAGCTGTCTAAAGATCTCCAATGCTCCAAGGAAGAATGTCATGCAAGTATTCAATTAAGGTCACACAACCATTGGGTAATCCACCTCCAATACGAAAATCCATCATGGCTCATCCACTGATCATACACTATGTAACTCAAATCTCATGAAGCACCCCCAAACATTGTGCAAACACTTTCTGAGTAGCCTCGAAAGCTAACACCTTACATGCTAATTTGTCTTTCAAGCTCATTCACCCTTTTCTGTTCATTAGAGGACACTAATTGAATTTAGAATTTAATTGCAATTCCTATGTTTCTTCATTGTCGAGGATTACAAAATCTCAGTTTTAGGTGACATGCATGGTGTGTGAAAGATGATTCATTACTGATGTCATAATCAGTTTGATTTTCTATATCATTAAAGCGACTTCTTGCTCTTTATTGACTATTAAAGATATGAGACTCATTTGGCAAGGAAATGTAAGGGGTTTCGGCTTTAATGAATTCATGCAGAGTAGGCTGCAAGGTATGGAGATATTGATGACGTGATAGATCTGGCATCTCGTGGAGTTCTTCTTAACTCGCAGGATTCTCAAGGGCGCACAGGTTCTTCTTTCCTAGATGTTTTTCCTAACTTGTTTTGTGTTTAGTTAATAATTGTCTCTAAGAAACAAAGAGACGATTGATACTTAACCCTTTCTCCAGTCTTATTTATTCAAGTTGATTAATCTTTGAAGTGATAAATAAACTATTGACATGATGTTGCTGGAACTAGAGGTGCTAAGTGCATAGGCCGTGGTTGTGCCAAGGATACAATGGTCAGAGAAGTGATTCAAATTGAGGGTTTAAGGGATGTAGTTGTAAATCCAACTCTATATTGCTTGTCAGTGTTCAACACTTGGTGTTCTTTCAATCTATTGTTATGAATCCTTGCAGGGCTGTGTTCTTATACCCCTTGTGATTATGAGTTTACCGTAGTTGTTTCCATAAATTTTAATTCAATGGGCACATTGTAGACTGTAGTAATTGAATTCTTATTAGATCTTTATTTCACATGATTACATTTAACATTAATATCATTTATTGCATACAACTTATTTCCTATTTAAGAAATAATCAATGCAAGAAATATAATTATGTTACTGCAAAATTCAAATCCATGGACAAACAATAGAGACTATCAGATCATGCAAATTTAACTAGCTAGTAAAGAATGAAGAGAACAAAAAAAGAAATATTAAATGAATAAAGAAACGAAGAAAATTAATGTAGTTGAACAACTAAACGAAAACAATAAAAGAATAGTTTTAGGATCAATAACCCTTCCTTGATTGTAACTTACTGAGGCTTGACAGGTTCTTCGACAAAAGTTACATAGATTCAATTCTATTAGAAACATCTATTCTCTTAGAGGTGGACCAATTATGAAAACCCTGGAAGCTGTGATACTACTTTGTATCTACTAGACTTTTTTCTTTTTCTTTAAATCAATCAAGTAAATCAAATGGAAGAGTAATACTAAAATCAATGGAAATAATATGTAGTGGTAACCTTGTGCCCTGTTGATGACCAATGCCTTCTCCAAAACAGTGCTGCTTGAATTCAAGTATTGTTGCCCAAATAGAGTTCAATCCTAATAATTATGTAAGTCAAAACATTTCAAGCACGCAACTCAAATCACTCGCCTACCCAACAATTACATCAATGGGTCAGACATCTAATTGATTAGTTATATATGGTGGAGAGGTCGAACCAGCCCATAACTGTGGAGGCTATGGTGTGCAAGAAGACCCACTCTAGAATTTATCTCTTAAGTAGTTATAGACTGTTCTCATCAAATTCGCAGACCTAACCATTCTCCATTTGAAGGAAATAATCACAATAATCAACAAGAGTCAAGCCCCCTTACATAAGGCAAGCTACTTTTTTTCGAATCCTTCACAAGATAACAACTTGCTCAATAAAGTATCTTGGCCTTTCCCGTCCCCCCTTCTGAAATACACTTTGGGCGAAATTAGGCTTATGGCAAAATTATAAGTGTCATAAAATGGATATTAAATTATGTAATAATGGTTAATTATTGAATAAACTTGGGCATTTAACTTTATGTTATATTTTTGCTTTTATGTCTTATTGATCAATCCCACATTCATAAAGTGGATTGACTTGGGGCTATTGTAACCTATATAAGAAAGTCTTCACTCTCTTATTAATTATACTGAATACAAAGAACTCATTGCTTCTGAGTTATTTCCTTGTTTCTATATATGCTCATGTTTTCGTTATATGGTATCAGAGGCAAGTTACCGAGCCACAAAATTGTGAGAGTGTGAAGATTCGAGGGACTGTTGTTGTGTTAAAATTGGCAACGAGGGCCAAACTCCATGTGGGTCATCTTATTAATGGCAGCTGATATTTTTCTTGGATCCCTCTCATCGAGAGGTGTAGGATTGATCTAAAGATCATCTGATTCCGATAAGTATTCATGGAGATATGAATTTATTAGTGTTATGGGACAATTCGTCAAGGTCGGCCAACAACCAAATAAACCCCACTTGTGCTCAACGTTTTAGTATAAATAGGAGAGGTCTTCAAGTCATTTAACACTCATCTCTTATGATCTCACTCTCCACTTGTTTGGGTTTTTGGTGGAAGGGGAGGTCTAGAGGAGATGCCTTCTACGCAGCCCTAAAGGAGAAGTCTTGGACGTGCCCTAGCCGCAGTCAAGAAGGGCAGTGAAGTGTAAGCCCTCAACGCAGCCAAGGAAAGGCTCTCTAGTCTAAGGGAGCTTCAACACAAATCTAAGGAATCCTAGAGGGAGCCCTAGCCGCAGTAAAAGAGGCCTTCACACAGCTGAAGGTAAAGCCCTCATATGCTGTCCCAAATGCCCTAGCCGTGGGTCATGAAGGGACCCTAATTTGTTGTCTCAAGAGACCCTCAAACATAGCAAGAAGAGAACCTTGATCTGGTGTCTATGGAGCTCCTAATCCGCAATCCTTAAAGGTTCTAATATGCTGTCATAATGGAGACTCTAGGAGAAGAGTCCTATACGCTGGAAGTGCAGTGAGGAGATCTGGCTGCAGGCAAAAGGGAGATGAATTACGCTGTCATAATGAAGCCCTCAAACAGTTAGGAAGAAATATAAACGTAGGGCTAAAGGGAGATGCCCTAACCGTTGTTTCAAAGCACAATCATAAGCCCTAAATGCTGTCAAGAAGAGGTGACCTTAATACGCAGTGAAGGGTGACAAAGAAGCCCTTGTTCGCTATAATAAGGTGTCTTAAATACATTATCATTAAAGGCCTCAATCCACAATTGAGGATGACTGTTCTAGGAAGCCCTTGCTGTTTCACAGCTAGAGGATGATCCGCAGCTTTAGGAGGATGGTCATAGGCAATACTAACAGTTGGTTGCTGTCCAAAAAGAAGCCTTACACAGTCACCTAGCTGTTGTTGCTGAAGGTGACAACAGGGCCATGTTTGGGTATGATATGTTGGGCAAAAGTATCCAATGAGGAGGAACTATGAGGTTGCTGCTTGAAGGCTAATTGGATCACTGTATGAAGGGACAAGGTTACAATCAACTGCTGGGCTAGGCTGCAGGCCATAGCTAACAGTTGGAGGCCTCCTTAAGTGTTGTGTTCAGACCCTATAAGGTAGGGTATCGTTGGAGTAAATATGTGCAGGCAAGCTGCAGTCAATAGATGGACTGTGGGGTTGATTTAGAATGCTGTAGCCTACGTTACTGGATCCGGCAGTAGAGGGCCAAAGATCTCCGTATCCTCAGATCTGATCCGGATCCGTAGGAATACGTGCCAAATACGACAGGTGGCGGATGTGTAATTTTTAGAAACGGCTCCTCCTCACCAGAAATGCATCTCTATTATAAAGCCGAAACCCGCATAACTTTTGTCCAAATTCCAAAACCCGAAAAAGTTAAAAATTAAAATGGGTGTATGTGTTGGAGTTTAGTGTTCTCGTTTTTGACGCTAGTTAAAGTTAGATGGTCCCTCTTTGGTCGGCGGTGCACCAAATAGGCCGAATAGAACAGGCAACATTTACCTTTCAACGTTTGGTGTTTAGCTTTCAGCATTCCTTCAGGGCCCAACGTTTGTCGTTTAGCTTTCAGCCTTTCACTTTCAGCGTTTCTTTAGGGCCCAGCGTTTGTCGCTCAAGTTCGTCGCTGTTTAGGTTCAAGTTTCAACGTGTGTGGACCAAGAAACCCCGCAAGGTATTTTAATTTTTTTATTTTACTGCCATTGCTGTGAAATCTTTCCCACGACCGCAATTTTTTATATAACCACAGCCGCATTTTTTAGATACGATAACCACGGGCCACGACCATTTGAAACTTGAAAGACACGACCATTTGAATTTGTTCATTTGAAACTTGAATTTAGATATGATAACCACAGGCCACGACCATGTATTTGTTAAAATGTTCTGTGAGTTTAAATTAAACTGTTTTAAATTTTAATGATGAAGAAAAATATAGTAATGCCAATGGTGAGATTTCCTTTCGTTTAACCTTACTACTAAAATAAATTTTAAATTTGTTTAAAAATAATATTAAATTTCAGAGTGGAGTATTTTGATTTATGTCGATAGTCATTAATGTAAATTAAATCAACCCATGTGGATAACGTAAAGTTTAAAGATAGGGTATTGAAATATATATGCCATATGGTGATATCTTAGTTTTAACTTTTTGTGTATATATATAATATAAATATATATGGAGCTTTCAAATGAACATTTAAAATTTCATATATATTTTAGTTTTTGTGTATTGATAATTTGATATATACATAATACTATAATAATAATATATATATGTAGCTTTCAAATGAATATTTAAAATTTCATATATATTTTAGTTTTTGTGTATATATATATATGTATGTTATTTAATTCAAATTGTGTATTGATATATATGTGTGTGTGTTATTTAATTCAAATTGTGTATTGATAATTATTAAATTTTAATACATTATATTTTGAATTTTATATGCAGTACTGAGTAACGTAATCTATATATGATTATGGAGCCATCACAGCATGAGCAGAGTGAAGGGGAAATCATCAAAACTGACCCAAAATCTCCTCTATGGTAGTATGTGGAGATTATTGGAAAAAATCCCGGAGGTGGTTCATTTAAATGGAAGTGCAATAAATGCCAAGATATAAAAAATGGCTCATATACTAGAGTGAAGGCCCATCTCACTGGTCAAACTAACACAGGGGTGTAAGTATGCACTGGGCCAAAAGATGCAAATGGCAAACTTGGCAAAGGTTTGAGTCCTGGAAAAATGCAATTCTATGTATCTTTGCAAGACGTTGCTGATAGGAAGCATGCTAAGGGAAAGCACCTTATGCAAAGCTCTACAACTAGGCCTCCGTTGCCATCTAGGCCTACTGCCACAACTAATAAAATGCCCACTCTAGGCCCTCTTGAAGCAGCTTTCAATAGTCAAGGTAGAGACATAGCCGATGAACATGTAGCTCGTTGCATCTAAGCAAATGAGCTAGCATTCAATTTGATGCGTTCCCCTTATTGGCAACAAATGATTAAGGCAATTAATGAAGCGCCAAAAGGGTACAAAAGCCCTGGATATGAAAAGGTCCGCACTATTTTGTTGGCATCAGAAAGACAATTTGTGGATAGACAGCTACAGGCAATCCGGGATACATGGGCAGGAACATGGGTGTCCATTATTTCTGATGGATGGAGAGATCAAAGAAACCGTCCATTAGTTAATGTTGTTGCAGTATGCCCCCAAGGGGCAATGTTTTCGAAGGCTGTTAATTGCAGTGGAATAGAGAAAGATGCATCTTTCATATCCACAATTCTTATTGAGGCAATAGAAAGTGTGGGGCCACATAATGTTGTCCAAGTCATTACGGACAATGCACAGGTTTGTAAAGCTGCAGGTTTGATTGTGGAGGGTCAATATGATCACATATTTTGGACTCCATGTGCAGTACATCGTTGAACCATATGCTTGCCAAGATTGGTGAGATTGAATGGATTAATGAAATATATGTAGCAGCAAAGGAAATCCAAATGTTCATAACCAATCATTCAATGTCCCAGGCCATTTATAGAGGTTTTGCAAAGTTGGAGCTACTAAAGGTATTTTCTTTTAATCAATATTATTTGTATTGGAAATTCTTTTAATTGCAAATTTATATATGATTTCTCATTTCAACTTGAGATTTGACTTTTGTACTTTTTGAAACTTGTAGGTTGTTGAAACTCGTTTTTCCTCCCACACTCGTCATAAAGAGGCTTGTGGAGGCGAGACAAGCATTACGAGCAATGGTCATTGATCCTCTTTGGGAATCATGGAGGACTTCCACTTTTGATAGAGGGAAAAAAATCAAATCCATCATTCTTGATGATGCATGGTGGGACAAGGTCTAATACCTTCTACGGTTCACTGAACCAATCTTGACCTTGATCAAGGCATTTGATACAGATACACCTTGCTTGGGGGAAGTTTATGAAAACATTAATAGTATGTTGGAGAGGATAAGGGAAATTATTAGGGCAAGTGAAAATGATCCCTATGAAACATTCTATTATTTAGTGAAGGACATAGTTATAGAAAGGTGGAACAAAATGACCACACCATTACACCTTCTGGCATATGCATTGCACCCTAAATACTATCATTCCAAAACTTTGTCTCTACCTGGTAGAACAATGCCAAACAAGGATTCTGAAGTGGTACAAGGATACAAAACAGCTTTGAGGAAAATTTATAGAGATATGGGAGTTTTCATGGAAGTCTGCCAAGAATTTGGAGGGTTTGTACATTCTACAGATAGCTTTTCAGATCCAATAGCTATGGATGATCGAGGTCATCTTGATCCTATTACTTGGTGGGGCTTCCATGGTGGGGATAACATTCGTCTCTCTATTCTAGCCACCAAGTTATTATCATAGGTTGCTAGTTCCTCATCAGCTGAGAGGAATTGGAGTACATATGGCTCCATCCATTCAGTGAAGCGAAATAGGCTGGGAGCGGCAAAGGCTGAGGATCTTGTTTATGTTCATTCCAACCTCCGTCTTCTATCACATGTTGAACTAGAGTATAAAAAGGGTCCGAACAGGATGTGCGGTGTGGAGCCTGAGATCTTTGACTTGAACCTAACACTAAATGCCATGACTCACCTCAACCTACTTGAGGATATTGTTCCACCACCAGTCCAGCCTATTGATGCAACTTCCTACATTCCAGGACCCCCATCATCTATTCATGATGTAGAATTGCAATATGCAGAAGATATAGATCCATTTGAAGATATGTAAATGTATTTACTATTATCATTTATGATATTATGATCCTTTTTGTTACTTTGTATGACAGATGATGCATCATTTCAGTGTTTCAGTCTTCATATTTATAATATATCTAATTGTTTCGATTCTAAAAGTGTTTGGTGGTTCAATGGAGTATTTGATTTTTGAACTCTAAAGTGTTTTTTAAAATTTTAAAAATATTATTATATATATATATTTTTTGTACGTGATGTATCCTTGCTGTATCGTGAAGGCAGAAGGCCCACGGGTCATGAACTTCTTTTCTCGGAGAAGAAAAAATGACAGTATCTGAGGAATAAGAATCGGCTAACTGTATGCCAGCAGCCGCGGTAAAACAGAGGATGCAAGCATTATCCAGAATGATTGGGTGTAAAGCGTGGATCTTGGATTTTCAAGAAACTAGCAGATCCGGATCTGCATCCGAATCCTAGTAACATAGGCTGTAGCTCACAATGTTTGTGCTCTATTTAGTGTCCAGGTCTGCTATGAAATGCTTCAGTCCTTTCAGCTTACACAAGTTGCCAGGTGGGCAGACTTGACATGATCAGTGAAGCAGTAAAGGAGGAAGAGCGTTATAGAAGGAAAGCTTCAATATTTTGGGCAATTGGTTGAGCTGCTCTAGGCTTATCATCTGTTGCATTGTGTTATCTTCATGTTGAAGATCTCTGATGTTTGATCTCTTACCTTGTCAAGTCAAAGTGTTGACTTCTGATGTATATGTACTATCTCCCTCTGTTGAACTATTGAAGAACATATAAGAAGAATTGATCAAGGGTTTCCCCACATTGGGGTTTGTCCCTGGCTAGCGCCACATCTTGTGTTCTCTTGTCTTGGCTTGTCTTCTACGATTTATGTTTATGTTCTATCTGCAGTTTACTTTAATGCTGATGTGATTGCTAATCTCGAAAAGATATTGAGCTAATTCCGAAAATTGAAATAAATTGCTCTAAGCATAGAACATACCTTAAATTAACATGGTATCGGAGCTGAGGTGAAGCCAAAGCCCAAGTAAGAGTGAAAGAGCAATCACCGAAGGCAGTTGCGAAAGGACAAAAGAATCAATGGATTCCTCATCCCTCTTCTAATTCACCAAGGGTGAAGTCGAAGCAGAGAATATTATCAGAATGGCGCAGCGGAAGTTTCTAATGGCCTACTTGAAGATCACTTCTATGGGAAGTCCAGATCTAAGGGAGGAAGAAAAGGCAGATGCCTTGGTTGAAATAAGTTCGGCCATTATGCGAAGGAGTGTCCGAATGGCAGGGACACATCACTTGATGATGATAACAATCATTCGAGGGACATCTTCAATGATTAGAGGAATGACAATGCAGGTCATCAAGGAAACGACTGACTCTTCAGAGAAAGCAAGGAACCCCAGGTATGAAGAATCAAATGTTGTTTCTGATAAGATAAAGAAGAGTTATCTTGTATTGGTCCTCTCCTTCAGATTCGTTGGGAATCTGGCTTATTAATTGTAGTGCTTCAAGGCACTCCATCGGATAAAAGGGTGCTCTCCCTCTAATTTGGTAGAGATGGAA
Source organism: Pinus tabuliformis (assembly GCA_031772625.1). Lineage (NCBI taxonomy): Eukaryota > Viridiplantae > Streptophyta > Pinopsida > Pinales > Pinaceae > Pinus > Pinus tabuliformis. The sequence goes on along the minus strand of CM062818.1, from coordinate 855,902,959 downwards.
ACATTCATGGGATTATACTTGGAGCCGATGCCACCTATCCCGAAAAGGGTGTTACCCCTCAATTGAATGAGGGTAACTCGATTCATTTACAGATGTACTTGATCACAAGAAGAACTTGGTGTCCATTTCGGTAATGGAAGTCGAACAACTGCCAATTTCTGTCCAAATTTGTTAATTTTAGATAAAAATGGCATGTTCTATGTTTTAGTACAATTTACTTCAATGTTCCTTATCAACCCAATGACGATTTCCAATTATATTCAGTAGCAATCACATTAACTTAAACACATTGACAGTAAATGCAGATAGAACATAAAAACATGTGCAGAAGACAAGCCAAGACAAGAGGACACAAGATATGGCGGATGCCAGGGACAAACCCCAATGTGGGGAAACCCTTTGATCAAATCTTCTTATTATTCTTCAATAGTTCAACAGAGAGAGAGAGTACAAATATCAAATTAACTTGCCCAAAACAGTCCTGTCAAATTAGCAGTCAACAACAGTCAACTGCAGCCCTAACCAGAAAGTCAACGGTGGTCAAAGCAACTCCAAAATGTCCTCCAAGCAGCTCGGTCAACAACAGATAAATTCGGCCTTCCAAGAGGGTCAAAGTCAACCCAAAATAGATTGGTCAAACCAGTCAAAGGAGAGAGAAAACACTGCAATAATTTTTGCCGTCAAATCTAAAGTCAACTCAATCAACCTATCCCAAACTCCTCGAAAACTGTGCCAATAAATGCGGCCTCCAAAAAGCAAACTTCCTACCTCAAAAACGCAGTCAACACTTGGTCAAACAACCCTGGTCAACGTTGCCCTGTAACCTTGAAATTTTCGGCCAGCAAAACAGTCAAGAAATTTGTCCTCTTTTCACACGTGCAAAGTAGAGAAGGTTGCCTCCAAGCTGTACAAACCGATCAAGAGAGGGGAGAGAGAGATATGTGATGAGATGAGTGATGTCCAAATGAGGAGAGAGGTCACTCCTATTTATACACTTTGCTGAGGGTGAGGAGACACATCTGTTGGGCTTATGAGCCTACATTTGACTAAGGCCGACTTTGAAAATTTGTGCATGAGACAGAATAAATTCACAATTCCATTTTTGCTTGTCAGAATGAGATGATCTTTACATCAAAATTGGACCTCTCGAAAAGAGGAATCCAATGCAATAATCATTTCCATCATATGAGCCATCCTAAGGTGTGGCCCTAGTTACCAATCTTAACACTCTCTCTCAACTAGGGAGAATTCCACCTGCCAATCCATCTGTCATCATCATGCTATCCTGTCATCCTGTACCATCCTTGTCATCACTGCCCTGCTCTGCTCTACTCTACTCTGCTGAACCATGAAGTAATAATGAAGAAGAAGTGATCGAGAGTGAGTCATAAGATTATACCACTCTCTACTGAAAAAAGCCAGTCCTTGATCCCAGATCAAGTTGTTGAACACCATTCATCCTAGTCATAGGGAGTACGGTAGTACACGATGCGTCCATTGGTAGTGCTATTGTCCCTAGCCATCTTTTCCCAACTCATTGGCTAGATGAGAGGTACTTCCCATGAGTCCCAGACTCCATGGGTAGGATGTGTGTTGGGGCATCGACAGGAGAAGGTGAACCACTCATCCTGCTCATATGCCACAGGAGAAGGTGAACCACTCATCCTATGCATATGTCAATCGTAGGGGAAGGTGAACCACTCACCCTACACACATGTCAACCATAATGGGGTATCAGAAGGGAGGTGAATCACTCACTCTGTATCTAGTGCACCACTAGGGGAAGGTGAACCACTCACCCTACTCATAGCTCCAAGAAGTACCCCAAGCCCCCAGGAGCTCCTAGAGCTCTGTGTCCAACTCATACGGGACCCTCATAGGAGGGTCGTTCCACGACTCCAAGTCTCTCTCGAGAGGTTAAGAATTTGACCTTTCCCAAAGGCTTCGTGAGAATGTCTACGACCTGCTCATTTGTCTTGATGTGTTGGAGCCTTATTGCTCCCCATTGTACCATATCCTAGATAAAGTGGTACCTGATATCAAAGTGCTTGGAGCGATCGTGGAACACGGGATTCTCTGATAGGATAATCCTACTCCGGTTGTCGCAGAAGATCACGGTGGTATCCAACACGTGCTCAAATAACTCAGCGAAGAGCTTCCTCAACCAAACAACTTCACAACATGCCATACTTGCAACAATGTATTCAACCTCGACAGTGCTTCGGTTTCTGCTTCCTGCTCATCCCAGATATAGAAGCAGACCCCAAAGAGAAGCGACACTCAGACATGCTCTTACGATCCACCACACTGCCAGCCCAGTCAGCATCTGAATATCCATGTAGCCTCAAGTTCCTGGCAGTGTATCTCAGCCCATAGTGGATTGTGCCCTGGAGATATCTCAAGAGATTCTTAGCAGCAATCTAATGAATGTGATGAGGCTCGACCATAAATTGACTCAACGTGTTCACAGTGAAGCATATGTTAGGACGGGAGTTGACCAAGAACATCAGGGCCCCCACAAGTTGGTGATACTCGGAAGGTTTTGCTAACTCGGGCCCAGCAACACTTCCACATAGCTTCTTAAAGTTGAGTTCCATCGGAGTAGTCACGAACTTGCAATCCACCATTCCACATCTCTCAAGTAGCTTCACAATGTATTTTCCTTGAGAAAGGAAAATCTCACCTGTGTTTTGCCAGACCTCCAGCCCTAGGAAGTAATGCGTCAGTCCTAGGCCTTTCATCTCGAATTTGGAAGCCAACTCCCTCTTGCATTGATGAATGAGGGGGTCATCACCTATCATGAAAAAGATCATCCACATAAAGGACCAGAATGAGAGGCTTGTCCTTTTCAACCTTGAAGTATAGGTTCGGGTCAGCATCACTCCTTATAAATCCCAGCTTCATAAGATAGCTATCAATCTTCTCATACCAAGCCCTAGGGGCTTGCATCAACCCATAGAGGGCTTTCTTCAACTAGTATACATGTGTCTCACAATCTTGAACTTCGAACCCCTCGGGTTGTTCCACATAGACTTCCTCTTTAAGCGAACCATGCAAGAAGGTAGTTTTGACATCCATCTGGTGTAGGTTCCATCCTTATGAAGCAGCAAGGGCTATGATCGAATAGATGGTGGTATATTGGGCAACTAGTGCAAATATCTCATCAGTGTACTCCTTCCTTTTGAGAGAAGCCTCGAGCAACAAATCTGGGCTTGAACTACTCAACACCCATCAACTCCATGCTTGATCTTTTAGAGCCATTTTGAAGTAACCACTGATTTATCCTTGGGTCTAGGAACCACATCCCAGACATCATTCTTCATGATTGAATCATACTCCTCGTTCATTGCATCCTTCAAAACTTGGTGTTTCACGGCTTCTTCAAATGTGCAAGGCTCAGATTGTACAATGGTACTCATGGCAGCGAAGTACCCTTGGTACCTTTTCAGCTTCATGCTTTCACGAAATGCCCCCCTTGGTGCAATATGTTTCTCAGTGTCTTAAAGAGTATCTTTGAGCTACAAAGGTCTTTTTCTTAAAGTAGTGGGCTCACTAGGAGGTAGATCAATGGGCATCAGTTCATCAGACGAAGGTTCATCTTGCTTTTCTGCATTAGCATCATCACTGCCCTTCTTAGGGATAGGAAGTTCTCGGATTTTCTTAAGAGCAGAATCTTCATCGAAAGTGACAACATGAATTAATTCCACTTCCGTTTGACCAAGCACATAGATTCTATATGCCTTTGAAGTTTCACTGTAGCCCACAAATGTTCCTTTCTTCCTAGATGCATTTAGTTTGTTTCTTTTCTCTTTTGGCACATGAAAATATACGGTACAACCAAAAATTCTAAAATGAGAAACATCAAGTTTCTTACTGGTGAAAACTTCTTCAGGTGTCTTGAAGTCCAATGCTTGATGTGGGCATCTATTTTGAACATACACAACGATGTTGGCAGCTTCTCCCCATAAGAACTTCGGTAGACCTTGGTCATGAAGCATGGCACAGATGGCTTCTATGATAGTACGATTCTTCTTTTCGGCAACACCATTTTGTTCAGGAGTATATGCAGTAGTGGTCTCCCACTTAATGTCAATTTCTCTACAATAGTCTTTGAATTTATTTGACTCATATTCAGTCCCATTATCGGTCCTCAATATTTTGATCTTTTTCCCTGTTTGATTCTTGACCAAGGCTTTGAAAGAGCAGAACCATTTGAACACTTCATCCTTCTTCTTTAAGAAATAAATCCATGTTTTGCTAGAGAAGTCATCCACAAAAATAGCATAGTACAAATATCCACCCAAAGATGTCACGGGCAACATACTGATCAGAATGGACCAATTGAAGAATATCGGTGGTTTGAGATTCACTTGAGGGGAATGGTCCCCTTGTTTGTTTTCCAGCTTCACAACCCTGACAAACACCTTCATGATCTAAGTTGAATTAGGGCATACCTGTGACCATCTTCCTTACATCAGGCAAGGCTTTGAAATGAAGGTGAGCAAATCTCTGGTGCCATAATTCGGATTCAAGAGAATTATCACAAGTCATTGCTCCCAACGGACTTCCTCCAACCTGATAGAGACCTTCAACCCTGAATCCAAGAGTGAATGCATCTCTTGGGTTCTTTTGCCAAACACGAACCTTCCCATCAATTAATGTCACCTTGAAACCTTTATCTTCCATCATAGAAATAGAGACCAAATTCTTTTTCAGATCAGGTACATATAGCACTTCTTGTAAATGAAGAGTTTGACCTTGATTTAAGTGAAGAGTAATAGTCCCAATTCCTTTCACGGGATAAGTGGCATTATCCCTAAGTATAATCTCCATATTCGTCTTCTTTTCAATCAAGTTAGAGAGAGCTTCTTTGTACCCAGTGAATTGCCTTGAGGCACCACTATCAATCAACCAATGATCCAATGTGTCAGGAGGAGAGGTAGTGGTGAGGGAAAAAATAAGATAAATTTATTTTTGCTTTACAACATTAACTTCTTCATACTTGGAGTTTCTCGACTTCTTGGGAGGACGACCATTTCCATTTCGAGCAATGCGAGCATTCCTCTTTCCTTTGTTGTTGAACCTGTTGTTCCTTCGATTGCCATTTCCCTTGAAGTTGTTGTTATGGTTGTCAATGGTCATCATCTCTTGCAGTATCCTTCTTGTGAGGACACTCTTTGGTGAAGTGGCCAAACCTATTACAATTGAAGCGTCTTCCTTTTCTTCCTTCTTTGAATCCCGACCTGAACCCTTGACCTTGATTTCTTGGGCCAACATTGTTCTTTCTTTTAGAATGAGCGGAGAAGGCGGTAGGATTGTTTCCATTTGAGGGCTTGTCTCTTTCCATCACCCTTACTTCTTCTTGAGTGCATCTAGCTAATAATTCATCAAATCTCAGAATCCTGTCATTGTTGAGGATGGTAGTGTTGAACACATCTTGTAAGGCCTCCAAGTGCAATAAGAGTGAGCTCCCTGTCACCAATGAATTCTTCAATAGATAGGAGATCATTCTTGATCTCGATAATCCTCATGAAGTAGGATTGGATGGATTCTCCTCTATCGATCTTGATGTCTTTCAAATTTTTCTTGAGAAAGAGAATATGGTTTGCCTTAGTTATTTTGAACATCCCAACCAGCTTGTCATACATCTCCTTAGATGTTTCCAAATAAAAAATATAGGCAACCAAAGGCTTGTGAATAGAATCAACAATAATTTTCTTAGCTTTAACCTCACCTTTCTTGTACTTTGTTTGTGCAACTGCGGATGCATTTGAAGGAGGCTCCACTATTCTTCCTTTGACATAGTCCATGGCATCATTTTCTTCCAATGTCAGATCTAGAGACATCTTCCATGCATGATAGTCGGATTTGTCCTTAAGCTTGTCCTCAAATTTGAAGTAAGATGTAGTCGTCATTGGGACTAGTTCCAAGTCCTTGTCCAACAACTTCCCTTAGTGATTGTTTTTTCTCACTCTTGCTTGGGCTTTGTCTTCACCCGAGCTCTGATACCATGTTAATTTTAGATAACAATGGTATGTTCTATGCTTTAGTACAATTTACTTCAATGTTCCTTATCAGCTCAATGACAATTTCCAATTATATTTAGTGGCAATCACATTAACTTAAACATATTGACAGTAAATGCAGATAGAACATAAAAACATGTGCATAAGACAAGCCAAGACAAGAGGACACAAGATATGGCGGATGCTAGGGACAAACCCCAATGTGGGGAAACCCTTTGATCAAATCTTCTTATTATTCTTCAATAGTTCAGCACAGAGAGAGTACAAATATGAAATTAACTTGCCCAAAACAGTCCTGACAAATCAACAGCCCACTGCAACCCCAACCAAAATGTCAACGCTGGTCAAATCAGCTCCAAAATGTTCTCCAAGCAGTTCGGTCAACAATAGATAGATTCGACCTTCCAAGAGGGTCAAAGTCAGCCCAGAGTCAAAGGAGAGAGAAAACACTTCTGTAATTTATGCAGTCAAATATGAAGTCAACGCTGAAGTCAACTCAGTCAACCTGTCCCAAACTCTTTGAAAACTGTGCCAATAAATGCGGCCTCCAAAAATTGAACTTCCTGCCTACAAAACGCAATCAACACTTGTTCAAAAAATCCTGGTCAACGCTGCCCTGTAACCCTGAAATTTTCGGCAATCAAAATAGTCTGGAAATTGTCCTCTCACACGTGCAAAGTAGAGAAGGCTGCCTCCAAGCTGTACGAACCAATCAAGAGAGGAGAGAGAGAGATATGTGATGAGCTGAGTGATGTCCAAATGAGGAGAGAGGTCACTCCTATTTATACACTTCGTTGAAGGTGAGGAGACACATCTGTTGGGATTATGAGCCTACATTTGACTGAGGCCAACTTTGACAATTTGTGCATGAGAGAATAAATTCAAAATTCCATTTTTTTTTGTCAGAATGAGATGATCTTTACATCAAAATTGGACCTCTCAAAAAGAGGAATCCAATGCAATAATCATCTCCATCATATGAGCTGTCCTAAGGTGGAATTTGGCCCTAGTTGCCAATTTTAAAAAATTCAACTGTACAACCGTCAGACAACTGCCAAGCAGCCGTACATGCTGTATAGTCTGTATTTTTTCATTTGATTACTGTTTTTTTTTTTTTTTTTTCCGAAATTGAGGGTCAATTTTCGAAATTAAATCTGAATTGAACTGTAATTTTGAAATTGGACTGTAATTTTCGAAATTGGACCACAATTTGTCCACATTAAGTGATAATCTGTTCAAATTGACTGTCAATTGGCTGTAATTTTCCGAAATTGACTGTTTATTTGTGCAATTTCCCTCAATTTTTTTCAAATCAGTTTGTTTTAGAAGATATTGGACCTGTTTGTACTTGCTTTGTGGCCTAGATTTGCAGATTTGGTGTTTTAGTTGCTGATTTGTATATTTTCAGTGGGTTTTGAGGAGGATTTGGTCGGTTTTGTAGCAGATCTACCAAGTTTGACTTGCAGAGATGGCTTCTTTGACCAATATTATGTTGGAAGGCAGCCAAAAATTCTCTGGGAAAAACTACAACACTTGGAAGCAACGAATGCTTACAATCTTTGAGTACCGCTGCTTAGATGAAGTTGTTCTCAGAAAAACTATCCGACCCACAGTTGCGGGTAAAGATTAGGACAAGTTTGATGGCTAAGACAGAGAGCCGTGATGGTTATCAAACTATCCGTTACTGATGCAATGCTTCTTGAAGTTCAAGCAGGAAAAATTTCAACAAAAGTTTGGCAACATTTGAAAGATCTTCATGACACTTTTGGCAAAGGGCGAGCTTTCTTTCTGAAGAACATGCTGTTATTGATCACGATGAGTGAGGGTGCCTTGTTGCAAACTTGCAAGAGCACTTGCTCAAGATCAAGGACATCCAAGATCAGTTGTAAGCCATTGGTAGGAAGTTGGAAGAAGAGGATATGGTGGTTGTCACGCTGAAAAGCTTACTGTGAGCCTATGAGCACTTCATAGAAACCCTCAACATCACTACTACGAATGTTGACCTAAAGTATGAAGAGATTTGCAACACGCTCTTACAGTAGGACAGATGGAAGAAATAGTTTGGCAACAATACTGAGACATAGGGTTCTGAGCAAGCCTTTGAGGCCATTTACAAAGGAAAAGGTAAAGGGGTCAAGAAGCAATCCCAACACCATGGGGAGGATGGCTCGCAGGGACAAAAGACCTTCACTTGTCATTATTGTGGCAAGGCAGGCCTTGTGAAGAAATATTGCAGGAAAAGGTTGGTTGACCAGAAATCTAACTAGGGAGGGCCTCAACAAAAGGCTCATGTTGCAGAACACATAACAGAGAAGGAGTCAGCCTTCTATGCCTTCATAGCCACGACACAAGCAGATCAGTCCAAATCATTTGCTTGGTATATTGATTCTGGAGCTTCACGATATTTCACCAACAGGGAGGATTGGTACACAGAGTTTGTATCATGTTCATCCAAGGATTCAATATTCTTTGGTGGTGGGGCAGAGTATACAGTAGCTGTTAAAGGTAATATTCAGATTTCTTTGGAGAGAAAGCCTTACTATTTCTCAATGTCTACTATGTGCTAGGTATGGAACTAAATCTGCTATCAGTTAGTCAGATTATGAGGCATTGCCCCAATCTAGATATCAACATTAGAAATCATAAATGCTATATAGTTGACAAGGACACCAAGAAAATTGTTGCTCTTGGTGTGGAAGATCATGGTTTGTTAATGTTGGTAGACATTGGATAGGTCAAAGAACATGCATTGGCAGCTAAATCTGCATTAGATATCAGTACACTATGGCATCTGAGGTATGGGCACCTATATATGACTTGTCTATCTCAATTGGCTCGAGAGAAACTGGTCGATGGACTTTCGGACATACTTGGAGAGCGCAAAGAGTGCTTCAGTTGGTTCACACAGACGTTTGTGCTTCATTTGGTTCACACAGACGTTTGTTGATGATATTAGTAGGAAGATGTGGGTGTATTTCGTAAAATTGAAATCAGAAGTGTTTAATGAATTTCAAAAGTTCAAAGCATTAGTGGAAAAAGAGTCGAGTTGTCACCTCACCACGCTTAGGTCTGATAATGGTGGCGAATTCTGTTCCAAAGAATTCCAAAACTTTTGTGCTAAACATGGAATTAAGAGACAATGCACCACACCTTACACTCCACAATAGAATGCAATGGTTGAAAGAAGAAACCGCACCATCACGGAGATGGCCAGATGTATGCTATAGAACAGATGTGTTCCACACAGGTTTTGGGTTGAAGCAGTCTTCACAACAATTTATCTGCTGAATATATCTCCAAAGATGGCAGTGAAGAAGAAAGCCTAAAGTGAGTAATCTCAAAGTCTTTGGATCTATTGCTTACACTTGGATTCCAGCTCAGAAAAGAACCAAGTTAGATCCAAAGAGCAAGAAATTGATGCTTACAGGATATAGTGACACTCATAAGGTTTACAAGTTGGTTGATACAACCACTAATCAAGTGACCTTCAACAAAGATGTTGTTGTTGATGAGGATGTTGGACCTTTCCAACCTTCTTTTGCGACCATAATCACTGAGCATCCAAAGGTACTAGGAGATTTAGGTATCACGCTTCAGACAACTCCACCTGAAGGGGGGAAGATGAGACTCATCGTTCGATAATTTATGATCCTGACAGCCCGATTCAACGATCAGATGGCATCCCTACAGGTAGCCCAAGTCATGGTAGCAATACTGATTTGGGTGGGGTGGATCCTAAGAAAAGACCTAAATGGTGGCATAACACCATTGGTGATGTTCGGATATGCGAAATAATCGAGGGACGATCATCCAAAGGAGACAGCATACAACAACGATCTATGGTTAACTTTGCTGTTATGGCCAATCTACAGGAAATCTTTGAGTCACAACACTTTGAGGAGGCAAAAGGAAGATCTGAATGGGAGAAAGCCATGGCATCTGAACATCAAAGTTTGATGAAAAATCAAACTTGGGATCTCAAATCTCTTCCACTAGGGAAGAAACCCATTGGCTGCAAATGGGTCTCCAAGGTCAAGTATAAAGCAGAGGGTACACTTGACAAACATAAAGCACAATTGGTTGCAAAAGGATTCTCTTGAGAAGGCATCGATTATTGAGGAGACTTTTGCTCTGGGAAAAATCGGACACCCGATTCCTATTGCAGCAACTAGAAATAATTCTCCTAATTGTTAAATTAAGTTTTAACAATTTATTTATTGTGCTACAACAAACACTGAATCAATCACACTTCAACCTACACAAATAAAACTGTGGAATAAATAAACACTGGAAGAAATACTAGCACACACACATAAAATGACCGTTATTTTTGGACCAATGTCCCCGGAAAAACCCAACTTGGGAAAACCAGTGTAGCAGCTGAGAGTTTTATTATATGGAACAGTGAAATAATCTGAGTACAACTGGATGCCCAAACTGGCAATCCTACAGAGAAAAATTGGTAAGAAAAATCTAGTGAGGAATTTCCTCACTCCACAGGCAAATCTGGGCTCTGACCTCAGCTCAAATTGAGCCGTCCAAACTGGCTCTGCGCAGTCACTGCATCAACCTAGCGCAGTTTCTCTTGCACTCAACTCGGAACAACTTCTCCTCAAGCCATCTGATCAGTCGCTGTCTGGGAAAATGTCTCAACTGGCCTTTGGAACCTCTGCCCAACTTCTGGCACTGAAACCTGCTTCTCCCCAACAAAATCAAAATTGCCTCTAGAGGCTATCGCGTTGCTTTGAGTCAGCCTCTCTGTGGCTCCTTTGCCTCTCTACAAATGCACTCACTGGAACTGGAATGCTTCCTCTGACTTCACTTTCTCTGCCCCTCTCTCACTGCTTTGATTTCTCTGGCTCTCTCTGGAAATTGAATGCTGCTACGCAGAAAATCAATCTGCTCATGAAATCAAACTGCACAAGTGATTTCTCCAAGCCCCATTGACTTCTTCTTATAATCCTTTGTTGAAACTTCAACGACCAAGATTAGATCTTAATCGATGGCTAGGATTAAGTTGAAGTCGATCCATGTGAGTTTCTAGAACATTCATACCATAACTTAATTAATTCTGATTAATTAGTCATATTCCCTAAGTTTAGACTTAGGAAATATTTAAAAACTGACTAATAATCTAATTAAGTCATTTTTAGGCGCAATTTTCAGAAACGATTTTTGGGTTTTAGAGATCTCATGCATTCTAACTTCTCCACAAAATTTCAAGGCTAGAACACATCCGATGGTACAAAAATTAACATTCCCTCTTAGCGAGGAATGTGTTCTAGCGTTGCTGCTCCCTATAGCAACACTCTGTCTCTGCATCATCTCCTGTTAAGTTGTTGATGTCTGGCTGCTATTGCCCACCAACTATTGTGCAACTCTGATATGTGCTGCATTTGTACTGCTGTTGACCCTGTTAGAACTTCTGCCAACATTGCATTTGCACTGCAACTCCCTCTCCACCTGTTGCTATTGCAACTTCAACATCTGCAACTGAAAAGCATCCTAAACATTGAATCAACTGTGATCAGTATAATATATCTGTCATCCGAGTCTTTGACTGCTACTAGTATCTGCGCTATCACTAAGACATCTGCGTTGCTGCTGACTCTGCACTGTGCCAACTACACTGCTTCCAACTCTGCACTGTGCTCCCCAACATCTTACTGCAATTAGACTTTGCATCTGTCACTTTGGCATCTGACTGCATCTACTGCCACTGATCCATCCTGCTACTAAATACTATGGGTCCCCATAGGATGGTATTGATTCAAGAGGTGGACCTCTTCAAGAATCCTGCTCATCTGTAGCACTCTAGGGCTACAACACCAAGTCATCCCACTTCACTCTTGGGGATATGTCAACAAACATGGCGAAGTCTTCCTCTAGCCTGGAGGACAACCTATCGATCTCTGCTGATGCTGCTTGCTGGTCCTACTTGTCCTCCTTGTCCTTCTTCTTGAGAGGACACTAGGTGCTGTAGTGACCAAGCTCACAACACTTGAAGCACTTGACCTTCGACAGGTCCTTTTTCTTCCACTTCTCCCCCTGCCCTTGACTGAGACCCTTCAATGCAAGGGCCACATTCTACTCCTTCACCTGCTTCGATCTGCTGCTGCTGCCACTGATGGAGCTCTTTACTAGGTCTTGTCTCAACTCCTCTTGTTGCAAATTGGCCCACATCTTGTCCCACCTTGGTAAGGTGTCTCTTCCCAGGATACTTTGGACAAATACCTGCCAATCCTCTGAGACACTGTTTAGTGCCAATCACACTAGCTCTGTGGGTCGAGGTGCTACCCAAACAACTGACAACTGGTCCCGAATCTCTTGAATCCTTGCATTCCTCTTTTTGCATCCTGGTGCATCTCAGCTTCTCTTCTAAGTACATCTTCCGCTTCTCGTAAGTGCCCTGGTACAACGTGAAAAGCGTATCCCACATCTCCTTGGCAGTACCTTTGCCAGCTATGTGAGAAACAATGTGATCCCGAACACCATCAAGGATCAACCTCTATGCTCGCGCTATCTCCTTTTTGTACTCCTTTAGCTGATTTGCATCCGTGGGGATAGCTACCACTACATTTATGAATGGTTTTAGGCCATATTCATTCAGAAGGAAGGACATCCTTGCCTTCCAGATGGCATAGTTGGAAGCACCATCCAAGCTGTCCTGATCTCATAGTCCAGCAGTGGCCATCTCAGATAATGTCGAAAATCTCCTCTTCCCTTTTGCTTGGCTGCTGCTAGGCTATTCGCACTCCCTTCTGGAGTAAGAAAATCTGCTCACAACGACTGCTGATCTGTAAGAGAAATTGAACTTCTTGAGACTAGAAGTTCCCTGAGGAAAATTTTCCCTCAGTGTGTGCTCTTCTTCCACCCGACGCTAGCTTTGCTCTAGCAAATTGCTGCAAAACTATTGTGTCCAACTAGACATTTTCTTTGTGAAAACACTGGGGCTGCTCCCTCTGCCTCTGGAATCCCTTGATCTGGAGAGATCGAATTTTTTGTCCCTCTCAAAAAATTGATTTTCCTTTAGAAATTCGGCCTCTTCGCCAAGGTGACTCGCTGCCTCTGGGGTTTTGATCTACCGTCCACACTGAACAACGAAACTCACTCTTCCTTCGCTACTGAGCTCTCCGGTTGATCATCTGCGCTCTGATACCATGTGATAAGTCGGAAACCCGATTCCTATTGCAGCATAGTTGCGGGGGAGCGCCCCCCCCCCCGAACCCGCTCCTGAATTGCGCTCCGGGCCGAAGCGGCTCGGGAGCGCGCTCCCTAAAAAAATTTTATGCTCCCTGCCCTGTTCGGGAGCGTTTCAGGGAGCGATCGCTCCGTCGCTCCCGGAGCGATTTTTAACGCCCAGGAGCGATCGCTCCCCGATCGCTCCCGGGCGTAAAAAATCGCTTTGGGAGCGTTTCGACGGGCGCCAGGAGCGATCCAGCGGAAAAAATTTCCGCGGATCCAAAAAAATCAAATTTTAATTTCTTTTTTTGGTTTTAAAAGCCCAATGGGCCTAAAAAAATTTCATTGTGACTTCATTGAGCAAGAGTTTGGAGCAAGAGCAAGAGCAAAGGAGCGAGGAGCAAGTGCCGAGGAGCGAGGAGCAAGCTTGCAGAGGTAAGTAACTTAATAATTTAGTTAGTTTAGTTAGTTAGGTAGTGATTTAGTTAATTTAATTTAGTTTATTGAGTTTAAAAATCATAAATTTAAATTAAATTAATTAATCCCAATAAATTAAATTAATTTGCAGATTCAAGAATCAAAACCCTACAAACATCAAACACCATGGACCTGGCTATATTTCTTGGCATTTTCCTCTTCCTGGTCCCTTTTATGGTTATTATGGTGCTGGAGAGTAGGAAACGGAGGGGCCAAACTGAAGAGGGGGATGAAGAAGCTGGAGAAAGTCAAATTGGTGAAAACCCCGGTGAGGAGGAGCTGGAGGAGGGTGAACATGACCCTCAAAAAACTAAACAAGACGAAACTCCATTGTGGAAATATGTTAACAGGGCTGAAACAGGGAGAGGGGGTGGAACCACGAAATTTCATTGCCCCCATTGCAACACTGATTACACAGGTTCATAGACCCGTGCTAGAAGACACCTCTGCGGGAAAAGGCCATGGGATGGAGACAAACAAATAGGAATCAAAACTTGTACAGCGGTGTCAGCGGCAGATAGAGCCAAATACATAAGGGAAGAGGAGGAAGCCCAACACAGATCAAAAAAATCAAGGGGTTTCTTTGAACCAAGCTCACAATCACAAAGAACTCCTTCAGCATCCTCCCAAGGCAGTGGATATGGAGGCACAGGGTCATCATCTTTAAGGCGTAGAACCATATCAGATTTCCTTGATGAGGGGTGTAGGAATGATGTGGATTCAAAGGTTTACAGGTTTCTCTATGCATGTGGGATACCATTCAATGTTCTTCGCTCACCTTATTGGCACGAAATGGTTTCTGCCATAAATGATGCCCCTAAAGGATACAAGAGCCCTGGGTATGACAAGGCAAGAACCGTTGGCCTTGATCATGAAAAAGCAAAAATATCACATTCTTTGAATAGAATGACAAGTTCTTGGACTGACCATGGGGTGTCCATTGTATCTGATGGAGGGACAAATGTAAAAGGCAAGCCATTGATAAGTGTTTTTGCTGTGTCTGTTAGTGGTCCCATCTTTCTAGCTGCACATGATTATTCAGGCAAGTTCAAGACCGCCATCAACATTGCAGAAGCATTACTTGAAACAATTGAGCGTATTGGCCCATACAATGTCATCTAAGTCATCACTGATAATGCTCCTAATTGTAAGGCAGCGAGAGCAATTATTGAGGATAAATACCCCAACATATTTTGGTCTGGATGTTTGGTTCACACATTGAACCTTCTGTTGCATGATATTGTCAAGAACAAAAATGAACAATACCAATGGATTGGTGATTTGTACAAGAAAGGCAAACAAATGATAAAATTTATTACAAATCATAGCAATACCCATGGCCTTTTCCGCAGTCACTCGAGATTGGAGTTGTTGAAGATTGCGAAGACCAGATTTGGTAGCTATTACCTCACCTTCAGGCACCTTTTGAAGGTAAGAGAGGCATTAGCTAGCATGGTATCAAGTCCACATTGGCAGGTATTAAAGGAAAGGGCTACAAATGTAGCTGAAATGGCAGGTTTTGAAATGGTGGAGGAGGCTGCTCTTGATGGGCAGTTTTGGACAACTGTGAGGCAGGTATTGGATTTCACCAAGCCAATTTATCACATGATTCGGTTTGCAGATACAGACAAACCAGTGATTGGCGAGGTGTATGAGAAAATGGATACTATGTTGGGGGAAATAAAAGACATTGTTCATAACAGAGATCCCAACTTGTACAAACTGATTCATGATTGTGTGTGTGAACGGTGGAATAGGCTTAATCTTCCACTACATTGCTTGGCGTATATCCTTACGCCAAAATACTACTCTACATCTTGGTTGGGCCAACCTGCAGCAGGGGGTGGGGTTAGGACCAAACCCCATTTAGATCCAGAGGTAACTAAAGGATATTTGGAAGCATTAGAAAAGTTGGTACCTGACAGGGAGGAATGTGCAGCGGTGCGCTTTGAAATAGGCAGATACTTCAGTGGCACTGGTTTGTATGGTAACTTCCATGCAATGGACGACAGAGATAGATTTGATACTCTCACATGGTGGGAAACATATGGCGGGCATGGACTTTTGCCAAAATTGGCAAAAAAAGTTCTTTCACAGGTTGTAAATACTTTTTCTGCAGAGAGGTGTTGGAGCACCAACAGCTACATACATAATGTGAAAAGAAACAGACTCAATGAAAACCGAGCAGAAAGCCTGGTTTATGTGCACTACAACTTGAGGTTGTTGAGTCATTACTGTGATCGGGCTTATGAGGATCCCACATATAAAATTTGGGACAATCACCCAGAGGATGACAATTTGGAGGATAACATTGTACATATTGAAGAACTGGAAGAGGAACTTGTAAGGGATGAAGATGAAGCAGCTGCAGCAGCCATGCCACCTCCACCTCCACCTCCACCATCCAGTAGCAGTGCTCGAGGTCCGAGTCTTGTTCCTTTGCTGTAGCCACCTCCATCTACACCCTCACGTGGAGGTTCTAGTTCTGGTCGTCGGTCTGTGCGGGAGACTCCTAGAAGACCACCACGACCTGCTTATACTCCTGGAGACTCTCGTGGCAAGGGCCACATGTAGATTCTGATTTACAGTTTACTTGTCTTTTTTAGTTTCTATTAGACTTTAGTTTTCATAACTATTGAGTTTTGAGTCCTTGACTCTTGACTCTTGACTCTTTCATATCATAATGATATTTTTTGTAAACAATATATCACTGTGACAATGAAAATTTGAAGTTTGAAGTTGGGCCTTGGCAATTATAACTCATTGGTAATGATGTGAATTATGAATATGATGCTTCGTGAAAGACTAAAGTTGTTTCATTTCATTTCATTATTCATGTTTCATTTTATAAATTTATAACATTTCATATCATGTTAACAGTTAGAAGTTAGGATTTAGAAATATCTTAGATATTACTTCTTGTAATGGTTAAACTTAGCTTACAAGTACAACTTTGGTGATCAATGATGATAAATGTTATTGAATTTTCAATTTTGAAAGCTTGAAGTTGAAACTTTAAGATTGAATTTGATGAATCATGATTCATGAGACTCAATATGTTGCAGTTGTAATATATATTTTACTAACTTGTGGACATGGTTGATGACGATTATAATTTCTAGATGATTGATGTGATATGGTTCAATGATCAATCTATGCTTTTTTTATGTTTTTTATGTCTAATTCATCATTCTACATGTTTTTGTTGACATATATGTATCAAAAATTTAAAAATATAAAATATATATATATATTTTAAAAAATCGCTCTCGGATTCGCTCCCAAACCGGGAGCTTCTGAAAATGGTCGCTCCCACTCCTGTTTTCGCTCCTGCTCCCGGCTCCCAAGCAACATGGTATTGCAGCAACTGGAAATAATTCTACTAATTGTTAAATTAAGTTTTAACAATTTATTTACTGTGCTACAACAAATATTGAATCAATCACACTGCAACCTACACAAATAAAACTGTGGAAGAAATAAATGCTGGAAGAAATACTAGCACACACACATAAAATGACACAATTATTTTTGGACCAACGTCCCCAGAAAAACCCAACTTGGCAAACCGGTGTAGCAGCTGAGGGTTTTATTATTATAAAGCAGTTAAATAATTTGAGTACAACTCGATGCCCAAACTGGCAATCCTATAGAGAAAAACTAGTAAGAAAAATCTAGTGAGGAATTTCCTCACTCCACAGGCAAACTCGGGCTCTGACCTCAGTTCAAATTGAGCCGTCCAAACTGGCTCTGCGTAGTCACTCCGTCACCCTAGCACAGTTGCTCTTGCACTCAGCTCGGAACAACTTCTCCTGAAGCTGTCTAATCAGCGGTTGTCTGGGAAAATGTTTCAACAGGCCTCTGGAACCTCTGCCCAACTTTTGGCATTGAAACCCTGCTTATATCCAGCAAAATCGAAACTTCCTCTAGAGGCTACTGTGATGCTTTGCGTCAGCCTCATTGTGGCTCCTCTGCCTCTCTGCAAATGCACTCATCAGAACTAGAATCCTTCCTTTGAGTTCACTGTCTCTGCCCCTCTCTCACTACTTCAATTTCTCTGGCTCACTCTTCGGCAACTGAATGTTCCTACTCAAGAAATCGATCTACTCATGAAATCGAACTACGCAAGTGATTTCTCCAAGCCCCATCGACTTCTTCTTATAATCTTCTGTTGAAACTTCAACGACCAAGATTAGATCTTAATCGATGGCTAGGATTAACTTGAAGTCGATGTGTGTGAGTTTCTAGAACATTCACACCATAACTTAATTAATTATGATTAATTAGTCATATTCCCTAAGTTTAGACTTAGGAAATATTTAAATACTGATTAATAATCTAATTAAGTCATTTTTAGGCGGAATTTCCAGAAACGATTTTTGGGTTTTGGAGAACTTATGCATTCTAGCCTCTCCACAAAATTTCAAGGCTAAAACACATCCGATGCTACAAAAATTAACACTCCCTCTTAGTGAGGAATGTGTTCTAGTGTTGCTGCTCCCTATAGCAACACTTTGTCTATGCATCATCTCCTGTTAAGTTCCTGATGTCTGGTTGCTATTGCCCACCAACTATTGCGCAACTCTGATATGTGCAGCATTTGTGTTACTGTTGACCCTGCTAGAACTTCTGCCAACATTGCATTTTTACTGCAACTCCCTCTCCATCTATTGCTGCTACAACTTCAACATCTGCAACTGAAAAGCATCCTAAATACTGAATCAACTGTGATCAGTATAATGCATCTGTCTTCTGAGTCTCTAGCTGCTGCTAGTATCTGCGCTGTCACTGAGGCATTTGCGCCGCTGTTGACTCTGCACTGTGCCAACTGCACTGTTGCCAACTCTACACTGCGCTCCCCAGCATCTGACTACAACTAGACTCTGCATTTGTAGCTCTGGCATCTGACTACATCTATTGCCACTGATCCATCCTGCTACTAAATATTGTGGGCCCTCGTAGCGAGGTATTGATTCATGAGGTGGACCTCCTCAAGGATCTTGCCCATCTGTAGCACTCTAGGGCTACAACACCAAGTCACCCCACTTCACTCTTGGCAGTATGACAACAAACATGGCGAATTTTTCGTTCATCCTGGAGGACAACCTATCGATCTCTGTTGATGCTGCCTGCTGGTCCTGCTTCTCCTCCTTGTCCTTCTTCCTGAGAGGACACTGGGTGCTGTAGTGACCAAACTCATCACACCTGAAGCACTTGACCTTTGACAGGTCCTTCTTCTTATTCCGCTGCTCCCCCTGTCCCTGACTGGGACCCTTCGATGCGAGGGCCACATTCTCCTCCTCCTTCACCTGCTTTGATCCGCTGCTGCTACCACTGATGGAGCTCTTTACTAGGTCTCGTCTCAACTCCTCCTGTTGCAAATCGGCCCACATCTTGTCCCACCTTGGCAAGGTGTCTCTGCCCAAGATACTTTGGACAAATACCTGCCACTCCTCTGAGACACTGTTTAGTGCCAATCGCACTAGCTCTGTGGGTTGAGGCGCTGCCCCAACAACTGATAACTAGTCTCGGATCTCTTGAATCCTGGTGAGGAAGGGGTCTATGCGTTCCCCTTTCTGCATCCTGGTGCATCTCAGCTTCTCTTCTAAGTACATCTTCCGCTGCTCGGAAGTGCCCTAGTACAACGTGGAAAGTGTATCCCACATCTCCTTGGCAGTGCCTTTGCCAACTATGTGAGAAACAATGTGATCTCGAACACCATCAAGGATCAACCTCTTTGCTTGGGCCATCTCCTTTTTGTACTCCTTCAGCTAATTTGCATCCTTGGGGATAGCTACCACTGCATCTACGAATGGTTTCACGCCATATTCATCTAGAAGTAAGGACATATTTGCCTTCCAGATGACATAGTTGGAAGCACCATCCAACCTATCCTGATCTCGTAGTCCGACAGTGGCCATCTCAGATAATGTCGAAAATCTCCTCTTCCCTTCTGCTTGGCTGTTGCTAGGCTATTCACACTCCCTCTGGGAGTGAGAAATCTGCTCACAACGACCGTTGATCTGCAAGGGAAATCGAACTTCTTGAGACTAGAAAATCATTGAGGAAAATTTTCCCTCAGCGTGTGCTCTTCTTCCACCCGATGCTAGCTTTGCTCTAGCAAACTGCTGCAAAACTACTGCGTCCAGCTAGAGATCTGCTTTGCGAAAATACTGGGGTTGCTCCCTCTACCTCTGAAATCCCTCGATCTGGAGAGATCAAATTTTCTGCCCCTCTCAGAAAATCGATTCTCCTTAAGAAATTCGTCCTCTTGGCCAATGTGAATGCGTTGCCTCTGGGGTTTCGATCCACTGCCCACACTGAACATCGAAACTCCCTCTTCCTTCGCTATTGAGCTCTCTTGCTGATCATTTGCGCTCTGATACCATGTGAAAAATCGGAAACCCGATTCCTATTGCAACAACTAGAAATAATTCTCCTTGTCGTTAAATTAAGTTTTAACAATTTATTTACTTTGTGCTACAACAAATACTGAATCAATCACATTGCAACCTACACAAATAAAACTACAGAAGAAATACTAGCACACACACATAAAATGATAGTTATTTTTGGACCAATGTCCCCATTAAAACCCAACTTGGGAAAACCAGTGCAGCAGTTGAGGGTTTTATTATGATGCAGCAGTGAATTAATTTGAGTATAACTGGATGCCCAAGTTGGCAATCCTATAGAGAAAAACTGGCAAGAAAAATCTAGTGAGGAATTTCCTCACTCCACAGGCAAATACGGGTATTGACCTCAGCTCAAATTGAGTTGTCCTAACTGGCTTTGCGCAATCATTGCATCACCCTAACGCAGTTGCTCCTGCACTCATCTTGGAACAACTTCTCCTCAAATCGTCTGATTAGCTGCTGTCTAGGAAAATGTCTCAATTGACCTCTTGAACCTTTGCCCAACTTCTGGCATTGAAACTCTGCTTCTCCCCAGCGAAATCGAAATTGCCTCTAGAGGCTGCTGCGTTGCTCTGCATCAGCCTCACTTTAGCTCCTCTGTCTCTTTGCAAATGCACTCACCGAAACTGGAATCCTTCCTCCGGCTTCACTGTCTCTGCCCCTCTCTGACTGCTTCGATTTCTTCGGCTCTCTCTCTGGCAACTGAATGCTGCTACTCAGGAAATCGAACTGCATAAGTGATTTCTCCAAGCCCCATCGACTTCTTCTTATAATCCTCCGTTGAAGCTTCAACGGCCAAGATTAGATCTTAATCAATGGCTATGATTAACTTGAAGTCGATTCATGTGAGTTTCTAGAACATTCACACCATAACTTAATTAATTATGATTAATTAGTCATATTCCCTAAGTTTAGACTTAGCAAATCTTTAAAAATTGGCTAATAATCTAATTAAATCATTTTTAAGCGGAATTTCCAGAAACGATTTATGGGTTTTTGAGATCTCATGCATTCTAGCCTCTCCACAAAATTTCAAGGTTAAAACACATCCGATGCTACAAAAACTAACATGCTCCCACAACAATGATGAACATAATTTGTCTTGTTCTAGCCATGGCAACTCAGTTTGGCTGGAAGGTGCATCAAATGGACGTAAAGAGTGCCTTCCTCAATGGAGATTTGCAAGAAGAAGTTTACATGCAACAACCACAGGGGTTTCAGGTTTCAGGAAAAGAGCACTTGGTTTGTCGACTATAGAAGGCTCTATATGGCTTGAAATAGGCACCTCGGGCATGGTACATAAAAATTGACAGATATTTGGATGAATAGGGGTTCCAGCGGAGTCCTTCAGATTCCAACATGTATGTCAAAAGAGTTAGTAATGATATCATCCTTCTGATTATATATGTAGATGATATTATTGTCACGAGTAGTGAGGAAAAGGGTATAGAACACATAAAAAATAATATAAGCAAAACTTTTGACATCACTGATCTAGGCCTCTTACATTACTGTCTAGGTGTAGAAGTTTGGCAAATAGGTAGCAACATTTTCATCTCATAATCAAAATACGCCAGGGGTTTGGTGGATGGGTTTAAAATGACAAATTGCAAAATCTCGTCTACACCTATGGAGAAAGGACTGAAACTTTCTGCCCAGACAGACTCTAAGGCAGTTAATGAGTCCATATACAGGCAACTAGTGGGGATCTTGATATATCTTACAACCACTAGACCTGACTTATGTTTTTCTATGAGCTACATTTCTAGATTCATGATAGCGCCAAAAGTAGAGCACTAGACTGCAGCAAAGCGGGTACTGAGATATGTGAAAGGGACACTTGACTTTGGCATTGTGTATAATAGAAGCAAAGAACCTAGGTTGTGTGGATATACAGAGTTAAATTTGGCAGGTTTTGTTGATGACAAAAAATCCACTTTTGGATATGTCTTCAGCCTTGGCATAGGTGCAGTCACATGGACTAGCAAGAAGCAACATGTAGTAGCCCTTTACTCAACAAAAACAGAATATCAAGGGGCAGTGAAAGGAGCGTGCGAGGTAGTTTGGCTGAGAAGGATGCTATTAGATATGCATATGCAGCAAACAGATCCCACACCCCTCTTTTGTAATAATCAAGGGGCGATGAAACTTGCCAAAAATCCAGTCTTCCACGAGCGATCCAAACATATTGATATACACTGCCATTTCATTAGACAACTTGTAGAAGATGGATCTATTGCGTTGCAGTACTGTCCCACAGAAGATCAAACTGAAGACATTCTTACCAAGCCTTTGGGTCCTGGAAAATATGTAAAAATTTGGGATAAGCTTTGTGTAGTTAATAAATTGACCATTAAGGGAGGGTATTATATTATGCAATAATGGTCAATTCTTGATTAGACTTAGGGATTTAACTTTATGTTATATTTTTGCTTTTATGTCTTATTGATCAATCCCGCATTCATAAAGTGGGTTGACTTAGTGCTATTGTAACCTATATAAGAAAGTCTTCACTCTCTTATTAATTACACCAAATACAAAGAACTCATTACTTCCAAGTTATTTCTTGGTTTCCCTATATGCTCGTGTTTTCGTTATAATGGGAAATAGTTGAAATGAACTCAAGCCTTTTAGGGTTTTGACCCCCAAATCAACTTCAGAAGCATTTTCAAGTCAATATTCCCTTTCCCATTCTCAAATGGCACTAGGTCTAAGTTGGCCATCCTCATTGTGCAAGAGCCCCTTCCCTTGGGCATAATTTCCACCAATCACTCACATTCTTTTGGGATGCTCCCATCATCTGACCTAGGTCAATGTGTCCTATGAAACATAACCTTTTACAAAGGTTAAGTTTTCCAAAGAACATCATAATATTTATTAAATCATGAACCGCAAAATATTCCAACTTCTCAGTTATCATTAAAGAAAATAACTCAATGAATCATCAAGGAAATAATGAGTCCATAACATCATCTCTTGTCTAAGCATCACAATGCTTATAATGACAAAATGGGTAAGTCCACAATGAAGTATCAATAGAACAAACAAGGTGCACTAGAATGGTGTAATATCTTGTTTGGAATATTTGGCTAAAATAGCTGGGATTTTGTTACGACATATTTATTCTAGAAAATACATGCAGAAAACCCATAGATTTGTAGAGTTTAACACTAAGTAACCAGATTCGTTATATAGGGGCCACGTGTCCGAATCTGGCGTGTTGGACACGATTCGCCCAAAAAACGTGTCCAAAAAACATGACACGTCGAATCCTATCAGGACATGTCGAATCCCAAGCGTGTCCCGAAATTCTCCAACGTGTCTCGATTTTTGACAGCGTGTCCTGTTTTCCAGGATTCGTTTGGCGGAAAAGTGACTCCCGCGGGTTAGAAAAGGCCGCATTTTCTCATTACAGCCACACTGTTTATAAAGTGGTACTGTGACTTTCGTTTCTAATATACTGATTAACTTGCAACTGTCAAGGCTTGGGATTCATATTTACACCGTGGCACCATTTCATTTGCTGCAACAAGTGATTGGCGACTCAATGCGCGAAGGTGTTGGCCATGTTCACACTGCCATGAAGCTTGTCGCTCTGTTGGTCATGGTCCTACTGCCAAGACACACAGGTCGATTCTCTGCATCAAATTCCATTGGCATTGCAGCATAACGCTACCTCCCCTGTAGACAATATCAAAACTAAATCACTGCTTATTGTCTAATTGTTCCCGCGATAACCTGGAATTCGAATCCACCATTCGATAGACAATTCGACAAGCAGAAGGAGTGGTTAAAGGGAAGCCAAATTCTCTGTCTATCCATTGACAACTTGTCATGCAAGTACCATGATGGTTATTTATAATTTCTAATGTTTTGATCTTATAAAATATTTATTGTTACTATAAATTGTATTAAAAACCATGCTCCACCGTCATTTATAATTTTTTAATCTCATCAATCAACTACTTATTATTAATATAATTTTTATCTTATATAGTAGAATATTAGTTAATAAGTCCATATTAAATTTTAATAATTTTATTTTTGTATAGTTATAAATTAATATGACAAAGGTTAATATGTACATTATTAATAATAAATGTTTATATATATATATTTTTAATAAAATAATATATAACGAATCTTACCTGTCCTATTCCGGGGGGTCAATGTGTTTGAATCGGACACTACGAATCCCGAATCCCCGTGTCAGGTGACTTAGGTTTAACATGATAATTGTTGTCAACAATATATTTAGAATAGCAATAAAACCCAAGAATACAAAAATGCATTTACTATAACGGTCTCATAAAACACTGCAACACAAGAAACAACTCGAAATATTGCAACAAATAAACTTAGTTTTATTTATTATAGTATAGGAGCAAGGTTACATGCCAATACAATTGCTGAGATAAGAGCTGAGAAGAACTCCAAATATTCTGCTGCAATGTTGATCTCGACCTCCTAAACTGTAATTAGAAATATGGTTCAATTCGAGGATATGGATGATCGTCACTCTAATCTACAGATCTACCTCCTAAAATGTAGCTGAAACCAATACAGGCTTCTGTGAATTTTGAATGAATTCACCAAGGGATGAGATGGGTTTTCGTCCACTCTCACCAAATCACCCAAGGGTTTTCATCTTGGGGCTCACTGAAGCTGAGAACTAAGTTCTTCAAACCTCACCAATAGAAAATAAAGCCAATCCAAGATGTCCCAAATGCATTTGCTTCCCCTCCTTTTAAAGATCTAATGGATCCCTCTCCAATATTCTAGAAGCACTTTATTTTATCATTTTATTTCCATTCTAGAAGATTCTCCCCTTTACTTTATTTAAGTGACTTTTAATTTATTTTATTTAAGTCACTTTTTCCCCTTTTGGCTTCTTTTCTTCAATTAAGCATTTCCCCTTTTTATTTAATTAAGTGACTTATTAAAGTCACTTTTAATCTAGGAAAATAGTAAATCCACCTCCACGATCTCTCTAGCCAGTGAAAGCCACTTTTCATCATCCCATCATGTAGATCTCCTCATTCTGTTTCCAACGAGCTATTACACTTAGGTGTTCCTCCAAATAATTTTCCCCCAACAAGACCTTTAGTGTTTTTAATTAACACATGCTAATGATAACCTCGTTTTACGAGAATCATTGGAATGCAACAAAACCAAGAATGAACGGTGTAGAACTAACCCTGATGATGAAATAGAGTGAGCGAACGTCGTTGGACCCCATAAAACTCCTCCAAAACCCTTTGGGCCCACTGATGATGTAATCTCATTCCTGTGACTTGGCTATCACACACCCTTGTGACTTGGCTATCACACACCCTAGAAATCCATCCTAACTGCATCATAAGGGAAACTAAAAATGGGGACATTACAAATCCTTTAACCCCAAGATTGCTTGCCCTCAAGCAATCCACATTTGTACACGGATACCAAGATCCCATTTAAACCACTCTACTACATCATGCCTTCGTGCTGCCAAAGTATGAATGGGTCCCTCGATATCTGGATCCCAAACAAATTGTCGACTCATCCTACCATCGATAAATCCATCTGGATCCCAATGCCACCATGGCCAGTCATTGCTTATGCCCCATGTTTTCAATTGTACTCTGTCTCTGGCTATAGATGCTGCTCCATTAAGATAATACCAACTCATAATCTCTTGCTAGCCCATCCCATGGGAAAGATCAAAGGCGTGAACACCTGCACATGGGACAAGTCCACTATGCCAATGCTACTCTATGACCAACTCATGTTGCTCTGTCCTGTCAACCAACAAGATCCATCTAGAAGACTCTGCTTCTCTCCCTCCAATGTATAGAGGTGGGTTGATGGTGCTGCAAGCTTTATCTATGTACTCTTGAAGAGGGATGCTTTGAAATCCTAAGTATACTCCTCTTGTTGCCTTGCTAGGAACTTTAGTTGTCCCTCAATGCTAGATAGCTTGGCCGCTGACTTGGCACACACCGCTCTAAGCTCCTCAACTTTACAGTTTTTCTACAAGATGGTGCCTCAAACTGTATGGATCTTTTGCTTCAATGCCATATGATCGGGTCTTAAAATGCTCAACCTTCTCATGGTGGCTCCCATCTAAAATTTTTGTAGCCCTGTTGGATGCCTTTGCATCTGCTTGCACCTCATCAAGGGTTGGCCCCAAAGATGGATGCCCAACTACCTCAATCATGACTCCAACTTGAGTCTTCAACTGGCTCCCTAAAGGTGACTCATCATGCATACTATGCGTGTCATCCTCCTCCTCATACCCATGCACCTTTGTGTGCTCTTCATGCTATATCATCATCAATGGCTCATCCATCAAATCTTTCTGGGTGTTTTCTTCTTGGCCATCTTCACTCATGTGAACATGTTGCCACATAATCTAGCAGGGGTCCTAGGAGGGGTGCCTAAGGGACAATTGCGAGACCAAATGACAACAATGGGACAAAGACCCATTGTCACCTCAGTCAGTGTCCCTTGCTCTTTACGGACTTTCACTAATGGGAGGAGTCTCGGTATAAGAGAAATCACCAGGATGAAAGGATCAATGGCTAGGTATAGTGTGATTTCAAAAGCCCATTCAAAGGAGAGACTCAAATAATGGCTTGGTTGCTTCAAAAGCAAGACAATGGCTTTCCAAGAAAGGCTTATAAGGAGGCTTAGACCTAGGAGGGACAGATGCTAAACACAAGGGATACACCTAGATCAAGGCTTCTTAAGGGAAAGGGAAGACCTCTGTTAGGGTTATGTAGGATGACCACTATATGAAGGTTTGGGACCACAAGAGAGACCTAGAAGAATCCAAGCGAGGCCTACAATTTTTTGAATTTTCAAGGGAAATGAGATGCCTAGGTCAAGCAAGGATGATAGAGGTCAATGAATGATTAACTTCCAACGAGTTCTCAAGAACAAGTGACTAAAGGAATGTCGCTAACCAAAGAAGCTTAGGGGTAGAATTGATGCTGGAGCTAGGGCTCGAGTTTTCTCTAAATCCATGAGATTTGCATCAAATTTTGAGGACACTTAGAGGAAACCCTAGCGCAATAGCTTGCGAACTCTCTCTTCAAGATGAACACCCTAATGCAATTCACACTAGGCCCCAGTTGGCCTTCTATGGTTAGGGCAGAAAGTGGAAAAAGTGGAAGGAAAAAGTTTTAGTTTTGGTCAACTAGGATTAGGACTAGTGCCTAGTCAATTGGGAGAAATGGAGTCAAGATTAACTTTGATGAAGGAACTTAGCTCTATTAAGGAGTCATATGCAACTTTCTCTAACTCTAATGGGGCAACTACTAAACAACAAAGGAATTTATACTTCATTTGGCAAGAAATAATGGAGTTTCGAGGATACAAGATTAAACAAGCCTCTAGGAACATTCGTTCACACTTCCTAATGAGTAATGCATGTAATACTTCGATAACCCAATACTTTTCAACAATTCGCATTAAATTTGGGCACAAACAAGATTATGATAAATTATTCCATACATTAGACATGAAAAACATAAATATATAGCATCAAAATTTCACTTACAAGGAAATGCAAATATATCCTTCCATCATAATTGCATTTAGAAGCTTCAAGACAAGAATAGCGAAAATCCAAACATCAAAATGCATCAAAAACTTCCGATTTCGTCCATCAATTGCAGGTCCGAATTCTTTTTACAAGAGGAATCTGAATCCAAATGATGATGAGATACAAATGAGGCTATCATTTATTTAGATGAGTCATAAGGAGTTCGATTTAGTCCAAATAACCTAATGAGCCCCTAAAAATAACTTTAATGTGCAAAATAACAAATCTATTGGTGACAAGCCCACCAAATAGCACATAATTACAAAATAAGCCTTCCAAATGAGACTGAAATGATAAAATAGTGGTGCAAAGGGCCGTTGGAAGGCCAAAATAAATCCTCCATGTGCCAAGATGAAGAGGAGGGCCCTCAAAGTGATGACCAAGGGGGTGACCCCTTGGTTTCCAAGTAAAAACATCTGTGGTGTCTCCCATGTGGCTGTGGGGCATAATCACTGGTCTCATGGATCTCCATTTGGATCAAACATGTCAATGCTCCATCAAGAAGGGCTAGAATGATGATACAAGCCCTCCCATGTCTTCCCTGGTGAGACAAAACCCTGTTTGGACTCTGGATTAACTGCCAAGTGTATGGTGCAAGTATGTGGCCGACTGGGTAATGTGGCCCAAGTGCATCATAATTTCTCTGTATGACTGAGGCACGATCAATAAATATGTGGTGTTGAAGAAGCCCATGGCATGGCAATCAATGCTCTGCTATGGAGGAGGCCCATGGCTCTCAACGCTCACCCTACAAGTGCCATCATGACCTTCTGGAGGGTTGGATCTCGTGTAGGTAGGCCAAGTCCAAGATGAAGACCCACCTGCAATCCTGTATAAGATCCAATGCGTCTCCTCACTTTTCAGTACAACAATCCATTAGTGCAATTGAGTAAATGGGCTTGAAAATCAGGGGCAAAAGTGGACACTTAATAGTGGCATGCCCTTCCAAATGGGCTTTAGAGTGTACACGTGTTTCCTTACTCAAGAAGATAGGTTAATCAAGGACCCTATTAGGTGGTTTCAACCTCTAAGGGAGTAATAGGTCCATGATACATTCGTCAAATGACAAGTCTCATGTGAACTAATGGTGGAATAGAGTGGGGCAACAGGGGAGGCTCCAAGCCACATGCCATGGTACAAGGGTAGCTATAATGGGGGAAGCTCACACATGGGTGTATAGATGTAGGAGGGAGCAATTGTGGTATATGAGTTACCCGACTTTTGTTTTTACACCCTTCATATGCCTTCTGCCATTTTATTGATTTTTTTTTAATTGCTCGGGGTTCTAGGGGATGAGAGCATGATGTGTATGATAAAGCAGTGATTATCTCGCTTAAGGTTGGGCAGTTCATCACCCACCAGGGGTTGGAACAATCATGGGTTCCTTAATGATGCAAGGGGCACACATAGAGGCCTTAGGAACCAGGGTGATGGCCATAATGATAAGGGGTAGAGCTCATGCTTGGCATTTTCCAACGTGTTAAATTCTTATGCCCCGACCATCTTTTGCTTTTTATGGTACATTCCTTGTTGTAAGTGTCCAAATTATGCTTTCACTTCGTTTTTACTTGCATCAACCTCTGGGGCATTGTTCTAGGCCTGACCCAAAGTGTGGACAGGAGGAGGGGGAGGCTAACTCCTTGTGGACCCAATGGACAAATGTGGACCTGGATGGGAAAAATGTGAAAAAGGGGTTATAATGAGTGGAGGGGAGTGAGATATATGGTGTCGGGAAGTGGGACCACCCAACCAAAATCAAGGTTTCTCATGTAGTGCCATGCCTAAAGTTAGTAGCCAATAGAGGAGATCCCACGGGACTAGGATAGAAGATTAACCACCAAGTTGGGACAAGGGAACAAGAGTACAAACCAAGCCCATTCTTTCCGCCAAATCCCTCCACTAATCCATGTCCAAATGTGTAATACTCCCTTTTCTTGATATGGTCAAAGTTGACGAAATCTGGCCATGGTATTTGCCCATTGGTATTTTCCTTCATTTTTTGAGGGAAAACAATAAAACGAAGTTTCTAGAGAGTTCGTCAAGCCTATAAAAGGGGATAGGAGCCTAACAGTGGGATCATGGGGAGTTTGTCTATCTTATTGTGTTTTGTTCAGAACTTGGCATGGCCAGTTCTAAGTTGATCCCGGGACGAAAACCTCGTGGTGACATTTGTGTGGTGGATCCATTCAGGATTCACAAGTGGGCTTCAGTGTCTTGTTTTTTTCTTGTGTTGAGCAGCCATGCATGCCATCTGCATGGAGTTCCAATCTTATTGTATGGGCATGTGTTATTTTCTTCAGCTAATAATATAAATAAAGGGCTGCAATTCTAGATCCCATCTGTGTTCTTGTTCTTGTTGAAGGTTTACTTTAATCAGAACACTAAAGTGTGGTAGATCTATTAAAATTTCTAATATTTGGGATCTTACAAATTGTGTCCAAGAAAAGCAATTAAATATACCCAATTACATAATGAAAGCCATACCTTCGGGGTCGGAAGGTCCACCTTCAAACATACGATCATAACTGATGGGCGAGGGCACATAATGATTGGCTCAGGTGGCGGAGAATGGTGGCACATCGTGTTATCTGGCGGTTGCAAGGGGCTGCTGGCTGTCGGCTGAAGACAAAATCTAGGAGAAAAATTCTCCTATGGGTGTCACCCACTGGTGGTGGGTAATAAAACAATCTACTGCTCATCATACACCCATCAAACATGGATGCATAGCTAGACTGCTGTCATCGCCTCCACATGATTGCTCATACTCTGCAATACATGATCCCATCTCACTCTCGTTAGAATGATTAGAAGGAATCTCCTCTTGTTCTACCTTTGCCATTTCCTCCATTTTACTCTAGCATGAGTGATTACAACTCCCAAGGTGCCTTGTAGATGAAACAAAGATTTTTCCTCCTCAACTCATTCTTGCTTCTTGTTATACCCTTTGCATCCTTGTCTCCACCACAAATCCTCATTAGCTCCTTCTTGGTCAACTGCCTTCTGAACAGTTTCATGTTCTGCTCAACCAACCTTTCGTCTAGCTCATAAGCAGTAGGTGATAAAAATTGTTCATTTCTCCAAATGGCCGACCACTTAGATTGCAATAAATTGCAAATGGCATCATGGTCCCCTATAACTGAAGACAAAATACACTGTATGTTTGTTGTGACATTGTTTGGATGATGTTCCTTAATATTGAAGAAGCAATGGAACATTTTAAGAATCAAATCATTGCACTCCAGATCAAGCATGATGTCATATGATTTGATTTCGGCCATGAATTTTAAAATCTTGAACTTCTTCCCCAAGCTAGGACCGAAGGTGTTATCCAACTCTTGGAAGCTCTGTACTATCAACTGGAAAACTTCCCTCATAATACCATCATTGTAAGGAGGTATAGGTGAAGTTATCCTATGATTTCACTGAGACAGGAAGTAGCTATAAGTCTTACTGCCTAGCAAGGATGCTCAAAGAACTTCTGTTGTATCAAGGCAAGCATTGTTGGTTTTAGGGTCTAATTTAGAAGCCTTAGATCTGATTGACCCACTTTGGAAAGAAGTGAGTATTTTCTCCAGATTAAGGAGGGATTTTTCAATCACCTTCATGTTCTCCAAGTCTGGCCCAAGTGCGAAAAGCCAATTCCCTGTCTCCTTTTTTTTTGCAAATCCCTTAGCTGCTCCAATTGTAGAATAACATGAACTTCGCTTGAGAAAGGTCTGTGGTTCTGCCTTTTTCTTTGGTCTATATTGTAGTTTGCTAAGGTACTATTGTGTTGACTTAGGAGGCGTTTTAAATACTCCATTATTCAGTGTACTAAATTCAATGTGTAGCAAAATCTCCCTCAGTACTCAACGATAATATATTGACAACACTGACAATGGACTCTCTACAGCAACTTAGCCCATACTAGGGTTGCGGGGAGCGCCCCCCATCTCAAATCCGCCCTTGAAGTGCACTCTGAGTGGGAGCGACCCAGGAGGGTGCTCCTGAAAAAAAAAAAATTCGCTCCTTGGTTTTTTCGCAATTTTTTTTTTTTTCACAAAGATGTTCCAAACACAATTTTGCTTCAATGGAACAAGAGTGTTTGAGTAGGCTGGTGTAATATTCAAACTTATGGCCCTAGTATTGACATGCAATTCATGGTAATGTTTAAGTGACATTCTCCTTTAGCTTTCATTTTCATCCTTTTACTTAAATTTTTAACATTACCATGAAATCACTCAGGATGTTTGAGAGTGGTTCTGGCCTCATTGGATTTCATATGGAGAAAGTAGAATTTTAGTTCTCACTCAAAATCCAGTAGACTAATAAATTTTTCATGATTTCAGGATTGGGGGATTGCAATATTTCCATTGGATTTTGTCATTTACTAGGGTATGGAACTCGTATTTAATCAAGAGCACCAAGCCCTCTATGTACCTTGATGTTAGTGACATTGGTTGTCGAACTCCTCTATCATGACCCTACTAAAAATGTACCCATCACTCAAACAAAATTTTGACCTGACATGTTATGTTTTTTCTATTTTATGTTAATTGCTTAGAGGGTGATATTAATGACAAAGATCTCGTGATATGCAATGATTTTGATGATATATAGGTATTTGTTGTAGCACAAGTTTTTTGGATGTTAGAGGCCATCTGAGCCTATTTGCTGATGTATTTTCGGTTTAGAAATGGATTGCACTTGATGCTATTTTGGTTATGTTCACCCTTACATGTTATGTAAATGAGAACTTGTAACTTGTGGACATGTGGTTGATGAAAATTATAACTTCTAGATGACTGATTTTATATGGTTTAATCCACGTTTTTATGCCTTTATCATCATCTTTCTTCTCAGCAGGAGGTAGAGGAAAGTCCCTTGCCTTTCCAAGGGAAACATCTTCATCGAAAGTCACATACCCGCTAAACTCGATCTTCCTTTGACTAGATATATATATTCTAAAGGCTTTAGAATTTTCACAATATCCAAAAAACATACCTATCTTTTTGGTGGCTTCCAACTTGTTCCTCTTGTCTTTTGGCACTTGAAAGTACATAGGGCAGCCAAATATCCTCAGATGTCCAACATCGGGCTTCACACCTATGAAAATTTCTTCGTAAATCTTGTTACCCAAGGCTTGATGAGGAACCCTGTTTTGAACATAGATTGTTGTATTTGTGGCTTCTCCCGAAAGGAACTTCAACAACTCTTGATCATGCAACATGGGCTCGGACGACTTCCATGATAGACCTGTTCTTTCTTTCATCCACACCATTCTGTTCGGGATTATATGGTACAATAGTCTCTTCCTTGATTCCATCCTCCTTGCAAAAGTCAACGAACTCATTTGAGGTATATTCTACACCATTGTCGGACCTGAAAACTTTGATTCTCTTCCTTGTTTGATTCTCTATCAACGCCTTGAAGTTCTTGAACATGTCAAATGCTTCGTCCTTATTCTTCAAATAGAAGATCCATGTTTTCTTGGAGAAGTTAGCAATAAAGATAATATAATAGAGGTAGCCACCAAGGGAGTGCACTGGCATGGGTCCACATAAATCAGAATGAATGAGTTGTAGAATATCACTAGTCCTGCTTTTACTGTAGGGGAATCGTCCCCTTGACTTCTTTCCACTAGGACATCTCGAACATACTCCATTATGACTAGATTGAACATCAAGCATCCCAGAAACCAATCTTCTAACTTTATGCAGGGCTTCATAGTGAAGGTGTGCCAACCTGCTGCACCATAGCTCACTTTGATGATTGCTATCGTGAACCAATGCTCGTAGTGGTCTTCCATTGACTCTATAGAGTCCTTCAATTCTAGATCCCAAGGTGAAAGCATCCCTCATGTGAGACTCCATAGGCCAGGTGAGGACCTTTCCTCTTATGAAGGCAACTCTCATCCCTTTATCTTCCAAGGAAGATATAGATACCAAGTTCTTCTTTAATCTTGGAACATACATAACATCATAAAGAAGAACGGATTCCCTAGAGTCTATATGAAATTTAACAGAACCAAAACCTTTCAAAGAATGGGTAGAGTTGTCCCCAAGGATGATCTTTAGATTGGTCTCCCTCTCAACCAAATTTGAGAGGACTTCCCGATATCAAGAGAAATATCTAGAAGCCCCACTATCTACCAACCATCATACAAATCTGGAGAACTAGAAAGAACAGAATAATTACATATTCAGTTTGAGTAGTAGCAACATTATTTCCATACTTGGAGTTCCTTGATCTCTTTTGAGGACGATGGCCTTCTTCATGATCATCAGGAGCATCTCTTCTTCTTCCATCATCACCTCTTCTTCTATCATTGAACTTGTTGTTGTTGAAGCCACGATTGTTGTTGTAGTTGGACCTTGGAGCATTCTTCTTTTCTCGACAATCTTGAGCATAGTGACCATACCTATGACAATTATAGCATTCAATCTTTGACATATCCCTATCCCTTCTTGATCTTCTATTAGAGTCCCTAGATGTTGGAGCAGGCTTTCTTAAATTAGATGGTCCTCCTCTTCCTTTCCTTTCTTATCTCGAGCAACAAATGCAGAGGGCTCTCCTTCTTCATGCTTTTGAATCCTCCCTCTGGAGATCATCCTGGATTCTTCTTGAGTACATTTTCCAACCAACTCATCAAATGTCGGAAATTTGTCATTGTTGCTTATAGTAGTAATGAAGGTTTCCCAAATAGGAGGAAGACCTTTAAGAGTGACCAACACTAGCTCTCTATTAAAAATTGGCTCACCAACAGTGTGCAATTGATCCCATAATTGGGATATCCTCGTGACATACGACTGGACAGATTCTCCTTTGTTCATTTTCATGCCCTTGAGTTGATTCTTTAAGGAGAGGACGTGATTCAAATTGTTTGCCTCATACATCCCAACTAACGTATCAAAGAGATCCTTAGATTTCTTCAATTGTCCAACATAAGTAAGCAAAAGATCTTTCAAATACTGAATAAGCATTTTATTGGCTTTGAGCTCACCTTTCTTATATTTGGCCTTGGTAGCAGTAGGAGCATTTTCCGGAGGCTCAGGTACCTTTTCTTCCACATTCCAAAACGTCATTGTCATCTAGTATGACTTCCAACCTGATCTTCCAAGCAACAAAGATTGATGAGTCACCCAATTTCTCCGTGTCCTTGAAGTAAGAGGTAGACATCTTGACCAGGTCAAATAGGTTCCTTTAGTTTCTTCCAAAAATGATTGCTTTTGTCTCTTGATTCCTTGGGTTTGTCTTCACCTGACCTCTGATACCTTGTTAATTTTCTACTATTCTATGTTATAACAATCACTTAGTCCAATCTTTTCTTCAATTAGCAATCGAATTTAATCTTCCAATGATAAATAACAATTTTAGATAGAACAATAAATGCAATAGAAGACAATTAAGAGCAATAACAAGAGACACAAGATTTGGTCAAAGACTAGGGAAAAACCCCACAAGGGGGAAAATGCTTTCAAATTCTTCTATTAGATTGTCATCAAATGGTCAAAATGCAGTCAAAATAGTCCCAAAACAGTCCTCCAAAATTGGTCAAAGTCAAAGTCAAAGTCTGCTGAAACCCTAGTTGCATAACTGCAGTCAACCAAGATCAAAGTACCCATAAAATTTCTTCCTCCTTGCTAAAGAATTCAGCCTCCAAGACAGATGCAAAATGTCAAGTCAAACCCAGTCAAACTCTTCCCAAACACCAACATGTCAACACTAGTCAAAGATAGATTTCAGCCCTGTTACCAATCAAACTAGCAAGGGACCTAAAAGGGGTTCCTAAGAGGACAACTGCTAGGTTAAGGCTAATGGTGGAGGATTAGCCCACTGTCACCACCGCTAAGTCTCCCTGCTCTTTATGTACTTTCATCTATGGGAGGAGCCCTAGTAGTGTAGGGATCACTTATAAAGTATATGTTAGTGGATAGGTGAAAAGTGACCTTGAAAACCCTTTCCCAAGGATGGAGTGAAGAACAAGTCTTGCTTGCTCTTTAAGAAAGGGACTTGGTCCGCTAGGGGTATGGGGTGAGGATTGGAGGGTTGAGGGAGAAAGGATAGGCTTATAGACGAGGTTCTCAATCCCTATAATTCTTGGGAAACTTGGATTCCCAAATGGTCCTTGACAAATAATCTTTATTAAGAAGTGGGACCGCACGGGGCCAAGTGGACCCATCTCAGGTTCGGGGATGGAATGCAACAACCGATGATGCTTCTATCCTGGATAAGGTGAAGGAAAATGACCAAACAAGAATATTTACTTCAAAAGGTTGAATTGATCCTGTTGGGGTCTGCCCTTGGGGATGCCTAGGCAAGATTCGATCCTAGAGCTAGGGCTTGGGATTCTCGGAGATTCCATCGTTAGAATTGCCTCAAATTTGGAGGAGAGGGAGGGGACCCGGGAAATTGATGCCCTAGGTGACCTATGGGGCTAGACTTAGGGAAAAAGGGGAGAATGGTAAAAAGAGGGTTAAAATGATCACCCCTTTTAAGGAATCAGTGCCTAATTCACTTGGGGATATGGAGTCAAATGATGATGAGTAAGAACTTGGTTTCTTGATCAAGGAGGCTCGAAAAGTCAGCGTCATCCAATGTTGAGAGAAAGAAAAGAAAAGCGACCTTCAAGCATTTATACTTCAAAGCAAACGATGCAAGTTTATTGAGACAAATAATCTCTAGGACATTTCATTCATATAACATTGGCTCATACATTAAATTAGCTAAAACATGCTCAATTCCACATTTGGATTATGCAACAATTAGCCCTAATTTTAGCAGTATGCAGCAACAAGAATAATAACATCAAAATTTACATACAACATTATAGAGTATATCCAACCAACATTTCATTTACCAGACAAAGCTCCAAGACAAGATAAATAGTCCAAATCCATACATCGAAATTCATCCTCTCCAAAAAATATGCTCCAAGGAAAAATGCGAAGTTCTCTATGATTAGAGAGATCCCAAGTCAAGTGATGATCCAAATGAATGTATCTTACATCAATATATAGCCTCCTAAGGAGTTCGAATTAGCCTATGGGCCTACATTAGCCCGTAATGATAAAATAATGTGCAAATAAAACCCCTATTAGTGACAAGCCCACCAAACTAGCTCACAAGTGTAAAAATGAGCTTCACAAGGGGCCAAATAATAAAATGTACATGTCGTGGGGTCCTCCAAAGGCCTAATAATGTCTTGAAGTGCCATACTGAGGAATAAATGCCTTGGAATATTATGGACAAGGGGGTGGCCCCTTGTTCTCCTAGTAGTAGACCTATGGTGCACCCAGTGGGTTTGAGGGCACATAAATGACCCTATGAGTCTCCATATGAATTTGAGATGCCTGTAGATCCTCTACAAGGCTCTGAATGGTGGAATGAATGCGGCCATGACATTGTACAAGTCTTGGGACACTTGCCAAGAGTGTGGGGCTCCTATGGGGCCCTGTTGGGCAAAATGTACCAAGCATATCACCATTATCTCAAAAGTGGATCGCTAGTAGTCTCTGAGCATCGATGAAGATCCGTGGAGTGCTGTCTGCTGCTGTGGAGGCTAATGGCTCTCTATGCACACCCTACATGGGCCAATGTAGACCTTTGGGGGTTAGGATCCCATATAGGGAAGACCAAACCCAAATGGAAACCACTTGTAATCCTGCATAAGATCCAATGCGTCCCCTAGGCTTCCAATACAACCAGTCAAAATAAGTGGGTAAAAGAGTTTACAAATCATGGATAACAACGCGGGCACTTCATAATGGCATGCCCTCCTGTAGTGGCCTTTGGCATGTGCTAGCGTCTCCAAGCTCCAAAGGGGGTTAGCCAAGTACCTTATTAAGTGGTTTCAACGCTTAAAAGGGATAGTATGTCCAAGGTACATCCCTCTAATGGGGGTGGCAAGTGATAAATAAGTGGAATGGAGTAGGGAATGAGAGGGGCAATCTTGGGCCACATATTGGGGCACAGGGGTAGCTAGATAAGGGGAAGCCCATACCTGGGTATGTAATGTATAGGAAGGAGAAATCGTGGTACAGGAAGTACCTTGGCCTTGATTTTTCCACCCTTCTTGATATGCCTTTTTCCTTTTATGAATTTTCTTTCATTAACTACTCGGGGCTCAAAGGACAAGAGCATGATGTGTAAGATATAGTAGTGATTACCCCTGTTAAGGTAGCGTGGTTCATTGCCCTCTAGGGGTTGGGACAATCATGGGTTCTTGAATGATAAAGGAGGCTCATCTAGGGCCTATGGAACTAGGGTGATGGCCATGGATTGGGGTAGAGCTCATGCATTGGCTTTTGCCCACGTGTTGATTATTTTGTCTTGACCATGTTTTACATTTTTGGTACAATTTCTTTTTAAATGTGGCCAATTATGCTTTTTCTTTTTCTTTTAGTTGCTTCAACCTCCAGGGCATCATTGGCCTAACCAAATGTGGGGGCAAGGGGATAGGGAGGCTAGCCCTATCTGGACCTAGAATGGGAATGTGGACCCAGGTGGGAGAAATGATGAATGCGGTATAGTGAGTGTAAAAGGAGTAACATGTGCGGGTAAAGGAGCGAGACCACGCACCCAAAGTTGGGGTTTCCCAAATAGTACCACCCTAGAACCAAATGGTCAATAAAGGAGATCCTACGGGACTAAGATCCAAGGGTAACGACCAAAAGAGATCAAGGGGACAAGAGCACAAACTAAATCCATTCTTTTCACCAAATTCCCCCATCAATCCATACCCAAAAGTATCCATGATAAGTAAACTCAATACCCAATTACCAAATGACGAGACATACCTTTAGATTCGGGAGGCCCACCTTCGAACATACGATCAATACAAGTGGGTGAGGGACCACATGGCTGGCTCAGGTGGCAGAGAAATTTCACAATGAGCTAGTAGGAGGCATCAAGGGGTTGTCGGCTAAGGTTCATCATGGAGAAAAATTTCTCTTGGGGATATCACCCACTAAGTGGTGGGTAACAGGCCCAATCAAAGAGACGATCCTCGAACGTGTGGAAAAATACTTGCAATTTCAGAAGTAGTCGAACCTCCAAAGAGAATAAGATGTGTGTGATGATGCCTCCAATTGATGTGACATGAGTTGTATTTATGTGTCCAAGGAGGTCGAATTTCCTTGCCCAGGCCGACTTAAACTTTTGTGCACTTGTGGGTTTTCCATCAAAAATTAAATTTTTCCTTGACCAAATTAAATTCTTCCAAGGGCAAAGAGGGTCTTCTCTGGACGAGGAAGGCTGTCCAAAGGAGGGAATTTGTCCCTGAGCTGCCAAATTAACATATTACAGGTTCACAAAGCTAAGTACCTTTCTACAAGAATCATCTTATATAGAGCCATAACAGTGGAAGGAATGGTCTCAATCACTAGATACGTGTAGCCAATTCTTTAGAAATACATGGATTTTATGCCCATTCACACCAATTGCTGAATTTCATTTAGGAGCATGTGTTTGTTCCCTGTTTCATTTCATTAAGAAATCAATTTATAGATAAGAAGTGTTTTTTATTTTTTGGCTGGCTACCCCATGGGGGATTTGAATCGTGACCTATCACAAGGAGTTGCTTAATAGTGCACCCATTCACCATCAATCCAAAGCCCCGCGGGCACATAAGAATAGTGTTGTTATTTGGTGTTCTATGGATTTTTATGACCAGTTACACCAGTCAGTGAGTTACATGTAGTAGCATGCCTTTTTTTGTTGTTTTTCCTTTCATGAAGAATTCAATTTATGGTTGAGAAGATAATTAATCCTTGACGTTCTATATTAAATAAATAGAAATAGATATATCAGTGGACCATAGTGGTACAATGTTCAGTATCTGTAGCTTTTATTAAAGAGTCTAGTGCTGAGGAATATGTGATGCATATGACTCCTAATATATATCCTATGTTGAACGCTTTTTATTGAGATCTGCGGTATGTACCTATAGTAAACTGGACCAAAATCTGCATCTAAATTGGCTATGCATGTTCACTGAGTTTGATTCCACCTCATGTAGCGAATGTGCAACTCTATTTGTGATTTACATGGATTTGGACAAGAGAAACAATTGCAGAGTTGCATTTATGTGCATGAGAGGCATAAATGTAACAGCTGCTTAAAGAGATTTGTGCAAATACATGCCACACTTTCATATTTTGACATAATCATAATCTTAACAATCATCCATGGATTCTTTTGTACCTTCATTCAGTTTTCATGTAAGTGTCTAACAGTCATTGCTATTCATTTTTGCAGCACTTCATATGGCAGCTGCAAATGGGCATCTTGATGTTGTACACTATTTGATCAGTCACGGAGTGGTAAGCAAGATAAAAGAATTATCAGGCTTAACTATAGTCACATGTCTAGCTATATAATAGTGTTGTTATCAGTCAGAATCTCTGGACACATAATGGATGGACATCTTTCTGTAGGTTGATACTATGATTTGTATAAAAGGGTCTCTTTTCAAACTATTGCTGTAGTATGTCAAGTTGTCAACTATCAATGAAATGAAAAATTGCCTACTTCCATCTGTCATTATCAAGTTCTAGTTGAATTCGAATGCATGAGTGTCTATTGTGGTATTGTATTAACATGCATGTGGAATAAGAGAGTTTGAATAAAGCAGTTGAATTTATTGGGTAGCTATGGAGGAGGGATGCAATTTCCTTGATGTTCCATGCACTTTCACATAATTATAAGTTGAGAAGCTCCAATTTATGAGTAATTGAACATACCTTTGCTATGTCATAACAAACTTAGTTCATGTCATTGATGTTCTTTTCAGTTCATCAGCTATCTACAAACAAATTTTATGTGGTTATAGCTAGTAATTGCCAAAAAAAGCCGATAATGGGAATGCGAGTAATATATCAAAGTTAAATATCAAACAGCTGTAAAGACACAGTGATAAGGATCCTGTGCTTCTTGTATCTCTAATCTAGCAGATGTGGAGATTTACTTGAACAACACTAAAAATGTATTCCTCATCAAAACCATTTAAAGGCTATTTTCAATAAATTCTTTTGCTCTGTTGTGAAGACAACCCATATCTGGTTTATGCTTTGTTGAGGATGTTACAATTTTTTTTATTTTTCTAGTCGTTAAATATATGTGCAAAAGGACTAATGCATGTACTTTTTATTTTGGTGTTTGCATGCTTCTTTATAAGCTACTTGTATCTTTTGATATTTGTATTCTGTCTGTTATTTACCTGAGCAATACTGCAAATAATATCTGTTACAGGATCTGAATGCTCGCAACTTTGAGGAGAATACACCTCTTCATTGGGCTGCCTTGAATGGACATGCACAGGTTAAGGACTGATTGTTGCAAATCATTTGAGTGTGCATATGCATTTGATTATATATTATTTTGTCAAGCAATTAACCCTGCTTATGCTTTGCATAGATCTTATTTGATTCTAAAGGTTTTCATCCTTTTGTCTCATCTTCAGGTTGTTCATGAGCTGATTCTTGCAGGTGCAAATGCAGCTGTTTTAAACTGGTATAGCCCTTTCAGTGCTCTTAATTTCTCTTCCACAATGCATAAAAAAGAGCTGAGGTCTTTACCAAATGTTTTATTGAAGTTGACGCTCTATTGTTTATTTAGCTTATTTCGTTATTGACTTTGAACTTATTCTATTCACACTGTTATTATAAATGTGACTTACTGAGATTGTGCAAATAAACAGCTTTGATCGAACTCCCTTGGATGAGGCAGTCAGCAGAGATAAAATGGAAGTTGTCAACTCAATTAATGTTGCAACAGCTGCATTAGAACTCAATGTAACCGACATTAACTAGTGATATCATATGCATCATAGGTGCTCATTTATGTCTTTTCACTGTCAGTGACAACAACTTTGCTCATCAAGGAAAGTGATTCTATGTTGAAAATATTGTAAATATCTGGAGTTTATGATCTCGTTGATAATGTTGTACAAGACAGCTTGTTATTTAGATCAGTAGAACAGATTTTAAAATCGCTAAAAATCTTACAAACGTTAGTAAAAATGAATGTAAGAGTAATGGTTGGCATTGAAATGTTCTTGATAAGTTGAGTTCGTATATTATTAAATTCTATGCCAACGTTCAGTCATCTCTCTCTATATGGATGTTCAATCAATACAAAATCAATGGAAATTTGAGTGAAGATATTTCATTTAGTTTATAGTGTTCTAGATGGTAGTTATGAAGGCAAAATCTCATCGGCCTGATAGATGTTCTATTTATTTTTATAATTAGTTACTCATATTTTAATAATGGTACAAAAGTTACATTTTCCCAGGGACCCTAAGGTTCTGCCAGTTGATTCTTGTGATTGGCTTCATTATTGCTCAAGTTGTTCATATAATCCATGTAATTATCGAGCGCGAGAGATCTAGTTATAGATATATAATAATTGCATTTGCTGTTTTTGAGCCAAAAAATTATAGACTAATATTCTAACATAGAGTTCATAATAGAGGATATACTTTTCCTAGTATTAAGCATGGAAGAAAGACCAAAAGAGAGCTAACATCAGACTCAGTTGCGCATAGTTCTTATTTTTCAGAGACAGTCCACATAGATAAAGAAGGATTGATGTCTGCAGGGACCTCTGTGCCTAGTGTCTGGTCCTCTTGAATCTGGGTTGCACTACTGCCTACACATCTGAAAGAGCTTTGACTAAGGCCTCATATTTATGGTCCAAATGGACCCCTTTGAAATTGATGACATGATAATCTGACGTAACCATCACCATGGATTGAAGTGCCTCAATGTCATCAATGTCCAATGGATTATCAAGAATATCTTCTCTTCCTTTCATGTCAAAAGATAACAAGGCCACATAGCTAGCGGTTCCTGCCGCTTAGTTTAAATAAAATATTTTAATATCATGATACGTTGTAAGAAGTGCTCCCGATAATGATAAAATTGTAAAATGAATTATATGAATATTTATTGTCTTCTTTATCTTATTTTAAATATAATTAAATCAAAGCAAAAAAACAACATAATGGGACAAAGCAATTGACTATTGTGTGCAAAATTGGAACATTCTACCGAGAAATCTACAGGCAGTCCATTTTACCATTGAATTTATTGAGTATGATTGAGTGAGGTAGATTGATTATTGTAATGTGAAAATGACCCATTTTGCCAAAGAATGTGTTGTGCAGTGGTTTATGCCATAGATGTAGATAAAGTTGTATTCTTGGTGTGGCCTGACGATCTTGAAGTTATTCGATGTTTTTTGCGTTAAATGCCTTTATTGGTTGGTTACTCTTGTTATTGATTTGTTTAATAAAATTTGAGCATAAAAAGCTACTAGCATTGCCCAATCCATCAAATGTTTTCTTTCCAAAATCAAGTAAATATTATCTATTTTTACAAGTGGTTTTGCACAAGGTTATAAGCCAGAAGTCTATATAGAAATAAGTCTCAATTCACATAACTTAATTATAATTTGAACAATATGACAAGGAATACAACATATTATGGAAGTATAGATAACATACAATAAGAATTGAGATTTTATTAAACACAAATTTATTTAAATTCAATATCTATTAAAAATGAAAAAACTCAAATCTTTTAAATTATAAATATTTAAAAACAAATCAAATATTGATATAGTATAGATAATTAATGTATAAATTTGTGTATGAAAATATGATATTATTATTAAAATTATATTAATAGAAATTTATTTAAAAAAAGATGAAATTCAAATATGTGGAATACATATAAAACATACTACATCAAAAATAAATATTCATTTATGACTGCAAAACAAAACATTTACCTCTAAAACCATTAAAACTCTTAAAATTAAACTCATTATTATAAACAAGTGTAAAAGTCAGTTTTTATATTAAAATTTTAGTTGCGAAAATTCGATCTATATTCATTGCGTAAATTATAACAATATACATCATTAGTTTTAAAAAATTGATTAGTATTTTCCTTTTGATCACACAAAGAAATATTCCTATATGTAAATAGACAAAGAAATATCCCTGTATGTAAATATTCCTATATGTGATTGTCATAGCACATGGAGTATTGTTGGTTTGATATACAAAAAAGACTTTGATTATTGTATAACACTATTCACATATGATGTTAAAAGTCTTAAGAATATATATTATAGTCTCAAGCTTTATGTTAAAGGTTTCTTAGCGAAGTTGAAAGGTATTTAGGGTACATGCATACGAAACAAAGTTTCGTGAGTTGTATTATGTGGTTCGAATTATTTTATGCATAAATGTTTACCATACCAAACCTCACGTAACATGATTGTTCGCAATGCACGTCACGTAATAGGATTGTTTGCAATGCTATTCACACTATCATGAGGTATAAGGCTGAATGTTTTGGAGTTATAATGCTACTCGGAGACATTAATATATGTTACATATAGTTTATATGTTATGTGATTTATGGTTTTTCACTGGA
This sequence comes from Pinus tabuliformis, assembly GCA_031772625.1. Taxonomy (NCBI): domain Eukaryota; kingdom Viridiplantae; phylum Streptophyta; class Pinopsida; order Pinales; family Pinaceae; genus Pinus; species Pinus tabuliformis. The sequence continues at coordinate 855,858,843 of CM062818.1, read as the reverse complement.
TAAAACATCAAAATAATGTTGTTTAGTATTATGATACCATATGTGAATTTTAAATGGTTTGAGAGTTTAACAATAGTTTGTCACTTAATGTTATAAAAACATGGTTGTTCACTGTTGTTCGCTTAAGGTTTATAATTACAATTGAGTTATTAAATTGATTACAACTGAGTTTCTGTAATATTTGACGTACACATTTATATGTTACATTCATTAGCGATGGTGATGGTTGATTTGAAAGAATGAAATGGTTCGAATTTGGTGCCATGTTTGAAATCCATTTGACAATCTTCTCTACGTTCTATTGGTCTGGCTAATAACTCCCGCTCTAACTCATCTCTCCCATATGATGTTTAGGTTGTTGGTTGGCTAATAACTCCCGCTCTAACTCATCTCTCCCATATGATGTTTAGGTTGTTGGTTGGAAAAAAAACGCAGTTCTTCTTCGTTGGCATGTTTTTATTGGCTTGTGGCATGTTTATTAAATAGTTAGTTTATTTGGCATGGCACCTGACTTTGAGCTCGTTAATGCATTAGTACAATCTTTACTTTGCATTTGCTCACTCCATTTTACCACCACCTCGAGTCATGCATTGTTGCTCTGCAACCAGAATTTGGTAAGGAAAATGGAAAATTTGCTGCTTCCGGGACCTGGTAACAAAAGGCAGAGCACGGTCTTACCATTTGGATTTCCTTAGGAACAATCTTGCGACATGACTTGTTTTGTTACAATGTACACACAAATTTTAGTTTTAATTCCTTTTCGCACCTGGAATCGTCTGTCAATTGCATGGTTTGGTAGTGCGTATGTTATAAACTGACATGACTGACGGTACATCAGTGAGAACAATACAGTGTTAAATGCTAGATATGTAAATTTGTACAAAATGTAATGATGGAAAAATAAGAGTCTAGCCAATCAAAATGTATATAAATGAATCAATTTATTAATAAATAAAAATTAAATTAAATTTCTAATGTAAAACTTTGTGAAATACTGTTTAATTTTTAGTCAACTCCAAATTAATTCAAAGTTAATGCAAAATTAATTACGTTATTACCTGCCTGCCGCAGGAATAATAAGAATATCCAACATCATTAGATGGACTAAAATAATACACAAGTAATAGATTGATCATTTGCCATCTCATAATCCTACCCTAAATTAATTGAATATTCATAATTACTTTGTTTTAGAATAGTTTCCTTATCATTTGAATATAAATATGTATACAAATGGAACTTCATGTGAGCCATGTGAGAATTGATAGAATAACTTCTATCTGAACTATAATTTGAATATAAATATGTATACAAATGAAACTCCATGTGAGAATTGATAGAATAACTTATATTTGAACTGTAATTAGCAAATAGACTTAGATACAACGATGAACCACTTTTAGAGATATTAAATTAAAAACATATTTTCTGGTTAAATGATCATTATTAATTTTTAAATTAAATTCTTTTCTATGATTTAATGACATTGAATTAACTTCATTTAAGTTTTTTCAAAAGAAGAATTATGATGGATTTCAAGGTGATTAATAAATAAATAAGAGCTAGAGTTAGAATTATTTGATGAGTTCATATTTTCTTTAACCGGGATACCATTATATATATCATTGTTATTTTGTTTATTTATACATGGAAAAGAGCAAAGTGAAATAGATCCTTCCATTAAATCTTGACTAGAAGGATTTTTAGTCAGAAGAAATATATAGCAAATCAATCTAAATATAGAAAGGAATTCTTCTCTGACACTTTCATACATGTGAAGATTTTCTAATTCTAAACACAACTCCTCGTAATCAAAATTTGGATGGGATTAAGGAAATACTTCCATGAATGAATGGATTTGGCTGGTAATACCCGTAAGTAGCTTTTGATTCTTTCTCACAAGGTAAGGGTAAACAATTTGTAGGTCTCATTTTCATGAAATATATATAAAGAATTTAAAATGAGAATAATTTCAGAAACATGCTGAAAATCAGAAATTTCAGCTTCTCTATTAAAGTTCATTTTTCACAAGATCTTAATGGAAATGCTCCCAGTAGGCCTAGGTGAACTAGAAGTATTTTCCAAAACAGAACTAGGAACAATAATTATTAGGTAAATACATTCTCAAGAATAACTATGAAGGATTAGTTTGCAATTCCTCCTTTTTGGTCAAATTGTTGATAATTAGAAAAGTTCTTCCACCAACAAAAGGAAAATCGATAAATGACAAGTCCCAATTATACTTTCTCTCACTTGGTATGGCCATTACCACTGGTGTATAGACACAATTTCCACTAAATAGATTACTCCTCAAAATGATGCTTTCTCATTGAAGTTTTTCTAAATCATAAATGCAGTTCTAAACTAATGTGTGTACGTAATTATGTTTTAACTCTTTAACTGATTCTAATCTAGAAGTGATAAAAGGTTGATTTCAGACATGTAGTTCATTACTAGAAAAAAAGAAGAAATTCATTATTCATCATAAACCACCCTACATATTCAAATAACATGAGTGAGAAGAAATTCCACATACAAACAATATAAAACATACCCATGCAATCAAATTCACAACTAGACAATCATATTTCATCAAGTGATCCCAATAATGAAAATAAATTGATAAAATATTTGATAGAAATGCACAATTAAACAAATTGGCCATGAATTATTGTTTTCTTATGTCAAACTTCCATAAATAATTCTTCAGTATCAGATCTAAGCAAAAAGCATCCATTCTTCAATTTTTTTATTAGACTTGGTAACAATATACAAGTTATACTTCAAAAGTTTTCCTAGCTCCTAGGTTTTCAGTCCTTCCATTTATCTTGATAGAATAATACTAGTTATAATTTTGGATTTTTCAACCCCCATTGTTCTAAAGTACCAATAGCTTTTTATAACCATATTCCTCATAGCTCCTCTCCTCTCTTTTGTTTCACAGTTACATTCATTGCATTTTCTAATTAATGTTTTGATTTTTTTCCCCAAAAATTCTTAGAAAATCAATCCCAAGAAAAAATAACATCTTCTCCAACAATTATGTCGCTATAAATTTCTTTATCTTTCAAGTTATTTTTTCTTCCTTTGTCTACCTTTCACTTACACAAAACAAATTAAACATAATAAACCTTTCACTTACACAAAACAAATTAAACATAATAATGAATATTCATTTTTGAAAAGATATTTTGTTAATATTATTATTAGAAGGAAATTATTCTTTGAAAATCATAAAGAAAATCAATAGAATATTGATGACTATATTGCGGAATCATTTCATTTTCAATAGAATTTTGTTATTTTAAAAGATTGATAAAATATTAATATCTAGAATACGTCCTTATTATTATTTTTTTCCATAGTATTTGGCTTCTAAACTTATTGTTTCTATTATTGTTTCATTCATATAACTCAAATAGATATATAATTAACGACACAAAAAATTACATCTAATCAAATAAAAATCTCAATGTCAAATATAATCATACAAGATGAATTTACATAATAGATCTGAGTAATTAAGTTTAACAATTTTCCCCTTATATAGGTAATTTTTTTTAATAATATTTTAGCCAATTTGTGCTTCTTTTTTCAACCAACTTTTTAGCCTTTTGTACTCTATTTATGCAAAAGTAATTTTTCTAACATGTTCCTCATATTCCCATATTTTAAATGAGCCATTTGTTGCTTAATTTTTCCATTTAAAATTCAAGATATAGCCAATAGAAGTTGGCACTTAGCAATAATTGATTTTTCCCTTCAAGTTCATCTTTTTATCCCACTTAATTTGTGTGTGAAATCAACAATATATACTATTGGGTCTATGTAAGTGTTTTGTTCAAATTTCATAAAAAGTAAATAATAAAATAATTCCACTAGATTACAACCATTGAACCACCAGATTCCATCAACTAGCTTAACGAGTTTTAACCACTAGGCCACCAAAAAAATTAAAAATCATGAAAAACCAAAGTGCTTGGTATCATAATATTCTAGTGTTCCTGTTAATTGATGTCAAACATTTTGTTACTTGGGTCCCCTTTACTGACATAGAAATCACCCCACCAAATTTTGTCAATTAGCTCACTAGACCATTGGGTACCAAATTCTATCAATTGAGCCACGAGGTTTTGTCAATAGACAAACAATTCCCTTTAACTAGGCTCCATCAATAGACATGAATATTTTTTGTTAACCATATTCCCTTAATCAACATAAAAGTTACCATATTATGTTAGCTAATGTTATCCAATAAAAAAATAAAAAAATAAAAAAATAAATAGAATGATAATAAAATAATAAAGCAAAAACAATGAAAGTAAAATAATGATAAGAATTAATACTATCTACATCATTTGACATGTCATCACATTCAATACAATTATATTCCATGTGGATCTTGGGGACATGTCATTTTCCACGTCACTAGAATATGTTGATAATACAAAAACTTCTGAGGGCCATAACTTTGTGTCCTAAACTCAATGAGAAAAAAATTGTATTGTTGGAAAGCTCTTGATGAGTAGAATGTGATGGTGGTTCAGAATATGAATTATGGAACTAAGAGATTTTTTAATTATAATAACCTACTTAGTGCTTTAAAAGTGAATTACACATCAATTTATGACCTGTAAAATTTAACAAAAAGAATACCAAAGATTTAATTACATAAACCAAAAATAGTCAAAGAATAGATAGTAAATTTACAAGATTTAGAATTAAAATAAAATTTGATAGGGGTCTCTTTTATTTTACTTAGATAAATTAAATATTTGAGGTGGTTGATAAAGGTGTGCATAAACTTATATACTCTTTTTGAAACCCCTCCCTTCTTTTAGATTTCCTTTGGGTGGTGACTATCTAAAATAGTTCCACATCACATAATCCCATTTCCTCAAACATGTGGAAAAGGAAATCAACTATTGTTAATCCCTAGACAAGCTCCATGTTAATCCTAAATTCCCTCATTAAGCCCTCAAAATTGAGTTTTTACATATCTAGTGTTATCTTATTATGTAGACTTGAACCTGTAATTGTACTCTTATTATAATTGTGCCCTTTGTTTCCTATATATACACCAAGGAGCCCTAGTCTTAGGAGCATCTCATCTTATCTTATACATTGTATTCATTTTAAATGTATTCCTCCCCCCCTTCAAAATGGGCTATAATTATTAGCTATTCATCATTTTTTAGGTACATAATTAATAAATATGAGCATAAGAACCTAGGTTTTTTCTGTTTCAAACGAATCATTGTACAATTTTCACTATTCTTTTTTTGTGAAGCTTCATATTATGAGATTTTGAAAAGATTGAGGAATACATATGGTCAACTAGTTCACTATACTTTCAAAGATATAACCTATGGAAGTTAGGGTTTGTGACTGTTCCTAAAATCGATTTCAAACTAGTGATCTTGGCATTTTCATTATATAAATTTTTTCTAGAACGCCTCAAACCATGAAATTTTTAAGAGACAGGAGAGATCTTGAGGTACAATTGCTAAATTTTTTAGATCTGGTTCTCTACATTTGTGGAAATATACCTTTGTGGAAGTTAATATGAGTTAATACTCTTGAAATTAGTTTCAAACGAGTGATCTTTGAAATTTTACTGTAAGTTTCTTCCAGAGAAGTTTTAGGTTATGAAATTTTTGGGTATCTAAGAAGAAATACTAAGGTATTCTAGGTAAAAATTTTAGAATAATATTTGAAAAATTGGACACATGGTATGCTATACAAGTTCACTTTGAAGAAGAGGTAAATAATCAACATGTTTCGGGAAAATTATCATAACTTTCATTTGACACATCAAATTTTGGTCAAATTATGAATTGCAATTTAGCAAACATATTATAGTACTATAGAAAAATGTTTAGATTCATAATGGATTAAATTTTAGAGATATATAAGGGAAAAGGTGAACCATTTAAATAGTATACCAATTAGGGTTTCGAAAGGTACATAAGTTACAATTGGCATAACTTTTGATTATAAGATTTATTTTTGGTGATTGAAAACTTGTGGTAAAGAGGGAAAATAGGAGAATTATTATTTACTCACATGGTTTCTAAGTTTGCCTAAAAAGTTATTTCACCACTTAAACCTCTAGAAATCTCATCAATGATCCGTGAAGAAATAGAATATGTCCAATACTCAGTATCCAAGTTGGAAATTTAGATGTCATGGTGCAAGGATCAATGAAAATATAGAACAAAATATTGAGGAAAAAAATAAAGAAATACAAAAATGTGTCAAGGAATAAAAAAAATCCAACGAAGAAATACAAAAATCCACGAATTCCATGGAAAAGTTTCTTTGGGAGAGGCTTCGTAAAAAAAATATGGAGATCCTAGGAAGTCACAAAAATAACAAGCACATTATATTGAAACTCAATCACATATGGGGTGTATTTTATCATTATTAGAGAGCACAAATATTAAATCACATAACCATAATCATGATTTTTCAATTCAAAATCTATATAATTAGCAATTCCAGTCAACATCAAGGAACTACTTCATTCCAAAGATCGATATGAGGAACTTTGATGGTAATGATCATATAACATGATATTCCATATGGAGCAATACTTTTATCTGCACTAAGTGGTAGGTTTACAAAATGTAAATATTGCAGTCTTGTTTAGAACAAAATCAATTTGTATGGTATCAATGACTTTGTGAAATAAAAAATGATTATATTGTATCTTGATGCATTTTTATGGAGGAATTGATAGCACATTATGGACATATTAAGAGAAAGACATTATTTAGTCAATTGGTAAATATTTGACAAAAAGGTCCAATTATAGAGTGTATTCCACAATTTCAAAAGTTGAGTCTTAGGGTAAAGAAAATTTTAGAGGATAATTTGTTAGACTTCTTTATGGGAAATTTAAAGGAAAGAATCTGACATGAGGTACATATTTTTGAACCTAAGTCCCTAGAACATGCTTTTAGTCTAGTGAGAAAAGTTCAAAGTAAAAATATGGTTACTAGAAGAGTGGTCTTTAATGATTACAAAGAACATCATGCTCTCTTTCTTAACCTCATTAAACTGACAAGGTTGACACCTCAACAAATGGATGAAAGAAGAGAAAATACACTATGTTTCAATTATGATAACAAGTACAGCAAGTGGCAAAAATGTGGTGAGAAGAAATTATTCTACATAGATTGTGAAGAGGAAGAAGATAAAAAATTGGAGTTGTCACAAGATATAGAGATAGAAGGGACTACTCCAACAATTTTTTGTCATGCATTTGTTGGAATTAGTGCTCCACACAACCTCAAGATTGAATATTATATTAAAAATAAAAATGTAACAATGTTGTTTGATTCTAGCAGTACCAATAATTTTATCAATTACATGAAATTGGTAGAACTTCACAATTTATTTGTATTTCCAACACTAGAATGTCAAGTAATGATTGTAGATGTAGGTACCATAAATTGTTCATGAAAGTGCCATAGTATTAAGCTAAATATGGAAAAATATTTAATGGGTAGTTCCATGATTGCAATCCAAATGGGTGGTGTTGATGTTGTATTAAGGGTGCAATGGTTACAAGCATTGGGAATGCTGGTCCTTAAGTTTAAGATCTTTCATAATATTTTTCATAGAGGATAAGGAAATTGATTTTAGAGGTATCCGCGGGAAATCATCTAAACTGGTTAGTTCTAATAACATAACAAAATTACTCAAAAAGGGACACCATTGTGTAACTTCACACTTGTTAATCTGATTGGATCATTATATTTTTTTTCACCCATCTTGATGATTTTAGAGTAGAAAAAGTGGAGGAATCATCTCACATGACCACTTTTACTAGTGCGACCCAATTTGGCAAATTAGGGTTCAAAACCTTCTAGGAGCATTTTGAGGCATCAAACGATGTTTTTTTTGGGATAAAAATTTGCCACTTCAATGACACACCATTTTTTTTTATTCTAATTATTAATACCTTTTCAACGACACAAAAATTAACTCATTAGAGTCTTTATGCAAAATTTATGCCATTTAGAAGTTCACCTCCCTGTTTTTTCGACCATGATTAGAAATAATGCTACATCATACCCCATTACTCATGGAAAGGGGGCTAGCCACATGATAATGATGAAGAAGACTCTAGAAAAATCCATATTGCAAATTTGGTTAAGAGATTAGGGAGTTAAACCTAACCACTAGTAGGCTATTGTGATGTGTTATAATTAGGCCACTAGGAAGAAAAGGGGTTTGATTCTTTTTTAGGGCATTTTGTTCCACAAAAGAGAAGAGTAGCTGAGAGGGATAAGGAGAGAGCACGCCATGTGGATTTGTGCACTGTAGTATCCCATGGGCCACAAACCTTACTTCTTTGTAATCACATCCATTTTCTATTCAGAGAAAGAGAATAGAGCATCCACACCTTCTAGCTGGGTTTTCTCTTGAAAGGGTTTTCTAGGTTATGTCTTGTGTGAATTGTGGTTTCTGAGTTTTTATTTTGTTGTTCTCTATTTTATGCATAATTGTAATTTGCATGCATACATAATAAACAATAATTTACAAATCCATAAATCTAAAGAGAAATAAACCCTCATAATGTAGATTTCAGATTTTTAAGTATAATTCTATCAAATTTATTGTGACAAACTATCTAATGGAATATCCATGACATTTTATATATCATATTAGTGTTAGAGTAGGTTTCTTTGGGTATATTGTGGATATTTGTAGGGGATCTAGATTGGCTAATCCAAAAGTCATAAAACACCAATCATGGCCAACGAATATGTGAATAACCCTCTAGATCCCGTAAAGGAGAGGTTTTTGTGGTTGGAAAAACAAGTTGCAAATAAACCATAATCTGAACTTCCTCATGGCAACCGTGACTAATAATCTTGGGTTATTTAGATAGGATCGAGGTTGTAAATTAGAGGTCTAATAAGAGGGGAGATCATGAGATTAAGAAGAAACAAAGGAGTTGAAGAAAGAACCCGAAAAATATCAACCTAGTTTAGGTTCCATGAACCATTCACAGTCCTTGTTCAAAATGGAAGTGAAGGTAGATATCGAGTTGCATCAAGGTGAGATAGACACTCTAAAGCTAAATCACTAGTTGTAATAATTAGAAGTTTATTTCAGTGTTCATCATATAGAGGAAGAATAGAAGATTTTGTTTGTGCAGCTGAAATTAGAGGGCCATGCTGTAATGTCCCCTCTAATTAAAATTATGTTAAGTGAATTCTACAATTTTGCAATTTTTATGGAGGAGAAATTTTGGGCATAAAACTTAAGGAAAGTGGCTGAGAGACATAAAATTAATTTTTGTGAGAAATGAGACTCCTAAACATCAGATAAGAGGAGAAAATATTTGGGTAGTGGAATGTGGGGGCCACTTAAGGAGAAATTCGAACTCCCTTAAGGAATTCGACTTGGAGGGAAGGAGGAGAGAAGGATGTCGAATGGGAGGGCCCAAAAGGAGAGAGAAGGAAATTGGGATAAATAGAAGAGAAGAGCTCCATTTTGGGATTTTTTTCCAATTCCAGATCTGAACACTAATTTGCTTGAGTTGCTTAGTGAAGTCAACTCGTGCTGCTTAGAAAAAGGATTTCTGGGAAGGAATCTCACCTCCTTCAGTGGAATTCGAATGCCACTCTAGGGGAGTCTGACTTCATCACTGCAAAGTTGTTATGGAGACGATTGCAGGAGAATTTGACCCATTTTGAGAACAAACTGTGTGCAGAAAAGGAACACACATTTCTTGGGAGAGGTAGCTCTAGGACTAGTAAGTTTACGGGTCTGTCAGGGGTTATTATCCATCGAATTTATAGGAGGTTCGAAGTGGTTTGCAGGGCTGAGAGTGGAGGAGAACCTCAACTCAAATTTGGGGCTTTATCGCTTGTGCAGGCTATCACTGGCAAGAATTGCACCAGAGTTTTAGGGTGGAATTTAGGAGGAGAAAAGGGATCGATATACCATATATTTTGAGAGGGAAATTGCAGGGGAAATCTACAAGCATTCTATTGGTGATTTGGGGAGAATTATACAATAGTGCACCAATAGTACGATTAGGAGGACAAGTTGGGAAACACACTATTATTTTGGCCTTCAGGAGAGCAGGTTTGGATCCAAACCCTTTCTGGGTTTTGCCGGCATTGAGGAGAAAGTACACCAGCTGAAGTTACAAATTTTTTTGAACACTTTGGCTAGCATAATTCCTATTTCAAGTCGAGTAGCAACAACAAAAAAAATTCTAGGCCGACACAGAGCATGGAGTCGAGCCTATCTAGCACTTGGGAAATATAATTATTACTCGGGTTTGGCTTTGCTTGTTGTAGCAAGCCCAAGTTCTATTCCCAACTAATATACTGCATTTGCACAATTTAATAAAATAGCTCAATATTTTTGGCTCAATATAGTAAATGGAAAGAGTTATAGCCAAGTACTAGTTCATGATGTTGTGGTAAGAAAACAAACATATGAGGATAAAGATGCAAATTGAGAGATTGTTAACATTTATAAAAAACCACAGACATTGATTAATTATCTATTAGATTTATGTTCAAATGAAGGAGATTTGGTTTTGGATTTGTTCCGAGGTTTAAGAAAATTTTATGATATGAAATTGAACTTCAATATATTTTTAATTTCTTTATGTGTTTATGCTAATTTACTTAATTATTTATTTTGTACTTGATGATTAGGTACAACACTAGCATGCTACATACAAAAATGAAGAAATTACATAGTCATTGAGAAAAGACCCACTACAATGCAATTTTACTCAGCAAAGATTTGATGCTATTAAAGTTCTTCTAGATGCAATGTAAGAAATTGGTTTGAGGAAAAGGGATTTTAATGAATCATGTGTGGGAAAAAAGGAAAAGGAACCTCAATCACCATTAGATAGAATGCTTGGAAAGGGTTCGGGAGATTCGTTGACACCGAAGATCCAATAGGAGAGGAAAATGACCAAACATAAGCATAAAGTACTATGGAAGAAGACGATAACGAAGCTTTTGAAGATAATGAGCATGGATTATATGATATTGTTGATTAAATTTAAGTTATGCATGAAAATCAAGGTAAAATTTGAGAACTATTTGTAAGTTATACTTGTAATATTTCGACTTTAAGATAATAATTATCTAATGATTGTTGTTATATTTTTAGTATTTTTATTATCTGATTTTCACTTTATTTTTTATGTGAATTATTAATTTTGGATTTTTTTTGTTTTGCACATTATTATTTTTTTAACATAAAATTCATAATAATATTTTCTAAACTTTTTTTTTGTTCAAGTTTTCCCATAAAAATAATTTATTTGATATGTTATCTTTAGCAAAAAAAATCCCAAAATGTGTATTTTTTTTGATTTTATATCTATGTTCAAAATGTGTAATTTTTTGTCAAAGGTCTAAAATTATTATTTTTTTAGCGGCAATTATTTGATGTATATTTAAATATTAATTAACAATACACACACACACACATATCAACTTCAAAATATTGAGTTTTTTTTTTTTTTTTTTTTTTTTTTTTTTTTTTTTTTAACTTAGCAAAAAAAAAAAAAAAAAATCATTATAAAAAAAATTGAAAAGAAAGGAAGAAAAAATACAAACTTTAAAAACAATTAAAAAACAAACATCTCAAGGAAAGAAGAAGAAGAAGAAAAAAAATTGTTAAATAACCAAAATCTAAAAAAAATTATCCATACTTAATACACAAGAAAATTTAAAGTGTAAAAAATAAGCTCCCCCCCTAAAAAATTGGGTTGATGTTGCATCAACACTTTTCAAAATTGGCAAGAAAATATCTAATATTTAAAAAATGGTCCATACTTAATATATAAGAAAATTTAAAGTGTCAAAAATATGCTCCAAAATAAAGATTGATGTTGCATCAACACTTTTCAAAGGTGGCATGAAAATCATGATTTGTTATGACCTCTAGAAAAATGAGAGCACAATACAATTCTCATTTAATTGATAACTTTGTTGAAAAACAAAGTATGTAGTGATAGATCTAAAATTTAAATGAATTAACCCTTCATAATATAGATTTTAGTTTAATTTAATATATCTATTGTGACAAATTATTTGATGGAACCCATAGCAGTTTATGGATCACCTAAGGTCTCTTCAACTTAGCATGGATCAATTCATAATTTGAAAGATGTAGTTGCTAAGGAGCATAGATTTGTACCCTAACTACACACCACCAATCATAATAATGCACATATTTTTTTACATTCCTCTATTCAAACTCTATACTTTAGTTAAGACTCCAAACATTCATTAAGGATTCACTGGTTATAGCCCACACCCATCTGTTGGAAAGTTGGAAAATATTTTCCTTATCTACCGCACATGTAATAACCACACACATATCATATAATAATCATAATAATTTGATTACTTAATATTACTATAATGTGAATATAAGATATCATCAATATAATATTAATGAAAATCAATTGGTTTCATTAAGCTTTTACAACATTTAATTTGGATTCCATAATCATCTTCATTCAATCAAGTCCACTTAGGAGTCTTCTAGGTCTTATTCACTCGGAACAACTCACACTTGTTATTAAAATAAGTATTCATTTACATTAGGGGAGTTTTGAGATTTAAAATGGTCCTCCAAAAGAAAATAATAAAATAAAAGTTATGTATTTTGAAAGAGGAAGAAATAAAATTACTTTTTGATCATATTTTGACTTATTTCCTTATAGTTTCACATAGATCTCAAGTGTAGGTACTCATTGGATGCATAATTAAATTCCTCATACAATGAACATCCACTTTGCATACTTTTGGAATACTCCTACTGAGATAAAATGGAACACTTTTTTTCTTGTATTTCCATTTTATTTCATTTTGGGTCTATCAAAAGTATGCAGAGTGGTGCTTGTTTGATGAGGAATTTAGTTACACATCCAACAAGCACTCACAATTGAGAGCTAAGTAAATTTATAAGAAGTTAAGCTGAAAATACAACAACATATATATATATATATATATTTTTTTTCTTTCCTTCGAAAAATATTTTCCCTTATAGTTGTCATCATCACCTTGAATCCTATTGGTTTTTTCAAAGTTTATTTTCATAGGAATTTTTCAGGACATTTTTTTTCCCTCAAAATTCACACACACACACACACACACACACATAAACAATGAGGAGCATCAAATAAATCCCATCAATCATGTACATTCCACAAGTCACATATATAGATAATAGTAAGAAACATAGTCATTAAACTCTTCAATCAATTCTTAGCTTAATCTCCTAGTTATTATTAAAGTAGAGTTAGACAAGGAGAGACATTACATACTTTCCCCTTGGAACAAAACTTGGCTTGACGTTTGCATATAGTCATAAGAAATTGGTATTATGAAAATCAATCATAAATGTAAGCCGAGATCAAGTGTGATGTCATATAATTAACCAATTATTTTGTTTTTGTTTTTTTGTTTTTCTTTCAATTGGGTTTTATTTATAAATTCATTATTCCTTCATTTCATAAATCAAATAGAAAAAAAATGATTTTTATTAAATAAAAAATTCCTAAAACCTAATATGTAAGACCATAAGTGATTAATCATACAAAGGTCATTTTTTTCCCGAAGAAAAAATCGTAATTTTATTCAACCTAAAAATTAAGGAGCAAAATTACATTTTGTAGATGCTTGAAAGCATTTGATAAGATCATCCTTTGGGCCAATGCACTAGAGAAACAAAAACAAAAATAAAAATTACATAAAATTTTCGGGGCTAAGTGTGAAAATATTAAATTAGTTTCCCCTTTTTTCCTTTCTTTTTTTCCACCTTTCGCTAGACTCCTTGATTGAGAGTGGCCATTACGATTGAAAATTATTTCCTTTTGATTTTGCATTATTAGAGAAATTTTGAGGTCTAAAATGGGCCTCCTAAGGAATATTATAAAATGATAGTGGAAATAATAAAATAAGGTTAGATTACATCATCAAAATTTAGAGGGAAAAAAGAAAAACTAGTTTTTCAACTTATTTCCTACGATTTTACTCAAATTTCAAGTAGGAGCACTCGTTGGATGCATAATTTAATTCCCCATCCAAGGAGTACCCATGTTGCATACTTTCTATAGACCTTACTACACAAAAAATGAAAAATACATGAAAAAACGTGATTGCAATAACATTTTTCATGCATTTCTCATTTTTCGTGTAGCAGGGTCCATCGAAATTATGCAACATGGATACTCTTTGGATGAGGAATTGAAGTACTCATCCAATGAGTTATCCCACTCGAAATTTGAGTAAACTTGTAGGGAGATAAGTTGAAAATACGAGTTGATTTATTTATTTTATCTTTTTACCCTTTTACTCCAAAAATGGTGAATCATCCCCCATGGTTGACATCATCATCATGAATCTTCTTGGTTCTTATAAATTTGATTTTGATTGTACATTTTTGTTTTTAGGTCCATTTTAGACCTCAAAATTTCTCTAATGACACTTCCTTATCTGAGTTTGAACTCTCAGATGCATGTGTTTGTTTTGTTCCAGCTGCTCCTTGGTTGTTGCCAATTTCCTCATGCCGATTTACAGGAGTTTGGATCAGCTACTAGCCGGTGGCTTTCTTGGCATGTTCATTTCAACCCCTTAGCTTCTCTTCTCCCTCCTCGACTTGGGAGCCATATTGATTCTGCACTTTTGGTTGTTGAATACCCTCATCCATTTCTTCATATTCAACATTTAAAGAAGGTGACTCTAGAAATTTCCATCCCTTTAGCTTTTGAGATCTTTTCTTTGTCATTTTTTTCTCTTGAGGGCATGAGTTTTGTTGCTGCCCTGTGTTATAGCAGATTCTGCATTTGAAAACAATATTTTCAAGGTCTATCCATTGTGTCCACTTGAAATCTTGATACATCAAATGGATGTGATTTGGTAGGCCTTTGCTTAGGCCGATCTCCATTAGGGGAGTTTTGAGGTCTAAATGGGCCTCTTAAGGAAATTATAAAATAATAGTGGAAATAATAAAATAAGATTAGATTACATCATAAAATTTTAGAGGGAAAAAAGAAAAAACTACTTTTTCAACTTATGTCCCTATGGGTTTAGTCAAATTTTGAGCGGGAACACTCGTTGGATGCATACTTTGATTCCTCATCCAAAGAGTACCCATGTTGCATACTTTCGATGGACCCTGCTACATGAAAAATGAGAAATACATGAAAAACACGATTGCAATCACGTATTTTCAAGTATTTCTCATTTTTCGTGTAGCAGGGTCCAACGAAAGTATGCAACATGGGTACTCCTTGGATGAGGACTTAAATTTTGCATCCAATGAGTACTCCCGCTTAAAATTTGAGTAAAAACTTAGGGAGATAATTTGAAAAAGTAGTTTTATTATTTTATTATTTTTTAATCTTTTTACTTTTTTACCCAAAAAATGGTGAATCATCCCCCATGGTTGACATCATCATCTTGAATCCTATTGGTTCTTATAAATTTTATTTTGGTTTTACATTTTTCTTAGGAGGCCCATTTTAGACCTTAAAAGTTCCATAATGCACACATATGCGAGCAAAGGTAAATATACCTTTTTCCATTCTTTCGCGATCCATTTTTAGAAACCTTCCTGATGAATTTCCAATGCCTTCTAATCCTTGGTGGTGCCAAAAAGGAAGTGGGTGGTTATGTAACCTTTCCCATATCAACATCTTTGTAACCACCATTGTTGTGGCATCAAAAGTTGGAAACCATGGGGTGATGAAAAGACCCACCCTTCCCCAAAACCATGGCCCTTCATTTATGACATAATCTAGATCTTTCTGATTATCAAATTGAACCACAAAAAATCCATTCACACATAGGTATATATCACAGTTGTTGGTGCAATTGAGGTATATCCATTGATGTAGATCTTCATACTTGGGCAAGAAACCATTAAAATGGTAAATTAGAGTTATGTCTTGGAGAACCGTAAAATTCCCACCCACTTCTGGCAATTTTACTGATAGATCTGGTGCTTTCTCCGTCTTCACAATAAGGTAGGGGCTTGGGATTGTCAAATTTGAGGTTTGTATGTATGGAGTGGAAACAACCTCCCCTTTGAGCGCGTCTTTGAATGATGTGGTTCCTTTTTTATTTGGGTTTTTGGAACCTCCCTGCATCCTCATATTTAAAATTATTGTTGAATATTTTGTAATAGGTAAAATTCCAACCAATGGTCGTCTTTTAGAACCTTCTATCATATTCCAAGACTTGGAATAAAATTGGTATACCCATACTCTTTTGAATCATCTTCTTTAGGTTTCTTACTAGATCTAAGCCCTGGATCTAAGGAGCATAAGTATTCCCACCAAGATTCTTAATAAAAATCTAAAAAATTAAATCTTTTCCACTGTCCACCCCCAAATTTGATTTAGATCTCACAAGCTTGGGGGTATCAGTCTCCAAATCCCATATTGTTAAACCATCAACACTCTGATCTTCCAAAGAAGATAGATTTAATCTTCAATCACAATCCTTATCCACGGAACTCACAAAACAAAGTACAATGACATATATGATCAAACCCTAACAACTTCAAGATCTAAAAAGTGGCACCCATATAAACGCAAACCCAAATGTGCATAAGAAAAATCTTCTTTATATTTTGCATGAACCTGAGAGTATTCCTCCAGATATGAATTATTATTATGATCCGCTGCTTGATCTGTGGAGATATTAAACAAATTTTCATTATGGGTGGATTTTATCAGAACAAATTCATCGAATAAAAACTGCACGATCCATAGGAACCCCTCAAACCAACCCACACCTAAGGAAAATGAACCTTCTTCTGCTACACGTTAAGAACAACTATGCAATCTTTTCAAGTCGCAAGGATTGCTAGAGGCCACACTCTATCCATAAATGATTCAAAGCAACATCAAACCTGTTTGCTCTCATGAAAAAACAAAGATTCTCCTAGTCTATTAGCGCTAATAGATCCATAGGAGATTTAATCTATGTAATAAAAAACCATAGCCATGATTGTTTCAAAATAAATTTATTATCAAAATTTATAAAAAATAAATTAAATAAAACATAACTTTCCCTCGCAAAAGAATATTGATAAATAGGATTCAAAGAAAAACTCTACAAAGGTCAGTTTATTATAAATACAACAACTAGTTATTGTTGTTATCATAATGCTATTTTCATGTCATTCACAAGAAACATCACACACACACATGTCATATCTCATCATAATCAACCATAAACAAATCCCAACCATGTCTAATCCATAACCAAATCAAAATTCCTCAAAGTCATAAACCAAATATTTTTCCAAGAACCATTAGATATACTAAAACAAAAGCATACCGCCCATAGAATTTGTGGTTAATATTTCAATGGTATATTAGACAAGGTTGGGAAAACACTTAACATACCATAAATCATGACATCCTATTCAAGATATTGTTTTATAAATAACAACCCACTTTCCCAACTCAATCACTATCAAGTTTTAATTTTTCATGTTGATGGTTACCTTTATTTGAAGCATCATTTATTAAGTTTTGTTCTTGTTGTCATAGATTACTATCTCTTTCTTGTGCCTTTCAAATCTTACCAAGCTACAACAAATATAATTATGTTAACTTCATAGACAACCATAAAGATCCATTAAACCCTAAATCAAGATTTGCAAATTTACATGCAACACTTCATTTAGATTTTTACTTCACATGAATCAATTGAATTATGCTATGCTATTGTTCACATTCATATAGTGGAAAACCATTATTTCATTCCCTAACCTTGGATTAACCTCCTAGTCCTTCTCAAAATAGAGTTAGGAAAAAAGAGGCATTACATACTTTCCCATTGGAACAAAACTTGGCCTAAATTTTGCATGTAGTAATAAGAAATGGGTTTTATGAAGATAAATCATAAATATAACCTTAGATTCACGTGCATCATAATGGTAGTTCAAGGAATCACGTGTAATTTCATATAATTAACTGAATCTATTTTTTTCTTCGTTCAATAGGTTTTATTTGCAAATTCATTCAAACTTCCTCGTATAAATCAATAAGGAAGAATTGAGTGTTATACAAAAACAAATTTTAATATCTAACAAGCAAAACCATAAGTGATTAACTATACAAAGGCTAGATTTCCTCATTAACACAATTGATTTTCATCTCATTCACAAGGAACCACATACACACAAATCATATCTCATCATACTCAACAATACACAAATTTCCTTCGTATCCAATTCATAACCACATTACAATCTCCTCAAAACCATAAACCAAATATTTTCCCAAACATACTTAGCTGCACTAATAGTAAGAGCATACCACCCATGGAAACTATGGTTAATATTACCATGATATACTATACAGCATTGAAAAAACTATTAACATACCATAAATCAAGACATCCTATTCAAAATATTGTTTCATAAATACAAATCACTTTCACAACTCAATCACTATTGATTTCACTTTCCACATGTTAATAATTACCTTTATCTGAAGGACCATTTATTAACTTCCCTTTTTGTTGTCATATATTACCATCTCATTCTTATGCATTTCAAATCTTACCAAATGACAACAACTATGCTACCGTCGTAGGAAGCCATAAAGATCCATCAAATCGTAAACCAAGATTTTCAAAATTACATGCAACACAAATACTTAACATTCATAATTTACATGAATCAATCAATGTATAATGTTAACAATCATATAGTGGAAAACCATTATTGCCTTTCCTATGCTACTTGTTTTCATAATAATTTTATTTTTTTATTTTTTCTTTTAATCCTATTTTGGGTAATTACTTATAGCCTTAACTTTAATTTCAAATATAATATGTGAAATTCAATGGGATAATGTTAAATTAAATTCCTTGTTTTTCTTCTAATTCCATAACACAAACCTTTAAGTCCCATAAATACCATTATGCAACTATACCAGGTTAACTAAAATGCACACATGAATAATTCATCTATAACTATATATCCATATTAGCAAATATGATTCAAAAATCTTCTTAGGAAAATATATTTCTTCAATATTTCCTACCATCATTATTACTCCTCAAAATTGTAAAGTTTAATTACCATTTTCTATTCATTGAAATTTGTCCTTTATGTAAAACATAGTAGCTTATCTCAATAAACAATTAATAATGTGGACTTTTCCTCTTTCAATAACTATGGGAGGTCTATTTTTTTTCTAAACTTAGTTACTATTCACATAGGTGCTATTATAAGCTTTATCTTTATGTAACTACACAATCCTCTAACCAAGATCCTTCCTAAAGAGTCACCATTCTTTTAGAAAATTCCAAAAAGAAGATCCTCCCATTTTTATCATAATATCAAAAATACTTTCTTATTAATTAAAATGTTTTGCAATTTATTACTATTCCTTAACAAACATCCCCAAGGTAATTAAGCATGCAAATGTGCATGAAGCACAAGATCATAACTCTTTGTTCCAAGAATACTACTTCCATAAATAATTACACAATCAAAATGTTTCAAGTCATTCTTATTGCATTTAACATGTGATTTGAAAGCAAGATCAATAGAGCATCCAAACATCAAATTCTTAACTAGATCCATATGATGAATACCACCTAGTTTTTACTAAACATAAAAGAATATTATAAACATAAATAAATAAATAAATAAATGAAAATTCACTTACATTCCTCTTTTCCTCTCCATGTTGACAATATGCCAACAAGATATCACTTTCAATTTGCACGCATAAGTCCATTATCAATTTGGATTTCCTACCAATCTAAGCCAAATCCATTTTGCTAGCCTACAACTTGCTAATTATTCAGTGTTGGCACATCAGACTCGCTAGTTTTTCACAATTATCCCATGAGTGAGAAACTTGACACTACCTCTTTTTTCTCATGATTCTCTTGCCCTTCCATGGCTTAACCACATCACTGCCCAAAGAAAACTCTTCTGAAGCATCCATGAATTCTTGAAACATCAATGATAATAACCTCTCCTCCTCACCTTTTAGGCTATTGCAAGTAGACAAGGCACCACTCTACATTGACATCCACATCTTTTCTCTCTTTGATGTTGGCATATAAAATGTATCTCTCACTGCAATTGAAAGGAAGACCCCGTAGATGAACCATGACATGCCCATGCTAAGACCACTATAGGATAAAACCTACTTGGACCTGAGAAATAAGGTTTTGGGTATATCATCAACTTCTCTCTACCTGCGCTAACTCACAAGCCTAGAGAACCTCCATTCCCTTCAAAATATACAATAGGCATCCATCCATGATCACTTCAAAAAACCTCCTCCTCTACACAAGACCTTCTACATCTGCCCATTCAACCTCCACATGAGTCCTCCTTCGCTTAAGTGGCTCAATTCTATATCCATGGACTTAAAACTACATGCACTTTATCTCCTCCATCTCAATTCCCAACCTTGGATTTGCAACATCACAATCATTAGCTCTAGGTTTCCCTATTTTGATATTGTACCTCAATAGTAACATTCGAGGTCCCTATTCTTTACCTAGGTGCATTGTTTTTTCTATCCATCATACCAAAAAAAGGATTCAAGGTTATTTTCATTTATTCATTGCCTCATTTTTTCCACTGCAACCTTCGTTGGAATAACTCTTTTTTCCCATTCCCTTGCTTTTACAACTTCCCTCTCAAAAATCTTTCTGCTACTTGTTCTCAAACCTCAACATCAGTTCTCTCTATAGTATCATGATTTTCTCGAAGCCTTGCTTCTGCATAATCTATTTCACTAACAAGTTTCTCTGATGCCAGACTTTCACAAATTGTTGTTGTGGCTCTACCTCTACATCTGTTGATTCAGCCTTCACTGCCCATGCACTAGGCCCCCTTGACTTTGGTTGGATTACACTGGTTTTCAAAAGCACTCTATTCCATCTCTCCATGTAGCCAAGCCTTCAATATCTCACATCCACCAAGCCAAATAAATCCTTGACAACAAAGGAATTCCCTTAAATCCAACACTTGGTTCTAATACCTTGTTAAAATTAACCAAAGAGAATTAGATTTATTAAGAGGAAATAAACTAGAATCAAACATAAAACAAAAAAAAATGTACATAAAGTTTACACTAGAAAACCCAATTTAGGGAAAAACCAACTAACGAAATTCCATTAGTCCCTTGGCCAAAGCTTGGCCAAGCTAACCAAGTGAGCCTTCATCACTCACCTCCTTGGCCTACTTATAATGAAGTTTTTCCATTCCTTTTAAACTATTCATTACACGAATTCCATGGGCACAAAACCTTGAGTGATAAAAAAAATGTTCCCAAAACCACTATTGTTTAACTTTGTCAACATTAACTCTTTTCCTGAGTCAAGCTAACCTAAAAATCAAAGGCGTCCTGATGCAAGAGCATCAACCCACCTTCAAGAAAATCAGCAAAAACAAGTTCTAAAATGTACAAATGTAAAAAGGCAGGGTAATATCTATTTTGTAAAGGATTAAAAGCGTGAAAAATCAGATTCATGAGGGATCATACAGAGTTTGTTGAGATCCCCGTGAATAAAATCGTGGATTCGAAGTGATCCATAATGATGTATTTTCCCAATATAAATTGTAGCCTTTAGGCACTGAAAAGGGGCATCCATTAGAACAAAGATCTATCCATCCAAGGTGCCATGCAATAGTAGAATGATTAAATTAATTTAATTTTATTTCTATTTGCGAATTCCTGTGTTTAGAGTGAATAAATTCGTTGATGACATTTATGTTTCTACACTCTGTGCATTAATTAAAGCATTGTTTGGTTAGAAAATATGTAGTTCATGGATTGTGTCGAGGAGTCAACACTGAATGTGCCTAGCCAATGTAAGCACTTTGGCATATGTTTTCTTTTTTAACCTGCACATATATGTGGCTATTCAGACCATGCAGTTTGATGTTTGACCTATAACATCAAATAACCTTGGTGTGTTAAGAGTTCAAAGACCACACCATGGAGGGGATATGAGTTGATTGTTGGTGTGTTTGAGGTTTGTCAACACAATCTTTTGTTGGCATGTTTCAAGGGGACAACAGAATCCCCATACCCTCCTCTTGGTGGACCATACCAACACTATTTTGGAGTTTCCGATTTTATTAGAAAAAGGGTGTTGCATAAAATATTGAAGGTGGATTATGGAACCTTAACCCACATGAACAAAAATCAGAGCCACGGAAAATTGAAAATGAGAGATCCCTAGTTTCATTTTCATCAAGTGGTATATAAGCACAAAAGATTCCTGTGTAGTCTGGAGGAGTAGTAGAAGAAGGTGCATGTTGATTGGAGATATGGTAAGATATTTTTTTTCTCTATGTAGGTGACAACAGAGGAAGGTGAGAAGATTTGCAGCAACTCAGAACAAGGAGTGCTCGTAGGGTTCCAAAGAAGAGAACCAAGAAGATGCCAAAAGCCCAAACATAGGAGAAATTTAGGTGAGGTATTGTGTAACAAGGTGGATACTTGTTATTGCAGAGGCAAGTTGTAGCTCATGAGTTGAAGCTGTTATAGAATGATTAGAAAACATATGCCTAGGAGGTCATAAATTTTTTTACCTTGGGAGTTTGATGCAGGTGCATCAACCCATCTCCAAGAAAATCAGTAAGAACGAGTTCTGGAAGTTGCAACTGTTAAAAGGTAGGGTAATATCTATTTTGTAAAGGATTAAAAGTGTGAAAAATTAGATCCATGAGGCATCTTAGGGATTATGTTAAGAGCCTTGTGAAGAAAATCGTGGATTTGAAGTGATCCACAATGATGTATTTTTCCAATATAAATTGTAGCCTTCAAGCACTGAAAAGGGGTGACCATTAGAATGAAGATTTGGCTAGCCAAGGCACCATGCAATAGTAGAATTATTAAATTGATTTAAATTGATTTATATTTGTGAATTCCTTTTTTTTGAGTGAACAAATTCGTTGATGACATTTATGTTTTTGCACTCTATGCATTGTTTGGTTGGAAAACATGTAATGCATGGATTATGTTGAGGAGTTAATGCTGCATGTGCCTAGCTGATGTACGAAATTTTGGCTTGTGTTTTATTTTTTTAACATAAATGGATATGTGGCTATTTAGCCCATGCAGTTCGATGCTTAACCTACAACGTCAAATAGACTTGGCATATTAAGAATTTAGAGATCACACCCTAGAGGGGCACTGAGTTGATTGTTGGTGTGTTCAGGGTTTGTCAACATAATCTATTGTTGGCATGTGTTGAGGGGAGAACAAAATCTCCATTAACTCCTCTTGGTGAACAACAACAATGCTATTTTGGAGTTTTCAATTATAGTATGAAAGGGGTGCTACATCAAATATTAAAGGTGGATTGTGGACCCATAACCCATAGGAACATGAATTAGAAACATAAAAAAATGAAAGTGAGAGACCCCTAGTTTCGTTTTCATCATGTCCCGCTAAAGCCAACACTTGGATCTAACACAAGTATATGTTAAAAAAACATATATGCACACAATGTTTACCTTGGGAAAACCCCATTAGATCCCTTGGCCAAGACTCAGCCAAGGGGGTCTTCACCGCTGACATCCCTTGGCCTATTATGATAAATTCATTACCTATATTTTAAAGGCTCCATTACATGAATTCCATGGGCACAAAACCATGGGTACTCAAAAAAGTGTGCCCAAAACCACTACTATTTGACTAGTCAACTTTGACCCTTTTTACTGAGTCGAGTTTTACTTAACATGCACAACATAATCAAAATCCACGTCTTAATAAAAAGACATGTCTCTTAGTGAAAATGCACTTTCCTAGGCATTTATATGGGGTCTTTATTGTATCATATTCAACACTATCATCTCTCATATATTGTATTTAATATATTATTTATCCATATGTATTTCTTTATTGTAACAACCTCGGTAAAAAATTCATGTAAAAAATATAAGAGAAAGGTCATGGGACACATATTCCAAGCTAAATGGTGGGAAAAACATCCCAATGGGTGTTCATTTGGTTTATTATGGCCAAGGGAAATTGGAAAAGGCATTGACAAAGGCTTTGGAAAGGAAACGAGGCATTATTTGGCATTTTATTTATGAAAATAATGGAAAATGGGAGAAAAGGAAGGTGAAAGGTCACATAATTGAATGAGGAGGAAATTGAAGGAAAATAGAGGAAAATGAAGAAAATAGATGCTTCAATGATAAAAATATATTATGAGGACCAGTTCGTGGATTCTTTTAGTTTTAGCTTGGAGCTCTCTCTACTCTCTCTCACACTATTGCACACTTAGAGTTTTCTTGGATCACTCTTGGAGCATTGTGGCATACTTTGGATTTGGAGCAAGAAGGCAAAGGAAGAGCAGGAAAGTCTAAGGGAACATCAGGATCAACAACTACATCTGGTTTTTCTTGCAGGTACTGAGTTGCATGTATGATTTCCTTGCTAGTTTTGACATGCATGAAATATGCATGTGGTTATTTGGTTATGATATGTCATTGGCATGAAGGATTGGCTCAATTGACTATGGTTTTTCCTAGCCTTTCCATTTCCCAGATAACCATGGTGTTGTGGGTTTTACCTTTTGTTTATGGTTGGTGCTCATGTTCCTTATGGCTGTGGGTTGAGTTATTAGTTCATGGAGCCTTGGTTGGATGAACGCTCTAGAAGCCCTGTAACAACTTTGGTTAAGTTTCTAGTCCTATAAGCCTTGGTTGGAAAAACGCTCTGGAGCCCTTGATGGGTTGAGTTACTAGTCTAGGAAGCCTTGGTTGGAAAAATTATCTGGAGCCCTTGGTGGGTTGAGTTACTAATCCTAGAAGCCTTGGTTAGACAAATGTTTTGGAGCTTGATAGCAGCTATGGGTTGAGTTACTAGTCCTAGAATTCAGGTTGAAACAAATTCTCTGGAGCCCTGGACAACTTGGATAGAGATTGATCGGTGATGGTTAGTGATGCCCGACCATGAGGTGGAATTATTGGTTGAGGGTTGATTTGTTTGGCCTCTAGAAGCCTTGGTTTGGTTTTCTTGGCTTATTCCATGAGATCCCACATTCATGCTGGGAATATGGCATGGGGGTGATCGCTGAAAGAAAGATTTGGTTCAACCTAATCTATGGTCGGGTGGTACACGGAAGTCCCTGACTTGGTTGGAATTTTCATATATTAATAAGAGGTATTTTCTATCGTGATCTATGAGCATATGCATTTATTATGATGGTGATCTTATGATTGAGTTTCCATGGCTTATATGTTGGTTATTTGATGGTTTATAGGCTGGTTATATGTTGGTTATATGATGTATATTGTTTATGGCTCTTGACATGTTTGATGAATATATGAATGGTTGATGAATGCATGGACTAACAAGTGTTATTGAAACTATTATGAGAAGGAATTAGACCTTCTTGATGATTCTTAGATAAGTATCAGGCCCCTATGTTTAATTATGCATTCATGACCTATAGATTACATGTTCGCCATGTGTTCGATGAAATGTCTATCATGGTTAGGCTTGGTTAGGTCAAGTACTTGATCAAGTTTTTTGTTAGAGGCTTGGAATTTGTGTCATTTGTCATTATGGAAAGTTATATCAAGTTTTAGGCAGTGGTCTGGAGACTAGCCCTAAAAAAGTGGCTCAGGTCTCGCGGTCATAGGCACAAAACTAGGTAAAATTGACTGAAATATTTCCCTTGCAGGCTTATGCATGCAACTGGAGGGTTATAGTCGAATTTAGGCATTGTGATGCCGAAATATGGGAGTCCAGGTCACTGAAAAAGAGATTTAACTCAGGGTTTGGGCACTTGGAAGGGTGGTTCAGCTCTTGGGGTTCCTGTAGCACCCGAGGGAGGTCAGTAAAGTTTCGGTTCGTCGGTTCCACTTACTTAACTGTACTTAGGAAGTTGAATCATATCATAGTAACTCCTCATCACATATTTACCCCGGTGGACCGATGAACTTGGGTAAGTGTGGGAGGAGGTGGTTACATTTATATTATTTCAAATATTTTATAAATTTAGTTTATGAACCGAAATGGTTCATGAAGTTTATTATCTAATCAAAGTCTGATGCTAATCTTTAGCAACTAGACCCTTGGTAAATTTTTATTTCTATTGGAAATGAAACTGTTTTGACCTTTGGCCACACTAAATTTAGATATTTATTTGATTATTATTGACTTTTATCCATTTAAAAAGCTAAATAAGACAATCTATTAATGCAAACTTAAAATCTATTGCAAAATCACAAACTCTAGTTGAGAAGCATGTGTTATTAAATTTAACCATTGATTACAATATAACATTTGATAAATAATAATTTCTTTTGGAAATCACTGGCTGCCAAAAAAGAATATCAAATAATTGAATATTAGTTGTTAGTAGTCATTGCCATGGAAAAAAAATAAAATAAAAAAAATCATTAACTCATCCTCATCCAATTAAGGATTAAAAATAATAATAATAGAAAAGAGCATTTTACAAAAATAAAAACAAATACATGGATATAATCAATGATCTCTATATAATCATGGCTACCACCATAGTAGTAACCATTTTTATTTTCAAGGGCATGTCTAGAGTTATTGTCGACTAAGATAATGGGAACTATAATTAAATAGAATAATGGATAAGGAACAATAATGGTTGATCCAAAACATTAAGTAGCCACTGTTTTGCTATCTAATTTCCACTTAAATAAATTGATCCATTACATTTCTAGGTGTCTCATTCAATAGACATGGGAGAATGGGGACTCATTGTTCTAACATATTTTTTTCCTTTCCACCAAATTAAAAAGAAGAAAGAGTTTGTTGTGGTTGAGAATGTCACTTAAGCTATAAAGGGGAAATAATATTCCATGGTTGATGATAGGAGATGATTTTTAAAACACGCTTGAAGGGTCGTGACTCTAAAAATCAAATCAATTATTGAATTACCAATCTAAAGCTAGGCTTATTTAAACAAGAGAAACATTGCATCATATATTTCTTACATGAATTAGGGTTAGTATATTACATATTGTGACCAAAATATTTATAAGGCGGAGAGTAGTATATGGTGGTAAATATAAACTCCTATCTAAATAAGTAAGAAGAGGGGTATTTAATAAAGGTCTTTTTGGAAAATCGTGAAGCTATTTATAGGGCCTTAACATTTATAAAGTGAAATTGGTATTAATTAAAAAGATCACCTAAAAGATTAAGGATCATTGAAAGGTGATAAGAAGGTACCAAAGTTCTGGGTTCTTATTAAAATTAAGGAAATTAAAACTATCATTTCAAATTTTTGAATATAAGAAGGTATCCAAGCTTTTGGGTTTTTTATTAGAATTAAATAAATTAAAATTATTATTTCAAAATTTTAACAATTATAATAATATCAATAGAAATGGATATAAAGATTGTAAATGTATTTTAACTATTAAACATAATCATATTAAACTGTGAGCAAATTAATTTTCTGATAATAAAGATAATTACTTAATATAAGAAGTGAAAAGTAACCAAAAATATATAGCTTGAGAATAAAAAAAATATGAAATCTAATTTTTAATCAAACACCAAACATTGTCTCCACAAAATATCACAATCTAATCTACCTAAAAATTATAGTTAGAAATTCAAAATAAATCACATATTAAAAAGTAGAATACTAAATAGCGAAACTTTAATAAAATAAGAAGGTATCACAATAAAAATATAATGATTTTAAGGATATTATGAAGGTTTAACATAAAAGGACAAGGAAATTTCTCTTTTAAAGATCACAGTCCAAAATTATTTGCACAAATCAAGAAGAAAAAGGATACAAAACAATATAATAAAAGATAAGAACAAAAGAAGGAAGATCTCAAGAAAGAATTCAAGAAGAATGTCTCGGAGAAAGATGAAGAAAATTCTCACTTTAGGAACCTTAACCAAAGATTACTAGAACAAATCATAAGCTCAAAAGATGAGAAACTTGAGAATTCAAACATTGAAAACGAAGTCCAAAAATTAGAAAATGAATAGTTTTCATGCCTAAGGAATCATAATCAAAACCTACTTACAAAAATTGGGAAGCTCAAAATTGCTAAGAATGTTGGGAAAAATACTGAGAGGGGGGTGATACAATATTTTAAAATTTTCTTTTCTTACTTATATTTCTCTATGCGACTTTACTGAAAGAAACCAACGTATGTAAGCGACTGTCATGCAGACAACTAACATATATCCAATAAACTTACTTTTCAGTTAATTCAACATCTATTTAACTTGAACTAGTGTATCAATACCTCATTAAAAATTAATAAAACAGTAACAATGTGTAATAAGAACAAAATAAAACATTACACATAAGTAACACACATGAACACCAGGATTTTTAGGTGGAAATCCAATGTGGGAAAAACCACCACCGATGTCGTCTCTGTCTTCTTTTATTATGATGAAATAATTCTTACAGTCTTGTATTGGTGCAGGTTCATACCAACACACAGGCACCCACCTGCAGAAGGCTACATCCTTCTCTTGTTTTCCAGCACCCACTGGAAGGGAGCTCCAATCCCCTACACTATTTTGGATCACATTTCATAACCTTTCACACTGGATCCACCTGATACAAAACATCAAATATGTAGGCCATGCTTCATCAAATTTTCAGACTAGACCCACTACCAAATATCAAAACTAAAACTGATCACTGCAACAAGTCACTCAATTATTGAACCGACTGAACCAATCACTGAACCAACTGAGACCCAAATCAATCAACTTATTTTCAAATAGCCAAGGCAGTTATACCACTGTAACCAGAATACCAATACTAAACCCAAACACTGCATCAACTCACTGAACTAACTAAAAACCCTGATCAATAAAATGTCAGAATATATACACTACTTTACTTCAGCAAACTTGCATGTACAAGAGACTTCCTTGAAGCATACATGTATACAAATATTAAAGCATTAAACCCTGAAATTGAATCACTACCTTTATGAAATAAACTTTTAAGTCACACACATAACCACTAAATCATTCTTAAATAATCACAGAACCATCAATGATATACAAATAGTAGCATCATCACTCTTCAACATATCAATCCCAATTAATTCATATTCAAATATCACTATTAAGACCAGATCATTAAGTAAGACTTCATTGACAGACAACAAAAACACAACAATATTGATTAGCCTGATAAAACATCTTATTCAGCAAAACCTTAACTTATATACATGCTTTCCTCAAAACATTTCTGCGTGTATATGCGCGTTTCAGGAATCAAACCCACATACAAATTTAAATAGATATGCGACTTAAAAATATTAAATCCACGTGTGTACGCGCCTTTCAGATTGTCAAACCTGCATATAGGTCTACAATTATTGGCACAAACCTTTGTTGCATAACAGAACTTCAGACATACCCATATCTCAGAATACAAAGAATAATCACACGTCAAAATGCTATCATCATAGATCAAATCAACCCACAACCAATATTGTCATTTCAGATCTATTGGATCTGATCCATCATCAAATTCCCGAGTGCATAATTAGTTTTAGATCAAACAAATCAATAATAACCCATTACATGCACACTTGCTTCTGATCTAAGTATTCATGAAATATTCATCACTTGTACACCAAACACTTTGATCTTCATCTCCTTATATAGCTTAGCCCTTAGACAATACCATAGGTCTCCTTATATAGCTTAGCCCTTAGACAATACCATAGGTCAAAACCATACTAGTGCCAATGGTATTCTTGGACGAGATCAAATATGCATTGTTGGGCTCAATACCATGGGTCAATACTATGGTAAAAACCCTTGGTATTTAGAATACCGTGGTGCAGAAACTGTACACACATTTTCTTCATCATATCCACGTGTGTACATGGATTTTCTTCACATAACCTGAATATACTTCTTGAAACTTCGTCTTTATCATTCCTCTATCTCTGAACTGCTATGCCTTTGATCATAATCTTTGTCACATGTAAACACATCTTGTTGACATCTTCATCAAGTAATTTGCCAACAAAAAGAAAATACATCAAGTAGGTTTCCATCAAGGACAACACATTAGTCATAATTCCAACAATCTACCCCTTTGGACTTGATGACAACCACTTTGGTGTTTGGTCACCACAACCTGCAACACATCAAGCTAAGCACCAATATTTTCAAACACCAAGTGAATCTTCCCCTTTGAAATCAATGGAAAAGGGTTGACCAATGCTGAATGAAGGCTTCTCCCTTGAGCACTATAGATATGAACTATTGAGTATGGACACTGAATACTAACCATGCTCCCTCTGAGCACATGCTGAAATCTATGAAGGGTGTGCAATGAAGTACATGACTCTATGACTCATCTGAATATGAATTTTCCTATCACCAAGGACTCAAACTTACATCAATCACTCAGTCACATTGGGTTTACAAATTACATCATATGCCCAAAAAGATGGGATTGCATGACTTGACCACAATAGTCCTTATATCACTGAATTTGACAATTATCACATCATAGGTATTTACATGACCTTTACATAAAATGACAGACATGACATTTATAATCAAGACATAAGACCTTAATAAGACCATGATAGTCATCAACAACTATCATATACCATATAGGATCTACACCATGAGCATTTGTTAGTAGCAACATTAACAACAACATGCACTTTTTCATCATTAATCAAGAACTTCAACAACATAATCAACATCACCATTGATAAGCATCATTATATCCAACAATGCATGATTAGAAGCATAACAAATGCTCCCCCTAAACCTGTGCCATATCTGTAGACTATACTCAACCAATTCCAGAATCAACAACCAAAATTGGAGCTTGTTTCTTCATCATAACAAAATATAAGTGACTAGTATTCATAGGATCCGCATATAGAAAGTAAAATACTGAAACTTCTTAACTTTAGCTCCCCCTGAGCCTATACTGTATGTACTAGTTCACAGTTATGACATTAGATGTACTATCAGTAATGTAAGAAATCTTAAATATTTAAAAAAACCATGGGAGTCATCATCAAGACACATATGTATTACTCCCACTGATCTTGAAAGATTAACAGAGTGATGAAGTAGTGAACATTCCTAATTTCTATATGATATATTCAAATGCATCACGTGGAAGAGGTTTTGTAAATATATTAGCAACTTGTTATTTTGAGGGAACATATTCTAGTTTAACCTTTTGTTCAAGCACCTGTTCTCTTAGAAAATGATATTTAATTGGAATGTGCTTGGTCTTGGAGTGCATAAAAATATTTTTTGAGATACTAATGACACTTGTATTATCACATAGAATGGAAATGGGTGGAGAACAATTAATTTCAATATCCTGCAATGTTTGCATCATGCAGAGAAGTTGTGTGCAATAATATGCAACAACAACATATTTTGATTCTGCAATAGATAAAACAATTGAGCTTTGTTTTTTGTTGAACCATGATACCAAGAGGGACCCTATATAGAATGCTCTTCCACTAGTGCTTTTCTATCGTCAAAATTTCCCACCCAATCTGCATCTGTATAAGCATGAAGAATAAGATCTGCATCTTTGGGATACCATAATTCAAAGTCTTGAGTACCTCGTAGATATTTGAATATTATTTTGACTGTTTGAAGATGAATTTCTTTTGGATTAGCTTGGAATCATCCAACAATCCCAACTACATGCATGATATCTGGTCTCATTCCTGTAAGATAAAGTAGACTTCCGATCATGGATCTGTATTCTGGTTGGTTGACTGCGAGAGAATCATATTGCAAACTGAGAGTACATCTTGTCTCCATTAGTGTGCATACTGATTTGCAATATTCCATTCCATATTTCTTCAGAATCTGCTTGAGGTACTTTGTTTGTGAGAGAAAAATGCCATTCTTTTTTTGTTGTACTTGTAAACCAAGAAAGTATGTTAGTTCACCAAGTAAATACATTTCAAATTCTTGCTGCATGATAGAATCAAACCTTTGACTCATGGATTCTTCATTACTACCAAAGATGATGTCATCCATGTAAACAACAACAATTAAAAGTTTACCATTCTTCATCTTTATATATAGGTTTCTATCTGTAGACCCCTTAGTGAAGCCTTGTTGTTGAAGATACCTGTCAAGGTGATAATACCATACACGAGGGGCTTGTTTTAGCCCATATAATGCCTTCTTGAGTTTGCAAACATGTTTTTCATCATTTCCTAGAATGAACCCTTTAGGTTGTTTAATATATACTTATACTTCCTGGTCCCCATTTAAAAATGTAGATTTAGCATCCATTTGACAGACTTTGAAATGATGAAAGCTTGAAAATGCAAGAAACATTCTTATGGCTTCTAGTCTAGCTATAGGTGCAAATGTTTCTTCAAAGTCTATTCCTTCTTGTTGAACATAGCCTTTGCAAACAAGTCTTGCTTTATTTCTAATTACTTCTCCATTCTCATTCAATTTATTTTTGAATACCCATTTTATTCCAATAACATTCTTATCATGAGGTCTAGGTACTGATTCCCATGTATGATGCTTTTCTATTTGGTCAAGTTCTTCATTCATAACCTTAACCCAAAATTCATCTTTTATAGTTTGATTTACATATTTTGGTTCAATTGTGGATAGTAAGGCTACATAAATAGGAGTTCCAACAAGAGTTCTTCTCATTTGTACTCCAATTTCCTTATCACCTAGGATTTGATATTCTATATGTTTTTTTCTGAACATACCTTGATGGAGTCTTTTCTGATGCTTCTGTATTGTTACTGCCTTCTTTTGATGCTTCATTGATTCTTTCTTCAACATTCTTTTGGCTTGTTGTAGGAGTATCTTCGTCATTTTTTGGTGCTTCCCTTATGGTACCTGCAGATGCTTCATCAATCACAACGTCAATTCATTCAACTATCTTTTGAAGTTTTTTATTGTAGCATTTGTATCCTTTATTTCTAGAGGAGTAACCAAGTAGAATTCCTTCATCTTCTCTAGCTTCAAACTTTCCAAGCTTATCATTATTATTATTTATGTAACATTTACTCCCAAAGACTCTAAAATTCTTGACAGTTGGAGGCTTACCGAACCAAATTTCATAAGGCATTTTATCACTGTTTACATGGATATGAGCTTTGTTGATAACAATTACTGCTGTATGTGCTACTTTGCCCTAGAAGGTATGAGGTGTCCCAGACTCATCAAGCATGGCACATGCCATTTGTTGAATTGTTCTATTCATTCTTTCTGCTACCCCATTTTGTTGAGGAGTCTTAGCTATAGAGAACTGTCTCTTGATGCCATGTTGTTCACAAAAGTTGAAAAATTCATCTGATATGAATTCTCCTCCCTTGTCATATTTGAGACATTTGATTTTTAAGTCTAACTCATTCTCTACTAAAGATTTGAAGACCTTAAATTTATCAAATTCTTCATCTTTATGTTTTAATAAACCAATCCAACACATTCTAGTAAAGTCATCAATAAATAAGATGAAATATTGTTCACCTCTAGGTGACTTTTTCCTCATTGGCCCACACAAATTAGTATGAATAAGTTCAAGTGGCTTACTTGTGGAACCTTCTTTGGCATTGAATTGTACCCTGGTTTTCTTACCAAATTGACATGATTTGCATATAATATTTTCTGGTAGAGAGATGTTGGGAAAATCATGAACTGCTCCTAGCTTGCTTGTCTTATGTATTTGAGTAAAGCTTAGATGTCCCAATCTTTTGTGCCACAACCATATTTCTTCTGCTTTGCTTAAGTAACATTATTTAGACTACCTTCCAAGATATGTACATTACCTGGATTTCTTGTTCCTTTTATTATGATTTTTCCTATATCGAGATTTTGAACCACACAATTCTTTGATCTGAAGACAACTTCATTCCCTAGGTGACACATTTGGCTAACAATTAACAAGTTATGCTTCAAACCATCAACAAATAAAACATTTCCAGCTTTAACCTTTTATTTTAGCAAAATAGTTCCTTTTCCTTTGATAGTAGCAGGTGAATTATTTCCAAAGGTTACATTCTTTTCTTTCTTTAACTCATTAAAAGACATAAACTTATCTTTATCATCTGTCATGTTTTGAGAATCCACTATCAATGTACCACAAGTTTTCTTGATCTCCTGCATATAAAGCTAGACCACAGTTCTTAGATTTGATGGTCTTGTTCTTCCATACCTTAGATGTTGTTTCTATTTAACAACGTAAACTGATACTGTTACCCATTTTGTAGAGATAGCAAAAAGTGACCCGATTTTGAAAAGGGGTGATGCAGAACATACATGTTTTTTTTAGAGCATAGTTTTTGGCACTATAATTTTTTTTATGTACATTGCGTTTTAGAATGGTAGTGATTTTGATGTTGATTTAAAAAAGTGGTAATTCTACACCATGCCTTTTTTTCAAAAGGTTTTTTTTTTTTAACTTTTAATTTTATAATGTATGAAATGTAAATAATTATTTTGTAAATTTAATAACTTTGGAAGTGGTCTTCTTCTTCATATTTTATTTTATTTTTATTTATTTATTTATTTTTTTGTAATGAGATTTTTATTGTTTTGCATATTTAAAGAAGAAGGTCGATATTTTGCATTTTTGATATTCTACATATTTATACATCGTTAATTAAATTTTCAATCCACATGAAATAATTGTCTCTAAAAAACATATATAAAAAAGACAAAAATGAAAAATAAAAAATGTTAAAAAAAATTTATCTCATAAACCATAAAAGAATTTGGAATATATATATATATATATATATATTGATATCTATATCTATATCTATATCTATATCTATCTATATATATATATATATAAAAGTAAAAAATAGAGAAATTAAAAAAAACATTAGCAAAAACTAGGAAAAAGAAAAAAATTAAAAACAAGCTAGTTTTAAAAAAAAAATTAATGAAAAAAATTAAAAAACTAGTAAAATTAATATTAAAAAAAACAAAAATTAACTCAAATTATAAGAAAAAAAACCAAAAAAATATGAAAATTATTTTTAAAAAACCAAATTTTTTTTAACATTTAATATTTTTTTTAAACAATTTTTTTTTTCTTATTTAAAAAAAAATCATTAAAATTTTTTTAATTTTTTTTAAAAGAATTAAAATTTTTAATTTAAAATTTAAAAATTTTAAAAATTTATTTAAAAGAAAATTTTAAATTTTTTTTTTTAATTTTTTAATTTTAAATTTTAATTTTTTTTTAAAATGGATTTTTTTAAAAACAATTATTTTATATTTTTTTTTCTTTTTCTTTTTAATTATTATATTAATTTTTTTTTAAACATTTTTTTTCTTATTTAAAAAAAATCATTAAAATTTTTTTATACATATAAAATTTTTTAATTTTTAATTTTAATAATTTTTTTTTTTTTGTAAGCTTCGGTAGGACCCTCTCATTTTCAAGTTTTACATGTCCGTTATTCACCCCATTTCTGGGGAGGGTAGCACAAGAATCGAACCCAAGATCTCCGGTTCAGTGAGACTTCATTTCCACGGCCATTGCCACTTGAGCTACCCCATGCGGACAATTTTAATAAAATTTTATACATATAAAATTTTTTAATTTTTAATTTTTAATTTTAATATTTATAATTATTATTTAAAAAAAATTGTTTTTCCTGCCCCCCGGCTGCCCGTGGTGGCAGGGCCATGGGCAGAGGGCCTGCACGCAGGACCCTCCGCCCACGGCCGTGCCACCATGGGCGGCCGGGGGAAAACTTAATTTA
This sequence comes from Pinus tabuliformis, assembly GCA_031772625.1. Classification (NCBI taxonomy): domain Eukaryota; kingdom Viridiplantae; phylum Streptophyta; class Pinopsida; order Pinales; family Pinaceae; genus Pinus; species Pinus tabuliformis. Next base: position 855,823,086 of record CM062818.1, on the reverse strand, counting down.
TATATATATATATATATATAAATAATAATTATAAATTTTAAAATTTTAAATTAAAAATTAAAAATTTTTATATAATAATTAAAAATTTTAAAATTTATAATTAAAAATTTTTATACCCATAATTTTTTTTTAATATATATATATATATATATATATATATTATTTTTTTATTTTTTTTATAAATAAGGAAAAAATTTGTTTTTAAAAAAGTTAATAATAATAATTTTTTTTAATAAAAAAAATTGTTTAAAAAATAAGTTTAAATCTTAAAACTTTTTTGGAATTTTTTATTTTTTATTTTTAATATTTTTTTGGTTTTTTTTTAAATAATTTTCATATATATTTTTTATTTTTATTTTATTTATTTATTTATTTATAATTTGAGTTAATTTTTTTTTTTTTAATATTAATTTTGCTAGTTTTTAAATTTTTTTACGTTAATTATTATTATTTATTTTTTAGTTTGTTTTTAATTATATATATATATAGTTTTTGTTTTCTAGTTTTTGCGAATGTTTTTTTTTCAATTTCTCTATTTTTACTTACTCTTTATATATATATATATATATATATATTATTTTTTTTTTTTTTCCAAATTCTTTTATGGTTTATGAGATAATTTTTTTTAACATTTTTGTCTTTTTTTATATACATTTTTATATTTGTTTTTTTATGTAATCAACATTTTAATCTTAATTTTAGTAGTTTTTAATTTTTTTTGGTTAATTTTCTATTTTTTTTTTTTAAATCTATTTTGTTTTTAATTTTTTCTTAATTTTTTTATTTTTATTTTTATTTTTTATTTTTAATTTTTCTTAATACTTATCATTAATTTTGTTTTTATTTTTACATTTTTATGATTGATTTTTTATTTTTATTTTTATTATATATATATATTATATATATATATATATATATATATATATATATATATATTTTAATTTATGTTTTCTTATTTTTTTTTAAATTTTTTTTGTTTTGTGTTTTTTCATTGTTTTAATTATTTTTATTTTTATTTTATTTTATGTAATTATAAAAAAAAGTGTTTTCCCAACGTTAACACTTTTCATTTTGAGGGTGTTTTTTGGACAATTTTTGCGCAAAAATTTGGTTTTCACCACCATTTTTAAAACATGTTGAAAATTTACCCAAGAAAAAAAAAGGTGTTATTCCAGCATCAACACTTTTCGTTTTTAACACCGTTTTTGATGTTTTTTTGAGGGTTTTTGGCCAGAGTTCTCGTTTCAAAGTTTACATTGTTATTTTCTCAGTCTGAGGTGTTGATTGTCCTTTGCTCTTACATTCAGATTCTTTATGCCCAAAGTTATTGCAAAAAGAGCATTCAGTTTCATATTGAAGAGGAGATAAGGCATTGTAAGAGTATTTCTTTATCCCAAACTAATTTGTTTGTTTTCTTGCTTCTCTAGTAATGATAATTTTGTAAGCAAAAAATTGAGTAGTCCTATGACCGAAATTGTGACAAGTGAAACATTGTCCATTAAAGTAGAAGTTTCTAGAAGTATAGTACCTTCTAGTGTTGTTTTCCTTCTGATTGAACCACACAGAATTCACCTGTGAATTATTTGGTTGTGTATTCTTTTGCTATAGGATGGAGTTTTGTTGACTGCTACTTTTCACTACATTGAGATAACTTCCTGTTTTTGTAGAGGACTTTACAATATTTGATGTTTCTTCAATGTATCCAAGACCTATATTTATAAGAGGAGAGTGTTGAACTTTGATGATTTCATATCCTTTAGCAAATATAAGGTTAAGAATTTTTACTTTCTCAAGTTCTTTCCTCAGACTTACTATTTCACATTCTAGATTTTCATTATGCTCTTCCTTTTCTATGATTTTCTTCTTCAAAATTTCTTGTAATACTTTAGCTTATTCTAAACAAATATTAAGCTGAGTTATTTATTCAATAAAAATATCTTTTTCTTCTAGGGAATCCATGAAATTATCATTAGACTCATTACTACTTCTATCTTCAAATGCCATAAATAATTGATATTCTTTATCAGACTCAACTTCTTCACCATTTGAAAGACCATCACTATCTTCATGTGTATAAAAAGTTGTCTTGTTTTCAAACCTTCTCCTATTTATTTTTGCAGATTCTTTCCCTTTTTCATGATTTTCTTTATATGGACACTTAGCAGCGTAATGACCAACTCTACCACAAGAAAAACACTTGAAGGGAAACTTACCTCTGAATCTTCCAGTACCCACTTGGAGTTTCTTTATGAAGTTTGCCTCTTCTTCTTCTGATACATAACTCGATTCTTCCTTTTCTTTTCCTTTTGTAGTAGCTTTGAATGCAACTTCTTTGATATCAATGGGATCCACGTTTCTCATTTCATAGGCTGTTAGAATCCCATGAAGTTGTTCAATAGTAAGGTTCTTCAAGTCCCACATTTCTTCTATGGTAGAAACTCTTGAATCGAATTTGGAAGTTAGAGACCTTAATATTTTTTCAATCAGTGATGATTCTTTTATTTCTTCACCAATATTTCTCATAGAATTCACGATCTCATCTACCCTAAGAAAGAAACTTGCGATGTTTTCATCATTGTGAATTTTGAGAGTTTCATATTGAATTCTAAGAGTTTGAAGTTCGACACTTTTTACCTTTGTGTCACCTCCATAGATTTGGATGATCTTGTCCCATATAACCTTTACTGTATTCAACAACATGACTTGACAAATTTTGATTCGGCCAAGCTTCCCAACAGAGCATTGAAAACTTTTGCATTGGTCTCATATTTCTTCTTTTCTGCTTCATCTATGGGAATGGAGGATGGATATTGATAGCCTCCTTCAATGATTCCCTAAACATCTGCTCCAAGATACTGTAAATAAGCTCTTATTCTTACCTTCCAGAAAAATAGATTGGTTCCGTTGAACAATGGTGGCCTGATAGATGTTGTCACCTCTTGATTACTCATCTTGATGAATCTTCCTTCAAGAAATCAAGCTTCTTTCGAAGGACCTGCTTTGATTCCAATTGTTGGGAAAAATACTGAGAGGGGGGGTGAATCAGTATTTTAAAACTTTTCTTTTCTTACTTATATTTCTATACACAACTTTACTGAAAGAAACCCGTGTATGTACGCGACTGCCATGCCGACAACTAGCGTATATCCAATAAACTTACTTTTCAGTTAATTCAACATCTATTTAACTTGAACCAGTGTATCAATACCTCATTAAGCATTAATAAAACAATAACCATGTACAGTAAGAAAAAAGTAAACTATTACATATAAGCAACACACATGATAACCAAGATTTTTAGGTAAAACCCAATGTGGGAAAAACCACCACTGCTGTCGTCTTTGTCTTCTTTTATGATGATGAAATAATTCTTATAGTCTTGTACTGGTACAGATTCATACCAGTGTACAGGCACCCACCTGCAAAAGGCTACAACCTTCTCCCATTTTCCAGCACCCATTGAAAGGCAGCTCCAACCCATGCACTATCGTGGACCGCATTTCATAAATTTTCACACTGGATCCACCTGATACAAAACATCAAATCTGTAGGCCACGTTTCATCAAATTTTTAGACTAGACCCATTACCAATATCAAATATGAAACTGATCACTGCAACGTCACTCAATTATTGAACCAACTAAACCAACTGGGACCCAAATCAATCAACTTATTTGCAAACAACCAAGGCAGTTAGATCACTGTAACCAGAATACCAATATTGAACCCAAACACTGCATCAACTCACTGAACTAACTGAAAATCACGATCAATAAAATTTCAGAATATATACACTACTTTTCGTTAGCAAACCCACATGTACACACGACTTCTTTGAAGCATAGTACGATCTTAAGGCATTAAACCCTGAAATTGAATCACTATCTTTCTGAAACAAACTCTGAGTCACACACAAAACCACTAAATCATTCCGAAATAATCATAGAACCATCACTGATATACAACTAGTAGCATCATCACTCTTCAACATATCAATCCTCAATCAATTCATCTTTAAACATCACTATTAATCCCAGATCATTAAGTAAGACTTCATTGACATACATCAGAAACACAACAAGACTGATTAGCCTGATCAAACATCTTATTCAACATAAACCTATCTTATATATGTGCTTTCCTCAAAACATTTCCGCGTGTATACACGTGTTTCAAGAATCAAACCTGTGTACGGATCTGAATAGATACACAACTTACCAATATTAAATCTGCGTGTGTACATGTATTTTAGGTTATCAAACCCGTGTACATATATGCAATTATTGGCAAAAGCCTTCACTCCATAACATAACTTCAGACATACCCAAATCTCAACATACACAGAATAATCATACGTCAAAATACTATCATCATAGATCAAATCAACCCATAATCAATACTGTCATTTCAGATCTATTGGATCCGATCCATCATCAAATTCCCGGTGCATACTTAGTTTTAGATCAAACAAATAAAAAATAGCCTATCACATGCACACTTTCTTGAGATCTAACTATTCATGAAATATTCATCACTTGCACACCAAACACTTTTATCTTCATCTCCTTATATAGCTTATCCCTTAGACAATACCACAAGTCAAAACCATACTAGTGCCAATGGTATTCTTGGATTGGATCAAATATCCATTGTTTGGCTCAATACCATGGGTCAATACTATGGTAAATACCCTTGGTATTTAGAATACCATGGTGCGAAAACTCTACACGCCTTTCCTTCTTCATACCTGCGTGTGTATGCGACTTTGCTTCAAATAACCTGCGTATACTTCTTGAAACTTCGTCTTTATCATTCCTCTATCTCTGAACTACTATGAATTTGACCAAACTCTTTGTAACATGTAGACACATCCTGTTGACATCTTCATCAAGTAGGTTTCCATCAAGGAAAACACATTAGTCATAATGCCAACAAAGAAATCACTAGAAAACAAGTTAGAACAACTTATCAAGAAGGAAATGAATACAGTTTTTAGATGTAAAATCCATGAGCTAGAGAAATGAACAAATATAGATCTAATCCATGTCACAACTCAAGAAGGTGAAAATTTGGTTGAAATGAGGAAATTTTTCTAATTTTGGAGTACAAATTATGGAAATTCCAAGTGTACTTACTAATGGATATTTAGTGTTTAAGAAAACAACACCAATGTGTGAAGAAGATATAATACCAAAAATAAACCAAGGGAGCACTACAAGTATGATAAGGGAAATTCATGTTACAAAGAAACCTTATTGACATACCAGTAACAAGAGTAGGTAATTTAACTAGTTAGTGTATTAAAATTGTTCAGAACATAAAGCATTGACCTATCTTGTGTAGGATATTAATACTAGTGAAATTTAATCTCATATTAACAATTCATCTTGAGAATCCTATAAGCACAATGTTCCACAAAAGATTTAATTAGGAAGGTTAGATCCTTTTATAACATAATAATTCTACTAAACACTAAGAAGTTAATACTAGCTTGCACATCAACCATGATGGCATCACGAATAGATAATCATGTAGGAATATTACAAACTAGAGAAAATACACAAAGTCTTTACGTAAATATTCGTTAAGGACAAAGCATTTATAATGGGGAAGACAATGCAATAAACTTAAATATATAATTGTAAATATCAGTAAACAAATAAATATTTGAAAATATACAACATGATGAAAAGTCATGTACTAACAAAAGGACATGATTCTTAGTGAAAATACACTTGCCATTAAATACTATCATCTCTCATATATTTTATTCAATATATTATTTATCTATACATATTTATTTATATTATTTCAAATATATTGGATATTTAATTTACGATCTTGATTGGTTTGTCACATAGTCCACACACACATGATATTCATTATTGCACATACACATGCACAACTATATGCACTCTTCATTATATACATATGTAATGAGTTATTTCTATAATTCACATTATTATATGAAATTATCATCCATATGACAATCACATCCTCCATATTTCCCTCCACATGATTTCCATAATCGTCCAATACATCTCATTCATTATACTCTTTTGCATCAATAATGAAGATGTACAAATATGTAGCACTCTTTCTACCCTAAACATTTAAGGACACATATAATCCCTAAATTCAACCCATGTACAACTTCAAATATTATCAATGAATACAAAAATAATCCATCCTTTTCCAACATTAGACAATAAACATAGGTAACACTCTACAAGTACCACAAATTCCCTCTATTATCTACTCAAAATAGGTTTAAGACTCAAGATTACATGATAAAGAATAAGTATTTAGATACTAGCATTTTCAAATAATGATGGAGCTTCTTATATAATAGGAATATACAAATGAAAATAAAACATATAAAAAACCTACACAAAATCATTAGGTTTTTTTCAATCAATGTTTATCATTGATGAACAAAGTCAATCTCAAGTTTTGGTTTAATATTAAACTACGTAAATTTGCAACACCATTTCTATCTCACATTAACTCTAGGAAACACAAAATCAAAGCTTCAATAAGTAAATATCTTTCAAGAAACAAAAGAAGTCCATAGTCACTTAGACGAATGGATACACACAATTTTTTTTGAGATTAAATCCCTATTCTTTAAAATCCTAATCCTATATTGATGCCCTCATAAGCTGTTAGAGGCTAAAACCCCAAGGTCATTTTCTTCCGAAAGGGGAATTCTATGTCATTCTCCTTACAAAAATTCATTCCTTAAAACAAAATTTTAACTTATGTGTTTATTCTTAATTATCAAGGTTTTCATGCTAGAAAATAATCTTTAATGCCAATATTTAGATAATAAAGGAATAATTAAAGTATCATAACTCATTCATATTAATTTTGATTTTTTTCTAATAAAAGTTTATCCTAAAAGGTGGCTATTTATTTATATTAATAAGATTTTACCAAATTTTTGTTTTCCATCGAAATACAAGCCATTCATCGACTCTAGTTTACACCCAAAATACACAGGGCACATCTTTTTAGCATCTTTTCTACCCCATCTCAAACCAAACAAACAAAAAAATTAAAATTTATCAAGGAAAAATATTTCTAATATCGTAACATGCTCACACTCATTTTAAATTTTACTTTAAAAACAACAACAATCTTTCCACATGTTTTATGCAAGAATCATATCTTACAAGATATAACCATACTCTACATTTTATTGATCTAGGGGATCAAAAATATGCTAAAAATTTGAATTGCTCAAAATCTCTCGAAACTAGTGCCAAATAGTAGATCTCGCCATTCTGATTATAATGACGTTTAAATCACCTCAATTTGATACCGTATGAGAAAGTTATTGCGTTCTGGAGTTTTTGGCAAACAACTAAAAAGTCAACTTGCAAAGTTGACTAGGCCGCTGACTGGGCATGCTGTATGATAACATAGAATTGATGTTAGTAGGGTGACTATGCAGTACAATTGTTAGAGGACCAATCAAGATAGGACAAGTGACAAGTTTCTATTGGTTGTGGTGATTATGGTTGGGCCAACCACAGGTCAACACATGGCCCAATGAGAGGCTGCCACATGACCCTATGGGAGGATGCCATGTGGCTTTGTTTTACGAGCGCTTTTTTTTTTTTTTTTTATGGACCGATTGACCTTGGTGGGGTTCGACCCCACGACCTCCACCAACACAACAGTCCACCTTACGATTAGATCACACAATGGTTCTTATTATATAACATGGGTCACATATATTTAAATGGTAACTATTAACAGTTTTAGGGGGATGGGGTGGGACAGGGATGGTGGGCTTGCCTGACCAGCCCAAACCTGATTTATATGGCAACAGATGACTATGGGCGGAGGTGGAAGGGCCGAGGATTTGGCCCACAACCCCGATTCTATTGATAAAAATGAAATCGCCAGCAGAGATAACGGGAGGGGTGGGTGCGAGGCACTCTTCCTGCACCCAGCTTGAGGCCATATGCCACCTAATAAGACTGAGAGTAGAGGGTTGGTGGGAAAATGGCCTTCGGCCCACACCTCGGTCATATTGTATGCCACATGAATGACCTGGAGGCAGAGATTAAGGGGCGCAGTGTCTAGTTAAACATTCAAAATTTTTCACCGTTATCAATGGATGTCATTGAACCCATGCAAATTTATTGCTTTGTGGATCTGCCAAAGTTAGAATTCATTGCCAGTTTTGACAAAGGGTTAATTTTTCAAAACAGATAGCAGGGAAATGAAGAAGGAGGCCTAACTTGGCCATTTTTTAGCCCTTTTTAGCCCAAAAAGAGCCTACAGAGGGGTTTTTGGGTGTTCTAGACACAATGATAGTGCTATTTTTTCAATTTGAGCATTGTATGTTGAAGTAATTTCAAATTTGAGCATAAGTATAAAGGGCCAACATTGGAAGCTGGACATGGAGACGTAGCTTAGAGGGGCAAACTTTGTCATCAAATTGTTGTTTTGTGATGCTGCATGTTGTTTATTTTTTCATAGTTTAAATTTATAAAACTTAACAAAGTTTACTAAGTTTATGTGCTCTTGCCATTTCGATCCATTGCCCAAAAGACATAGATTAACTTGAGAAATTTTACAAGAAACGTCCAATTTTTAATTTCAAATCAATTATTGAAAACACATAAGTGTGAGTTTCACTGCCATATTAATACCATCTCAAACATTAAATTGCTTCTTCCTTAATTAAAAGAGAAAAATTTCTTCTTTAAAGATAGCACATATAAGGCCATAAAAGATACTGACTTCGCAAAAAATAAATCTTTCATGATTTTACCTTTTATTAGGAAATAATAATAATTTACATTAGCTATTTTACTTTAAAACTATTTAATTATTGGCATTTCCAAAATTTACAAAGAAATATAGGAAAATTTTCCACATTTTTAGTAATCCTTAATAATTTTATCGTATTGATTACATATTAATCAACATGTAAACATCAAATTACCCACAAATACATCAAATTACCCACAAATACATAAATTTGATAATTCTTTATATTATAATTAACTCCTCTCCAACACTAAGTCATCTACGAAGACCTAATATCTAATTCTATTAAAATAATATTAATACTAATTTTAATGGTTAAAAAAAAACAAACATTACATGAACCTTAATAAACAAGTAAAAAAAATAGAAACGCATAGAAACAAACCTACCTCACACTAACTTCAATTCATATTTATAATTACTAAGGTCGTTATGCAAATTATACTATAATATCCCATTTAACTAGTGACCAATAAATGATAAATAAAAACCTCTTCCTTGCATAGTAAACTATGTAAAGTTTTTTCAAAGCAGAAGGTGAAGTTAAAAAGTTATTTTATATTTGTATTATATATTTTTTTGATTGTTTATTAGTTTGTTTTTACCAAAAATGTATGCAGTTTATTCACAGGATAATTTTGGGAATTCATTTCTTGTTATTTTTTATTATTATTTAAATTGATTTATTTGTAAGGTGATTAGTTGAGGTCTTATTATGAACTGTTTAGTAACTTCTATTTCTATTAGTTACTAATTTTTTGTTTATTTATCAAGTTGTTTGTTTTCTTCCAGGCTTGGCTGTGGCTTGAGAAACCGCGACCAAGGGGCATCTAAGCTATCAAAATCTCTTGGAGATTGCACACCATTTGGGCCACACTAGCCCTAAGATGAGTGGATTTTAGCATGTCTCCTCCCCGTAGTACGCACGCAACAACCTTCGCGAGGTTTGACCCTAGGTCATCTTGGATTTTAGCATGTCTCCTCTCGCAACAACTTTCGTGAGGTTTGACCCTGGGTTGCCTTGGATTTTAGCATGTCTCCTCCCCCTAGCACGCACACAACAATCTTTGTGAGGTTTACCTTGGATTTTAGCATGTCTCCTCCCCCTAGCACGCACACAATAATCTTCATGAGGTTTGACCCCGAGTCGCATTGCTAACAAGGCCCGATCGCCTTGGATTTTAGCATGTCTCCTCCCCCTAGGCCTGGTTGCCTTGGATTTTAGCATGTACACAACAATCTTCATGAGGTTTGACCCCGAGTCGCGTTGCTAACAAGGCCCGATCGCCTTGGATTTTAGCATGTCTCCTCCCCCTAGGCCCGGTTGCCTTGGATTTTAGCATGTCTCCTCCCCCTAGAACGAACGCAACAACCTGAGGTAATGAGGCCCATCCTCAACCGGTTGTGCTAGTAAGACTTGACTATTTTTAGTTTTATTTCCTTTTTATTTAACTTTTTGATTTTTTTTTCCCTTTTTCTATTATTTCCAATTTCATGAATTATAGTTTTTTATCCATATTTCAATTTAAGATGACAAATTTTAAAGAGGAAAAGATAATTAAAAAAACTTTTTCCAATAATTCACTTTTAGTTATATTATTCTTGTAATATTTTTCTATGGTTTTTTTTAAGATAAAAATTTTAAGAGGAAATTATAAAAACTTTTTCCAATATATATATTTTAAGTTTTATTACTTTTTAATTTGACATATATATATATTTTAATTCCAATTACATTAATCATAATTTTTTTTTCTTGTTTACACAGATTTTATAATTAATAACTATTATGATAATTAGTTAATAGTTTTTAAAATGTTGTGAGCATTTTTTTCCTAATTTTATTAAGAAAGTTTTATTGATATATAGTTACTAATTTTTAGGATCTCGTGAGCATCTTTTTTTTTCCTAAACTTATTGAGTGAACATTTTTTTCCTAACTTGTTGAATTTGTTTTATTTAGGCATAGATTTTATAATTTCTGCCTCCAAGTATATCAAGAATTCAAGAAATTGATCTTATAACAAGAAAATGAATTCAAGGATTTGAGTTTTTTTTTAATCCTTTCATGTGTCTATCTATTATTCTGGCCTACTAGGTATTACCATTCTGGCCCACCAGCTATTACTAGGATCCCACTTTGAAGTTCCATATTAGGCATTGCACCAGGTATTACCACTTTGAAGTTCCATATTAGGCATTGCACCAGGTATTACCAGGATCCCACCAGGATCCCACTTTAAAGTTCCATATTAGGCATTGTTTATAAGTGAGACTTTTTAAAAAATTTTCTAGTTTATTTTCCGATCTAATTTTCTTAGAATTCGAAAGGGATTCATTGAAATCAGATCCATTGAAATCATAAGTTGGACACGTGAACTCTTCCCAATTGAAGTTCCCTAGGGGTTTTTGAGGGCATTGAATCCATATATGGAGTCAAAAAACTAGTTTAAACATCAAAAATCAAGATTCCAGCCAGAAATCTAAAATCCGTAGGAAACTTCAAAAAGTCTCACAGATAGACAACTCCTCCATGTTATGCTTCAAGTTGTTAGAGATTGCTTGACATTTATTGAGAGATTAACCTTAAATTCTCATATGTTTCAATTGTGTTTTTAAAGTTGTTTTATCTTCTTTCCTCGAACCAAACATATAAGATAGAAGATTGGTCTCAGTTACCATGCAAAAAAGTTAATGTGTGAATTTTGTTAAAGTGGTTTAATCTAGTGCAACTTTATTTCTTATTTTATTCAAAGTGAATGTGTCAAATTCATCCATTTTAATACTAAATCACAAATCATAGACACTGTATAATAGTTATAAAATATTTGAAAAGGGCTATGATATATTTTATTTATTTTAATAATAATAATAATATATATTTTTTTCACACTACCAAATGTTTTAGGAACAAAATATTCTGATAAAAAACTAAGTGTTTTGATATCCTTCTATAATTACTAGTGATTTAATTTATATGACTATGTTAGTCATAATTAGTTGTTAAATTAATAGTAAAATAATTGTTATTATGAATTATTCATAAATATTAATTAACTTGTCTTTACATTTTAATTTAATATAATTAATTTAATTTAATTATAGATCATCCCAACTTTATTTTTCTCTACAAAAGAAAGAAGTCCTATTTAAAACGAGACACCATTTGAGAGATAACATTAAAAGTTTTCTTCCATATACAATTGGTTGTGCAAAACAAGTTTCTTGGAATTGAGTTGAAACTAAGTTTTTCCATATCAATTTGAACCAAACACTACAAAATAAATAAAGCTATAAAGCTTCATTACAACCTATGAGGTAGGACGCTCACCAAAAACAACATTTTAGCACAACATTTTCACTTTCATTTCTCTTTTTTTATGAAAGCTTTAATTGATCATCTCACATCGTGTCAAAAATTCATATTTCAATTAGCTATATTTAAACTAGGTGGAAGGTATATAAATTAGAATATTTGATTTAATTATTTCTAACTAATAAATATTGGAGAAAAGTTAAACCAATATAATGTGCGAAAGATTAAACAATATGATCAAATTCATATCATTGTTAATCTACCACATATGTCAATGAAATAAATACAATGAAGACCAATAATAAAATAAAAAAGAGAAATAAAATAAAGAAACCATTTTTTTTATAGTATTCAAGTTTAATGTGCAATAAACCCTAGATAACATGTATCGTTTTGAATTCAACCTGTAAAAAATAAATTCAAATCTCATTTGTAACACTTAAATATCACACCTTCAATATGATCAAATTGATATCATTGTTAATCTACCACATATGTCAATGAAATAAATACAATGAAGACCAATAATAGAATAAAAAAGAGAAATAAAATAAAGAAACCTTTTTTTTTATGGTATTCAAGTTTAATGTGCAAGTAAACCCTAGATAACATGTATCGTTTTGAATTCAACCTGCAACAAATAAATTCAAATCTCATTTGTAACACTTAAATATCACACCTTCAAGATATTCAAATCATTTTATGTATTCAAGATTGATGTATAATCAAGTTAAATCACCAATCTTACATAGTTTTACCAACAAATATAAACCCTAAATAAAGAAAAACACATAGAAATAAAAATAAATAAAATGAATCATGATATTACTAATGAAAATCTCACCACTCCAACAAGTACATTATGGCTATAAAAAATAATAAGTCTTCATCTCCCAAGCCTACCATCCTCCAATCTCTGCAAAAAACACCCTTTTAATGAATAACTATATTCTTTTTATAGTTGAGATAGTTAATTTCCCATTTAGTTCTCATAACTTCCCCAAATATTAATATTAATTATATTAATATTTTCTCTCTCTAAATAAAATAACTAGTTCCTTCTGTTAGCTCTGCTATGCAACGCTGACTTTCTAAGGTCAGAAAGAAACATGGTCTGTTTGGTTGTGTCCAAAGGGGGCTCGCATTGGTCACTTTTCCCTTCCTCTTCCTCCACCCCGCTCACCTCTAAACCTTTCCCATTCCCTAAATAAACCTTCTAAAATCTGACAAAGTCCCTTTTGGCCCCAGCTCTAAGCACAAAGCCAAACCAACCATAAAACCCCACCCCTTTGGTTTCCGCCGATGCGATATTGCGATGCGATCTGATCGCAATTGCATATCGCTATATGTAAAGGCCCTGCCCCTTGGTCTCCCCGATCTACGATCCGCCATTGTGATTTGGGCCGTCGATCTGCGTGTGCGATCGACAATCCTCATTTAATTGCCGATCACCATTGCCATCGCCCCATGGTTTGTGTTGATTTGCCTTCACCATTGCGACCCACCGATCCGATCATCAGTGATCGCTGATCGGTGGTGTCCAGTGCTGATTGCCATTTCCGCCATCCATTTCCCCGCTCCAATGGTTATCCTTCTCTCTCATCCTAACTGTCCGTGTACCCATGCAACCCACTTCCTTGACCATTTTTTCGCCCGAAGAAGGAGATGACCAGCTCTGCCAGGATTGGTTACAGTAATATCCCCGACCACCACATTAAACAGAAAGCATGGCCAAAAGTAGAAAGGACATAGCACGACTTTGTAACTGAATTTATCAGTCATGGAATCCACTGGTACGAGCACTCCAACCTCCTAAAGGACAGCACAGCACCTGAGCAGATCGAATTCACCCACTGAAACAAGCAACCTCGTTCAGAGACTCCATTGGGCAGTTAAATGCAGTTTTTGGTCAATTATGACCCCTCCATACCTAAATGGCTAGGTGCCATAGTAATGTAAACTTATAAATATCCATAAGCAAGATGTAATCAAGGTTGGCATTTGATGTAAGGTTCAACTTCTGGAGACTGTAGACATTTTGTCACTTGCAGCGTCTCATCTTCATTTTTAGCAAATACAAGCTTCTTTTGCTGTTAACTGCTCACTGCCCATTTTCCTTTGTTCTAAGCTTGTACCTGATATGTTGTGTTCTTGATCTCTTGATGTTTAGCATTAGATAACTGTCATCTTATCTTTGCGTTAGAATCTTGAATACATCACTAAATAGGTTGCTCAGGTTTCTTTCTATCTAATGCAGGAGAGCTGTTATCCTATCTTTGCATTAATAGATTAGGTTTGCAGGTTTCTATATTAGTTGCAGCTGGCCATCACATGGTTTTGTGTATCTGCTGGTGTGGTTAGTATTCTCCATATTCACCTAATATCTAAAACGGTGAGCATTGGTGGTCTAAAGCCTTGTAGTCTGAGGGTGTTCATGCATGTCTAGAGTGAAACAAAGTAGAAGTGGTTATCTGGTTTGAACCAAACCATCATTCCTTCCATTAAACCTTGCAACAATAGTTGAATTTATATGTTACCAAGCATCTTCGAGCTACAACCTAGGAGAGTTTCTTGGAATCCTAGCATAATTGGCGCCATTGCCGGGGAGAGGAGATTGAAGCTCAGCTTCCCTGGGAGAATGACACAGATCCAACTTTGATGATAGACAAAGTATGGAAACATTTTTGGTTGTAATCATCTATCTGGCGACTCTACTGGAGGACTAACGTTTTGGTGACCCCACATCACAGTTCTGGCTCAGTTTGTGAGGCATAATCGGAGAAATCCTCAGAAATCACCAGTTGACCTAGTGCCTGACCCTGAAAAGATTGTTAAGCAGAGAAAGATATCACAAAAAGGAGCATTAGGATCAGGTAATCCTAAACAATCTTATGTATCTCTGCCTGAAAGGTTTGTAATAGAGCAGCTACATGTTGAAAATATAGCCTGTAGTACTAGCAGTGAAGAAATATTTTCAGAGATTCATAAAGTTCCCTATTCAGTAAAGTCCCCTTCGGATATTAACCCACAGAAAACCTTCCCTATAGTCCATCGGTTTCCTTTAACCTTGTCATTCATTTCTCAACTTTTTATCATCCAAACTGCCAGTACCCTTCCATCTACCCTAGCCATGGCAAGCCCACAAGCACCCACCAAAATGGAAAGAATCATAGCTGCTAGGTACGGATCCCTGGTCCTGCCTATTCCTTTGAATGCCATGCCTACAGGAGAATATCAGAAATACATGCCTAAGTTCACTGGGACAGAGGGAGTAACAACTGAAGAACACCTTGAGTCTTTTTATAGCTATGCTGATAACCTAGATATCAGTGAAGATGATGTGTGGATGAGAGTATTTGTCCAAAGCCTTGATGGAGAGGCTAGAAAGTGGTTCAGAGAGCTGACCCCTAGGTCTATAGCAGACATTGAAGCATTAGATGATGTGTTTTTAAAGCATTGGGGAGATAAGAAAGACCTACTTTACTACCATACTGAGTTTGGCAACCTAAAAAGGGAAAATGGGGATTCATTGTCTGATTTTAATAAAAGATTCAATCGTATGTATAGCAAGATACCAGCTGAAGTCAAGCCTATCCCCACCTCTGCTAAACTCACCTATGCCAATGCCTTTGATTCTGATTTTTGCCTGCTATTAAGAGAGAGAAGATGTGCCTCTCTAGCTTAAATGCAAGATGCAGCCTTGGAGGTGGAATCCAATATCATGGCTGCAGAGAAACTCAAAGGACATGCCGATAGAAGGAGGCAGAGAGGTGAGTCTTCCTCTTCTTCTTCATCTTCAGAAGCCAAAATAGACAAAATGACTAAAATGATAGAGTCATTGGCTACTGAAATATCCAAACTGAAGGTCGAGTAGAGTTCTGGGAAAGAAAGGTGGTGGGCTCCAGTATTGTAGCAATAATGCTACAACTCCTGGAGCTTCCTATCTCTAATTTTATCAACCCGGTAGTTCGTACAAACTTGGAAGCGACAGTGCTGTATGCACAAGTACTAGCTCTTGTCGCAGCTGTCACTTGGTCAGCTGGCACAAGTCCGCTAGGGCTCAAGCCAACTTCTATATGCTCACAGAAGAAGCTTTATGAATGATGGACAAAAGCTAACTCAAAGGAGACTAGTCTAATTGCAGAAAGAAACTGAAGCCACTAAAGCATGAAAACCCTAGTAAACCCTAATTTGACTAGCTAGGCCCTTACAATGCAAAACTGTGAATGAAACTACTACCAATAATGCCATTACTTGCAGTGAGCTGAAATACATGCATCTAAGCTACTTGCATCTGAAAAGACATGTTTTTGTATTTTTTCATTAAGTGGTTGGATTTATTGTGATGATGCTTTTGATTAGGGTTTGGTTGTGCAGGAGCGGTTTGAATGGAAGGAAAGCATGGGCAAGGTCAGGATGGCTAGGGGAGGTCCCAGAGGGTCTCTAGCATCAGTCCTCAGAAGTCTACCACGTTCGGATGCTCAGCAACCGAGTTTGCAGGCTTCTACAGGAAGTCTGCAGGGGATCCTACAGGAAACTCATGGATTCTACAGGAAGTCTGTGCAATTCTACAGGATGTTCGATTGTGGGAGTTTTGGGAGATGGTGAAGTGTTGGAGTGGTGTGGGAGGATAGGTGAGATGGATATGGAACTGGTGATGGCTCAGGAGCAGAGAAGTCAGATGGAGGAAGAGTGCATGCAGTGGGTTGATGGCTGGAAGGATGGGATCAACGAAAGGTTAAGTAAATAGAGCTATGTGAGTAATGGGAGAGCTGGAAGGTAAACGAGCTGAACAGAGGTCAAGGATGTGGCTTTAGGCGTGGTCAAGACGAAGAAGAAGGAAATGGAATGATGTGGAGCAGTGTAATTAAAACAAATTGTCTATGACTGTCACCCAAAACGAGAACTCTTTAACCTATGTTAACTGTGCCATTAAACCTATGAACAGCAATGGAAAACCGTGAAAAGAAACTCGTGCATGGAAGTGGAATGTAGAAGTATGGTTCAATATCAAAAGTGCATGGATGGATCTTCAATGAAAACGACTATGTTGCAGCTTGCATGGAAGTGAGAAGAACTGCGTTTCTTTTTGGTGGTTGATATGGACTGCACCCCAATCCCTAAGCAGAGATGGCAGTGAGCTCTAACAACCTTTTTCTGGAGCTCCAATAAATTATAACGATCCTCTTCTAACCTAAGCAACTGGAAGCAAATTCACCATAAACTAATCCTATTCAATCTCATGAAAAAGACTAAATTAACAGACTGTAAATTCGAATTGCATGTTAAAGCAAAGACTCAAAGTGCTGGAACGAAATGCAAATAACATTACAACACCGAGGAGATCTATTGCTCTCAGGTTGGGCCCTAACCTGAGAGCTATAGCTCCCTTAGAAACTCAGAATGAGATCAAAATCTGCCTGCCTTTAGTCATAACCAAAAATCTGATGTCATGCCAAAACTGGCTTACAAAAAGAACCAACACCGAGCTGTAGCTCGTACTTCCAAATTACAAGAGTAATGCAAAAGTTCAAAAAAGCTCCTATCCAAGGCTACGGCCTCAGTATTTATGCAAAATGATAGTCCAACAGGTTTCCTTGATTTGTGGAGCTCGACTGTCCAACTGAAGGTTAAACTGCTGATCCTGTAGAACAGTTGTAACTGCGGTTCCTGTAGAACAGTTGGCTGCCTCTAAACTCGGTGGGGAGATTGGTTGGAGCTTGGAGCTATGGTGGGAATCATGAGGAAGGTCCCCAAGACTGTGGACATCCTCTCCTAAAAACCAACAGTGCCACCTCACTGTCTCCTTGTCTCCTTTCTCGTGGTCTTTGCTCCCTTTTAATGCCAAAAACCTAAAATCATCATGTATTAGTCACGTAGATAGAATGCCTACCCTTCTTCCTACAAACAACACGAATAAACCAAGAAATGGATGCATAAGCAATAAAAAATGAATGGTTTGAGCAGAGCAAGTAGGCCAAATGAGCCCAAATTGTACCAAAAATTGGGGCTCATCATCACCCCCCAGCTAAACTATTTGCTCATCCTTGAGCAACTTTGCTCTGGCTCCTCGTCTTTGGCCGAGAACTAGAGCCCGGATCATGCTTTTCCTTTCCTGTTTTTGGCGGCCCTGCCTTTTCTGCCGAGGGTGGCGCTTCTTCCTTTCCTATTTTTGGCGGCCCTGCCTTTGCTGCCCCTGGTGGTGACGAAGGTGGTGCTTCTTCCCCCTTCCCCATTTCCTTGAGCCGGGCTTCGGAAGGCGATTGGCCTATTTTTCGTGTCCAGGAAGTTATTTTTGGGCTTCCCTTCTCAGGGGTGGCTGATGTTTTAGAGGGGGTTCTTGCACTGGGTGAAGTAGGGACATCCCCTAAAATGGTTTGGCTGCTGGGTGGAGGCTGTGGCTTGCCTGTGGTTATCCTCTTGCTTCTCCTGGCTTCAGATGGTAGAGGGGTCTCCCTCTCTCTCTTCTCCTTCGGCTTTGGAGGTGTACTGAGGGCGGCCAGTGCCACTGCTGCCTCCTTTTCGAGAATACCAGCCTTCTCTTTCTTGAGTTTTGCTCTCTCAGAGCTCCTTGTAGAGGGCCCCTCCTTTTCAGATTTCGGGCTTCCTGTAGAAGACCCTGCTTTGCCCACTTCCGGGCCTCCTGTAGAAGATTCTTTCTTTCCCGATTTTGGGCTTCCTGTAGAAGACCCGGCTTTAGCCACTCCCGGGCTTCCTGTAGAAGCCCCTGCTTTGGTAATCTTCGGGCTTCCCGTAGAAGGTCCTTTCTCTGTCTTCAGGCTTCCTGTAGGAGCCTATTTCTCGATGACTTTCGGGCTTCCCGTAGAAGCCTTTGTCTCTGTTTTTGGGCTTCCTGTAGAAGCCTTTGTCTCTGTTTTTGGGCTTCCTGTAGAAGCCTTTGTCTCTGTTTTTGGGCTTCCTGTAGAAGCCTGTTTCTCAATGATTTTCGGGCTTCCTGTAGAAGCCTTTGTCTTTGTTTTTGGGCTTCCTGTAGAAGCCTGCTTCTCAATGATCTTCGGGCTTCCTGTAGAAGCCTTTGTTTTTGTTTTCGGGCTTCCTGTAGAAGCCTGTTTCTGCTTCCTCGTAGACACAGGTGTCTCCACCTCTGCTTGCTTGCCTGCCTGAGTTTTGCTTTTTGCTTTGGTTGCAGGTGCTGTTGAGGTACTTGGGCTGACGTGGACCACCTCAGCTTTGTCCATTCTGCTCTTCATCCTCTTTTCTCTTGCTGACAAGATAGGTGTGCCACCTTTTCCTTTGTCCTCCTTTTCCTCATGCTTCTTCCTTTGTTCTTTCTTCTGTACTGTGGTCGGGGTCTTCTGGCCTTCTTCTCTCTTTCCCTCGGCCACTGCTTCTTGTTCCTCACCGCTGGAGGAACCCGTTTCTTCGATCAACATTTTAATGTCCCCATCTTTTGTCAAATTCCGGAAGGATTCCCATGAGAGGGGAACCTTATATGAATGCAGCGCATCCTCCACAAGAAGCTTGATCAACCCATGGTGGGCTATCTGATTTGGTATGCCCTCTTTTAGCTTTGTGGCACACTCCATTAGAGACTGCAATAGGAAATAAGGGATGCTCAGTTTTTGTTCTACAGGAAGATCAATTCAGTGCCTCAATTCAGTGAGCAGCCGAAAGTGATATGCATACACGATGCTAAAACGGCCTTCACAAGTGATATATTTCATGATTTGCAAACTGACTTCATTCCATGGTGGCAACAGGCTCGTTCTTCGCACCCCATTTTTGTCCTCCGAGAATTCTTCCTCAGGTGGAAAGAATTCTTTCTTTGCCTGCTGGCTCAGCTTTCTTTCTTCCTTATCCCACGGCAAACCCATAGGAATTTCTGTGATCCGACTGATATGTTGCGGGGTGAGCTTGAGGCTTAGACCTCTGAAGTTCACTGTGGCCAGTGTCTGGGATTTAGGCTTCAGAGCCTGCAAGAATTCTTCGGCCACTTCATCATCGTAACCCTGCAACTTATCACAAAAAGACATCCATTGTGCTCTGGTGAAGAGCTCTACCACTGCCGGGTTTTCCCTTAATTTGGTTGAATCAGTGGGTTCCCGTCTTATAAACCCACCCGGCATGATGAACACGGTTGTTTTAATTAAAGGTGGCAAATGCGAAAGAGATTTGGTCTATTAAGACAGAGCATGCACATAATCCACAAAATTCAACACAGTCTACTTATACTGACATCCTGTAGAACGACAGCATAGGCACAGCAAACAACAATTTCACCGATATCTTTATGACCAGACTGTGGACGATGGTCTTGCCACTCTTACTAACCAGTTGCATGAAGAGTTCAGGGTTACCTCTTTAATTGGCCACCTTTTTTCGTGAGGCACCCGCTTCCCTGTAGAAGACTGCGTTCCTGTAGAGACTGCGTTCCTGTAGAACTGCGTTCCTGTAGAAACTGTGTTCCTGTAGGAGCAGTGCGCAAATTTCGGGGAGGACTGTAGTTGGCCTGCGCTCGAGGTGTGCTTCACCGGTGTTCTGGTAGCCAACAGCTCGGCGTATCAAAGTGCAGAGGAGATCAGAATAGCCACCCGAGTTTGAAGTGGTGGTTGATAAATGCATGCGCATGATCTAGCCGATTAGATTTTGAATCGGCGCAATCCGTGGCGCGGGGGGTGAGCTGTCCCCGCCGGACCGTTGGGCGATGTCATCCATCATTCGCCTGCGTATTCACTTGCTGCCGCATCCATTCCCACAGATCTGCCGCTGCCTTTTCCTGTTAAACTCTTGCTTCCGACGGGAGTTTTCTCACGTGCGTGCCGCTCATTCTCTTTGTCGTGGCCGCCACCCAAACATCCAATTACACCATAACTAGCCGACGTGGCCAGTCGACTGGCCATACGGCCGCTCAACCATTCACTTTTACGCCATGCAAGCAATTCAAAGTAAAATTCATGCGATTTGATGGAAGGAAGGGTCGAGACACTTACCTGCGTGGCTGCACACGATTTTTCCAGTCTTTGGACGATGGTGAGTGGATCTACCTGCTGCATGCGAACTTACACAAACCCGGAGGCTCGTGGTTACAGGCTGCCGACGATGGAGTGGATGCTTGGGTTTCATGCGCCCGCGTTTCATTGCAGATGGCGGTGCTGTGAATGGTATCCACTCTAGCAGGTTGAACTGTTACAGGATTCCCGCGAGGTGTCTCGTAACAGTTCTTCCTCCTTGGGTGCATGCTGCACGATGGAGGATCTGGCCTTTCAATCATGTTCCCGGAGCTTCTGATGCCTGTGGTATGAGATCTCAGCATTTGTTTATCTTCGAAAATGGATTTTCCCGTGAGAACTCATCGATCTGCTTTGTTGGTGCAGGGAACTTGGTTGCATGTCGACAAGGATGGTGGAGCAAGGTGACAGCAATGTGCAAGGGTGCCCACAGAGGCTTGCATGCATCCAAACCAATCCATAGTCGCTAAATCTCCTTTTAAGATGAATTCTGGGCCGTCCCAAACTTCTACAGGAAGTTTCCTGTAGAACACAAAGCTTCCTGTAGAAAGTTCGGGCTTCCTGTAGAAAGTCTGCACTTTCCTGTAGAAAATCCGCGTCTTCCTGTAGAAAGACTGCATATTCCTGTAGAAAGACTGCATCTTCCTGTCGAGGACTCAAACCATGATAAAATTGCACATACCTTGAAAAAAACATGGGTACCCTTGGAGGAGGTGCTGGTGAGGTCTCTTGACAGCATGATAAGGACCCTTGGCTTTGAGTTGAAGGGCTTCCTCTCCTCCATAGAACATCTGCAACCTGCATGCAATTTTACCATATTTTGCTTATTGTTTTTTTTTTTTTTTTTTTGAAAGATAACAGGGGCGCCTCAAAGAGGTTTTCACCCATGCCATCTGCCCTGAGCGCCTCAGAGAGGTTTTCACTCAAGGATCTTTTTCAAACCTTTTTTTTTTTTTTTGAAAGACAATAGGGGCGCCTCAATGAGGTTTTCACCCCTACCACCTGCCTTGGGCGCCTCAGAGAGGTTTTCACCCAAGGATCTTTATTATTATTATTATTTTTTTATATATATATATCCCTCAGGGTATGCCAAAAGCAGAGGCAGAACCCTTCTCTAGGACCAATACAGATTTCTCCACAGTTTTGATGAACTCTTGTCTTGAGAGAGGTCTTCTGTAGATCTTCAATCGATGCCCATTGACAAGCATGGGAATGGCTTCCTCATCAATGGTTCGAATGAGGACAGATCCATTGTCATGGCATTTCTCCACTGCATATGGTCCTAGCCATCTGGTTCTCAGCTTCCCCTTGAAATCTTTGTATCTGGAGTCATACAAAAAAGCCCAATCTCCTGGATGAAATTGCTTGTCATGGAGATGTTGGTCATGCCACACCTTTCTCTGAAGTTGAACCACTTCTGAGTGAAGGAGGGCCTGCATTCGGTGCTCATCCAGGCCATTCAGTTGCAGTAGCCTTTCTTGTTGTGCATGGCTGAGATCTAGGTCTAGCTGAGCTGCCATCCTTAAAGTGTTGTATTCAAACTCAATGGACAGCAAAGCTTTCTTCCCATAGACCAGCTCATACAGTGTGAAGCCGGTGGTGGTCTTCCAAGTGGTGTTGTAAGCCCATGTGGCTTCAACCAGGCAATCTTCCCAGTCCTTTCTGCTGCTGCTCACCACCTTAGTCAAGATCCCTTCTAATGATCTATTGGTGACTTCCACCTGCCCATTTGCTTGAGGGTGATAAGGGGTGGAAGTCCTATGCTTGATCTTGTGATGAGCTAGTAGATCTTCAACCAGGTTGGAGGTGAACTGGCTCCCTTGATCGGTGACCAGCTCTCTTGGATAGCCAAACTTATAGAAGATGTTTTCTCTTAGGAACTCGGACACCTTTTCTTCTGTTGCTGCTTTGATTGCTTTGGTCTCTGCCCACTTTGTCAAATAGTCAGTACACACAATGATGTAAGTCCTTTGCCTCGAAGAGGGGTTGATTGGGCCCACAAAGTCCATGCCCCACTTCTCAAATGGCTCAAGAGTCACTTGAGGTTGGAGAGGCATCTCATCCCTTTGGGTCGGTTTCCCCATTCTTTGGCGTTGGTCACACTGACTGACATATCTTCTGACATCTTGATGAAGTGTGGGCCAATAGTAGCCGGCCTGCAGGATTTTGAAGGAAGTTCTCTTTGCTGCAAAATGTCCTCCACAAGGCCCATCATGACAAGTGAGGAGGATATCAAAGACTTCCTCCTCCCTTACACAACGCCTTAAGATCTGATCGGGGCCAAGCTTGAACAGATTGCCCCCGATCCAAGTAAATGAGGCACTTTTTCTGATGATTTTGCTCTTCTCTCTGGAAGATAGGTGTGGAGGGAACTGTGCTGAAACAAGATAGTTTGCTATATCAGAAAACCATGGAGAGAGTACTGAAATAGCAAACAAATGTTCATCGGGCATCTGGTCATCCACTGTTCCATCCTCATCTGCAAACAAATCCAATCTAGATAAAAAGTCAGCAACAACATTTTCTCTACCTGGTTTGTCAACAATGGTCAAATCAAACTCCTGCAATAAAAGTAACCATCTAATAATACGAGCATTCACATCTGGTTTATTCATTAAATATCTAATAGCAGCATGGTCAGTATGTACAAAGGTCTGGTAACCAGTAATATAATGTCGGAACTTGTTCAATGCATGGACCACAGCCAAGAATTCTTTCTCGGTTACAGTGTAATTCAGCTCAGCTTTGGACAAGTTTTTGCTAACAAAGTAAATGGCATATGGAAGTTTTTGCTCAACTTGTCCTAAAGCTGCACCTATGGCTTTGTTCGAGGCATCAGTGTGGATGTGGAAAGGTAGGGCCCAGTTTGGACCTCTCAGGATTGGGGCTGACACCAACTTGTCCTTCAATTCATTTAAAGCCCTCTAACAATCGTCAGTCCAATTAAACTCCACATCTTTTGCCAACAGGCCAAACAATGGCGAGGCTAGCTTGCTGAAATCTTTAATGAATCTCCGGTAGTATCCTGCTAATCCCAAGAAACTCCGGACATCCCTTACCTTTTGAGGAGGTGGAACCCTCTTGATGAGAGCAATTTTGTTAGGATCCACCTGCAACCCTTGACAAGAAATGGTATGGCCTAGCACGGTCCCTTCAGTCATTAGGAATTCACATTTTTCAGGACTAAGGGACAAGTTCATCTCGGTGCATTTGGTTAGGACTTTTCCCAGGTTGGACAATGCTTCCTGGAAGTTGGCCCCATAAGGAGTAAAGTCATCCATATAGATTTCTACTGCATCATGGACCAGCTCCGAGAAGATGCTCAAGACAGCTCTCTGGAAGGTAGCAGGAGCATTGCATAGCCCAAAGGGAAGGACTCGATAGGCAAAGGTACCCCAAGGACAAGTGAAGGTGGTCTTATCTTGGTCTTCCGGGCTGATTTGGATTTGGTTGTACCCGCTAAACCCATCCAGGAAAGAGAAGAACTCCTTTCCTGCTAGTCCATCCAACACTTGATCGATGAAAGGTAGAGGGAAATGGTCCTTCTTGGTAGCTTTGTTCAGTTCTCGGTAGTCCACACAGATTCTCCATTTCCCATTTTTCTTGGGAACCAACACTAGAGGGGACACCCATTCACTATCTGAGATGGGGTAAATGAACCCGGCATCCAACAGTTTTTGCAATTCTTCCTTGACAATGTCCTTAAGGGCTGGATTCATTCTCCTCTGAGGTTGCCTAACCGGTTTACAATCCTCTTTGATGTATATATGATGGGTACAGACCGAAGGATGGACTCCTTTCATTTCCTTATAGCTCCAAGCAAAAGCATCTAGGTGGTTGGCCAACAGACTACACAACTCCTTTTCCTGGGAAGGAGATAGGGAGGAGCTGATCTTCAATGCTTTCTCAGGGCCGAACTCCACATTCTTGACTCTGGGAGTAACAGGGTTGGTTGTACAAAGATCCACTAAGGTGCTGGCTTGGGCATCCTCCACCAATTTCTCTAAGGGTAGTGCACTGGAAGGTGGATTCTGGATCAAGGTCTCGATCAAGTCATCCTCGGTTGGGGGGTCTCTTCTAGTGGTATCTAAGGTGCACAGAGGTGCTGAGTACACCTCGTCTTCCTCTCCTTCTTCCAACCAGAGTGGTAAGTCATGCTCTAAGGAGGGTTGGGCAGGAGGGTATAGGACTAGCTGCTTGGACATGGGACCATTTTTGATGGTCATGTTTCCTGCACGACAACTTATGTAAGCATCTGCAGTAGCTAACCAAGGCCTTCCCAAAATGAGAGGATATCCAGTAAGCTTGGCCTTTGGTTGCAGAACCAGGAAGTCTGCAGGGTATTCCCAAGAGTCAATAGAGACCAAGACATCCTCCACAATCCCTTCGGGAGTCACGGTGGAGCAATCTGCTAATTGCAGTACTGTCGAGGTCTTCCTCAAGGAACCCTGAAGATTAAGTTTAAGCATGGTATCCTTGGTCATCACATTAATGGCAGCCCCCAGATCAATCAAGGTGTGAGGTATAATGGTGCCATTGATGTGAACATCTACTACAGGACTTCCAGGATCTAGGTACTTTGGGCAGATGACTTGTCCTAACGTAAGGTCAGACAGTTGTCCTATGACATTGATAGTTGAAGCATCTTTCTTCCGTCTGCCTGGGTGTTTGAAACACTTCTCCTTAACCAGTTTGTTGTATATTGGCACATCCTTGATGGCTTGGAGAAGTGGTATTTTTACACACAACTGCTTGAGCTAAAGGGGAACCAATTGACTAAAAAGACATATTGAGAATGACACTAAAGTTGAGAGAGATAATTACGTATACAAAGAAAGCGGACTTGAATGGATCGATTCCCATCTTAGTAACTTAGTGTAACCCGCATTCTCCTGATAACGGTTGATCCTATTCTCATCCAATATGAAATAATAGCCTTGCACCCGGGCCACCCGTAAGACAACCCAGAAGCTCATCCTCCTCTGGGTTGGGTTGTGTGGTGGCTGTTAGTCTCTCAGGAAAGGGTGGAATAACCTTCGGTTCACTTTCCTGTTTATCTTCCTCATCCTCTGGGGGAGGAGGTTGGCGATCTGGTAGAGTCTTTCCAGATCGAAGATTGATCTCCTGGATCTCCACAGCATAGGTAGGGCATGAGGTTTCCCCAGTGTATACCTGCTGGGCCTGTCTATTGTTGGGGTTCGGGTTCGGTTGAGCAGGCATTTGAGGTTTCCTTGGAGGAGCAGGAGGTAATGGCTGAGGTTGAACTGGTGGTGGAGGCAAGATGGCAGGAGGAGTGTTGTATTGGGGCCTCCACCCCGACTGAGGTGCATTCCATTGAGGCTGAGGCTGGGCATGTGAGTGATATGAATGAGAAGTAGGTTGAGTGGGGTACTGAGGTGGATAAGACCATGGAGGAGGCATGGACCATGAAGGATGAGCAGGGGGACCCCAGGAAGGCATAGGAGTCGATTGGTTGGGGCTGTAATAAGCTTGAGATGCCCCTTGCATCCCCTGCTGATAAGGTCTAGATCCCTGTGGCCTCCTTTGGTTGAGGTAATAGAGAGGTTCAGTGGGAGCTTCTGTCCCTTGGTACATGGCTTTAAACCCAGGTAAGGTTGGACACTGATTTGTGGGATGGTCCTCCTCACAAACGAAACACACTTCAACCGAATGCAATGGACATTCGTTCTTCGGGTGTCTCCTTGTGCACCTAGGGCAGAAGACAGCCAAGGCTCTCTCAGCTTCTTCTTTCTTTTGCTGAATCCTGAATGTGTCAAGCTGCATGGCAATGATCTGTCTCACCTCACTCTTAAGATCTTCTAATTGATTTGCAAGCTCATGTTTGGAGAAAGGGACACTCGTTGAGAGGTGGTTTCCTCTACCTCGTTTCCGAGCTGCCCTGGAGTGGTTTCTAAAAACAGTCTTGATGTCCTCATAAGGCAGTTGGTAAATGTCCCCCCCAGCTAACATGTGAAGGGTATCTAAGAGGTCTTCAGGGACTCCTCGGAGCAGGACCAACTTGAGGGATTCAGGGTCAAGTGTGCACCTGGCCCGCTTATAGCTTAGTTGGAACCTCTCCTCATAATCCTCTAAGGACTCATCATTTCCCATGGTCATCCGAAAGATTTCCCCCTTTGTTTCCTTGGACCTATAGTAATCCCGGTACTTGGTATTGAAAGCTTGTTGCATCTGAGCCCAAGTGGTGATACTATTCCCAGGTAAGCCCATGAACCAGCGTAATGTTGCATCCTTAAGAGTGGAAGGGAAAAGTTTCAGCTTTTGCTCATCTTCAGTATAGTCATAGGTTCTACAAAGGACAACAAACTCAAACAGGAAGGTATCCGGGTCTTCAGTGGTCAGCCCATGGAAGTGAGGTAAGGCGGAGGGGCTAATGTTCTTCATTTTCATCTCTCCATTGGTCTCTCGGATGGGGAAGGCACCTTCTATTCTCTCATCTTCTCTTCTATTGTCAGCCATAGCTTCAGATGGAGTGGTCTCTAACTCTTCTTCTACTATAGGATCTTTGTATATCTCAGGATGTTCACCTATAGGTTCCTCTGGGTCACTGTCACCAAAGAAGAGAGAAGGGTGACTAAGTGATGTGGTGGGGGTGTTTGGTAGGAATTTGCCTGATCTATCTCGGTTCCTACGAGGCATGAAATGGAAAAGACTTTCTTTTTCTTTTGATTGTTTTTGCTTTGCTTTTCTTTTGGTACCTGCAAAACTGAGACAGATTGATCTACACTAACTATGAAAGATGCAGAATTAAACTGAAAGCAGGAAAGAACTATTCTACTTTGCTCAAATGAAATTGCAAGAATGGAAATGCTAGTCTACGCTTGCAGAAAGGAAATACTAATCTATGAAAGCAGGAAATGCTAATCTATGAAAGCAGGAAATGCTAATTTATGAAAGCAGGAAATGCTAATCTATGAAAGCAGGAAATGTCTATGCTACTTTTGCAGAATGGAAATGAAGTAAACTACTTAGCAGAAGGCAAGAGTGAGAAAGTAGAAGAAAAGCAACAATTACTAATACTCTGACGCTTCCCCGGCAACGGCGCCAAAAAGATGGTGGGCTCCAGTATTGTAGCAATAATGCTACAACTCCTGGAGCTTCCTATCTCTAATTTTATCAACCCGGTAGTTCGTACAAACTTGGAAGCGACGGTGCTATATGCACAAGTACTAGCTCTTGTCGCAGCTGTCACTTGGTTAGCTGGCACAAGTCCGCTAGGGCTCAAGCCAACTTCTATATGCTCACAGAAGAAGCTTTATGAATGATGGATGAAAGCTAACTCAAAGGAGACTAGTCTAATTGCAGAAAGAAACTGAAAGCCACTAAAGCATGAAAACCCTAGTAAACCCTAATTTGACTAGCTAGGCCCTTACAATGCAAAACTGTGAATGAAACTACTACCAATAATGCCATTACTTGCAGTGAGCTGAAATACATGCATCTAAGCTACTTGCATCTGAAAAGACATGTTTTTGTATTTTTTCATTAAGTGGTTGGATTTATTGTGATGATGCTTTTGATTAGGGTTTGGTTGTGCAGGAGCGGTTTGAATGGAAGGAAAGCATGGGCAAGGTCAGGATGGCTAGGGGAGGTCCCAGAGGGTCTCTAGCATCAGTCCTCAGAAGTCTACCACGTTCGGATGCTCAGCAACCGAGTTTGCAGGCTTCTACAGGAAGTCTGCAGGGGATCCTACAGGAAACTCAGGGATTCTACAGGAAGTCTGTGCAATTCTACAGGATGTTCGACTGTGGGAGTTTTGGGAGATGGTGAAGTGTTGGAGTGGTGTGGGAGGATAGGTGAGATGGATATGGAACTGGTGATGGCTCAGGAGCAGAGAAGTCAGATGGAGGAAGAGTGCATGCAGTGGGTTGATGGCTGGAAGGATGGGATCAACGAAAGGTTAAGTAAATAGAGCTATGTGAGTAATGGGAGAGCTGGAAGGTAAACGAGCTGAACAGAGGTCAAGGATGTGGCTTTAGGCGTGGTCAAGACGAAGAAGAAGGAAATGGAATGATGTGGAGCAGTGTAAATAAAACAAATTGTCTATGACTGTCACCCAGAATGAGAACTCTTTAACCTATGTTAACTGTGCCATTAAACCTATGAACAGCAATGGAAAACCGTGAAAAGAAACTCGTGCATGGAAGTGGAATGTAGAAGTATGGTTCAATATCAAAAGTGCATGGATGGATCTTCAATGAAAACGACTATGTTGCAGCTTGCATGGAAGTGAGAAGAACTGCGTTTCTTTTTGGTGGTTGATATGGACTGCACCCCAATCCCTAAGCAGAGATGGCAGTGAGCTCTAACAACCTTTTTCTGGAGCTCCAATAAATTATAACGATCCTCTTCTAACCTAAGCAACTGGAAGCAAATTCACCATAAACTAATCCTATTCAATCTCATGAAAAAGACTAAATTAACAGACTGTAAATTCGAATTGCATGTTAAAGCAAAGACTCAAAGTGCTGGAACGAAATGCAAATAACATTACAACACCGAGGAGATCTATTGCTCTCAGGTTGGGCCCTAACCTGAGAGCTATAGCTCCCTTAGAAACTCAGAATGAGATCAAAATCTGCCTGCCTTTATTCATAACCAAAAATATGATGTCGTGCCAAAACTGGCTTACAAAAAGAACCAACACCGAGTTGTAGCTCGTACTTCCAAATTACAAGAGTAATGCAAAAGTTCAAAAAAGCTCCTATCCAAGGCTACGGCCTCAGTATTTATGCAAAATGATAGTCCAACAGGTTTCCTTGATTTGTGGAGCTCGGCTGTCCAACTGAAGGTTAAACTGCTGATCCTGTAGAACAGTTGTAACTGCTGTTCCTGTAGAACAGTTGGCTGCCTCTAAACTCGGTGGGGAGATTGGTTGGAGCTCGGAGCTATGGTGGGAATCACGAGGAAGGTCCCCAAGACTGTGGACATCCTCTCCTAAAAACCAACAGTGCCACCTCACTGTCTCCTTGTCTCCTTTCTCGTGGTCTTTGCTCCCTTTTAATGCCAAAAACCTGAAATCATCATGTATTAGTCACGTAGATAGAATGCCTACCCTTCTTCCTACAAACAACACGAATAAACCAAGAAATGGATGCATAAGCAATAAAAAATGAATGGTTTGAGCAGAGCAAGTAGGCCAAATGAGCCCAAATTGTACCAAAAATTGGGGCTCATCAAAAGGCTTCCTAATACATTTGCTCCTAAAAATCCAAATCCATTCAGAAGAGAAAATGAACAATTGCAGGTCATTCAGAGGGGCAAAGAGGCCAGTGAAGAACAAAGGGTTAAGACTCCTTTCCAAAACATAGTCATGGAGGAGGAGTAGTTTGATGAAGAGGATGAGATTCACTGCATGGAAGACAAGGGCAGTGCTGCCTTTTTGACATTAGCTGCCTATGAGGAGTCATTACTCAGGGACCAGACCAGTCAAGAGTGGGACAAAGAAGCTGTTCTACAGACTGAAGACCAGCAAAGATATAACTTGAGGTCAAGAATGAGTAATGTCAAAGAGAATCTTGCCCAAAGGGTGGCTGTCCCCATAGAGTAGCAAATCAGTAAGCATAAGTGACCAACAGCTGATCCCATCATCCTCAAAACACCGGCTCAAGAGGTAAGAGGCCCTGACAAGTCCCCTTCCCCTTTCAGTTTTGAATCAGAAGTCCAGAATTTAAAAATATCTGTACCTCTGATAGAACTTGTAAAGAGTAAGGTATTTAAGAAGCACATCCTTGATGCCCTTGAGCTGAAAGCCACACAAACATCCAATAACTATGTGAATTTACAAGATGATAAACCTACAGTTGTGCTCAGCCTAATGACTGAACCTGCTGATGAAAATTCCCCATCATTTTATGTCTCCTTGACCATTCATGACAAAATCCTCCACAACTGTCTGCTGGACATAGGTGCCAGCCATAATCTGATGCCCAAAGCTGTCATGGAAGAGTTAAGCCTTGATATTACCAGACCTTATCATGAATTGTTCTCCTTTGATTCAAGGAAGGTGAAATGTCTAGGGTTAATCAAAGACTTAGCTATCACCCTAACTCAGCTGCCCATGAAGAGCATGATGATGGATATTGTGGTAGCAGATGTCCCCCCTAAGTTTGGTATGCTACTTTCCAGAGGGTGGATTAAGAGGTTGGGTGGGACATTGCAAAATGACTTGTCTTATGCCACTGTCCTAGTTTTTGGAGGAGAAAGCAGAAGACTATACAGGGAAGCTCAGCTGGCCTATATCATTAGTGATGAGAAGAATCCCACTAATCATCCCATTTACGCTATGGACACTAATTTTGGAGCATGTATTCTCCAAATTGAAGAATCCCATAGGGCCCCGATGCAGCTCAAGAAACCAGTATGCCAGGCCATGGAAGAGGAAGGGACACAGGTTTGGGATATGTTCTTTGATGGAGCCTATTCAAAGGAAACTGCAGGAGCAGGAGTGGTGCTGGTGTCTCCAAAACAAGAAAGCACACATTTGTCTTTCAAACTAACTTTTCAGGTCACCAACAATATAGCAGAGTATGAGGCTCTGATATTGGGCTTAAACGCTACCAAAGACATGGGAATCAGAGACATAAAGGTGTTTGGAGATGTTGATCTCATCATTCAACAAGTGAACAAAACGTTCCAAGCAAGGCACCCAAGGCTGAAAGCGTACAGAGATGAGGTATGGAGACTCAAAGAATCTTTTGATAGCTTTTGTATCTCATATATTCCTAGAGTTAAAAATCAACTTGCTGATTCCCTTACTGTGTCTGCTAGCATGTTCATCCCTCCCATGCCCCCTAGATTGGCTTATGAAGTCCAGATAAAATATAGACCATCCTTGCCTGATAATGCCCAGCACTAGAAATTCTTCAAGGATGATGATGAAGTAAAGAGGTTTCTGCAAGTCATTGACAAATTCTCTGAAATGAAAATTGATCAAGAGAATGAAACCTTGGAGGAATGTCCCCAACCCCAGCTAAGGAATAGAATTGGCCAAGACAATATTGTTCAGTTGCCTAGCAATCATATACTTAACGTGCTAGTGCCTCTAGAGAAGCTGTTTGACCATAAAAATGTGCCTCATAAGATTGCCCAAAGAGAAAACTAGTCTGCAGTCCATAGGCATAAAATAGGGAGTCCAGATCATCCAAAGTATATAAATCTGTCCACCCAATTGCCTACTACCCAAAGTTCTGAGTACTGCACCTTGATGAAGCAATTTGCTGATGTCTTTGCCTGGGAATACAGTGACCTTAAAACTTATGACAAAAATATCATCCAGCATAAGATCCCATTGGAGAAAGACACCATTCCTTTCAAACAGAAGCTGAGACCCATAAGTCCTTTGCTCCTCCCTCTGATTGAAAAGGAAATCAAGAATTTGTTGGTTGCCAAAATCCTAGTTCCTCTGAGGTATTCAAAGTGGGTAGCCAACTTGGTAGTGGTGAGGAAGAAAAGTGGAGAAATCCGGATCTGTGTTGATTTCAGGAACATGAACAAATGTTCCAAAAAGGACAACTATCCCCTGCCCAAGATGGAACATTTGCTGCAGAAAGTCTTTGGAGCCAAAGTTATGTCTTTCCTGGATGGATTTTCAAGGTATAACCAAGTTGTTGTACATCCAAATGACCAAGAAAAGATTGCTTTCACCACTCCTTGGGGCACTTTTATGTACTCCAAGATGCCCTTTGGGCTGATGAATGCTGGGGCTACCTTTCAGAGAGCCATGGATATAACGTTTGTAGGAGAGAAGGATAAGTTTGTCCTTATCTACTTAAATGATATAATAGTATACTCCAGCAGCCATCAAGATCATTTGCAACATTTGAAGAAAGTGTTTCTGAAGTGCAGAAGGTTGGGGATATCAGTGAATCCTAAGAAGACACAATTTGCTTTAGAAGGGGGCAAGCTTCTAGGACACATTGTTTCTGCTGTAGGTGTCAAGATTGACCCAGAGAGAGTAAAAGCGATACAGACCTTGTTTGTCCCAATATTGAGAAAGGACATCTAATCCTTTCTGGGCAAAATAAATTTTGTAAGGAGGTTTATTCCTAATTTTGCAGAATTGGTAAAACACATCACCTCTATGCTGAAAAAGGGATCAGAGATCAAATGGACCTATGCAGCAAGAAGATCTTTTGAAGCCATAAAAAGAGTTATTATGGAAGCCCCCACTTTGATCAGCCCAGCCTATAGCAAGGAGTTGATATCTTCTCCTTTGCTTCTGGTGACACCCTTGCAGCAGTCTTATTGCAGAAAGATGATGGGGATTCAGAGCATCCAGTGGCATTTTTCAATAAAACCTTAAGGGATGCTGAACTAAGGTATGATATTATCGAAAAACAGGTTTATGCTCTTATCAAATCTTTAAAAGCTTTCTGAATCTACATTCTGCACTCCAAGGTAATTCCATATGTGCCCTCTGCTTCAGTAAAGGATGTATTAACATAGCCAGATGTTGATAGAAGAAGGGCTAAATGGATTGCAAAGCTTATTGAATTCAACATAGAATTGAAGCCCACTAAGCTTGTCAAGGGCCAAGGCCTTGCTCAGCTGATGGCTGAAGAAAATTGCAAAATGCTTGACATAAATTGCATGAGCACAAAGCCAGAGGATGGACAGATAGAAGAGGCAGCAATAGGACAAGGACATGACCAATTGTTGGCTGAAAATATAGCTTCTTGTGAATGGTATTCTAGAATAGCTCAATTTTTGCTGAAGCTAGAAGTCCCTTGTTAGGGTCCCACCCTAACCCCCTTATTTATGTAGTAGGATTGAGTCATAGTTATAGTTAAGTAAAGAGTCAATAAAGCCCATATTAATAATTGTAAGTGGTTAACCCGCATTTAATGACGGGACCACAGTTAGTTGCAAATGGGCCATGGTATTAGATAGATGGTATTAATAAGACCCATGGTATTGCTCCATGGTATTGCATGTATGAGTCATATATAAAGGATAGAGACTCCCTACGAGGAGCATCATGTCTTCTTTTGTAATCGAGCTATGCTCTATTGGAGGTTGCCCCCTCGAAGAGGCAAGTGAACATTGCTCTCTACATAATAAAATACTTGCTGTTATTTCTCACTGTTCTATGTTCTGGGTATATTTATGCACATATTTGGTATTCTTGTATCATCTTGCAGGTTAAGAGCATAACAAGTGGTATCATAGCGCTTTCCAGGGCCGGTGGGATCTCCATTTCTTAGAATTTTTTTTTTGGCTAGAGACGTGTTCTAGCATCTTTAAACCACGGGATCTATCGTTGAGCGCATAAACATACGGATTTGGGGAGGCATGCACGCAGGAAATACAAGAGGTGGTCACGCTTGTTGGAATCCCTTGTAACCCCTGTGGGTACCCCTTCGAGTAGTAGCGCATTAGACAGAACCACGCACGGACTTTCTTCCAAGTACCCTCTGGGTATATCGGAAGCCCCTTAGCTCATTTGAAACCTCGCCATAGATAAACCAGCGGTCGTCTTGCTGCTACAGTACACCGAGAATAGCACTCAGAGAGATTACTCGCCCGTACAATAGGGTAGTCGGGTTGTACGGCTAAGGGTATGGTTGATCCTCCTTAGTTAGTGCCCTGAAACATTGGGCCGAGTACTACTGTCAGACCCTTATGTATATTGCGATCTGTAGCACCTGACACTTCTCGAGACCATAGTTACCTTCTCTATCTATGGATCATGCATAATCTCTGCCAGATCAGATCACGCAAGTGGGGGTTTTACAGTAGTAGCAGCAATCAGTCCCGCTGTTCAGATTTATCAGAAAGCCATTCAGATCTATTAGATCCATCAGATCCGTAGCAGAAATCTATTCCGCCGTTCAAGATCTCTCCGATCAGCCATTCATATCTCTCAGATCCATCAGATCTGCCATCCAGATTTGAGTAGTTGTGTGGGTTCCTATACCTGGGCGTGATTTTCGAAGGAATTTTGGAAGCATTGACATTTCAGAGATTAGACGACTGCAGTATTCC
Source organism: Pinus tabuliformis (assembly GCA_031772625.1). Taxonomy (NCBI): domain Eukaryota; kingdom Viridiplantae; phylum Streptophyta; class Pinopsida; order Pinales; family Pinaceae; genus Pinus; species Pinus tabuliformis. Next base: position 855,788,010 of record CM062818.1, on the reverse strand, counting down.
TAAGAAAGTAAAACTCTGTTAGGAGTTTAAAAAAAAGAAAAAAAAAGAGGAGTCTGAGACCCCCCGGAGCACTTATTGGTGACTTAGCCCATAAGAATCAGGACGACGAGCTGAGCAAGAGGGTACCATTCAATTGTAGTGCCAAAAAAATTCAGGCGGTCCCAAATTTCAAGTACATCAGATCAGTGCATGGTAGAAACTAGAGCTCAAGCTATGGCCAATGAGAAGATCGATAAACTTGAACAATCCTTGAAAGAAATCCAAGACCAGCTGGCGACAATAACTAACACACTCTCTAAGGGCAAGGCGGAAGCCCGCGAGGAGGTGTATATTGGCAATGAACATAGTGAGGGTGAGTCTAGCCACTCTCTTCACCTCTGGGGCACCCACCAACAATCTCGTCCGCGACCACCCAAGCTGGATATGCATAAATTTGATGGTTCTAACCCGGCAGCATGGGTAGCACAAATGGAGTAGTATTTCAATCTGAATTACATCTTGGATAATGAGACTCAGCTTATGGTAGGGAGCATGTACTTGGACAATGAAAGATGGCAATGGTGGCAATGGCATCAACGTTGCAATGGAAGGCCCTTGACTTGGGACACCATGACTCTGCTTTTTTGGGTCGTCTCATTAAGCTCCGATAGACTGGCACAGTGGATGAATATATTACAGCCTTTGAAGCCTTAGCTTTCCGCACTATGGGTCTCTAAGATGAGTTCTACACGGAATGTTTTATCAGTGGTATTAAGGAGGCCATACAAGCTCACGTCCGACTGCACCACCCTCCCACAAGGTTGGAGGCTTGCAAGGTAGCTCGTAAAGTTGAACGTGCATTAGCGGCCTAGTCCAATCGCCCAAATTTCATCGCCAAGCGTCGCCCCCCACAAGCTCACAACACTACTCAAACACTTAAGGTTCAAAAGGTGTCATCTACAGAAATGGCAGAAAGACGAAAGCAGGGATTATGTTACTACTGTGATGAAAAATACTCCCCTGGTCATAAATGCAAGGAGCCCAAAGTCTTTCAAATTGATGCCACTGATCACAGCTCATCGGAGGAAGCCCAACCACTTGAGGAACTTGAGGAGGAAGAAGAGGACAACCAGAAGGACAATGTCCCTGACGAACCAGTTATTTCACTGCATGCTTTGGCAAGGATTTCTTCACCTCAAACTCTCAAAATCAGAGGGTTTATTAAGCATCGCCAGTAGTAGTCCTGATTGATAGTGGAAGTACACATAATTTTATCCATCAAAAAATCGCGGAAGCAGTGCATTGTTTTGTACGAGTAGTTTCTAACTTCCAAGTCCAAATTGCGGATGGGGGAACAATGAAATGTGACGGCCGTTGTGAAAATGTCAAACTTCAAATGGGTGATTATCAGTTGAAGACCCACATGTTTGCCATACACATGGGAGGGTGTGACATTGTCCTCGGTGCTGAATGGCTTCGCACACTTGGGCCAATCACAATGGATTTCCAGGAGTTATATATGAGCTTTAAGCAGAACGACTAAACACATACCCTCCGCAGACTCCAGGCAGGAGCTCCCTCTATCATCAGCTCACATAGGATGGAAAAATTGTTAGAAAAGGGCCATCATGGAGTTATAGCTCAATTTAATGCCATCGAGGCCGTCGAAGCCAATTCTCTTTCGATTCATCCTAAGATGCAACAGATTTTAAATAACCATCTGCCAGTCTTTGAAAAGCCTCATGAGCTTCCACCCTCGAGAGGGGAACATGATCATAGCATCACTTTGGTCCCAGGGGCCCAACCACCAAATGTGCACCCATATAGATATCCGTTCGCCCAAAAGAATTAAATAGAAAAAATATTCAAGGAACTTTTGGAAGCAGGTGTCATTCATCCCAGCATTAGTCCTTATTCATCGCCGGTGGTCATGGTGCTCAAGAAAGATGGGGAATGGTGTATGTGTCCAGACTTTAGGGCCCTCAATAAGTTGGCAGTCAAAGATAAATTTCCCATCCCGATTGTTGATGATTTGCTGGATGAACTAAATGGGGCTCAATTCTTCACCAAGCTGGATCTTTGCTCAGACTACCACCAAATTCGCATGAAAGAAGTCGACATTCCAAAGACTGCTTTCAGAACTCATGAAGGCCATTATGAGTTCTTGGTCATGCCATTCGGTCTTTGTAATGCCCCATCTACTTTTTAGAGCCTTATGAACCACCTCCTCAAACCATATCTCAGAAAATTTGTCCTTGTTTTTTTCGATGACATCCTCATCTACAGTTGCACTTGGGCCGCACATCTTCAGCATGTAGATCTGCTCTTGCAACTGATCCACAAGCATAAATTATTTGTTAAGATGTCCAAGTGTTCTTTTGGCATGGAAGAAGTTGAGTATTTGGGCCACATTGTGGGGCGTGAAGGTGTCAGGGTGGGCCCCAAAAAGATCCAGGCAATGCAGGATTGGCCTCAACCTAAGACCTTGAAGAGCCTGAGAGGATTTTTGGGTCTCACGGGCTACTATTGCAAATTTGTCCGCAATTATGGTCGCATTGTGAAGCCCCTCACTCAACTCCTCAAGAAAAATTCATTCCTCTGGAATTATGAAGCACAATAGGCCTTTACAGCTCTCAAAAATGGCACGTGTTCCACTCCAGTCTTAGCACTACCAGACTTCACAAATCTTTTATCATTGAATGTGATGCTTCGGATACGGGTATTGGGGCGGTCTTAATGCAGGAAGGTAGACCCTTGGCCTTCACAAGCCAACAACTAAGTGGGAAGAATCTGGGACAATCTACCTATGAGAAGGAAATGATGGCCATCTTACATGCAGTAGATACCTGGCGACCTTACTTATTGGGGCGACGTTTCCAAATCCGCACAGACCATCACAGTCTTAAATATTTTTTGGAGCAACGCCTATCCTCACCATAACAAAATAAATGGCTCGCTAAAATTCTATGATATGATTATGAGATCATTTACAAGAAAGGGCACAAAAATATTGTAGAAGATGCATTATCTCGCCAATTTGAGGAGGAAAGTACCCTGCTCGCAATTTCCCTTCCCATTCCAGAATGGATTGAAGAAGCTCGCAGGGAATGGTTTTCACATCCCAGGCTCTCCCAACTCATTACTCAATTGTAGGCGGATCCAAATTCCACCAAGGGCTACTCGTGGCAGGATGAGATTCTTCGCTACAAGGACAGAGTCGTAATATCACCAACATCCACCCTCAAAATCCGCATTTTGGTGGAGTTTCACTCATCCCCCACTTCAGGACATTCAGGTTTTCAGAAGACGTATGCTCGCACTAGAAGATCATTTTTTTGGACAGGCATGAAAAAGGATATTCTTACTTTTGTAGCGGAATGCGATGTCTGTCAGCACCACAAAGGGGAGATAGTCAAAGCACCAGGCACATTACAACCATTGCCCATCCCGGCATCAATATGGACGGAGGTTTCTATGGATTTCATTACAGGTCTTCCAAAGTCAGGAAACAAGTCAGTCATTATGGTGGTTGTGGACCGACTTTCTGAGTATGCTCATTTTTGCGCCCTAAACCACCCTTTTACACTAACTTTGGTCACTCAAATTTCATGGATTAGATCTTCAAATTGCATGGCATGCCACTTCTATTGTGTCTGATCGTGACCCGATCTTCACCAGTAATTTTTGGCAGGAACTCTTCAGGCTACAAGGTACCCAACTAAAACTCAGTACTTCCTATCATCCACAAATGGATGGTGAAACTGAAGCAGTCAACAAATGTCTGGAAACCTACCTTAGGTGTTTCACTTCAGAAAAGCAACATCTTTGGGTATAGTAGTTACCTCTAGCTGAATGGTGGTATAACACCAACTATCATGCCACCACCAAAGTGACTCCCTATGAAGCAGTTTATGGTCAACTCCCTCCTTCCCCTACTTCTTATATCAAGGGGTGCTCAAAGGTGCAAGCAGTGGATCAACTCCTACAGAACTGCACAACCATGCTGGCCCATCCTAGAGAGAATATTCATCAAGCTCAAAACCGCATGAAGCAACAGGTAGATCAGCATCGCTCAGAACGCTAATTTCAAGAAGGGGATCATGTATTTTTGAGGCTGCAACCATATAAGCAAACATCACTCAAAGACAAGGGTTGTCAAAAACTATCTCCAAAATTCTACGGACCGTATCGAGTACTTCAGCGCATTGGAGAAGTGGCCTACAAGCTAGCTTTGCCACCCACTACAAAAATCCATCCAGTTTTCCATGTCTCATGCCTCAAGAAAGTGATTGGGAACAATTGCAGAATTAAAACCAGTCTACCTGAATTGGATGAAGAAGGGTCAATTTGGCTCCAACCTGAACAGGTCCTAGACACACGAGAACGGCACCTGCGTGGCCGCATGATCAAGGAAGTCCTCGTCAAGTGGAAAGACACCTCTCCAGAAGATGCAACCTGGGAACCAACCACTATTCTTCAGCAGTTTCCGCAGCTTCAACCTTGAGGACAAGGCTATTCTTAAGGGGGAGGGCATGTTAGGGTCCCACCATAACCCCCTTATTTATGTAGTAGGATTGAGTCATAGTTATAGTTAAGTAAAGAGTCAATAAAGCCCATATTAATAATTGTAAGTGGTTAACCCACATTTAATGACGGGACCACATTTAGTTGCAAATGGGTCCTGGTATTAGATAGATGGTATTAATAAGAACCATGGTATTGCTCCATGGTATTGCATGTATGAGTCATATATAAAGGATAGAGACTCCCTGCGAGGAGCATCATGTCTTCTTTTGTAATCGAGCTCTGCTCTATTGGAGGTTTCCCCCTCGAAGAGGCAAGTGAACATTGCTCTCTGCATAATAAAATACATGCTGTTATTTCTCACTGTTCTATGTTCTGGGTATATTTCTGCGCATATTTGGTACTCTTGTATCGTCTTGCAGGTTAAGAGCATAACATCCCTCCAGGCCTCAGTTCAAGCCAAGCTAGAACTATTAAGCTCAGAGCAGCTAAGTTCTGTATTCATGAAAACTTGCTTTATTGGAGGGATCCATCTGGAATCCTTTTAAGATGTCTGGACAAAGAACAATCTGTGGAGGTCATGCATCAGTTTCATTCCAGCATCTGTGGAGGACATCACTATTGGAAAACCACAGCCCACAAGATCCTTAGAGCTGGGTATTATTGGCCCACTCTGTTTTCTGATGTTTTTTCATTTGTAAGATCCAGTGATAAATGCTAGAGGTTTGAATGAAAACAGAAGTTGAAGTCCTTACCCTTGAAGCCAATACATGCCAGTGGTCCTTTCCAGTAGTGGGGCTTGGATTTCATAGGGGAAATTAATCCACATTCTAGTAGCCAACACAGATGGATCTTAGTAGCCACTGATTAATTCACTAAATGGATTGAGGCCATGCCTACTAGGAAAGTTGATCATCATGTTGTCATGAAGTTCTTGACAGAAAACCTTTTCACCAGGTTTGGCTGTCCACACAAATTAGTTAAACAATGTAGTGGCCTTCAGGGCAAAAGAGTTGGTGGACATGTGTGACTCAATGGGCATTAAGCTAGTGCATTCCACCTTATATTACCCTCAACGTAATGGTCTAGCAGAATCATCCAATAAGAGCCTGATAAAGAAAATCAAAAAGCTGCTGGAAGATAACAAAAGGAAATGGGATTCCAAACTGAAGTTTGCATTGTGAGTTGACAGGCTGGCCACCAAGAAATCCATAGGGAATTCTCTGATCAAGCTGGTATATGGCACTGAGGCTGTATTCCCAATCCAGTTGACCCTCCCTGTGGCCAAGCTCTTGCAGGGAAGAGCATAAATGAGGAAAATGAAATGGAAAAGAGGATTAGTGACTTGGTTGAAGTGCATCAAATCAGAGATTAATTGATTGAAAAATCTGTAGCATATCAAAAGAGAATCAAGGAAGCCTTTGACAGAAAGGCAAAGATGGACAATTTTCAAATTGGAGACTTGGTTCTTAAGTCGGATGCACTGAAGGAAAGAAAGGCAATCATGGGAAGTTCGATGCTATGTGGAATGGACCTTTTGTCATTGCTTAGGTCCAGGGGAAAACACTTTCATGCTGCAAAGTATGGAAGGAGAAACAGTTTTTGATGGCCCAGTCAATGGGAAATTTTTGAAAGTTTATGTTAATTAAGGCCTTTAGGCCTCAGCATTGTAAATATGTTATTTTACAAAGTTTAGTGTAGGCTTAATTAGACTCCATGCCCAATGGAACACTAGGAAATATTTCTAATCTTGTTTTTGTATGAAAGGCAGTGGTCTACGATTCTTGAAACCTCACAAGGAGGCTTTCATCCCCAGAAGGAGCCAGTGTTAGCTCTGCTATGCAGCGCTAACTTTCTAAGGTAAGAAAGAAGCATGGTCTGTTTGGTTGTGTCCAAAGGGGGCTCGCATTGGTCACTTTTCCCTTCCTCTTCCTCCACCCCGCTCACCTCTAAACCTTTCCCATTCCCTAAATAAACCTTCTAAAATCCAACAAAGTCCCTTTTGGCCCCAGCTCTAAGCGCAAAGCCAAACCAACCATAAAACCCTGCCCCTTTGGTTTCCACCGATGCGATATTGCGATGCAATCTGATTGCAATCGCATATCGCTATATGTAAAGGCCCGATCACCATTGCCATTGCCCCATGGTTTGTGCCGATTTGCCTTCACCATTGCGACCCGCCGATCCGATCATCGGTGATCGCCGATCAATGGTGTCCATTGCTGATTGCCATTTCCGCCATCCATTTCCCCGATCCAACGGTTATCCTTCTCTCTCATCCTAACTATCCGTGTACCCATGCAACCCACGTCCTTGACCATTTTGTCGCCCAAAGAAGGAGATGACCAACTCTGCCACGATCGGTTACAGTAATATCCCCAACCACCACATTAAACAGAAAGCATGGCCAAAAGGAGAAAGGACATGGCATGACTTTGTAACTGAATTTATCAGTCATGGACTCCACTGGTACAAGCACTCCAACCTCCTAAACGACAACACAGCACCTGAACAGATCGAATTCACCCACTGAAACAAGCAACCTCATTCAGAGACTCCATCAGGCAGTTAAATGCAGTTGGTGGTCAATTATGACCCCTCCATACCTAAATGGCCAGGTGCCATAGTAATGTAAACTTATAAATATCCATAAGCAAGATGTAATCAAGGTTGGCATTTGATGTAAGGTTCAACTTCTGGAGACTGTAGACATTTTGTCACTTGCAGCGTCTCATCTTCATTTTCAGCAAATACAAGCTTCTTTTGCTGTTAACTGCTCACTGCCCATTTTCCTTTGTTCTAAGCTTGTACCTAATATGCTATGTTCTTGATCTCTTGATGTTTAGCACTAGATAACTGTCATCTTATCTCTGTGTTAGAATCTTGAATACATCACTGAATAGCTTGCTCAGGTTTCTTTCTATCTAATGCAAGAGATATGTCATCCTGTCTTTTCATTAATAGACTAGATTTGCAGGTTTCTGTACTAGTTGCAACCGGCCATCACATGGTATTGTGTATTTGTTGGTGTGGTTAGTATTCTCCATATTCACCTAATATCTAAAACTGTGAGCATTGGTGGTCTAAAGCCCTGTAGTCTGAGGGTGTTCATGCATGTCTGGAGTGAAACAAAGTAGAAGTGGTTATCTGCCTTGAACCAAACCATCATTCCTTCCATCAAACCTTGCAACAATAGTTGAATTTATATGTTACTAGGCATTTCCGAGCTACAACCTAGGAGAGTTTCTTGGAATCCTAACACCTTCACTTAATTATAGTTATACAAATCTTCAACTCAACAATCCTTTCTAAAAGTCTCTATTTATTCATTTCCTTAAATGTAAAAAAACAAAAATAAATGTTATTATAAAAACATAATAACAAATTAAACTAAAATAAATGTATATTCACATTTTGTTAATCTCTCCCTAAGAAATAGTTTCTATGTATCATTATGTATGATTTTATCCAACATTTAAATATTTTAAGCTACAAAAATTTATTTTCCACATTTTTTAAAAATTGTAATTTAATTTTCTTGTTAAATTATTGTTTCTCTAACAAATTAGTAATAATATAAATGAGAAAAAACATATAAAACTTATAAAACTGGTTTTTATAAAATTTTCTATTCTGCTAGAATTGATTTTGTGATTTATTTCAGATTTTAAAAACCATAAACTAGTTCTCTTCAATGCCCCTCTCTATCGCAAACAAGTTTCATCCCTGCACAACATGTCCATTTAACCATTAGTTCAGAAAATTCTATTAAAAATAAATGCTGGAAAATATTCCTTTAAGTTTAGAATATAAATATAAATTTAAAAGTTAAAATTTAATTATGTTTATAGTATATATATATATATATATTTTGTAAGTAGCACTAATTTTATTAATGAAACAGTAAATTTATAGTGAGGCTTTGGCCTCTGCGGTGCTAGAATAGAGTTATAACAAGTTTAGACATCCAAAAGACTGATTCAAGACTGCCCACTGAGGGGAAACCAGTCCGAAAAACCGATGGAAAATGCTGCCCGCGCAGGGGTTACAACTCAAAATCCAAGAGAAACAGTTATGGTAAATTACCAAAATTGACGACATAATTTGAAAAAACATTAAAAAAAAGCCCCTAAGAATAGGAGTCGGGAATCGAAACCTGGCTGCGTTGACCCTCTAGGTGTCGTTTGGTGGAGGAGGCTCTTCCACGACTAGACACCTGTATTCATCCCAATCATCCTCAACTGCCTGCGTGCTACCAGGAATGCCTTCACCATGCTTGGCGCTATCCTGGGTGCCTTTGTGTTTGCGAGAACTAGAGCTGCTATCTGAGGCCTTCTATTTGCTAGTGACCGGCTTCTCTTGAGTCGCCTTTTGTTTGCTAGTGACCGGCTTCTCCTGAGCCGCCTTTTGTTTGCTGGTGTTCGGTTTCTCCTGAATAGTGGCGGGTTGCACAGTGACAGGATTTTTTGCAGTGGTGTGAGTCTGTTCATTTTGCGGGCGAGTCTCCTCTCTGAACGCCATAGAGACGGTGGCGATGATGGCAGGGCGATTCATGGTGCAATGGAAGCGGAATTGGGCCATTTGATGTGGCTAGTGAGGGGACACAGAGAGGTTGAGCGTCTGGGTTGCAGCATTGACACGCCGAGCTTCGATGGGTTGGACCTGACCTCTTCCATTGCGGGTGGCAGGATATCTATTGGAGAATTGGGCTGTGGACGGGGTGGAGGAAGGGGAGGACAAAAGGGTCGTCGGCTCAGAGGGGGACAAAGAGGGGGGGCGAATGGCACTGCCTTGGCTACTGCCCCGCCTGCAACGCATTCGGTGGCGGAGTCGCGGCATGGTCCTACGGGTGTGGTGGAGCTGACTGGTGTGGGCCAAAATGACGAAGGTGCTAACAGTGTGCGCAGAGGAAGAGATAGAATCAGCGCGGGAATTCACAGGGCGATTCAGGCGAGAGACAGATACCAAAATCGAGACTTTAGTTTGCAGAGTGCAGAGAACATTTTGGGAAAAATGGATTCCATCCCTTAAATCTATACAGCTCAGGAGTCGACAACGCCTCCTTGTTGTCGTGCGTGAGCTCGGCTCCGCAGCATCAGGGAGGCAGGAGCAATTCAGAGGGGGTGGGGCAGAGGTATGCAGGCTTGCCGAAGCCATGGACTTAAACTTGCAGAGGAGTCCTCGACCTGTGCACCAGAGTAATGGCGCCTACAGGTTGACGGTGGCTCGCCATAAATCATCTCGGGTGGGAACGCAGGTGGCCATGTGGCTAAGCCACCTGCCGTCCCACTGTCTAATCCGCATTAACGCGTCTTTAACCACCCGCATCTGGGGTATAGTATATAATGTTAATATAACTTTTGATTTTAATTAAATAAACTTTAGATAAGTTTCAAATAATATAAATTTATTTTTAATAGAAATTTAATTTAAATAATATATAAACATAAATTTATAAATTAATTGTAATATAAATTTAGAATTTGATTGAAAATATAAACCTGAAATACTATTTAAACAAGAGTTATATAGTATAGTAGCTAGTACTTGTAGCTTAGCTTAAATATAGTTTAATTAATCTAAAACATAATAAAGGCACAGATTTCATCACATAAATAAAATAATTAACAAAATATTGTATTGTACAATGTCATCACCAAAAATTAAGAAATATAAATAACTAATATAATTTATATTAACATATATAAACTAATATTTATCAACTTAATTGTTAAAATCTTATTTTTTCTTTAACTAATTTTTTTAACTCTTTCCCTTTTCAGGTTGGATTTATTTTTTTGGTAACATAGAAACAAATTGGATTCTCATTTTAACATGTCATCGCCTTTTCCATTTTTAGTGTCAGTGATTTCTGAGTTCATGTTTTTGGAAAATCATACTTTTCTTCCCTATAGAATTAATTGTTTCATGCTCTAAACCAGTCTTCACGGGAACCTGCCTATTTTATTTAGTAAGTAATTTTTTTTGCATGCCAGGCTAATCAAATTTATTTTGTTTGTAAAATGATAAGTAGGTAAATGCACTTCAGTTTAGTTAGAAGTCTTGCTTAAAAAAAGTTGTTTCTGTAATTCTTTTGCATCTTAGCTATATTTTAAATTGGAAATACCATCTCTAATTAAGTATTGCAAAACTATATTGTAAAAAAGTTCATTTCCCATGTTTATGGGCAGTTTATATGGCAACAATGAGAAATCTGATGTGCATGTCGTTGAATTTGATTGCAGAACTTTTTTGAGATAGATTCTATATACCATTTGTAGAATAATGTTTTATTTTTCTTCTCTGATAACATAATGAGCAAAGTGATTTTTTTCGTTGGATAAAACCAGATTCCCTCGTATTCGGTTTTTAGCCCAGACATAATTCAAGTACTCTGCTCATTGAATAAAATCAGATTCCGTTACTATTTGTAATTTTTTCCCAGAGATCACTAAAGTATTCAATACTGGATTGGTTGCTTATATAAAAGGAAAAAAAATCAATAACAGGTTTTGGTTCCGGTAAAAAAGAACAATGTCTTGTATAAAATCTATTTTATCGCTGGTTAGATTTCATAATAATGTTCGTTTTATTGTTTAGTTCTTCTTAATGCTAATTGTGATGTTTTTTAGAGTGAAATTCACGTAGGTTTATTTATTTATTAAATGGTGTTAAATTTTCCTTTGAGTTACAATTTCATGAATCTGTGTGACCTAAAAAAGAGTTTGTTAAAGCTAACTAAAATATTCATTTATATAAGATTTATATCATTTTTAAGAGTTTGGCCATTATTTATTTACTAAAATTTAGAATTTATGATTTTGTTAATCAAAATTGAATTTTCATTCCTTTAAACACGGAATTAATTTTTAAGAATTATTCAAAATAGGTCAAAATTACAATCTATTCAGATCACAATTACAATTTTGTTGGCCAAATTCCAACCGGAACAGGACATTTTCACCACCAAGTAAACTAGGGTCATTTAGAAATTGCCACCGAAGTTGGAATTCATAGTAAGAAAAAACAAAAAATCCACCAAACACAACCTTCCCACACAATAAAAAAACGCCCATTTCCCCACACAGATATTTGATGTCTGAAAATTGCATATAATTTGGGTAACAAACCCCTTTTCCCGTCGACCAGAGTGTGGACGTTGAGCCTTCCCAGTTAACTTCAAGAATTTTTCCGACCCTGTCGAAGAAGAGGTGGCGAGGGTTTAGTGCCACGTGGCTTCATCGATCCACCCAATCCAAACCTAGGTTGTTAAATATCTATGCACATATTCATATTATTATGATGATTGATTCATTACTTGTGATTGCCACGCAAGCCTTAGGTTCAGATCCATTAGAGTTGTAAAAAAAATGTCCCTAATCCCCTTTTAAGTTAAATTTCAGTACTACTTTTGCAGGGAACCAATATGATGAGGCCTTTGGCTATTATGCTAAGGCGAATTTCAGTCATTTCAAATAACTGATTTCAATACATTGTCTAGACTTATGGTAGTATTAAATGGTTGGAATCTTAGTTTCCTACATTATCATGTAAGAATACATTCTCCTATATGAATTAATCCTTAGTCGTCATTCCACACCCACATGGCAGATCGAAAGGAGGTTGGGTCCTTTCAAGATTGTGAAATTATTTTATTTTCAGTTAATATATACTGATTTCGACATTATATTTTGTGAGCTTCTGTTTTGTCAGTTCTTGTGTATGGCACAAGGTTGACTATAGTGGCACAAATTTACAGTATCACAAGTCATGAACTTTTGCATGCGTTGTGGGTTTTGCACACAAGTTTAGTTTAACTCTAATATACAATTTCTAATTTTTCATAATGGATAAACTAATGTCCTTTTATCATTGAATATCTGTTTACATGGTCTTAACATTTATTTATTGTCCCAAAATATATATTCTTTCACATAATATTTGAGCACATGTTAATGCATGTTTGATGTTAAAAATTATGTTGCATATTGAGCATTTTTATTTTGATTTTTGGAGCTATACTGTTTTGTAGAAAATGTGTTTCATTAGGTTCCCAGGCCAAATAATCTCTTTGTCAATGCGGACTGCAGGCTCAAAATTTGTGACTTTTGCTTAGCAAGAGTTGCCTTCAATGACACTCCTACAACAATCTTCTGCACTGTATGGCCTTGTACACTTATTTTTTTATTGATAGTTCATAATTGAATAAGTTTTTGTCAAGAATTTTATTTTAGATCAGACTTGTTTGAATTTAATGCTTCACTTGAGGTAATGTGCTAGATGTGTTTGAATATACAACTTTGTGGTTTGCAGGGTTATGTTTCTACATGATGGTACCGAGCTCTTGAGTTATGTTGTTCCTTTTTCTCAAAGGTATGGTTTTGACTTTTGTAGACCAAGTTTGCATTTTCATCCATATTTGAGTTTTTCAATTGGTAAGAATTTGAATTGTTCATATTTTCTCATAGGAAACTTCATTTCAGTATTCTTCATGCTTGGTTTCCATGCTATTTGTGCTTAGGTGAATAACACATTAATAGGGAAACTTTAACAATTTTGATGGAAGTTTATTACCCTGTGTTATGGTGTTTTCTACATACATTTATCATAATTACTATGGTAAAATCAAAATATGGTATAAATATGGAAAAGCTAGCAATATCATTCATATTGTGTTGTTAGTTGTCACATAATTGATCTTCTTGTCATGACACACAACTTATTAATGGATGTGATGGAAGTTTATTATCATGAACTGCTTGTTACGGTGTTTTATACATATATTTATTAAAATTACCATGGTAAAAATAAAATATGGTATAAATATGGCAAAGCTACAAATATCATTTGCACTGTGTTGTTAGTTGTCAGCTAATTGATATGCTTGTCATGAAACATGACTTATTCATCGAGGGCAACAAATTCTGAGGAATTGAAACAAAAACCACGAGAGCAATGCAAATGATTTGCTTGGGACACACAAAGTTGGATATGGCTTTTTATCCAACTTTCCTTTAGAGTAAAATACTTTCTCAGTTGATCTATCCAGTACATGAAGTTAGATGCCTCTACACGTCAAATTCAATACTGATTTATCCCTCTCAATATCTAGTTTTAGTTGGATTTTGCATTTAATTGTTATCTTCCACCTTACAATCAATCAAGAACATTTAGAATTGTCGAGCACAGGTGCTATGAATTGTGTTTGTTGAATTAATAATGTTAGTATTATAATTGTATTTAAATTTTAAATGGATTTTATTATATGAAAAGGCTTGTATTTAGGGTTTCCTTAAGTCATCTATTTTAATTTAGCTATATTTAAACTAAATTAAATATTACAGGTCTTAGATTTTGGTTCACTGATCAACTTTCCTTTCATTACTTTAGTGTCTTTGAACAGATGGGGATGAGAGGTGCATTGGAGACACTTTATGGACAAGTCCATGTAGCAAAGAAATATAATTTTCTCGGGATTCATATACATAAAGCAAATTTTCCTCTTTTTGTGTCAACATACTACTTGTAGTCATGTAGCCATATATGGGACACATTCTTGTAGCCATTACACAATTTTTCCTCCTTTTTGTGTTAGCATACCACTTGTAGTGATATGGCCATATATGGAACACAGTCTCGTAGCCGTTGGGAAAGACCCTTCAATATCTTTTGAAGCAGGGAAATGTGAAAGATGAATGATTCACAATTTGTTTGCTTCTTCAGATCTTCAACCCCTCGTGATATTTCTTCAATCACAAGTAATAAAGAGTTTTCATTGGTAATCAACCTTTTGAATTGGTTGGATGTAGCACTTCTGTTACTACATCGACATTATGGAAATTATGGATGAGTAATACACAATTTCTCCATTCCTTACCAATGGTAAAATTTTAAATCCCAACCAATAGCCATGAGCCAATTTTATGTCATATCATTGATCATAATCTTGTGCATGTTAGAACCAATTTAATATAACATAAGATTAAATATTTTCCTTAATCAGGGCAAACATGCCATAGTAGAAAAGATGCTTAACTAATCTTGATAGGAATTTCTAAGTATGGAAAGGTATTGATCATCATAAATCCATTTTTCTCCGCAAAAGAAAGAATTTATGTTTGAAACAGGACATCATTTGAGAGATAACAAGAAAATTTTTGTTCCATATTCCCCTACCTTCACTGCCACAGACACAATTACATTCATCTCTATATCAATCATGTATAATTCCCATGAACATTGTAGGAGACAAATAGTTGTGCAAAACAAGTTTCTTGGAATTGACATCTCATCCAGTTGAAAATCCATATCAATTTGAACAAAACAATGCAAAAGAAATAAAGCACCACTTTAGCAGAACATTTTCACTTATATATATATATATATATATATATATATATATATATATATATATATATATATATATATATATATATATATATGAAGGCTTTAATTGATTAGCTTTCAACTTATCAATAGTCTAGACTCCAATTTAGCTATATTTAATAATTGATATTGCTTATGGTGTTTTACGTTGATTTTACATGCTTTTACTTATTGATGTCATGCTAGTTTCATAAGTTTGCTAATGGTTTATTGATTTGGTAAAAAGTGATAAAAATTATATAATTATAGTCACTACTGATTCACCCCCCCCCTTGTAGTGAGGCCATTTCCAACAATTGGTGTCAGAGCAAAGTTCTCTTGGTGAAGCTTGATTTCTTGAGAGCATATCGTGGGCCATGACAAAGAAAAAGAAGTAGTCTCAGAAAAAGAAGAGAAGCAAACAAATGAAGAACATTTCAAATTCGGAAGAACCTCTCTTCTTGTTGGTAAAGAATGATGAAGGTAAATGTAGTAATCATCTCATATCTAATTTGTACATTCCCTTATAGTGATGATGATACTCTAGAGATCGATGATTTTGAAGATGATAACAAATCAATTAAGTTTGAACTTTTGGAGATAAGTGGAGGAAATGTTTTTGCAGAAAAATCAGAAGTGGAAGATGAAGAACTCAAAATATTAGTAACCCTTGAGGCTGAAAATAAATCTCAAGCAAGGTTAACTAAAAATCTAATGGCTGAAAACAAATATTTGAAGAAATTTCTCAAAATACTTGAGGAAAGAGAGTTTATTTTCAAAGAATAAAACTCTGATCTAAAAGCCTAGTTGGAGAAGATAAGGAAGATTGGAGAAGATATTGAAAACCAGCTAAAGGAATAGATAAAAAATTATAGGAAATTTCAAGCTGAAAAAGAAGAAAGCAAATCAATCCAAAAAATGAAAAAAGAGGCAAAAATCGAAGAAACTAAAATTTGCAACAACTTTGAAGGAAGTCACCATCAAAAAAAAAAGTCAAAGAATGTGTTAAAGAAATGTATGAGAAATATGAGATGTTTTTGCTGTCAAAAATTTTGGCACACTTCAACAAATTGTAGGAGCAAGAAGACAAAATGATTTCAACAAATATCTATAGTTGAATAAGGAGAATTCACAAGCATCTCTATTGTTCTTTAGGTACAAAAATGTCTTTCGTGGCTATTATTTTATGTGTAATGATTTTGGGCATAAAGGTATTCACTGTAAAACTCTTCCATTTCCTCCATTTCTTGAGCATATTAGATGTTATATTTGTGATAAGTTAGGCCATAGAGACAAATATTGCTTATTGCCTACAACTCTTAAGGGATATAGTCATCAAAGAAGAATTTGGAGGAGTAAAAATAAACCAGAAGAAGATCTGAATAGAAAGTGGTACATCAAGGTTTGGAGAAAGAAAGAGAAAGAAGAAAATTGAGGCCAACTCAGCCTCAGGGGGAGCTTGAAGCAAAAATTGCATAAATTTAGGTGGAGCTCCTCAAAGGAAGTTTTGTCAAATGGCCTCATTAGATTTGACATTGTTTCTTTGCTGATCATTTTTAAATAGGAGCATGATATGGTTTAAATCTACTCATTTTGTTTTTCCTGCACATGAAATAATGAGAAATCACCTGCACAAATAAACAATTGAATGATTAGTTTTTGAGAAGTAAAAAAAAATAAGAGGAAAAGAAATAAATATATTTTCATCAACATTCAATTGGAAGCAAATCAAATCTGATTGTGCATTTGAGGAAAATTGCAAACTGACCACAATAGAAAATCTCGGAAAATTAACTTCGAAGAACCTTATGTTTCTCTCAATCCAGGATGATTTTTGGAAACATGTTCACTGGAAAACTAATTTGCGTCATTTCGCACAAAACCCATATCGTGGAATTTTAATATTCATCCTAATGTGCCCAGAAAATCCAATGAAAAATCATTGCTTCTTATCCAAGTGATTTTCTGAGCTTGAATATTTGACTATGGTTGGAGCTTAGATTTGCAATATGGAAGATATTTTGGAGGTTGCTATGTTTCTCATGATTATACATTTATCTAAAACTGTCTATTGAGGAGACTGGTTGTTGTTACTTGGCCTATGCTGCATTTAGTATATCTCTTTATGATTTATTATTGTTGGTCTTGTTATTGATAAATTTTCTGCTACCAATTTAGTGTTGCTCCAAGTTGAAGATTATTTGTTGCTCCTTAATTGTTGGCATTATGCAGAAATGGCTTGATGATTACTAGTGATAATATGATAGTACTAGTTGGAGGATTCGCTGATCAAATATATGTTTCGTATAAGATGTGTTGATTTGATTGTTGCCACCTTGAGTGGGTGGTTGCCTTCTGCTGAAAATGGTGCACATATTTTTGACATGCATATTGCAACTATAGATGTGTTGGATGGTACATGTGAGATGATGGTCATATGTTGCTGTAAGTCCATGAGCTATATTTATGTTGCTGCTATAGATTGAAGTTTTACGCTGCTTAATTGATGTCATGATTATATGCTATTATTGTGCACTATTTCATATCTCATGATTATTGGTTACTTCTACTATCAGTTCATTTGTTTCTAGATGATGGCTCTATCTTATGCACTTGGATGGTTGTATGCATGATGCAACTTATATTGCTGATTGTACATCATCTTGTTGGTTGGCCAAAATGTTTGTAGTGCTAGTCAAGGAGCATATTTGAGTATGTCTTGGGGAGAGGCATAAGTTTTGGCCATGTAACAACCACATACTTCATTTTTTACTTAATCAATTTTAGTCATGTATCTTATCTATGAAGCCATGTAGTCAAGTGTTCATGTCATTGAGTTTATATTGTCATCAGTTGGTGATAGGAAGGTTATGATTCATGACAAGTTAGTGTCATTATAGTTTGTTACAACCAACTTTGGGCTATTGTACACCATGTCATAGTCATTTTATAACATTGTATCTCATTATACATGCATGTATTACATTATATTTTATATCATTCTTCATGGTCATGTTGGAGAGAGGGTCTTGATGTGTAGTATTCATTGATGAGGGCAACCATATAGGCTGATGGGTGTTGTTTCAGTCATATTGTATAGTCAGTCCCTTGGTCCTTGAGGTGTAGACTTCAACTAGAAGGCATTGGTTATAGGATGATGATGCTCAAGGGGAGCATATCCAGTATCCTACTATTGAACAGACATGGTTTATTGTTGCTTCCGGTACACTATGTTGTTGTTGGTTTGGATGAGAGTGAGGTTGATATAGTTGGTGCTACTAAGATGAGTGATGTTGTTTCTATTGCTGCTTATGATGTGTTTATGCTCACATTAGATTATGTAGATGGTTATGCTATGTTGCTGCTACTCATGGCATTTGTTGTTGTTGCTCATGCTACTATTGAGTTGTATGTTGCTGCTGCTGGTTGAGGATGGTGTTCATAAAGAGTTTGCTACTACTGCTTTAGGAGAGAGAGAGAGCTATTGCTATTGTTTGATGTCATGCTACTATGAGGAGTGTTGTTGTATGTAGATGCATTATGATATGACCTTGCTGATGTATATGATCTACTGCCATGTTTGCTAGTCATGATATGCTTCTTCCCACACTATGTGGATGGTTGTGGTTGCTACTGCTTGTTGAGATACAACCAATGTCTAGGGGGAGTAATACTTATTCTGTTATGCTTTCTTGGATGAGATCAACCCTTTTCCATTGATGTCAAAGGGGGAGTGAATGAGGTTTCTTTGGTTGACCCAATTGGGGTTGTCATCAATGCCAAAGGGGGATATTGTTGGCATTGATGTTGTGATGATTTGTTTGGTTGACATTGATGTCAACCTACTGTGTTGTAGTCTGCATTTATGTTATGAAGTGGCATTGATGTCAACCTAGGAATGTATTGTTGATGATTGTATTTCAGATGACTGTATGTGGATGCATATGTTGGCTTGGTACATGTACTTTCTTGCTTGTATTATTGGTTGCAGATGTTAGTGCAGGCAGTAGATGGTGGTTGGTGTATTTGTATCTCTATGCAAATGTTATGCATGTGTTGCAGTTGGATTATGTTGGCTTGGATTATGCAAATGTTATGTATAGTTGATGATTTTATGCATATAAATGATGAAAATTATGTAGATGGTTGGAGTAAACATTACCATGGTACAAGTATTCTTGGCATTAGCATTACCTTGGTATTGTTTGTGTGTGTGTGTAGTCCATGTCGACACTTAGTATTGGCATTGTAGGTATCAGTATTACCATGGTATCTGCCTATGGTAGTGGCTTGGAGATTCCCATGGTACAAGGATCCGTGGTATTGGCATAACCATGGTATTTACCTATGGTATTGACCTGGATATTACCATGGTATAGGGATTGATGGAATTGACCCGTGGTATATTGACCTAGAGATTACCATGACACATGGGTCCATGGTATTGACCTAGAGATTACCATGGTACAGGGATCCATAGTATTGGCATAACCATAGTATTGACCCGTGGTATTGTTTTGGAGTTTACTTTGGTACAAATGTCCATGGTATTAGGATAACCATGGTATTTTCCCAAGGTATTTATTGGAGATTATTGATGATATTTTGACATATATTCTTGTGATTATTTTGGATAGTTGTGTGGATTGATTGAGTGAATGTATGGGTGTGAGTGAGTGTGTGCTACAATGTTTTGTCCAACATATTGCATATCTATAGCTGTGTTTGAGTAGAGGGTGCATATTAGCTTATTATTTTCAAATTCGTATTAGAGTTGTTTCTAGGTTTCTCATGCTGAGGAAGTTTGAGAACCTAGTTTGAAAATGCATGAGACGTGGTTCACATGGAGGTGTTGAAGGCGTGAGGCTTCATTATATATAGTGAGTAGATAAGGTGGGGGTCTTCTAGCAGAAATATCAAAATGGGAAGCATATTTCTCCAGAGTCCAATGTTGTTGGGCGAGGCTCGTTGGTTGTGGTGGCTTCCAACGAATGGTTGTTCGTAGAGTCATGAGAGAAGATTCTTTCCAACTGATATTTCTAGCATAATGTCTTAGTAGTCATGTCTTCCACATACTGGGTCGTAGCTCCTCTATGTAATAATTTGTTCATCATAATAGAATATTTGAGCAGCAACAACAACGGGTGGTTTTTTCCCCGGAGAGGGTTTTCCACCAAAAAACAACTGTGTTTTCTTATATGCATGCATTGATATTGCTTATGGTGTTTTATGTTGATTTTACATGCTTTTACTTATTGATTTCATGTTGGCTTCATAAGTTTGCCGATGGTTTATTTCTTTGGTAAAAAGTGATAAAATTTATATAATTACAGTAACTACTAATTCACCCCTCCTCAGTATTGAGGCCATTTCCAATAGACTAAACAAAATCGCTGTAAGGAACAAGTATCCAATCCCACATATTGATGACCTTATGGACCAACTCAAGGGGGCCACACATTTCAACAAGATCGATTTGAAGTCTAGCTATCACTAGGTTCCAATAAAGCCCATAGATGTATGTAAGATTTCCTTCAAATCCAAGGAAGTCTTCTTTGAATGGTTGGTCATGCCTTTCGGGTTGACAAATGCCCCAGCAACTTTTATGAAGTTGATAGATGGCATCTTGTGGCCCTCTACCAATTCATTCGTGGTTGTTTATTTGGATAACATTGCCATCTTTAGCAAGAGTTGGGAAGAGAACTTACAACACATTCAGTAGGTCCTTCAAACCTTGTTGCAACACAAACTATGGCCAACTTAGAAAAATGCGCCTTTGGCATGAGCCAGGTCCAATATATGGGTTTACATCATAGATGAACAAGGCATGCATGTGGCTTTGGCTAAGATCCAAGTCATTCAAGATTGGCTAGCCCTGAACACTCTAACAAAGCTTCACAACTTTTTGGGCCTTGCCAATTTTTATTGGAGGTTTGTGTTGGGATTCTCCCATATCACCTAGCCTTTCAGTTAGGTTACCAAGGGCAGAGTGAAATCTATAATATAAATATGTAGCTATCTTGAGCTTGATTTTGTGCCCTGTAGCTCGAGATGTTTGCTTTGGAAGTTAGTGTCCTGTAGCAGTGCGGGGGAAAATTTGTCGAATAGCTAGTGCAAATTGTAGAATAATTAGTGAAAATCCCACACGCATAGGAGAAATCGAATTCAATGTGTTTATATTTTGCAATAGGTTCAACATTATTTGAATTGAATGGAAGGCTATATAGATATGGTATGAGGTGAGTATAGTATAAATGAAAGTAAAGATTAAGAAATATAATTAACTAATATTGTTTATGTTAACATATATATACTTTAATATATTTGTTTACTATATATATTTATGTGTTTGATTTTTTATTAATATATATAAATTTTTATAATTAAATTTATTAAAATATGTTTTTAATATAATAATTAGTCATATTAAATTGAAAATATGGAAAAAAAAACTATAATTCATTAAAATGGAAATAATAAAAAAAATCAAAATCAAAATAAAAAATTAAATAAAACTAAAAACTAAAAAATTAATAAATAATAGAAATGGAAATTACTGAGTGTCACAAATATTGAAACTACAACTTTGAAACATGTTACTAATAATATATGTTTATTGCAAATATAATTTTAAATATTAAAAATAATGTAAAATGAAATTGGAAAATTTGTTAAATTTAATAAAAATATCCAATTAGGTATGAAATTTGTAAAT
This sequence comes from Pinus tabuliformis, assembly GCA_031772625.1. NCBI lineage: Eukaryota > Viridiplantae > Streptophyta > Pinopsida > Pinales > Pinaceae > Pinus > Pinus tabuliformis. The sequence continues at coordinate 855,766,427 of CM062818.1, read as the reverse complement.
ATATTTAAGAAGAATATTTTGTTTTTTGTTTTTATTTTTGTTTTTTTATTTATTAAAATAAGACATAAAAATAATCCAAATTTCCAAATTTAAAATAGATCTAATTAAGTAGAAGAGAAATTGTCAAAAAAGAGAGCACATTTTGCATTTTATAAAATAACAAATGATTAAAAAACAGTGAAATATGAATGGTTAACCAAAAAAATAACGGAGCGATAGTGTTTAACTCCCATGACTTAATAATGGAGCCATAGTGTTTAAATCCCATGACTTATTAAATTGCTTGTAAAACCACCAGGTTTTATTTTTATTTGGTCCTTTATAATGTAATTAAAAAAGGATGTATTTTCAAATGAATGGATGTAACGAAGAATATAATATATTTTCGTTCTTTTTCTAAATTTGATATTAGAGTTAATTTCAATATGCATGAAAGAACCATCTATCCATTTACTTAATACTTTCATGTGAAATTTTATCAAATACCCTTAAAACAGTCTTTATAACCAAATTAGCTAAACAAAGCTGCCATTAACAAAAAGGGTCCGTGTATGTCACACGTTTGTCATTGCGCAAGCAAATGTTAGAGAAGTGCATTTCAAACAGTGAAATAAAAATGCTGCTCAACCATGGTCCTCAGTGTATACAACAACATTATAATTGTAGTATATAATTGCTAACGAAAACTATGATAAAATAAGTTTATTTATTATAAGTTTTAGAAGTTTTCTGGGAATAGAAGTTTATAGAAGGATAAGTTGGAATAATAAGTTTAATTTTTTATAATTTTAGTGTTTAAGGAGTTTTCATTGTGTTAAATTTATATATATATATAAAATTAAAAAATTATTTAAAAAAATAAAATAAAAATTTAATAGTTTTTTTTTTCATATTTTAAATAGAAATTAGTAATTGTCGCAAAATGGTGCAAAGGTACGTCGATAGGATAGTTAAGTTGGAAAAAGTTGTAGTTTGGTTTATTTTGTTTATAATTACACATTTATATTTGATATTTTATCTAAATAGAATGGTTGAATATTGAACAATGAAATACAAATCCTATATTAATTATATAATAGAGTCAATTAATATGTCAATGTGCATGTCAGGAAATGTAAAAATGATTACTTGGCACAACAATGGAGTTATGCGATCCACATAGGGTCTGCAAAAATGTCATGACATGAATTGCAGATGATATGCCATCGATTTTAAAATATGAAGTTTGTATGATTTCGTTGCATTATTGGTTTATTTGTCCCATTTGTAAAGTAAACATAGAATTGATAAATCTATGTCAGGAAAAATCCATGTCATGTTTGCAGGGAAAATACCAATAACTCTTGAATAAGAAAAGATGTGCAATCTCTAAAGATCACTTAACTTAAAAACATTGTGCAAATGGTTAGGCTTCTCTAATATTACCATTTGAATAATAGATCTGCCAACATATGAGCATTAGATGCATATATAGGTCAAAATTTGAAGGAAGCACCTAAAAAGAAAATCAAAGTTTGAATAATTATGTTGTAATATGTTTAAGTATAATATTGAAGATGCTACATTCATATTATGTGAAATAAAAACCATCAATATTATACATTATTTGAATATGCGACATCATGACATTTATTTTAATCTATTTACATCCTTCTATATTAGACAAGTACAACATTAGAGTATAGATTGTTTGGGAGTGCAAAAGCTATTGAAACTACAAACTATTTACAAAATGGTAGAATCTGTCAGGAATCTTTTTTGGAAACACAAGATACAAAAATGTCATAATGATACTAGATGCCATGGGTCCTGTCTTGAAAGTGTGGAAATATCCCTAGAAGAAGTACTTATTTGAGTACAGGATCAAAGGACATTATCATAATGGAATTTCAAGATAGGTCAAACCCTTTTGAAATGGATTTATGTAGACTTCCATATTCTATTTGTTCTTCCTCTTCATTGGGATATGGCCATTTAATGGTGGAAAATATTGATAAGCAACACAATATAGTTCATTAGCTAATGATAACAATTAATTGCAAGACTTCATAGCATGAAATGCAACATTATGAGGTAATACAATGCACACAAGGGGCATCTTTTCACTAAGGTTTTAAATTGTGTCTTAAAAAATAAATAGTGTTTGTCATTCCTTAGTCCCTTCGGATGAGGTTTGAATGCTAACTCATTTTTAGATAGCTTTCAATAACAGGATCTATAGCTTCTTTAAGTCAGAATCAATTATGTTGCCCAATTTTTGTGTAATATTTGTAAAGGAAAATTCAGTTTCTCCATCATTCAAAGAGCCTTGAAACTATCTGTAGCTCAAGTTAACTAAGTACATTATTGGAAGGACTAACAAGAATACCTTGTACTTCAGTTATCCATCAAAACCACATAGATTATGTGTGTGCCTTTTATGTGTGGTACCTCAAACTATTGTACTTTGAAGGCAACAAATTATACTCTTTTAATGGCAACATCTTACATTCAAATGTGAGTTCCATTATCCCATTAGAACTTCCATAAAGGCTAGAATAGTGCAACCTGAGCTATGATACTAATTGTAACTATCCCAAACTAACTTTGAGCTTATTAATATTTTAAATGTCATATATTTAATTAAAATATAAATATACTTTGTTATTCTTAAAATATATGTTACTTTATTATTTTTAATATTGTTATGTAAATTTATATATTATAAAGTACATTAAAAAATCAAAATATAATGATTTTTTTTAAAAATTTGAAAATTTTAAATTACATCCAAATTTAACTTAAATAAATAGAATATACTAATTAGAAAATCCCCATATATATATATATATATATATAATGAATTTTTTCCATATTTTAAAATGAAATAAATAAATTTTCCCTACACATATATACACTTTTCCATCAACATCATAATTGTATTTGAATTTTACTCTTATAATTAAAAAATTCTTATCAATATAGTTAATATGTGAAATTGAAAGACATACAACCTCGCACTTCATGATCCAATACTTCTTCTAATCAATGTGTCATACCTGGTAGTGGCAAGATTCGAAAATGCATTGATTCGAAATACTGAGATTATAGACAATTCATCATTCAAATTTGTGATTCTAAGAATTTCTACCAAATGTTGACAAATTCAACCTAAAAATATCTCCAAATCCAAAATATCTAACTAGTAGACAATGGGTATTCAGAAATGAATTGACCAAGAAATTGCCCAAATTCCATAAACACGTAACCAATAGACTACGATTATTCATAAATGCATTGATGGGCCTACAAAAGAGCAACCTAAATCCTCTACCCAAGGTTTAGATGCTGATGAACTTCATGCCAAGGGGAAGGAAATTGTTTCAGGGAATTTGGGTATCTGTGGATCTAGAAGACTTCATAACATGTTGGAAGTTGATGATCATTGGCCAAAGATAGGCCCATCAAAAGAGGGAACTGACCGGAGTAAGGAGATGCATGTATTACCTTTAGACAAAAATAATAAAGAGATTCATTTGCATAAATCACGGAGTATAGATTGTTGGTCATGGATATATGATAACAGTGGAGAACTCGGCACTAAGGACAATGTGGTGGAGTGGATCGGTAGCCAAATTGGGCATTCAAGGATAGTGGACATGCTTATGACATGAGGTCCAAGTAGGTCCTTGATCCTGTAAGCTTCCAAATATACCGTTCACTTATATAGTGATCACTAATGTTGGCTTGAAGGTCGCAACTGTTGGCATGTAACAGATTGTGACTATCTACATGATAGATTTAAAAGCAATCCATGCTGAAAATTCCATGCTCACTTAGGTTCCGGGACGAAACAATGGAGAACTCGACATTAAGGATAATGTGATGGAGTGGATCGGTAGCCAAATCGGGCAATCAAGGATAATGGACATGCTAATCTTCATTTTGCGCTATTATGTTGAGACAAGGCTAAAACCCAAGTAAGAAAAAAACTACCTTTATGTGGCATGGAGATTACATTTCATACTATGAATTGGGAGAAATTTGGATTCATTATTGAAATTTCTGTAAAGTCAACTGACCCAATTTTGTTGGAAGAAGAGATTATCTTGAGGGGCACATGAAAATATGACAAGATAGATCAAAAGGCATGAGTTTTCCTATTAGAAAAGATGGATCTATAATAATATTCCCTGTAGTGCCAAGTGAGTAGCTTATTCTAATATTTGGAAGTAATATATTCATTCAAAGGGAAAATATTTGTAACCCTTTGAACAAGGACACAAATCAACAATATAAAATTTCTTTCTTCTGGCACTAAAAAATAAACAGAGTGTCTGTATGCATATTTTAATAACCACTCCCAATGACTACTTTGTTGCCTGAACAATAATATGTTTAATTTATTTTCCATTTATAACCTAACAACCCATTTTTTTTACAATGAACAAACCAAAAATAGATTGTTTCAGTGAGTAACTCTAAATGATTGATGTAAGACACATCGGTACTAAAAATATGTGTCTTGAATCGAAAGATTACCATAGTAGATTGAAATGGGGAATTTCATCCTATCAATATTTTCTTGGATATTAGATTTCATATTATGAATGGGGAGAAATATGGATTCATTATTGAAATTTCTGTAAAGTCGATTCACCCAATTTTGTTAGAAGAAGAGATTATGTTGAGGGGCACATGAAAAGATGACAAGGCATATCAAAATGCATGAGTTTTCCTATTAGAAAAGATGGACCTGTAAAAATATGCCTTGTAGTGCCAAGTGAGAAGCTTATTCTAATATTTGGAAGCAATATATTCATTGAAAGGGAAAATATTCATAACCATTTGAACAAGGACACAATTCAACAATGCAAAATTTATTTCTTCTTGCACTAAAAAATAAGCAGAATGTCTGTATGCATATTTTAATAGCCACTCCCGATGACTACTTTGTTTCCTGAACAATAATATGTTTACTTTCTTTTCCATTTATCACCTAACAACCCATAAAATTTTACAAGGAACAAACCAAAAATAGATTGCTTCAGTGGATAAATCTAAAGGATTGATGTAAGACACATCGATACTAAAAATATGTGTCCTGAATTTAAATATTATCATAATAGATTGAAATGGGGAATATAAGACGTAGTTGGGATTTATTTTCAGCAATAATAAGAGGCATTAAAAATCATGGATCACAAGCTATGTTCAAAGCCACAACGTTATTCTAGGTACCAAAAATAGACTCTTGTAGTAGTCTATGGGCAAGGGCAGCTGATCTGAACTTAAACATGAACGCAACAAATTACAGATATAGCCATGAAAATAGAGACGTAGTAGAAATAACACTTCATTTCATTAATATCGAATACTGAAATATGATTACAAATAGAATGGAAATAAATTAGCTAGGGTGATGCTAGCTTATCTCTGAGAAGAGATGTGGCGGATACATGCCTCTGAAATGTGTTACAATGAGGTTCAAGGGCCTATTTATTATTGAAAAACAAGGGAAAAACCTAAACAACCAAAACCCTAACCCTAATAGATGGAATGCCAAGAGTTTGTGGGACTCATTAGGGTTAGTTGGGTAGTCAACTTCTCAGGGTCGTAACTTGGTCATATTATCTCCACTTGGCGCACATGATACCTTGTTGGAAATATCTCTTTGAGTACTAAAAATAGTAAATGCTAAAATAAACAAGGAAACAGATGAAATAGACTGGAGGTCTAGGTGGAATAGGAATATGGACACCAATATCCACTTGGATCAGTCCTCCCTCCTTAGGAAGCAATGGTCTCCATTGTGTGCAAAGCCTCCACGAGGTGAGGAAATTTCTGTTAAACCTGGTCCCTGGTGAACCCTTTTCCCTGGTGAAGGAGTTGGCCTGCTTTGACAACTCGATATAGCTAGATCCTTTGTTGGAGAGTGGTTTTGATCTACATGTCCATGATATGATCAGTTGTGGCCTGTTCCATGCAGTCTGGGTTTAGCTTTTTTGGTGTGAGTTGTTCTGCAATGTCAGATGTGTCAGGAAATGGTGGAAAGTATGGCCAAAGGAGGTTTCCATTGAACACTAGTTGCAGACCAAGGAATGGTGGAATGCTGAGCTTGAAGGCATTGTCCCCTAAAGCCTTGGTGATGGTCTATGGCCCATATCAGAGTGAGCAAAGATTGTGGTGGGGTCCAATGAGGCTCCCCTTCTACAAATGTAGCCAAAATTTGTCGCCCACATGGAACTTGTGTGGCACTCGATGTTGATCATGGTGCTGCTTCTACTTAGCATTGGATCTATCTAATATATCATGGACTTGTTGGAAGATGTGTTGAATGTGCTAAATTAAGTTGTTAGCCCTGTTGGCTTTGGACTGGAAGTGAGCCGAATATGCTTGAGTAGCTGCAAATGGTATGACCACATCAATGGGACATAATGGATAAAATCCCAGCCCTACCTGAAAGGGGTTGTGGCCCATTGAGCCATGGAGAGCTCTGTTATAGCTATGCTGGATATAGTGGAGGATTTCATCCCATGTGCATGGATACTTCGAGTTGTACATTCGCAGAATGTGTACGATCATCTTGTTGATGACCTCTGTTTGGCCATTAGTTTGGGGGTGGAAATCCATGGACTTAGTAAGTTTGGTATCCATCATCGACCAGAGACTTGACCAAAATTCACTTAGGAATCTGCTGTCCCGATCTGAGACAATGGACTATGGGATCCCAAAGTGTACCCACACTCACTCAAAGAAGGTCTTAGTAGTGGCCTCTGCTATGATACTCTTCTTGCACGCTACCATAAGGGCCATCTTATAGAATCTGTTGACGACCACGAAAACGTAGTCATTTCCCTGCTTAGTAGAAGGAAGGCCCGACATTTAATCCATGGAGATGGATTCCCAAGGTCGACTAGGAGTAGGAAGAGGAGTATATAGGCCTTTCTTCTTGATGGTTGATTTGTAAATGGCGCATGAAGGTAGAATCTAATGTACTTCCCAACACCCTAACGAAGGTTCGGTCAATAAAAATACTTTTGTTGTACTACCACTATTTTCTCTACTCCGAAATGTTCAACGACCTGACTATAGTGCACCTCCTAAATCATCTTGGCACACTTGCTTGAAGGAACACAAATATGTTCCAGGTGGCATAAAAATTCGTCCTAGAGGTGAAAATTTGGAACTTTCTTACCTTCAAGGAGTGTTTGGTATGTGTTGCCAAATTTTGGGTCACTCTTGTAAAGATGTGGCCACACCGAAGTCTCTTTCCCACAGGAGTTAGGCATAGTGAGAAGCGCCATGACTGGTGGTAAGCTGAGGCAGTCTGCAACATTATTCGTGTTGCACTTCTTGCACTTAATGTTCAAATGGAATTGTTGCAGGTATGTGGACCATTTCTGATGGCGATCGTTCTGCAACTTCCCTAGTGTCTATATGAACTATAGGGGTCGATGGTCTGTGTGGATGACTATTTCCTTCTCTAGAATGTAATGTTTCTGTTGATAATAGGCCTGCACAATGGAATACATTTCTTTGTCATAGGTGGGATACTTTCAGATTGTTTCTAAAAGTGTCTCATTGTGGTAATCCATTGGATGCCCCTGCTAAGTAAGAACTGCACCAATAGCATAGTCAGAGGCATCTGTCTCAACCTCAAATGGTTGCTATAGGTATGGTAATATGAACACTAGTGCAAAGAAGAGGCGATTCTTCAACTCGACAAACACCTTCTCTTGGGTTTTAGACCAAAATTACTTTGCTTTCGCTCCACCCTTGGTGACTTGACTTGAAGGTAAAGTGATATGAGAGAACCCCAACATGAACCTGCGGTAGAAATTGGAAAGACCCAGAAAATTACGAAGCTTTGTCAGAGTGGTTGGGGATGGCCAATCCCGAATGACTTGTAATATTGGTTGGGTCCACATGCATACCCTACTCATCAATGATCTACCCCAAATATTAAACCTAGGTCATGCTAAAAGTGCATTTCTCCAAATTGGCACAAAGCTTGTGTTATCGTAGGGTTTGGAGGACCTGTCGAATATGGAGGAGGTTCTCTTCCCAACTCTGGTTGAAGATCAAAATATCATCTAAATACAACACCATGAATGCATTGGTGAAGGGTCACAAGATATCATTTATTAGTCTCATGAAGGTTGTGGGGGAATTTGTCAACTCGAAAGGCATTACCAACCATTCAAAAATGCCCTCCTTGGATTTGAAGGCAGTCTTCCACACATCAGAGGGTTCGATAGGAACCTAGTGATAATTGGACTTCAAGTTTATCTTGCTGAAATATTTGACTCCCTTGAGCTGGTCCATAACATCATCAATTTGTGGGATTGGGTACCTATTCCGGACAATGATCTTGTTCAACGCTTGATAGTCAATACATAGTCTCTAGCTCCCGTCCTTCTTCTGTACCAATACAATCATGGTCCCAAAGGGTGATGATCTTGGCCTAATATGCCCTTTCTATAAAAAATCCTAAATCAACCTCTTGATCTCATGGTTCTACAGAACACAACGTCGATAGATCAGTCCATTGGGTAACAGTACACCCGAGGTCAAATCGATGGAGTGCTTGACCTGATAGTGTAGGGGTACCCCCGTAGATGAGGTGAAAATGTCCCTGTACTCCTCCACGGCCTTTTCCATCTTCTGTTGCTATGTGGAGGAGCCTTTTTTGGAAGTCATGGCCACAATATTTTTCTTTCATTGGGGGCGAATCATAAGGAAAATAAATTTCCTGGTCTATGAAATGATCTTCTGCATTACTTTCTAGAGATCAAAGATATGGTGGTAGGTAGGGCTACCTTCAGTATCATGTACAACTTATTTCCCAAAGTAATAATCATAGAGCGAGGTCTAGACTCATATACAACATGCCGCTTCCACAAGTATGGTTGTCCTAATAATACATCACAAACTTTAAGAGGAGCAACATCACATAATACCTCATCCGTGAAGGGCTTGATGATGTAGGGAAGGTGACATAGATGGATGATGCAGAGATATCGTCCTTGGTGAAGCCACCCAATGATGTATGGCTGCGGATGTGCTATGGTTGAGAGGCCCAGCCGCTTCATGACTCTACTAAAATGAGGTTCTTTTGGTTCTCGCTTTCAAGAATGAACTACAACGAAGAACCTGTGAGTGGAAGAGGCGTTCCCCCTCCTCTAGATCTCTAGGCTCATTCTTCTAGAACTTGGTGGTGGCCATGGTGGCACTGGGCTTTGCGTCAATGATTTGCTTCTCTTTATCATTTCCCTTGACAGGTTCTGTCTCAGAGTCAGAACATGCGTATGATTCAGAGCCTTCAGTTCTACCACCAGTGACTGCTTAGCTCGACACTCACTTGTGTTGTGAGTGGAGACTTTATGGAACTCACACCATTTTCCTATGTCCTTCTTTGTCTTCGTGGTGTTGTTCTATTCTTGTGGCATCAACGGGTTGGCCTGGGTGGCCCCGCCTTGGATTTTTCCTTTTCTTTATGGTTTGGTGGTGCCTTTCCCTTGCTTCAGATTCACAGATCCAAAGTCTCGCTTCTTCTTTTTAAACTTTTTCTCAATCGTGACAGCGTATCGGTATGCTGTGCCAAGCGAGGAAATGCCCAGGAACTCCATCTCATCCTGGATGTACTTGTGTAGACAACTGTGGTGCTTGAGTACAAAATGTTGCTCAAAATCCTTGATACCCAACTTTGTGCGAAGGGTATGAAAACAATTAGTAAACTCCAGCATGTCTTGGTCCCTTCCCTGCCGCAACATAGTCCACTTTATGTATTTATCCTCATAACTCCCGACAGGGTAGTATTGCTCCTTGATGGCATTCCAGAACAAATTCTAGGTGGGTGTGGATGAAGACAGTGAGGGTGTACTTTTTTCCTTCTTCTCACAGTAGGTTTCCCACTAGTCCTTGGTGTTGGGGGTGGATTTCATAAGTCAAAAAGTAATCTTTTCCTGGCTGAAAAAATCATGAAAAAAAATATCCTTCTAGCAGATTTTACCATTTATCTATGATGTTTGCATCTATCTGAACTTCAAATATGGGGATGTCAAATTTAACTTGTACCTTAAAGGGTGTGGCACTTCCAGAGTAGCTGCTGGAAGGCGATGCATTACCTTTGGGCAACTATTGAAGGATCTGGGCAAAGTTTTCCATCATCATGTTTTTCTATCGCTCGAGGGATTCTTCGAGCAATATTTTAAAAGGATCTCCTGCCCCCTCATCTTTCTTCTCTTTTGCCATGGGAAGCTGTCAAGATTTGTGAGGTTGGTCTTGCAAAGGCTCGACCAGTTCGAGACCTAACTCCTTATATCTCGACCTCGCTGGGGACATGCAAAGAAAAACAGAGAAAGAGTAGACCGATTTGATACCACTGATCCAAACTTAAACAGGAACACAACAAATTACAGATATAACCACGAATACAAAGATGCAACAAAAATAACACTTCATTTCATTAATATCACATACTGAAATATGTTTACAAACAAAATAGAAATAAACTAGCTAGGGTGATGGTAGCTTATCTTTGAGAATAGATGTGGTGGCTACATGCCTCTAAAATATGTTACACAAGGCTCAAGGGATTATTTATTATTGAACAACAAGGGAAAACCCTAAACAACCAAAACCCTAACCCTAGGAGATGGAATGCCAAGAGTTTGTGGGCTCCATTGGGGTTAGTTGGGTAGTCAACTTCCCAGGGTCATAACTGGTCATATTGTCTCTATTTCGCATGTACAATACCTTGTTGGAAAGATCTCTTTGAGTACTACTGCTGCGGACCTAAAAAAAAGTCATTTTGGGGGTCAAAACGACTCCGAAAGTTCAATACCTAAAAAACTAGTAAGAATAGTAAATGGTACAATAAACAAGGAAAAAAATGAAACCAACTAGAGGTCTAGGTGTAATAGGTGGGTGGCCACCAATATCCACCTAGATCAATCCTCCCTCCTTGGGAAGAAATGGTCCCCATTATGTGTAGAGCCTCCATGAGGTGAGTGTTCTTGATCTACGTGTCCATGATCTGATCAGTTGTGGCCTATTCCATGAAATTTGGTTTTAGCTATGTTGGTGTGAGTTGTTCTACAATGTCATATGTGTCCAATAACGGCAGAAAGTATGGTCGAAGTTGGTCTACATTGAATAATGGGTGCAGACCAAGGAACGGTGGAATGCTGAGCTTGAAGGCATTTCCCCCTAAATCCTTGGTGATGGTGTATGGCCCATATCAGAGTGGGCAAAGCTTGTGGTGGGGTCCAGCGTGGCGCTCCTTCTGCAAATGTAGCCAAAGTTTGTCACCCACCTAGAACTTGTGGAACACCTGATGCTGATCATTACACTGCTTGTACTTAGCATTGGCTCTATCCAATATATCATGTATGTGTTGAATGAGCACAATGAAGTTGTTAGCCCTGTCGACTTTAGACTGGATGTGAGACAAATATGCTTAAGTAGCTTCAAATGGTATGTCCACATCATTGGGACATTATGGCTGAAATCCTAGCCCTAACTGAAAGGGGATGTGGCCCATTGAGTTATGGAGAGCTCTGTTGTAGCTGTGTTGGAAATATGGGAGGATTTTAGCCCATGTGCGTAGATTATTTGAGTTCTATGTGCGCAGAATGTGTACGATCATCTTGTTGACGACCTTTGTTTAGCCATCAGTTTGGGTGTGGAAATCTGTGGACTTAATAATTCTGGTATCTAGCATCGACCAAAGACTTGACCAAAATGCGCTTAGGAATCTACTATCCCAATATGAGATAATGGATTGTGGGATCCCAAAGTGTACCCACACTCATTCAAAGAAGAGCTTAAAAGTAGCTTATGCTGTAATACCTTTTCTTGAAAACCTCCATTATGGCCATCCTAGACAATCTTTCAATGACCACAAAAATGTAGCCGTTGTCGTGCTTAGTAGAAGGAAGGCCCGATATGTAATGGAGATGGATTCCCAACATCGACTAGGAGTAGGTAGAGGAGAATATAAGACTTGCTTCTGATGGTTGGTTTGGAAATGGTGTAGGCAGTGCAAGGTCTAATGTACTTCCCAACATCCTAATGAAGGTTCAGCCAATAAAAATAATTCTGCAATAATGCCACTATTTTCTCTACTCCGAAATGTCCATCGACTCAAATGTAGTGAGCCTCCCAAATCATCTTGGCACACTCGCTTATAGGAATACAGATGTGTCCTAGGTGGCATATATAACATTGCATCCTAGATGTAAAAGTTTGGAACTTTCTTACCTTCCAGGAGTGTCTGGTATGTGTTTCTGAATTATGAATTTCTCTTGTAAAGATGTAGCCACCCCAAAGTCTCGTTCCCACAAGAGTCGAGCACAATGATCAATGCCATGAATGGTGGTCGGCTGAGGTAGTCTGCAACATTATTGGTGTTGCCCTTCTTGTAGTTAATGTTCAAATGGAACTATTGTAGGTATGTGGACCATTTATGATGGAAATTGTTCTGCAACTTCCCTTGTGTCTGTATGAACTATAGGGGTCTATGTTCTATGTGGATGATCATTTCCTTCCCCAGAATATAATGCTTCCATTGACGATAGACCTTCACAATGGAATACATTTATTTATCACAGGTGGGATACTTTCAGACAATGTCAAAAAGTGTCTCACTGTGGTAAACCATTGGATGCCCCTATTGAGTAAGAACTGCACCAATAACATAGTAGGAGGTATCTGTCTCAATCTCAAATGGTTGCTGTAGGTTTGGTAATGTGAGCACTGATGCAGAGAAGAGGTGATGCTTCAACTTGGAAAACACCTTCTATTGGGTTTCATACCAAAATAAATTTGCTTTCGCGCCACCCTTGGTGACTTGACTTAAAGGCCAAGTGATATGGGAGAAACCCAACACAAACTTGCAATATAAATTGGCAAGACCCAGAAAACTGCGGAGCTCTGTTAGAGTGGTTGGGGCTGGCCAATCCCGAATTACTTATATCTTGGCTGGGTCCACATGTACACCCTTCTCATCAATGATGTACCCCAAATATTGAACCCGAGTCATGCCAAAAGTGCATTGCACCAAATTGGCACACAACTTGTGTTCTCGTAGGGTTTGGAGGACCTGTCGAATATGGTGGAGGTGCTTTTCCCAACTCTGGCTAAAGATCAAGATGTCATCTAAATACACCACCATAGATGCATTGTTGAAGGGTCATCAGATGTCGTCCATCAATATCATGAAGGTTGCAAGGAAATTCGTTAGCCCGAAAGACATGACCAACCATTCGAAAAGGCCCTTCTTAGATTTTAAGGCAGTCTTCCACAAATTAGAGAGTTCGATAGGCACTTGGTGATAACCGGAATTCAAGTCAGACTTACTGAAATATTTGGTCACCTTAAGCTTGTCCAGAAGGTCATCAATCCATGGGATTGGGTACCTATTCCAGAAAGTGATATTTTCATTGCCCGATAAGAAATACAAAGTCTCCAAGTGTTGGAAATAGCAACAAGAAATGATAAAAATAGAAATGCTAAAAATAGCATTGCTATAAATAGAATTTCAGGTACCAGTGTTGGACATAGCAACAAGGAATGAAAAATGGAAGTGCTAAAAATAACATTGCTATAAATAGCATTTCGGGATACCTTCCTATTATTTTAGTCCCTGAACTAAAATAGAGAAGTAAAATTCGAAGTTGATCTTTGTAGCTGTTTGTAAAATAATTAATTAATTCATCTTGAGTTAATTAGTTGTAGGAAATCAAGCATGAAGTCTATGTGAAGACATGCAACAGTTTCTCCATTGATTGAGGAAGTTATCCCTTGATTAAAAGAGATCAGGATGAGTTGTACTTTGAGTTGTAATTAGTTAGCTCAGTTAACTGAGTTAAGTCCAGTTAGATTAGTTCAAATAGTTTGTTGAACTAATTGTGAGTTCAGTTAGTTAATGCATGCATGCATGTAACTGTTGCGCTTCAGATAACTGAATATTCTCTCATAAATAACTCATGCATGCCAGTTCAGTTAGAGACCCAGTTGAGATCAAAGGATGGGACAATGTACTATGAGTTGGAGGAATTTTCCTATATAGGAAACTCATCCATGCAAAAGGAATTATCTCCTTCAGGTTTGTGCATTTATTTCTAAGCCAAATGAGTAGTGTGAGGTGGGAATTCACACAAGTGGAAGCACTGGACCCCAGGAAAAACTGCGCAAGGAAATAGGAGGCTTGGAGGGCAGAGGAGAAGGTTGTGAGAGCCTTTGACTGTCTATGAGCAGTATTGTTTGATTGTAGAGAGAGCAGGATAGCTTGAGAGCTGATTCTTTTTGTAATACTAAACATATTTCCACTTGTATGATAATACAGAGATTGGGGTTTTAGGTTGAGGCTTTCCCTGGGTTATTTCTTCTGTGTTATGTGTGATTGATTTCTCATTATCAGTTATATGTGTTCTCATTGATCTTGCTCATATTCGATTAAGCTTCCACAAAGTTTGTTGTAGAAGTAGATCTTGTATTTTTCTTTAGTATATTGCATTATCAGGTGATTTACAATGGGAAATTCTACATGGTATCGGAGCCAAGTTTATCAGAGCAGTGAACAGTATATGAAGAAGAGAATTCGAAGTAACTAAAAATAAAAAATAAAAATTGGGCCGCGAGTTTGCAGAGAAGATCTGAAATTTTTTGTGCAAAATTTTCAAAAACAAATAGTAGATCTGGATTACTTGCGAAAAAATACCCAAATTCAAAAGAAACATCAGCTGAATCAGAGTTCGGATGAGGGAGATATCGCTCATTTAAAATTAGCTCTTTTTCCAGAAAATTTCGTGACGTCAGGAAAGATGAAACAAATTGGTGTGCTAGCCAAGAACTTGTATGCACTTGAAGTACAAGATGCATGAAAATCCTTAAGGAGAAAGGCAAAGGTTAGAGACTTGGTGGTTGACAGGGAGAGTAAATTACCTCTCAACATGCAGCCCCAAAAGAAGTCTCAGACAATTGTGGAGGAACCACAATTGGAGATGTTGAGAGGAGACCGAGTGGAGGCATCCACTCATGTAGAGACCTCTAGTAGATGGAAATTTTGAGCCAAGTGGGCAGAGGGAACACATGCATCCAGACCTCCAGGTGGGAGGTGGGGAGATGTGGAATGACAGTCCCAAAAAGGCTGGAATAGGGACAAAATCATTGAGGTACCCAACCTCTTTTATTAGACCTTGCTATGGGAGCCCTGACGAGGAGTAGTAGGACTGGCTGAGTGGGTAGAGACAGATGTGGATGGAGCAGTAGAGAGAGCTACCGTGCAGGAATCCCAAGACAGTGCAGAGCTAGCAGACTACAACAATGCGAGAGGCACAGGAGTGTTGCACCAATGTAGGATGGCACGGAGAGGTGTGCAACAGTGTGAGATGCATGGAGTGTTGTAGGAGCTCAGAGGTCACAGAGGGAGCACTTTTCAGTGGCAGAGGGAGCTTCAACATCAAAGGGTGCTTCTAGCCCAACAGGGAGGTCAGTTGGGAGATTTTTTTTGTTTCTTGAGTTGCTGGAGCAACAACACTTGGGAGAAGTGTTGCATGCAGAACATTCCAATGGTTTAGGATCAGGTTCAAGTTGAATGCCTTTCTTGTTGAGAGGAAGTTTTGGAAATAGTAACAAGAAATGATAAAAATAGAAATGCTAAAAATAGCATTGCTATAAATAGAATTTCAAGTACGAGTGTTGGACATGGCAACAAGGAATGAAAAATGGAAGTGCTAAAAAATAACATTTCTATAAATAGCATTTCGGGATACCTTCCTATATTAGTTAATCCCTGAACTAAAATAGAGAAGTAAAATTCAAATTTGATCTTAGTAGATGTTTGTAAAATAATTAATTAATTCATCTTGAGTTAATTAGTTGTAGGAAATCAAACATGAAGTCTATGTGAAGACATGCAACAATTTCTCCATTGATTGAGGAAGTTATCCCTTGATTAAAGGAGATCAGGATGAGTTGTACTTTAAGTTGTAATTAGTTAGCTTAGTTAACTGAGTTAAGTCCAGTTAGATTAGTTCAAATAGTTTGTTGAACTAATTGTGAGTTTAGTTAGTTAATTCATGCATGCATGTAACTGTTGCACTTCAGATAACTGAATATTCTCTCATAAATAACTCATGCATGTCAGTTCAGTCAGAGACCTAGTTGAGATCAAAGGATGGGACAATGCACTATCATTTGGAGGAATTTTCCTATATAGAAAACTCATCCATGCAAAACGAATTATCTCCTTCAATTTTGTGTAGTTATTTCTGAGTCAAGTGAGCAGTGTGAGGTGGGAATTCACACAAGTGGAAGCAATGGACCCCAGGAAAAACTACGGAAGGAAATAGGAGGCTTGGAGGGTAGAGGAGAAGGTTGTGAGAGCCTTTGACTGTCTATGAGCAGTATTGTTTGATTGTAGAGAGAGCATGATAGCTTGAGAGCTGATTCTTTTTGTAATACTGAACATATTTTCACTTGTATGATAATACAAAGATTGGGGTTTTAGGCTGAGGCTTTCCCCGAGTTATTTCTTCTGTGTTATGTGTGATTGATTTCTCATTCTCAATTATATGTATTCTCATTGATCTTGCTCATATTCAATTAAGCTTCCGCAAAGTTTGTTGTAGAAGTAGATATTGTATTTTGCTTTAGTATATTGCATTATCAAGTGATCTACAGTGGGAAATTCTACTGACCAACCATTCGAAAAGGCCCTCCTTAGATTTTAAGGCACTCTTCCACAAATTAGAGAGTTTGATAGGCACTTGGTGATAACCGGACTTCAAATCAAACTTACTGAAATATTTGGTCACCTTAAGCTTGTCCAGAAGGTCATCAATCCATGGGATTGGTTACCTATTCCAGAAAGTGATATTTTCAGCGCCCGATAGGCAATACAAAGTCTCCAAGTCCCATCCTTCTTCTGTACCAATACAATCAAGCTCCCACAGGGTGATGAGCTTGGCCTAATGTGCCCTTTCTGCAACAATTCTTGAATCTTCCTCTTGATATCATCATTCTCCATAATAGAGTGTCGATATATTGGTCCATTAGATAGCGACACACCTGCGGTCAGATCGATGGAGTGCTTAACCTGATAGTGCAGAGGTATCCCCATAGTTGAGGCAAAAATGTCCTTGTACTCCTCCATGACCTTGTCCATTTGCTTTTGTTGCACGAAGGAGCCCTATCTGGAAGCTTTGGCCACAATATTTTTCTTTCTTTGAAGGTGAATCATAAGGGAAAAAAATTTCTTGGTCTGTGAAACGATCTTATTGCAATGCTATTGAAGAAAGTGTAACTAGCTTCGGTCTTCATAATGACATGATCTTTGTATTTGATGTAATAAAAATGAAATAAATTATTTTTGTAATCTTACTACATGTGTTTCATGAGCAAGAAGTGTCACTAGGTGAAATACTTCTTCTTGATGTATTTAGGATTTATTTATAAATCAAAGAATCATGTCATGTGAGTTTATGTAAATATGTACAAGTCTTCATGTTGTCAAAACAACCCTCCAAGACCAATATCAATGTCTCAAAACAAGCCTATCAAAGTCTGTAAGAAAAACGATAAGGAGATGTTCACGTCGGCTCCAAATAAATAAATTAAATTTATTAATATATGTCATGTCATCTTGAAGCATAGACACATCGGTTCATAAGGTAATGTTGGCTCAATTATATGTACACAACCACTATAAATACCCTGTTGGGGTATCCACAAATGGGCAAGAAATAATTCGCATATACCTCTGAGATCTTCGCATAAGGGAGCCACAGTTAAGGGAGCCGCAGTCAAGGGTAATGAAGCCGCAGTCAGGGTAATAGATTCACAGTCAAGGCTAATGAAAATTTGATAAGGGTAATGGAGCCGCAGTCAAGGAAATGAAGTTGCAGTCTGGGCATGGAGCCGCAGTCAAGGTTGCTGGAGCTGCAATCTAGGCATGGAGCCGAAGTCATAAAGAAAAGGAAGCCACATTTTTCTATGGGATAGATCTAGGGTTTAGCTACCTCCTCGGATGGGTATAAGGAGCAACAAAACCTAGAACAACCTCCTATTGGCATACTTGTGATAAAGATGATGCCCTCGGATGGATAGAACAGGTAATTTAGCGTGTGATCTACTACTGTCTTCACTATGATATACCTGTAGTAGCCTCAACGTGATGTATTGCAATGGTTAGGGTTGTATGAAGAAGATCTATATTATCTCGACAGAACCATGGAAGGAGTTTCCATAATAACAGAGATTCTCAGCATACAGTATCTCTCGGATTTATTATGATGTAAACTTGACGTGCTACAAAGAGTAGTGACAAGGATCACAATCTTGATCCTGATATAACCATAATCACAGTAGCTATAGATTATGATTTTGTATATTAGTGATCTCATTGTCTCAATGATCTCAGTGCAACAAGAGATGCATTAGCAACTGATCTCAGTAATACTGTTGTGAAGGTCTCCATGTTACAACAATGGTGATTCAATGAAGACACAACAACTATGGTCCTCATGAAGAAAGCAACAAGGATGATCTCTGTTAAAAGTGCAACAATAGTGCAACTATGATATCAGTGTAAGCAACAGTGATGATGATGATCTTAGTAATGGCTAGAAAGAGGATTGATGTCTTGGTCTTGGAGAGGCAGATTGTGTCAAAGGTCATGGTCTTGGTATTCGTCAATGGAATCTCTATAAAAAGAATTTACGCATGGGTTTTCCTCTCCAAGAGGGAGAGGTTTTGACCCTGGTAGAAAGCCAATGACTTGTGTTCTTGTCCCTTTTTGTTTTGATAGCAGTTTGATGAAGATAACTCACATATGTTAATAATGAAGTAACATCAAGCTAAGATAAAAATGCATCAACACTTCACAAATTGTTATCATGTATAAGAAGAATCAACCTAACTGTGTTTGCACTAGATTCTTCAACATGGTATCAAAGGAAATGGTTCTATAGTAAAAAAAAAAGGGGAAGAGAAGAGACATTCAGAAGTCAAGTTTTCTACAAGGCCTCAAATTAGTTGAAGGGACCAGGATCTACAAGGCCTAGATCTAAGAGGCAGCCTCCAACCACAGTCTACAACAACAAGGGTTCTGAAGGATGACAGTCAAAGATGAAGCAGTCAGATCTTAAGATTCATGGCAGCCTATTTGATGACTCCCACAGTTTTGATCTAGGTCATGCCACAGTGAGTTCAATCATTTCATAAAGGAATATAATCATATCAGCTACAACATGATTTGGATAGACAATACTCGATGAAGAATGAAAGTGTTCGTCGATAACACTATTTGATGGGTCTCTTTATCATGGAAAGAAATCACAAGACAATTATGCATAGATCTTTTATGTAGCCCAAATACATAACCAAGATAGCTCAAAGGAAAAGGAGGAATTTTGCATGTCTACTCCATCTTTTGCCAACTTGATCAAGGTGAAGATTTTATCTTCACAATCAAGTAAGTACTTTTTTTTTTAAATTTTATAATCCAATTTGGTTTTATGACTTCATGATTGCAAGAAGATCTATATATTGATGGGTCATCAAGGGTCTTGCATGGAATAAGAAGGATTGTCATTATCCTTAGAGAAGTCAGTACATCAAGGTCTCCTTTGAAGTCATGAGAACCCTTAAGGTTATATCAAGTGAGAAAGGAGACATAAGAAGGATACCTGAAATGTTAAGAGGACAAACTCTCTGAAATGTAGTGAAGAAGGTGCCAAAGAATGAAGAAATATCTTCATGAGATCTCAAGTGAGAGATCGAGGAAAATGATGAATAGATAATCATCATTAATAAGCAAGGTGGAAATTTTCCATGTACAAGAAGGTCACCTCAATCAATAGTTTGTGATCTCTATGCTAGATAGAGAAAGGTAAGTTGAAAGGACTCAACTATGTGCAAAGGAAAGGTTAACAAAACAGAACATCACTATGAAAAGATTATGAAAAATCATCTGAATAATAGAGGAAGCTATAGGAAAGAGGGAGCAATAGATCCCCAATATAAATGAAATGGCATCCCTCTCAAATGAGTCCTATCAGAAGTCCTTGCAGATATGACCATGGAAAGAAGATGCATCGTGGCATCATGGAATCAAGAGCTCGTATATGAAGAACATAGCTCTTGGGAATCTCTTTGGACATTAAAGGAAAATAAGAAGTCATCTAGGTCAAAGGGAACATTTGCCAAATGGGGATATACTAGATCCTAAAGAATATCTGATGCAAACCTCAATGGAGAATCCCCTAGTCCTGGAAGGCAACAAGTACTTCATAGGGAATTCCAAATTATGGAAATCATGAGATGAAGAACTCATGACATGATGAAGAAGATCAAGGGATTGAAGATCTGTTCAATCAAGAAAGCTGATGAAAGTAACCTGAAGGGAAAATGAGGTATGTATGCTTGTATTTGTATTTGTATTTGATATCATAATGTCATGATACATGGTTGCAGGTAAAATGGATCAAGCATGATCAATAGGGAAAGGATCTCCTCCTCTAAAAGGATGCAGAAAGACATAAGTCAAACTAGATGAAATCAACACAATATGTCCTCATATGGAGTATGAGGTAGTTGACTACAATTGAAGAACTCTGAGAGCTCCTGGGAATGAAATACATGAGGATGAAAGAGATCGTGAAGCATGCAACTATGATGAAGGCAATCAATATCCAAAGGATTAGGAAGACTTGACCAAGAAATCTCCCGGAATGATGTGAAGAATCTGATGGGAGTCTGAAAAGATGAGGACCCTTGACAATAGATATCATTGGGAGATGTGTCAACATGAATGCATGATGATTGCTGCCTACACAAAGATGTCACTGGAGGAAGGCCATCACCAAAAGGTAATATTGATTTGTTTTTGGTGTCTGACCTCTTGGAAAAATTTGGGTATGTGTGCAGGATCATGGAAAGGAGAGTTGTGAAGGATGTCACAACTATGTACCTTGTGATCTAGAGCAATCACTGTTGAAGAAAGTAAATACATACAAGCTTATGAAGGAAGCCCTAGATGTAAAGCCAAGGAGGATACTTTCCTGGAACAAAGGAATGACATGACGAAGGAAAGTGATGGATGACTGAACCCTACATGTGAAGAAATTGATGACATCAAAGTCTTGGATTGTCAGTCAAATAGAAGACCCTATAAAGCACTGATGATAGAGTCCCTGGATAAGAGGGAGCTCTGGAAAGTTCCTATGAGCAAAGGAACTTATGAGAAAAGAGAATCTTGGAACTCATCCCTAGATAAAAGGGAGAGTTAGACACGACATTCTTGTCTTCCGTGTGGAAGAAAGAATGGATGATTGTGTAATCATCTGGCATTCGACACTCTTTGAGGATGTGGTAGGGCATCCAAGACAAGAGTGGGCAAGAGGACCGATATTCTTGAGGGTTGGGAATCCAAGATGAGAATAGTCCTAGTAGAGCATACTCGGAGAACACCCAGGTGGGTATGACCCTAAGAGAGACAATGATGATGCGTTTCTATCAGTCATTGGTCTCGCCAACACTGTATGCTCTGATCTAAGTGAGAGATAGAGCTGTTAGTCAAGGCCTTGCTAGATGGAAAAAATGTTCGTTGAAATGATGCTATAACAAATGGATTGCAAATCTGATTTTTCTTATGAGAAATTCTTCAGATTGATAATGACCAAGTACCATTATGAATATCTCCCTAGTTAAGAGGGAGTGTTGAAGAAAATGTAACTAGGTTCGGTCTTCATAAGGACATGATCTTTGTATTTGATGTAATAAAAAGGAAATAAATTATTTTTGCAATCTTGCTACATGGGTTTCATGAGCAAGAAGTGTCACTAGGTGAAATATTCTTGATGTCTTTAGGATTTATTTATAAATCAAAGAATCATGTCATGTGAGTTTATGTAAATATGTACAAGTCTTCATGTTGTCAAAACAACCCTCCAAGACCAAGATCAATGCCTCAAAACAAGCCTATCAAAGTCTGCAAGAAAAACGATAAGGAGATGTTCACGTCGGCTCCAAATAAATAAATTAAATGTATTAATATATATCATGTCAGCTTGAAGCATAGACATGTCGGTTCATAAGGTAATGTTGGCTCAATTATATGTACACAACCACTATAAATACCCTGTTGGGGTATCTGCAAATGGGCAAGAAAGAATTCACATATACCTATGAGATCTTCGCATAAGGGAGCCATAATTAAGGGAGCCACAGTCAAGAGTAATGAAGCCACAATCAGGGTAATGGAGCCACAGTCAAGGGTAATGAAGCCGTAGTCAGGGCAATGGATCTACAGTCAGGGGAGTGAATCCACAGTCAAGGTAATGGAGCTGCAGTCAAGGTTGCTGGAGCCGTAGTCCAGACATGGAGCGGTAGTCATAAAGAAAAGGAAGAAACATTTTTCTATGGGATAGATCTATGGTTCAGATGCCTCCTCAGATGGGTATAAGGAGCAGCAGAAACTAGATCAGCCTCCTCTCGGCATATCTATGATAAAGATGATGCCCTCGGATGGATAGAACAAATAATTCAGCATGTGATCTACTACTCTCTTCACTATGATATACATGTAGCAGCCTCAACGTGATGTATTTCAATGGTTAGGGTTGTATGAAGAAGATCTATATTATCTCGACAGAACCATGGATGGAGTTTCCATAATAACAAAGATCCTCAGCATACAATAGCTCTCGGATTTATTATGATGCAAACTTGACGTGATACAAGGAGGAATGACAAGGATCACAATCTTGATCTTGATATAACCATAATCACAGTAGTTGTAGATCATGATTTTGTATATCAATGATCTCATTGTCTCAATGATCATAGTGCAACAAGAGATGCATTAGCAACTGATCTCAGTAATAATATTGTGAAGGCCTCCATGTTACAACTATGGTGATTCAATGAAGACACAACAACTATGGTCCTGGTGAAGAAAGCAACAAGGATGATCTCAGTTAAAAGTGCAGCAATAGGGCAGCTATGATGACATCAATGTAAGAAATAGTGATGATGATGATCTCAACAATGGCTAGAAAGAGGATTGATGTCTTGGTCTTGGAGAGACAGATTGTGTCAAGGGTCCTGGTCTTGGTATTCGTCAATGGAATCTCTATAAGAAGAATTTACGCATGGGTTTTCCTCTCCAAGAGGGAGAAGTTTTGACCCTGGCAGAGAGCTAATTACTTGTGTTCTTGTCTCTTTTTGTTTTGATAGCAGTTTGATGAAGCTAACTCACATATGTTAATAATGAAGTAACATCAAGCTAAGATAAAATGCATCAACACTTCACAAATTGTTATCATGTATAAGAAGAATCAACCTAACTGTGTTTGCCCTAGATTCTTCAACAAATGCTTCGCAGAGATCAAAGAGATGGCGGTAGGCGGGGCTACCTTTGGTATCCTGTAAAACTTATTTCCCAAAGTAATAATCACAGATTAAGGTCTAGACTCATATACAACATGCCGTTTCCACAATTATGGTTGTCCTAATAATACATCACAAACTTCAAGAGGAGAAACATCACACATTACCTCATTCGTGAATGAATTGATGCTATAGGGAAGGCGACACTATTGGCTGACACACAGATCTTGTCCTTAGTGAAGCCACTCGATGGTGTATGACTACATATGTGGTGTAGTTGGTAGGCCCAACTACTTCATAGCCTCTGTTGAAATGAGGTTCTTTTGGCTCCCGCTGTTGAGAATGAATTGTAATGGAGAACCCTTCACCCAAATTTGTGAGTGGAAAAGGAGTTCCCCCTCCTCTGGATCTTCAGGCTCATTCTTCTGTATTTTGGTGTTGGCCATGGTGGCACTACACTCTGCTTTCAATTATCTGCTTCCCTTTGTCATTCCCCTTTTTAGGTTTTGACTCAAAGTCAAAACATGCGTATGATTCAGAAGCCTTTAGGTTATTCATCAATGACTGCTTGGATTGACACTCACTTGTGTTGTGAGTGGAGCTCTTATGGAACTTGCACCATTTTCCCACATCCTTATTTGTCTTCATGGTGTTGTTCCTTGCTTGTGGCTTCAATGGGTTGTCCCGGGTCACCCCGCCTTGGCTTTGCAGTTTGGGGGCACCTTTCCCTTGCTTTGGATTCGTAGATCCAAAGTCTCAATTTTTCTATTTAAACTTCTGCTCAATCTTGATAGCGTATCGATATGCCATACCAATTGAGAAGATGTCCAGGAAGTCCATCTCATCCTGGATATACCTGTGTAGACAACGACAGTACTTGAGTACCAAATGTCGCTTAGAATCCTTGATACCTAACTTCGTGAGAAGGGTATGATAAACATTGGTAAACTCCAACATGTCTTGGTCCATTCCCTGCCACAATGTGGTCCAATTTATGTATTTATCCTCATAGCTCTCGACAAGGTAGTACTGCTCCTTGATGGCATCCCAGAATGAATTCTAAGTGGGTGCAGATTAAAATAGTGAGGGTGTACCTTTGTCCTTCTTCTCACAATAGGTTTCCCATCAGTCCTTGATCTAGGTGGATATTGGTGGCCACCTTCCTATTCCACTTGGACCCCCAACATTATCTCTTTTAGTTTTTCGGTTTCCTTAATTGTAGCACAACTTACTATTTTTGGCAGTTTTTTTCAGATCTTGAACTTCCAAAGCCGTTTTGAGGCCCTAAACGATGTTTTTAGGGAAAGTGGAGAGACCGGAATGCTTCAAACTTCCATGCCAGTTTGTTTTCAACCTTCTCTTTGAAAGCTTCGAAACGAGGTATTATGATAGCCAAACAGAGATCGTATGCCAAATTTACCACCTCGGGAAGTTGATGTACCAATTTACCCAAACAGGGCCCACAATTTTGGTGCTTCATCTCCTAGGGTTAGGTTTTTGGACGTTTAGGGTTTTTCATTGTTTCTCAATAATAAATAGGCCTTTGAACCTCATTGTAACATGGTTCAGAGGCATGTAGACACCACATCTCTTCTAAGAGATAAGCTATCATCGCCTGAGCTATCTTATTTCCATTCTGTTTGTAAGCATAGTTCAATATTTTTCTATTAATGAAATAAAGTGTTTTTCTGCTGCATCTTTGTATTTATGATTATATCTGTAAGTTGTTGCATTCCTGTTTAAGTTCAGATCAGTGGTATCAGAGCAGTCTGCTCTCTCTCTGTTTTCTTTGCATGTCCCCAACGAGGTCAGGGTATAAGGAGTTAGGGCTCAACTTGGTTGAACTGTTGCAAGATCAGCCTCACAAAACCCAATGACCTCCCATGGTAGAAGAAAAGAAAGACGAGGGGGCAGGAGTTCCTTTCAAAATGTTGCTAGAGGAAGCCCTCGAGCGACAGAGGGACATGATGATGGATAACTTTGCCCAGATCCTTCAACGACTACCCACAGGCGATGCATATTCATCCAGTAGGCACCACTACTTTTAAGGTACAAATTAACTTCAGTATTCCCATATTTGAAGGCTCGATAGATGAAGACATTGTAGATAAATGGTTAAATCTATTGGAAGGATATTTTTCAATTCATGACTTTTCCAATCGAGAAAAGATTACTTTTGCACTTCTCAAAGTCGCCCCACATGTCAAGGACTGGTGGGAAACATACTGTGAACAAAAGGACGAGAGTGAACCCTCACTGTTTTTAGCTGAACCCACTTGGGATTCTTTCCGAGACACCATCAAGGAACAACATTACCTTGTCGGGAGCTATGAAGATAAATACATAAAGTGGACCACGCTACGATAGGGAAGGGACCAAGATGTGTTGGAGTTCACAAATATTTTTCATACACTTTGCACGAAGCTGGGTATCAAGGATACTGAGTGACATTTGGTGCTCAAGTACCATGACTGTCTACACAAGTACATCTAGGATGAAATGGAGTTCCTGGACATTTCCTCACTCGGCATGGCGTACTGTTACGCTGTCAAGGTTGAACAAAAGTTTAAATAGAAGAAGGATGACTTTGGATTTGCGAATCCAAAGCAAGGAAAATGTGCCCCCAAACCACAAGACAAAGGACAAAGCCAAGGCGGGGCTACCCAGGACAGCTCGCTGAAGCTGCAAGCAAAAAACAACACGACAAAGACAAAGGACATGGGAAAATAGTGTGAGTTCCATAAGAGCTCCACTCACAAGACAAGTGAGTGTTGGGCCAAGCAGTCATTGGTGGCCGAGTTGAAGGCTTCTGAATCAGATGCATGTTCCGACTTTGAATCAGAACCTAATAAGGGAATTGATAAAGGGAAGCATATCATTGATATGGAGCCTAGTGCCACTATGGCCACCACCAAGATTTAGAAGATTGAGCTTGAAGATCTAGAGGAGGGGGAACGCCTCTTCCACTCACAGATGTGGGTGAAGGGTTATTCGTTGCAGTTCATTGTCGATAGCGGGAGGCAAAAGAACCTCATTTCAGCAGAGGTCATGAAGCGGCTAGGCCTAAAGATTACAACACATCCACATCCATACACCATCAGGTGGCTTCACCAAGGGTGAGATCTTCACGTTAGCTAGCAGTGCCTCCTTCCCTACAACATCAAGCCCTTCATGGATGAAGTACTGTGTGATGTTGCTCCTCTTGAAGTTTGTGATGTATTGTTAGGACAACCATACTTGTGGAAGCAACATGATGTATATGAGTCTAGACCTCTCTCTATGATTATTACCTTGGCCAACAAGTTTTACAAGATACCAGAGGTAGCCCCGCCTAACACCATCCCTTTGATCATTGCAAAGCAATGCAGCAATATCATTTCCGAGACTAGGATTTTTTTTCCTTATGATTCGCCCTCAGGGTAAGAAGAAGGTTGTGGCCACGGCTTCCCAACTGGGCTCCTCTGCATAAAAAAAACATATGGACAAGGTTGTGGAGGAGTACAGGGATATTTTAGCCTCACCTACAGGGGTACCTCTATATTTTTAGGTCAAGCAATCCATCGATCTGACCCCTGGTGCACCGCTGCCCAATGAGTCGATCTATCGACTCTCTGTTCTGGAGAATGATGAGATCAGGAGGCATATTCAGGAACTATTGTAGAAAGGGAACATTAAGCCAAGCTCATCACCCTATGGGAGCCCGATTATATTGGTACAGAAGAAGGATGGGACCTAGAGGCTCTGTATTGACTATCGGGCGTTGAACAAGATCACTGTCTAGAATATGTACCCAATCCCATGGATTAGTGACCTTCTTGACCAGCCCAAGGGGGCCAAACATTTCAGCAAAGATTGACTTGAAGTTAGGTTATCACTAGGTGCATATCGAACCCTCTGATGTGTGGAAGACTACCTTCAAATCCAAGGAGGGCCTTTTTGAATGGTTGGTCATGCTGTTTGGATTGATGAACGCCCCTGCAACCTTTCTCGAGACTGATGGACGACATCTTGCGGCCCTTCATGAATGAATTCGTGGTGGTGTATTTAGATGACATTCTGATCTTCAGCCAGAGTTGGGACGAGAACCTCCACCATATTCGATAGGTCCTTCAAACCCCGTGATAACAAAAACTGTGTGCTAACTTGGAGAAATGCACCTTTGGCCTGATCCAGGTTCAATATCTTGGGTACATAATTGATGAGAAGGGTGTACATGTGGACCCATCCAAGATACAAGTCATTCAGGATTGGCCAACCTCAACCACTCTAACAGAGCTCCACAACTTTTTGGGTCTTGCCAACTTCTACCGTAGGTTCGTGTTGGGGTTCTCTCATATCACTTGGCATTTAAGTAAAGTCACAAAGGGCAGAGCAAAAGAAAAGTTTTTTTGGTCTGAAACCCAACATCAAGAATTATTTGAGTTGAAGAATCACCTATATTCTACACCAATGCTCACATTACCAGACCTGCAACAACCATATGAGATTGAGATAGATGCCTCCAACTATGCTATTGGTGCAGTTCTTACTCAGCATGGGCATGTAGTGGCTTACCACAATGAGGCACTTTCAGACACAGTTCAAAAGTACCTCACTTAAAAACAAAAAAATGTATTCCATTATGCAGGCCTGCCGTCAATGGAAGCATTACATTCTAGGGAAGGAAACGGTCATCCACACAGATCACCAACCCATACAGTTCATATAGACACAAGGGAGGTTGCAGAACAATTGCCATCAGAAATGTTCCACCTACCTGTAATAGTTCCATTTAAACATTAAGTATAATAAGGGCATCACCAATAATGTCACTGATTGCCTCAGCCGACCACCGGTCATGGCACTAGTCACTGTGCTTGACTCCTATGGGCATGAGACATCGGGGTGGCCACATCTTTACAAGGGCGATCCAGAATTCGACAACACATACCAGACACTCTTGGAAGGGAAGCAAGCTCCAAATTTTCATCTTCAGGATGCACTGTTATGCCACCTGGGACACATCTGTGTTCCTTCAAGCGAGCATGCCAAGATGATTTGGGATGCGCACTACAGTCAGGTCATTGGACATTTCAAAGTAGAGAAAAGAGTGGCGGTATTACAAAAGTATTTTTATTGGCCGAAACTTCGTCAGGATGTTGGCAAGTACATTAGATCCTGCATCGCCTACACCATTGCCAAACCAACCATCAAGAAGTAAGGCCTGTATACCCGTCTACCTATTCCTAGACGGCATTGGGAATATATCTCCATGGATTACATGTCAGGCCTTCCTTTTACCAAGCACGACAACGATTGCGTTTTTGTGATCGTCAACAGATTCTCTAAGATGACCATCATGGTAGCCTGCAAGAAGAGTATCACAATAGAGGTTACCGCTAAGCTCTTGTTTGATCGAGTATGGGTACACTTTGAGATCCCATAGTCCATTATCTCAGATCGGGACAGCAGATTCTTGCGTGCAATTTGGTCAAGTCTCTGGTCGATGCTGGATACAAAACTTACTAAGTCCACGACTTTCCATCCCCAAACGGATGACCAAACATAGGTTGTCAATAGGATGATCGTACACATTCTATGCATGTACAACTCGAAGCATCCACACACATCGGATCAAAGCTTCCCCTATGTCCAGCACATCTACAACAGAGCTCTCCACAACTCAACGAGCCACAACCCCTTTCAGGTAGGGCTGGGATTTCAGCCATTATGTCTCATTGATGTGGCCATACCATTTGCAGCTACTCAGGTAGATTTGGCTCATGTCCAGTTCGAAGCCGACAGGGCTAACAAATTCATTGAGCGCATTCAATACATCCACCAACAGGTCCATGATATATTGGAAAGAGACAATGCTAAGTACAAGTAGCGCCGTGATCAACATCGGGTGCCACGCAAGTTCTAGGAGGGCGACAAAGTTTGGCTACATTTGTAGAAGGAGGGCCTCGCTGGACCCCACCGCAAGCTTCACCCACTCCAATATGGACCATACACCATCACCAAGGCTATAGGGGAAAATTCCTTCGAGCTTAGCATTCCACTATTCCTTGGTTTGCATCTAATGTTCAATGTAAACCACCTTCGGCCATACTTTCCAGCATTGTTGGACACATCCGAAATTGCAGAACAACTCACACCAACAGAGCTAAACCCAGATTGCATGGAACAGGCCACCAAAAATTGGATCAAGGACACAGAAATCAAGAACACTCGCCAACAAAAGATCCAACTATATCAAGTTGTCAAAGCTAGTCAACTTCTTCACCAAGGCAGGTGGCGCACCAGGGACCAAGTTCAGCAATAGTTTCCCCATCTCATGGAGGCACTCAATGCAATGGGGACCATTGCTTCCAAAGGGGGGAGGAATGATCCAAGTGGATATTGGTGGCCACCCACCTATTCCACTTGGACCCCCAACATTGTCTCTTTCAGTTTCTGGTTTCCTTAATTGTAGCACAGTTTACTATTTTTGACAGTTTTTCAGATCTTGAACTTCCAGAGCCGTTTTGAGGCCCTAAACGAATTTTTTAGGGAAAACGGAGAGACTGGAAACGTCCCAAAGTTACGACCCCGGGAAGTTGATGTACCAGTTTACCCAAACATGGCCCACAATTTTGGTGATTCATCTCATAGGGTTAGGTTTTTGGATGTTTAGGGTTTTCCATTGTTTCTCAATAATAAATAGGCCTTTGAGCTTCATTATAACATAGTTCAGAGGCATGTAGCCGCCACATCTCTTCTTAGAGATAAGCTACCGCCGCCCGAGCTACCTTATTTCCATTCTATTTGTAAGAATAGTTCAATATTTTTCTATTAATGAAATGAAGTGTTTTTTTGCTACATCTTTGTATTTATGATTATATCTGTAAGTTGTTGCATTCTTGTTTAAGTTTGGATCAGTCCTTAACGTGGGGGACGAATTTAAGAAGTGAAAAAGTAATCTTTTCTCGGCTATAAAAAACATGAACAACAAAATATCCTTTTAGCAGATTTAACCATTTATCTATGACATTCACATCTATCTGACCTTCAAATATGGGGACGTCCACCTTAACTTATACCTTAAAGGGTGTGGTGCTTCCAGAGTGGTTGTTATTAGAAGATGCGTCGCATTTGGGTAGCCGTTAAATGATCTTGGAAAAGTTATCCATCATCATGTTCCTCTGTCACTCAAGGGCTTCTTCGAGAAATAATTTGGAAGGATCTTCTTCCCCCTCATCCTTCGTCTCTTTTGCCATGGGAGGTTGTTGAGATTTGTGAGGATGTTCTTACAAAGGTTCGACTAGTTCGAGACCTAACTCCTTATGTCCCAACCTTGTTGGGGACATGCAAAGAAAAACAGAGAAAGAGCAGACCACTATGATACCAATGATCTGAATTTAAACATGAACGCAACAAATCACATATATAACCATGAATATAGAGATGCAACAAAAATAACACTTCATTTCATTAATATCAAATACTGAAATATTCTTACAAAAAAAATGGAAATAAACTAGCTAGGGCGATGGTAACTTATCTCTAAGAAGAGATGTGGCAGCTACATGCCTCTGAACTATGTTATAGTGAGGCTCAAGGGCCTATTTAGTATTGAAAAACAAGGGAAAAGGCTAAAAAACCAAAACCCTAACCCCAAGAGATGGAACACCAAGAGTTTGTGAGCCCTGTTGGGCTTAGTTGGAAAACCAACTTGTCGGGGTCATAACTTGGTCATATTATCTTTGTTTGGCACGTACAATACCTTATCAAAACTACTCCAGAAGTTCAAGACCCGAAAAACTGTTAAAAGTAGTAAATGTTGAAATAGACAAGGAAACATATGAAACTGACTAGAGATCTAGGTGGAATAGGTGGGTGGCCACCAATATACACCTAGATCAACAACTCTGAGCATTACATGGAATGAGAGACTGACAAAATGTAAATGAAATGTGGCCACTCAAACCATCCAAGTTCCAGACAATGTAGTGCATGAATGGATAAAACATATAGTTTGTAATATTGGTTTCTTGGGTTTCCTTTAGAGCAATGGAATTTGAGAGCAACTAAAGAGCTCTAGTAAGCCTATTATTGAGAAAATTTTGATACAATAACTGTACATATACAATCTCCATAGGAAGCCAAAACCAACTAAGGGATATTTCATTGAAAAACAACTTGTCTTTGCTTGGGAAAAGTAGAGTTCTGAACATAGTTGCAAGATCTTATATACAATGGAAAAGAAATCTATCATATTTTGAATTTAGTGAGACTCCTAGCAGTGTTGTATTTCCTAGTAAAATTTGGGAGCGACAACAATGGAATTTGAGAGAAACTAAAGAGCTCTGGTAAGCCTATTATTGAGAAAATTTTGATACAAGAACTATATAGAGAAAATATCAATAGGAAGACAAAACCAACTAAGGGATATTTCATTGAAAAACAACTTCTCTTGGCTTTCCCCATGAGCAATCACAATTTTGATCTAGGAAAAAATTTTCGTTATCTCTCACATAAAGGAGTTTTTGGATTATGTTAGTTTTGATATTATTTTAATTTCTAGAATATTTTTTTTGGGAAAAGAAGAGCTCTTAGCATAGTTGCAAGGTTGTATCTACAATGACAATCAAAGTACTCAGATTTTAAATTTGATGAGACTCTGGTTTTCTCATTTATTTCTAACACCTTGGTGCATCATTTCCTGTTCAAAAGAAGAGTGTAAGAGAAATGTAATAACCTACACACATTCACTACAATTTGAGAGGATGAAAGGTTTTAATTGTATCATGGTTAATGGATTGTAAAAAGGAACCTTGTGCATAAGACATGAACTACTAATCAAGGGAATCCTTGAACGAACAACTAACATCAAACAAGAATTCATTTGATCTTAAATTTGAGAAGGAAATTAAGGGGTCTTGGCATGTTCAAATTTTGAAAAAGATAAAGTACATTAATCCATAAAAGATATGATATCCAAACTTATGCTATCCCCAAGGGCTCAGCCCCTCAGCCTATAATAGTACCACCAAAAACATTTTCACTTCTTACACAACCAAAAAAATATTTCATAGCTTTCACTTGGCTAGATTAAGTTGTGGTCATTGCATGATGTTGCTTTTGTATCAATCTCATATTCTTACCACTCTCACACCTCAACATTAAATCCATCCAAGTTCCAGACAATGCAGTCCATGAAGGGATAAAACATATAGTTTTTAATATTGGTTTCTTGGGTTTCCTTTAGAGAAATGGCATTTGAGAGAAATTAGAGAGCTCTAGTAAGCCTATTATTGAGAAAGTTTTGATACAAGAACTATACATAGAAAATCTCCATAGGAATTCAAAACCCACTAAGGGATACTTCATTCAAAAACAACTTGTATTGGCTTGGGAAAAGCAAGGCTCTCAACATAGTTGCAAGGTCTTATCTACAATGGAAAATAAAGTTCTCAGATTTTAAATTTAATAAGACTCTTAGTAGTGTTGTCTTTCCTAGTAACATTTGGGAGCGACAACAATGGAATTTGAGAGAAACTAAAGGGCTAGGGTAAGCCTATTATTGAGAAACTTTTGATACAAGAAATGTACACAAAAAATCTCCATAGGAATCCAAAACCAACTAAGGGATATTTCATTGAAAAACAAATTCTCTTGGCTTTCCCCATGAGCAATCACAATTTTGACCTAGGAAAGAATTTCATTATCTCTGCCATAAAGGAGTTTTTGGCTTATGGTAGCTTTGATGTTATTTTAATTTCTAGCAATTTTTTTAAGAA
This sequence comes from Pinus tabuliformis, assembly GCA_031772625.1. Classification (NCBI taxonomy): domain Eukaryota; kingdom Viridiplantae; phylum Streptophyta; class Pinopsida; order Pinales; family Pinaceae; genus Pinus; species Pinus tabuliformis. Next base: position 855,733,287 of record CM062818.1, on the reverse strand, counting down.
AAGAAAAGCTCTCAACATATTTGCAAGGTGTTATCTACGATGGCAAAGAAAGTTCTCAGATTTTAAATTTGATGAGACTCTGGTTTCTCATCTATTTCTAACACCTTGGTGCATCGTTTCATGTTCAAAAGAAGAGTGCAAGAGAAATGTAATAACTGGCATACATTCATTACAGTTTGAGAGGATGAAAGGTCTGAATTGTATCATGGTTAATGGATTGTAAAAAGGAAACTTGCACATAAGCACATGAACTACTAATCAAGGGAATCCTTGAACGAACAACTGACATCAACCAAGAATTCATTTGATTTTAAATTTGAGAAGGAAATTAAGCGGTCCTGACATGTTCAAATTTTGAAAAAGATAAAGTACATTAATCCATAAACAGGATGATATCCAAACTTCTATTAGCCCCAAGGGCTCAGCTCCTCAACCCCTCAGCCTATAATAGTACCACCAAAAACATTTTCACTACTTACACAACTAGAAAAATATTTCACAGCTTATGCTTGGCTAGATTAAGTTGTGGTCATTGCATGATGTCGCTTATATATCAATCTCATATTTTTACCACTCTCACACTTCAACGTTAAATCTGGTGATTTCGAAAGTCTTTAGAAGTTATGATACATGTTATAGAAATGTTAGAAATTCTTTTCTTGCCATCGTAATAAAACAAAATTTTTGCAATTCCAACTTCCAAGAAAGGTCTAGATGTGTTCCACACAAAGTGTTTTCTTTCCTAGTAACATTTGGGAGCGACTATTCAGAAATGCATTGACAAGGAAATTTCCAATAACTTCCACTAAATACTTTGTCTAATCAATGTGTCATACCAGGTAGTGGTAAGATTCGAAAATGCATTGATTTGAAACATTGAGATTATAGACAATTAATCATTCAAATTTGTGATTCTAAGAATTTATACCAATTGTTAACAAATTCAACCTAAAAGTATGTCCAAATCCAAAACATCTAACTGGTAGACAATGTCTATTCAGAAATACATTGACCAAGAAATTGTCCAAATTCCATAAACATGTAACCAGTAGACTAGACTATTCAAAAATGCATTGACGAGCCTACAAAAGAGCAGATTGAATACTTTGCTTAAGGTTTGGAGGTCGATGAAATTCATGCCAAGGGGAAGGAAATTGTTTCAGGGCATTTGGGTATATTTTGATCTAGAAGACTTCATAAAATGTTGGAAGTTGGTGAAATTTCCCAAATTCAAAGACATGTAGCTAGTAATACTGTAGCTATTGAGAAATGAATTGACGAGGAAATTTACAAGAACTTCCACTAAATACTTTGTATAATCAATGTGTCATATTGGGAAGTGGAAAGATTCGAAAATGCATCCTCTGTTCAAGGTTTAAATTTGATGAGAATCCTAGAAATTTTAGTCTTTCCCAGTAACATTTGGGAGTGTCTATTCAGAAATGCATTGACTAGGAAATTCCCCAAATTCGAAAACATTTCCCATGAAAAAAAACACTTTGTGTGCAAAGCTCCAAAAGGTAAATGCCATTTCTGGAACTGGGGTTAAAAGAAAATGCAGAATAGGATTAACAGAAACAACATAAAAATCAGAGTCGGAAGAGGATAATTGCCATTTCTGGAACTGGGGCTAACAAAAAACACATGAACATGACTAACATGAACAACATAAAAATTAGAATTTGGAGAGGATAAATGCAATTGATGGAATTGGGGTTAACAAAAAACACAGGAACAAGATGAACAAAAACAATGTAAAAATTAGAACTGTGGTTAACAAAAACGACATAAAAATTAGAGGAGCGACACATGTAAAATTCACATTGGTAGGAGGAGGAGGAAAATCAAAGTCTCTGATTGGCTGGATCTGCTAGGTAAAGCCCGTAGAGGAATGCCTATTGGCGTAACTAAGAACGTTTATTTGACACAGATTGATGTAGTTTTCGAGCTTGATAACTAGCATGCAAGTTTAGCTCACATATTCACTCTGCGTTGTTTATTCACAAAAGAGTTCTCAATTCACCCATGCATCATCTGATCACTCTCACAATAGCTCGTTGGATGGATTTCCTTCACACCATTATGCACTTATCCATGGAGATGTGAAGCCAAATAACATCCAATCGATGTTGATGATAAAAAAATGTCAATAATCTTCTGTTGATCACTCAAAGCAAAGAGAAAATTCATGAGAGAGGACCAATTTTATGTGAAAATGACCACCTTCGTAGGGAGTGTGAGCATGAGTTTATGGGTCAAAATACATGAAATACAAGAAGAACGACCCTTTTAAATTTAAAAGAATTCCCTAAAGAACTTGATGTTATTCAATGCATGAACCCAATAGCTTGACTAAAACACTACTTGTATGCAAAGTCGAATAACAACAAAAGGACCCCATATATATCAAGTTGATTCTTAAGAATAGGTAGTCGTGCAATAGAGAATGGTAGAAGAGAGTGAATCAAGCAGTGGTACAACTACAAAATCAAAGTTGATGGAAACTAAACCAACATAAACATTTCCAGGATAATATTTCTGCCTTGTTTGTCGTCAACTTGTTTATCCCAACAAAGCTCTACAAACACAATGTACACATATATATTGCAAGCCATATTGAACATATTGTGCGAGTACTACATGGGTTTGCACTTATGATGGATATTTGGTTATACAGATTCAAAATCATTACAAGAGTCAAACCCGTCACTAGCTGAAACAATAGGAAGTGTAAATATGCATTGTCTATATCATAAGAGTCACTACACTTTACAAGGGACTTTCTCAGAGAATATTCTACATGGGAACAATTTTCCATATGGCTCCTAACCTGTTGTATTAAACATATGTAGGGCCTGAATTGTTCACAAATAAATAGAGTAACATGCTCAAAATTTCCCTTGGGACACAAGGTCAAGTCCCCCAACAAGAAAATGCTCAACAAACTTAGAATGATGTAGTTGCAGCAGTTTAGGAGCATAATGAAGTACCACAAGTTGTTGGTTAACAATATCCAACCCAAACAACAATGTAAGTTCTCTGGAAATCTCGTAACGGTTGAAAGCACACTATAACTATGATGTAATTAACTATCATCCTCATACCCCATGCATGCACATCAAGATCAGAGGGAAAAATGGAAACCATCCTTTTAAAACGATTGCAACATTAGCATGGTTTAGTGTAATAGAGCTCTATGGAATCTAAGGTTGTACCAACAAGAACAATGATAATTAACTACATCACGGGCTACTTGGAACTCTGATGGCATAGATTCAGCTGAGTTTGAAGGGGAGTGTTTTGCAATATTATCGCGGAAAAGCATGGAAGCATATCATATAGCAAGAGTGGAAACTCTAGGGAAATAAAAATACCCCAATTTTAATCAAACAACCATTGTTATGCATATGAGAGCTTCCAACGTCAATCCAAACTTCAATGGAACATGTGTTTTCTAGCTCAACACAACTTGTGTGGAAAGACTCCAGAGGGAATAAAAACGCAGGAATAAGATTAACAAAAACAACGTACAAATCAAACTCTGAAGAGGATAATTGCCATTTCTAAAACTGGGGCTAACAAAAAACACAAGAATAGGATTAACATAAAAAACATAAAAATTAGAATTGGAAGACGATAAATGCCATTTCTAGAATTGGGGTTATCAAAAAACAAATGAACAACAACAATGTAAAAAATAGAACTAGGGTTAACAAAAACCTAGTAACAAGAGTTTGGCGTAAAATTTACAGGAGCGACACGTGTCAAATTCATATTGGTGTAAAAATTAGAAGAGCAACACGTGTCAAATTCATATTGGCGTAAAAATTAGAAGAGCAACACATGTCAAATTCACATTAAAGAAGAAGACAAAAATCGAAGTTTCTGATTGGCTAAATCTACCCCAACCAAGCCCGCATAGGAATGCCTCTCAGTGTCAACATAAACATGAGTTTGGTGGCACCTCCTTGCAAACAAAAACAATGAAATCTCCCTATTGAGATTTTATTGAGAAAACAAGGTAATGAAGCAATCATGTAAAATGATGAGTGAGGCCTTGGCCTGAACCTATCTTTGGGTTGAAGATTGATATCTCAATGTTATGCAGTCATGTGGTGGAATCTATACTCAGGTTAAAGATTGACATCTCAATGTTATGTAGCAATGATCACTCTACACTTTGACTATAAGAGTTTGAATATTAATACAAAGTTCGTTTTATAAATAATATATGATATTTGAAATAAATTAAATTATAAATTTCAAAAATATTCTAAATTTTCACACATAAAAATAAATTAACTTGCACTTTCTTTTGTATATAATTTTTTTATTTTTTTTATTTATTTTTATGTAACTTTACTCCAATTTATAAAATCTTTGAATATTCCTTAAATGTACAATCAAGAAATCTCCAAATATTTTTTAAATGTACAATCAAGATAACCATAGTGTGTCATGAACCACTGAGTCTAGGTAGTGTACAAACACGACCGAAAAAGTTATGTTAATAGTATTCATACTCCATAGCCAAAAGCACGGGACAAACTACTTTTAAGTGATCCTCGCGGGGGACAAAATTCTGTCCTTTCTTCGCTTTTGCTAATCTCCAAGAGGCAGCAGGAGGAAGGTTGGAGAAGCAGATAAGTGTGGGACGAAGTGATATGTATAACTGATTTTGAGATTGATTGACATCCACAGTTTTAATGAGATTGGTTTTAGAAAGGTGCTACTAGTAAGTGGATAACCCAAGCAAATAATTTTGCGAAGAAAATCCAAAATAACGATCTAAGAAGGATCAAGCTGAAGTGACATGAATGTACAGTTATAGTATTTTAACAGTCACTTAATTCTCCTAGGTCTAGTAAACTTTTAAATCGTTATCGTTACTTTTAGTTCAGTGATAATTACTCCAACACTTTTTCTCACTTCTATAATTGAATTTGATTTGGATTGAGGCTCTCATACTCGGTCGAGATTTACCATTACGCTAAAATTGTTGATCATTTGTAAAATTTCAATTCTTGAGTGAGAAGTTAGTGTGATGTTTTTTATAAATTTCAATTCTTGAGTGAGAAGTTAGTGTCATGTTTTTTATGAATTTTATTTTTTGAATGAGAAGTTAGTGTCATGTTTATTTGTTTTTTTTTAATTAATTGATTTCTAATAAGATGAATGTGACCATTAGAATATTTAAACTATAGTTAACCAGTTTTACTTTATTGGTTAAAAATGGGGTAATTTGAATTTAGTATGGAATTTTGTTAATATAAAATTTAATATTTAAAAAATATATATATATATTAAAAAAAATTATAGTAAACAAAAATTATAATTGTGATCTATTTGATAAGGACGTTTTTTAACATTTTTTTTTTTGGTCAGTTGTTTAAGTTTTTTAGAGATTACATGAGACTTGACTTATGGTTTGAGAAATTGCCTATCATATTCCACACCAGCCTTAACATGATTGGAGATCCACACCAGCCCACGCTCCACACCAGCGCTTAACATCACTGCTGATCTACACCAAGTTACCTTTAACATGGCTAGATTTTTGCCCACAAAATTTCGAAATGGTAACCTTCATATCACATAATGATTTAACATTACAATCTGTCAATAAATGAGCGATATTTTAAAATTTAAAAAATACAATTTTTTATTAAAAAACTTTATAGTAAACAATAAATTACATATAAAAAAAATTATAATTATAAAAAACAATTAATTCTATATCAAAATAAAATAAAAAATAGTATATTTGTACTTACATATAGTAATGATTTTTTATAACCAAAAATAATAAATTTAAATATTTATAAGACATATAATCTCGATTTTTTTCATATTGGAATTTACTGAGAGATTTTTTCGATAGAATTTGAACTCGAGTTCGAAGTGGGTAAATATGTTGAAAGATGGGAATTTTTCAAGTCAAAGGAAAAGGGAGGATTATAGTCAGTAATATTGGAAATGTAAAATACAATTCAGTGAAATAATTTTATTTTTAAAATAAAATAATAATAATAAAATTATTTATTTATATTAAAAATTAAGATATTATGTAATTAGCATAATTGTATTATTAAATGTGGGTATTTATAAAAAATTTATATTAATATACATTTACACGATATTTATATATAATAATATACATTTATATATATGAAATGTTTATTATTGAGCATTATGGTATGTGAATTTATTTAAATGTAAACAACTACATTTATCTATTTAAACTATAGCAATATACACAACCACAATGTATATTAATAAATATACACTAGCACAACCACATTAATAAATTTAGTTGATATAGCCCAAGGCCATTAATAAATATATAACAATAGAAAAAAACTATTGCAATAAAAATATTATTATTATCATTATAATTAAAACTAATTATTTCTTTATAACAATTAATACTTAATACTTAATGTTATTTATTATTATTTCATTTTAAATTATGTAATATAAACATGATCTTTTAGATTAATAAACTTTAGGGATTAATATTATAAACCTAGGGGAATAATATTATAGACCGAAAATGTTAATATTAAAACCCAAAGATATTATAAACTCAAGGGAATAATAGTAACTCAAGGTATAATAAACCCAAGGGATTAATATTAAAAACTCTAAAGTTTATATTCCCTTGGGTTTATAGTATTAATTAGTTGAGTTTATAGTATAAATTCCTTGGGTATATCAATCCAAGGGTTCATATTCCTAGGGTATAATATCAATCAGGTTCAATACAAATCATGGTCATCCAAGGGTTTATATACCTTGGATTTATAATATTAGTCCTTCGGTTTTAATAATATTAGTCCCTTGGTTTTATAATAACTTGGGGTTTTAGTATTAACCATTTGGGTTTATTATTCTCTTGGGTTTATTAATGTAAAAGTTCATATTCCTAGAGTTTATTGATACTAAAATCCAAGGAATTATAAACCCAAGGGAATAATATTAAAGCCTAAAGATTAATATTATAAAGCCAAGGTATATAAACTAAAATAAATATTATAAACCTTAAAATAAAGATTGTTGACCATGGTTGATTTTTATTTTGGGATAATTTTTATCATAATGCAATGTTAGACCATGGTCAACCATCTTTATTCTAGGGTTTATAATATTTCTCTTAAAATTTATATACCTTAAATTTATAATAATAATTCTTTAAATTTAATATTATTCTTTTAGATTTATAATTTCTTAAATTTAATACTAAAAATCTGAAAATGGTAAAATAGAAAACAGTGAAATCAAATACAAAACAGTGATTTCACTATCTGAAATAAAAGAATCTATTAAGTGTAAAATACAAAACTGTGAAATCAAATACAAAACAGTGATTTCACTATCCGAAATAAAAGTATCTATTTATATTGAAAGCTAAGCTGTTACACAAATATATGATATTATAGGTCGAAAGATATTTTGTATGTGAAATAATTTTATTTCGTAGCTCTTGCATTCTGCCATATCATTTTATTGCAAAATATATCAAATCTATGATAGAAAGCAGTGTTAATTAATACAAGAATATTTTATAATGCTAGTGGTGATCTATCAATTATCGTGGACGATTTGATTTATGTGATTGCTATAGGTGGCTACTACCCACGCTATATTTTGTCGATGGGACGTGATGGGAATGTAATTGATGGTTCTATCGTCAATAAAGGCTACAGGGCTTATTCTTTACCAGCTTTGCATATCTGATTTACATATCGCCTCAAACTTATCTAACTATTTGATAACTCACAACCACAATAATCAAATGTAATAAACTGTAACTGAAAAATTTTCGTTTATTTATATCTAAGGTCTGGGTAGGACTGGAACTTGGATGGGAGGATAATAAAAATCCTCATAGATTTTTGCTCACATGGCTATTATTAATAATAAGTGAATTTGAATTTGCGAATTCATAATACGGCGGAAGGTATAAAAATTACTGTGAACACATGATCCCGTGTTCATTAACAGTTTTAAAATGATTGTAATATAAAAATAACTGTGAACGCATGATTCAGTTTGCATTAACAATTTTAAAACGCTTGTAAATTGATCTCACAGTGAAGAGAATGGGTCCATCAATTTTCGTGAACTATGATTTATTTCTGACCTTGCTTTTTATTTTATCATTATTAAAATAATTTAATAATGATATAGGAAGTGAAAAGATAAATAGTTTTTGAGATATGTTTTTGACAATAATCACAATAAAATTTATTTGGACACGTTTGGAACCAGTAGTATGGTTCATCATTAGGGTAAGATGAAGAACTAAATCATGGCAACAAATTAAATGAGAGACTGATCATTCTAAAGGCTTAAAAAACAACTACTTTTGATGAAACGAGACAGCTACAATTGACAGAACTATAGCTAAATTTGACTGGACCATAGTTAAAGAGAAAATTTATTAATTAACTAATTAATTAGCTAATTTGCTATATTTGATTTTTTATTTTATTTTAAATCTATAAGTAACTAAATATATCTGCTAATAATTAAAAAATTGTGATTTTAAATTAAGAACTTAATAAATGATTTATGATTTATTTTAAACTAAATAATTTTATTATTATTATGAGATAAATTAAAGTAAAAATAAATGTTAATTAATTAATTAATTAACTTGTTTACCAAGTTTAATTATTTAAATATATATGTAACCAAATATGCATTATCCTCATTTAGAATATATATAATTTTATATTAATACTTTTATATGAGGGATTATGGGATAAATTAGGATAGTTTTTTTAATTAATTAGTTAAATAGCTAATTTGTTTATTAAATATAATTAAATGTGTAAATTAGTAAATTTATTCCATGATAAATAAGGATTAAACATAAATGTGCATCAAATAATATGATTATTAAGTTTATATATTTAAATATATATGCTTATAATTCTTTTAGTTATGTTTATAAATAAACTTATTTATTTATATATCATGTTTAATAAGAGTTGAGTAAAATTGTTAAGAGCCTAAGAAATTAAAACTAATAAATAAATAACAAGGGAAGTTTTATTATCCTCTTATTTTTAATTTTAAACTAAATAAAATATAAATAATCTTATATGAATGAAAACATATTAATAAAATATGAATAAATAAAGGTAATAATTACCAAGTAAAAAAGGAAAAACAACAATTCAATAGAAAATGGAACAGAGGGGAATTCAAACAATCTAACAGTAGAAGATGATGATGATAATAATAATAATAATAATAGATCTAGAGATAAAGAGTTAACATTGAAAATTTTATTTATTAATATAATGGAAATTTTTATTTATTTAGTTCTCTGGTTCTATCTTAGCAAGTATAAATGGAGACAAAGAATATGTTAATATTTTTGATTCTTAAATATAATATTGAGATATTTTATTTAAGTATTATGAATTTATCTTAATTCATATTAGTCTTCTCAAGATACAAGCCTTTTTTATATTGATATTATGAGGTTTTATTGATTTTTAATAATATTATTTATATTTATATAACTCTCATTCATATATATATATATATAAGAATTAAACACGTACTTTATATATACTTCGGTGAAAGAGTTCTGAGGCTCGGTGAAAGAGTTAAACACGTACTCTATATATTCTTCGGTGAAAGAGTTGTGAGGCTTGGTGAAAGAGTTAAAAACATACTTTATATATTCTTAGCATATATTATTCAGTGAAAGAGTTCTAGGCTTGGTGAAAGAGTTAAACATGTACTTTATATATTCTTCGCATATATTCTTCGGTGAAAGAGTTCTGAGGCTCTGTGAAAGAGTTAAAAACATACTCTATATATTCTTCGCATATATTCTTCAGTGAAAGAGTTCTGAGGCTCGGTGAAAGAGTTTAAGACATACTTTATATATTCTTCGCATATATTCTTAGGTGAAAGAGTTCTGAGGCTCAGTGAAAGAGTTAAACACGTATTTTATATATTATTCGCATACATTCTTCGGAGAAAGAGTTTTGAGGCTCGGTGAAAGAGTTAAAAACATACTGTATATATTCTTCGCATATTATCTTAGGTGAAAGAGGCTCGGTGAAAGAACTAAACACGTACTCTATATATACTTTGGTGAAAGAGTTCTGAGGCTTGGTGAAAGAGTTAAACACGTACTCTATATATTTTTCACATATATTCTTCGGTGAAAGAGTTCTAAGGCTCGGTGAAAGAGTTAAAAACATACTCTATATATTCTTCGCATATATTCTTTGGTCTGTGGGCTACGATGGGCACAGTCGATCTGCAGTCAAGTTTGTTGATATCATGTGCACACATTCCTTATCTTTTTCTTTTTCTAATACATATTTTCTCATATAATTTCAAGTATGAATATTTCACCACAGTTACCAAAGATTACCAAGGGCAGGCCTAGCACAGTTACTCTACAAGGCCTTTATGAGTATATAGAGTCTTTAGAGAAACGTAGAGAAGAAATAGAAATCAAGCTACAAAAAGAGTTAGAAGCCATACTGGAAAATAAATTTGCATTTCTTGAAGACACGATCCAAAAACAAATAGAAAATAAAATAAAAATACTGGAGAATAAAATGGAGGCAATGGAGACTAGATTGCAGGTTATAGAGAAACAAAACCAAGATACTAACCAACCATCCCAACAAGGAGATGCTGATACTTTAAAGAGTCTTAAAATGAAAGACATGATTAAAGAAATAGAAGAAAAAGTTAATAGCCGCTTCACCCTAAATAATGTGGTAGATAAGTTAGATGTCAAACAAATCAAACATGAAATGAAAAAATTAATAGAATTAGACCACGAACGTAACAAAAGGGCCTTGAACCTTATAATCTTCAGTTTAAAAGAGGAAGTAGATGAGGATACTTTAAAAGAGGAAGTAGATGAGGATACTTTAGCCTTGGCTCAGACATAATTACACAATAGATTACAAATTGACACAATGTGTCTCACAGAAGCAACAAGGTTGGGGAAATTAACCGAGAATAAAGGAAGACTAATCCGCATAAAGGTGAGCTCCACTAATCATAAGTACGACATACTTAGTAAAACCTCAAGTCTAAAAGGAACAGGAATATTCATAAATGAAGATCTCATTCCAGAAGATCAAGCAGAATTAAGAAAGGTGGTTCAAAAAGTAAAAGAAGCTAGAAAGGAAGGAAAATGGGCAATAATCAGAAATAGAAAAGCCTTTATTCGAGATAGAAACCAAAAAGATAGTAATCAATAACAATTAAACATGCTCCAGATCCTTTCTTGGAAATGTCGGGGCTTCCCATGGAACAAAGGCCCCATGCTAAGTTGGATTTCAAATGATGTTGATATTATTTTGCTTGTTGAAACTTGGGAGCACGAAGAATCTAAGGTCCCTAACATAGATGGCTTTACGATATGGTCTACCTGGAACAAGCGATCCTCCCATAGAGGCATTGGGGGAATAGCTTGTTACATTAAGAAGAACATATCCCCCCATGCTAGGATTTATAAAAACGACCCTCACAACCAATATAGTTGGATAGAGATCAGAGACATTAATAATAAAAAGTCTTACATAGCAATATGTTATTTTCCCCCCAATTAAATATATCATTAACATAAATTTATTTATTTTCGATACTTAATAATATGGTTTGGACAAATTGATTGGATCAAAAGGCTTTAAGATTTATTATGCATTGGAAAATACCATTTGAAAGGCTTTAAGATTGAGTTATTAGATTAAGGATTTTATTCATGTCACTTTTTATTTTATTTTTTTGAAAATAAATAAATAAATAAATATTTTTTTGCTTCTTGAATGATTATGTTGATTGTTTAGTGAAGCAAAAGAAATGGAACTAGATACAGTGACATTATTGGGTTCATGGGTTCATTGGGAGAACATCACAAATAAGATATTTTTCTATTTGCATTCTCATTTACTTTTGAAATTGCATGATTAGCCTTTGGAGAAAGAATAATATTTTTTATTTAACATTAGATTATATTTATCTAATAAATATGTTTGTTAATCCATAGATAAATTTCCCAAAACTATCCTTATTATATATATTTCAATATTTAATATATTGATTTTTTAATTAATGAATATTAACTTAATTATTAATTATTAAGCATATTATTGATATAAATCTATTTATCCTCGACACCTATCAAGAATATGACTTCTCAACAAAATGATTGAGTCAAAAAATCTTGAGATTTATTATGGATAGAAAAATATCAAAATTTAAAGAAAATTTTACATTTCCAAAAATTTGATTCTCTGAGAACATAGTGATCGAATCATTTTATTAATAAATTATTATTTATATTTCAATATAAAACATAAAGAAGATAAATCAGTTAACGCATAACATAATTAAAAAAAATCCCTAAATCCATCTTAAAAAGTAAAAATATAAAAGAAAATTCATACTAAAAATGTAATCCCTCCCTACACCTGATAAATCTATTCTATTTCATTTCATCATTTATCTTGTGTATATCATCAGCTATCTTGTGTATAATGTTTTAAACTGGACTATGCAATGATAAAGAAGATAAATCAGTTAACGCATAACATAATTAAAAAAAAAATCCCTAAATCCATCTTAAAAAGTAAAAATATAAAAGAAAATTCATACTAAAAATGTAATCCCTCCCTACACCTGATAAATCTATTCTATTTCATTTCATCATTTATCTTGTGTATATCGTCAGCTATCTTGTGTATAATGTTTTAAACTGGACTACCCAATGACATTTCATATCCTCTGCATAGATCCTAAATGAAATGATATCTGTCATCTAATGCGACCATATTTGGTAGCTCAGCATTATCTTTAAAGAGACTAGATAAAAATCACACTTTGAATTAAAAAGAAGGAGTTGCAGCTCACAGGTGTGTATAGCACCTGGGAGACTGCACTCAAACAAAGAGGAGACTCTCACTCTCGTTCACTCTACATTACATCAAATGAATATTACAATATTAAATACATCACTGAAAAATAGGTAGTTGTAAACAACCTCCTGAACTCTAGGAACTAATCCTAAACTAAGGCGATACGTTACAACCATATAACCATTTCTCCATTATTTTTAAATCCCCCCCTTAATGGAGAAAGGGTTATTTTGCACTCCTAACATCCCTCTAAGTAACTCAAACTTTACTCGCCCTAGAGGCTTAGTAAAAATATCAGCTAAATTATCACAAGTATTACAATACTCCACACATATTTCTTTTGACTGTATCTTTTCTCGAACAAAATGAAACTGAGTGTCAATATGTTTAGTATTTTTATGGAAAGCTGGATTGTATGCAAGCTTTATTGTGCTCTGGTTGTCAGTTTTGATGCTGGTTGCTTCTTTCTGACTTTCGCCTACATCGCTAAGCAATCTCCTCAACCAGATGGCTTCGCATGTTGCTGCACACAACGCCTGGTACTCAGCTTCACATGATGATAATGCTACAGTACTTTGCTTTTTGCTACTCCACGAAATAACCCTAGATCTAATACTAAATGCATAACCTGTGATGGATCTACGATCATCCAGGTCACCTGCCCAATCAGAATCTGAATAACCTGCTAAAGTAACATCAGAAATGTTAGTGTATAAAATACCATAATTACAAGTACCACTAAGGTACCTCAACACACATTTTGCTGCAATCCAGTGACTCTCAAGTGGTCTGGACATAAACTGGCTCAGCACACTAATAGAATATGCCAGATTAGGTCTAGTTGTCGTGAGATATATCAAACTTCCCACTAGCTGTCTATACAAAGTGGCATCCACCTGTTTTGTGCCATCATCACTGCTTAACTTAAGATTCTGCTGCAATGGTGTTGCTGCTGTTTTACACTGTTCCATTCTGAATCTTTCCAACAGGGTTCTGGCATACTTTCCTTGATTTAGAAAAGTTTGACCAGAATCTTTCCACACCTCCAAACCTAGGCAATAATGAATATCTCCAAGGTGTTTCATTTCAAATACCTTTGACATTTGCTGCTTGATTTCTTTGATCAAATTATTTGCATTTCCTGTTATAATCATGTCATCCACATACAAAGAAATCAAAATGATTTGCCTCTGTTTATTTATCTTGGTATACAGGTCTGGGTCATTGAGACTCCTATGAAAACCATGATGTATAAAAAAAGAATCAATTTTCTCATACCATGACCTGGGTGCTTGTTTCAAACCATAAAGTGCCGTATGCAATTTACACACTAAATGCTCCTGCCCCTTTTTTACAAAACCAGGAGGCTGTACTAAATAAATTTCTTCCTTTAATTCTCCATTCAGAAATGTAGACTTAACATCTAGCTGGTGTAGCTTCCATTTATGTTTTGTTGCTAAAGAGATTAGCATTCTAATTGTATTTAGTTTAGCTACAAGGGCAAAGGTATCATCGAAATCTATGCCTTCTTGCTGTGAATAACCCTTTGCTACCAGTCTAGCTTTGAATTTTTCTACACTCCCATCTGCATTTATCTTAGGTTTATACAGCCACTTACAACCTATAGGGGTTTTTCCTTCAGGCAACTCAACTAAATCCCAAGTATGATTTCTATATATTGATTCAATTTCCTCATGCATTGCAGCCCTCCATTCATCTGATTTACTTGCTTCTTCATAATTTGAAGGTTCTACAATGTTTAAAATTTTGGACATTAAAGCATAGCCTTTCAATCTTTCAGGTAGTCTAGTCTTCCTACCTGATCTTCTAGGTAGAGGACTTACCTCAACTCTATCTGTTTCAGCACTTTCTGGGCCTGCAACTTCACTTATTACACTATCTGCTGCTACTTCTTCCTTTTTCTGCTCCTGCTCCTGCTCTTCATCTTCGTCACTGTTCATCTCTATCAGCAATGGAATGTGGCTGTCATTGCTAGAGTCTTCCTTTCCATCTTCAGTCTGTTCATGAAAAACAACATCTCTGCTTGCAAAAACTTTATGAGTCACAGGATTATATAACTTGTATGCCTTATACTCTGTGCCATATCCTACAAATATACATTTCAAGGCTTTGGGGTCTAACTTCTTTCTATCTGCTTTTGGTATATGAGCATAAGCTTTAGATCCAAATATTCTTAGATGACTAACTGCTGGTTTGAGTCCAAACAATGCTTCAAAGGGGGTTTTGAAGCCTAGACATTTAGTAGGACTCCTATTCTTTAAATAAACAACAATATTAATGGCTTCTACCCAAAGACCATTTGATATACCTTTACCTTGAAGCATACTTCTGGCGCACTCCACAAGAGTTCTGTTCTTGCATTCTGCTACTCCATTCTGCTGTGGAGTGTGTGGCACTGTGAATTGCTGCATAATCCCATGCTGCTTGCAGAAGTTCATGAACTCTCCTAACCTGTATTCCCCCCCTTGGTCCGAGCGGAGAATCTTTATCCTCTTTCCAGTTTGGTTCTCTATCATAGATTTGAATTCTTTAAAGTACCGAAAGGCTTGACTCTTTTTACTTAAAAAATACACCCATGAAAACCTAGTGTAGTCATATGTAAACAGCAGAAAATAATATGCACCTCCTAAGGACCTAGTTTGCATAGGTCCACAGATATCTGTATGCACTAGTTCTAGGATGTCTCTTTCCTTTCTGTTGACATGCAAAGAGAACTCTTCTCTATGCATTTTCCCTAATGCACATCCATCACATTCCAGCTTGAAATTATGAAAAACAGGGAGTCCATCGACCATACCTTTCTTCTGAAGTAAGATGAGGTCTTGAAAATTGAGATGTCCAAATCTCTGATGCCAGAGATTTTCGACTGTTGATCCAGCTGCAACCATTGCTTGTCGTGGCATACTCTTTGCATCCAATCTGTACAAATTCCCCACGTGCACTCCTGTTGCAACTATTTCCATCTGGCTATCCTTAATGACACAACCATTCTTAAAGAATTGCACCTGCATGTCCTGGTCTGTAATCATTGAGACAGAGATCAAGTTTTTCTTAATTCCTGGAACATATAATACATTTTTAAGATGTTTAATGTCACCACTAGGTAGCTTCACAGGAATGTCTCCATACCCTTTGATCTCATACCCACTGTCATCTCCTAGATAAATTTTTGATCCACATGCAGATTCTTCAAGAAATTCAAAACAGTCCTTCTTACCGGTCATATGAGAGGATGCGCCAGAGTCGACATACCATATGTGTCCTCATCTCCATTTGATGCTGAAAGAGCACAATCCACTGTGAATAGTCGAAGATCATGGCTGTGGTCCTCCTCTTCTCCAGCAAAATAGCCCTGATGTTTCCTCTGTTTGCCTTTTCTTTCATCCGCCTGCCTCTTATAGCATTCTTTAATCTGATGACTAGGTTTCCCACAATAAAAACATCTCTTAACATAATTATCAGTCATACCTCTGAATGGTCTCTTTTGAAAAGAGCCGACCCCCTTCTGCTGGTGCTGCGGTTGCTGGTGCTGATGTTGGTGCTGGTGCTGCTTTCCTCTGTACTGTCGCCTCTTCGCCATCAGAGCTAGGTCATTGCTTTGAGTTTTCAGATTCTGTCTTCGCTCCTCTTCCTAGAGCAGAATCGCTGTCAGATCATCAAATGAAGGGGCTTTCTCCCTTGCTGACAGTCCTGTGATGAATGTCTGATATTCATCCGTCATTCTGTTCAATGTGAGTGTAACTAGATCTGAGTCGGACACTTTTCTCCAATAGCTCCCAATTTGTCTCTTAGATCCTTGACTCTGGCCATGAATCCACCAACGGACTCATTCTCGTCCATATTCAATGCAAACAATTTTCCCTTGAGTGCCAAAACACGATTTGTATTCTGAGTCTCGTACAGGTTCTTGATCGTTGTCCATAGATCAGTGGCTGACTTGGAATCTTTGATATGTGGGATAATATTGTCCTTAACGGACATCTTCAGTATAACTTTTGCTTTCGTTTCTCTTTTATCCCAGTCTTGTTCTTGAGTTTCTGTTCCAGATCTCGGTTCATTTCCTTCAACGATCGCCCATGCATTTACGCTCTCCAGCAAAGTTTGCATTTTGAATTTCCAGTTGGAGAAATTCGTTCCATCGAGTTTGCCAGACTCGTGGAGGTATGATTCTATACTGTTGTTCATTTTCGCCCAACTGAACACTCCAATCGGCCACCACCGGGCAAGTCCGATCTGCTTCCACCGAACATATCAGGAACTTCACTGTGCCACCACCGGGCAAGTCTGATCTGCTGCCTCCGAACAGATTAGGGACTTCACTGTGCCACCATCGGGCAAGTCCGATCTGCTACCACCGAACAGATCAACAAGCAAGCTCCAACACGCCACCACCGGGCAAAGGCGATCTGCTTCCACCGAACAGATCAAGGAGCTGCACTGCGCCACCACCGGGCAAAAAATCGATCTGCTTCCACCGAGCAGATCACAGAGCTCTGATTCGCCACCACCGGGCAGGTCCGATCTGCTACCTCCGAGCGGATCACGGAACCCCAATTCGCCACCACCGGGCAGGTCCGATCCAAGCGGATCAAGGAACCTCAATTCGCCACCACCGGGCAAATCAAATCTGCTACCACCGAGCAGAAATCTCCACGTGCCACCACCGGGCAACTCCGATCTGCAACGAAAAATTGCAGATTTCCAGAGAGAAAGAGGTTGGCTCTGTGGTGCTCTGAACAGCTACAAATCCGCGCCAATTGCTGAACAGCTACAAATCCGTGCCAATTGCTGAAAAGAAAAATTCACAGTGTCCACGAAAATTGGCGCGCTTAACAACCACGGATCCGCGCCAATTTAGTTATAATTTTGCTGGCGCGCTTATCAGCCCCAAACTAGCGCCAATTGGCGCATCTGTTCTTTAAAAAATAGCGCCAATCTGTTTTGTTCTGGATTGGCGCGACTGTCTGCAAAAAATCTGCGCCAATTTGCTGCTGCTTCTAAAAAATGTGCTCCAACCCTTTCTTCGGCTCAGAGATGATCAGTCATCCGAGACCCTTCGCTCCAGGTGTTACTGCAGTTCCACCTGATCACACAAATACATTTACATGCACACCTACCACTACAGAAATGTAACTAATGATACATCCCTAAAAAAAAAATGAGGCTATCTCTACCCTAAGCTCTGATACCAAGATAAAAATCACACTTTGAATTAAAAAGAAGGAGTTGCAACTCACAGGTGTGTACGGCACCTGGGAGATTGCACTCAAACAAAGAGGAGACTCTCACTCTCGTTCACTCTACATTACATCAAATGAATATTACAATATTAAATACATCACTGAAAAATAGGTAGTTGTAAACAACCTCCTAAACTCTAGGAACTAATCCTAAACTAAGGAGATACGTTACAACCATATAATCATTTCTCTATTATTTTTAACTTCTCTGTTATCTAATGCGACCATATTTGATAGCTCAGCATTATCTTTAAAGAGTCTAGATGAAATGATATTTAGCGTCTTAAAACATAGTTTAAGAGGCAATGATTATCACTCATTTCTCCATGTCTCCAATCTATGAAAGTTGGATTAACGATTGCACATGGTCTCGAAGAGGCGCGATTTGATGCAATTTTTTTTTTCATTTGATCCTCAAGTAGTTGAATTTTATTTCTTACAAGATATAATAAACTGAAAATTCTCTATGAAAACAGATTTTTTCGTTAGAGTCATAGGCATGCAGTCGGTTTTTCTGATGTGCCCCTTCGTCATCATATTAGGAAAGCAGATCACTCTTTTGCAGCCTCTGATTCATATCAGATAAGCAGATCAGACTCTTCCAGGGTCTCTTTCATATGAGAAAACCAGATCCGACTCTTGGACATTTCACGTGCAGCTGTAAGGACTGTATCGTTTGTAAGAGTAAATGACTCTGACTCGGAAGCCCGGGAATACTAGGTCTTTCCACAGACTGTACACCATACAAACAAGCTCGGTCTGAGAAATTTTATCGGTTGCCCAAACCTCCAAAATGCTTGTGAATCATGGAGATGAAATACTGATACCAAATAGATATCATCCTAGACAAGATCAATGTTCTTCGACACAAAGCAATCAACTTTCTCGGAGTGGTACATTCCATAGTTGTTCCTAACGGCTTCGAAGGATTTGTTATCAAAGCCCCCTTCAATTGTATACTTCGAGCCTTGGCCGGCCGATAGGCTGTATCACAGCAGGTGTCGTTATCGGAAGATCATTAGAACTGCTGCTGTGGGCAGGTATGAGGTCCAGTCGTCTTCACCATTTTGGATCTCTGTGAAGTCCAGTAGCAGCAAAAGATTAATTCAGCTGAAATTTTTATTGAGAAATATAAGTTAACTATGGTATCATAAGAATAAGATAAAACAATTCAGTTAATACCACAATGTTTTTGAAACATTATTAATATCATTATTCATTCACAATATATGTAAATATAGAAATGACTTTATCCTGCATAATATGGTAGATCACATGGTGTTGAGACTAAAAAGCCTCGACCCTAATCTTGCTGTTCAACAACCATAACAAGGACCCAAAATCGAATTAATGAATCAGCCAGACAAAATGTCAATGCCTCGTTTGCTGCAGTTGCTTCTGCACTGAGATCAATTCTGTCTTTCAGACTTCGCGTTTCTTCCTCCAACTTCTTCAATATACACAGCAATTTTCTGCATCCACCATTCACTGACTATTTTTCAACATTACCATTCATATGAAAACATGGATAACGAAGTCGGCATGATCAGCGTTCAAAATTGAACACGTCAGAGCCCTTCAAAGGGCCTCTGGCACGTCAGAGAAGTAAGGGGAAATTTTTACACGTCAAAAAAAATTTTAAATATGATTTTTGTCATTTAAAAAAAAAATTGGAATAATATCTTAAATTTTTTTAAGAAGGGCTGTTAAATTTTCAACTTTTTTTTAAATTTCATTTTTTCTAAAATTAAAATTTTAAGAATGTAGAATTTGGGAATTTCCTTTCATGTTAAAACTTAAATCTCATTTGAGAAACTCCCATTTCAAAAACAACAGTTTCTTTTTTGGTTGTTTTTCCTAATTGTGCATATGATGCAAGTTTTTATTACTTATTATGCCAAAATTACCTTTTCATACCATTACATTTGGCAGTTTCTAAGTTGCTCCCATTTAAAAAACAACAGTTTCTTTTTGAGTTGTTTTTTCTAATTGTGCATATGATCCAAGTTCTTATTAATTATTATTTAACAATTACCCTTTGATACCATTTCATTTGGTAGTTTCAATTGAGAGCCACTAGGTTTGACAACGATTTAAGCTGGAGAGGAGCGCATTCCACAGGCTTGCTGGAGAGGAGCGCATTCCACAGGCTTCCTAACATACTGGATTTTATTTGTTTGCAGATTCCCAATTCCTGGTATGTTTTCATATTCCCAATTTCTAAATGAGTTACTTGTATCAGTGTTAGTAAATGTGGTAGTGACTTGGAGGCAAGATACTAGTAATCAGAGAACAGATTTATCTTTGTTCATAATAATTATAGATGCCACCTCAAATCTGGAAAATATGTTGTGGAATGCTTGTAGTTTGCTTACTTTATTTTTCTAGAAAACAACAGGTCATCCACAAACATAAAATGTGAAATACCAGTGGTTCTTATTACCCAACATCTAGCAATTAGTCCATTTTCTCTAGCCAACTGAATGCCTTTGCTCAGACCATCAATAACTAAAATAAATAGTAATGGAGAAGGGGAACAATCTTGTTTTAGTCCCTTATAGAGTTTGAAGAAATTATTCGGTTTCTGGTTGATGAGTATTGACAGTTTTGTTGAGGAAATGCATGTCATAACATAACAAGATTAGTCCAGATCGGTATAGCAGGCAATTCTCTGTCATCTGTAAATAAACATGTACTCATTTTTAATAAATCAATATCATATTATTTCTCCATTAAATTTCATTATCAATATTCAATAGGATAGTCCATTTCATCATCACCCTTTCGTTTGAACTTATTATGATATTTCAACTGCAATACAAAAACAATGTCCCCAGTTACAGTGTCCGGTGCTTCATCAGCTTCACCCTGAAAGACTATCCTCTGTCCATGCAGCAGTGACGTGGGGATTGGTTTCTTTCAAAAGCATATAATTTTCAGAGAGAATAATGTACATATGCTGTCTCAGTCATTTCCCTGCTTATTCAGTCGCAATCTCATTAAAATTGCCGGGTAAAAATAAAGCTGAAGCTTTACAGACTTGCCCCACTCTCAACTAATGGCCTGCTTCAGATTAATTATATGAAGCTATACCAAAGTGATACATAGATTGATTTAATAATAGCACAATATAAGATATTTAAGGGGAACAAAAATTGAAAGATTATCAATTTCATTGCCAATAAAGTGAAGGGTAAAGTAATTTACAATCAATTGTCTCTCATAATAACTTATTTTGAACATAAAAGTTTAGTCAATGAAATGAACATAGAAGAATAATGAGTAAAAAGAGAATAATAAGATGTAAGTGGAAAAGATTTAACAACAATTTTTTTTGTTTTTTTATTTTTATTTTTCAATATGTCAATCATCTTTTTTACCAAATGTAATATGGATTTGAATTTTATAAATCAAGAAGTAAGAAAATAAATTTTTTATATCTTTTTAAATTAAACAAAGAAATTTAAAATGCTATATTTTAGAGTAGAAACACAAGTTTTTGGTCATGATATACAAAGCAATTTAATTACACTAGAAAAAACTCACACTCATAAGTGAATTGATTATTGTTCATTCACTTTATTTATTTTTACAAAAATATAAACAAGCATTTTGAAGGATAAAAAAATTGGAAGTTATTCAATCAATCAAAGTATTGTTTAAATCCCTATACAATAATGACATTGATCAAAGTATATCTACCTATATTTTAATCCTAGAGACGTCTAATATCACATGTTTGCAATAGTGAAATGAATAATGTTAATTTATTATAGAGAAATCCAACATACAAAAAACAATAGATATAAATCCATATAGGACAATAATAATTAATAAGATAGAATGAGTGATGGCTTTACAATTTCATGTGATAATATGTTTATATGTGTTGGCTAGTCAATATTATGTTCATTATAACAAGTTGACTTGAGATGCAATGGAATGATTTGAAACATATGTACATTGTTCAATGTTTTTTTTTACTGTATAAAAGAAGGATAAGTAGATGAAGAAAAATATTCCACTAATAAAGGCATGTAACAACTCAGAGAGAGAGATAGAGGCATTTGTTGTTTTTATTTTCCTAAAGCAAAACACACAATAAGAGTATTTGAAACAATTGAAATGCGCACTCTTTCATGTTTGTAATTTTATTTGAGATGTAATTAGAACCATACCATTGAAATGTACACACATGCATGTCTATAATTTTATGTGTGATGTAATTAGAACCATAACATTGAAATGTACAGTTTTTGAGCATTGAAATTTGGACTTCTAGTTGCCCACCTCCACTCTCAACCATGTGTAGTTGTTAACATACATAACAATCATGGAACCATGCATGTTAATATTCATGGCTATCCTAATCATCTGGTGTTAGCAGTTTTGGGAGATAATCGTGTACGATTTTTATTCATTATTTATTATCCAGCCACACCACCTTGTACAACTGAATTTTCTTGCTAATTTCTACCTTCTAATTCTGGGTGGGTGTAATTCAACTGCTGAGAATCACTTTCTTCATTTGAGACAAAAGGAAACATCTTAATGCTCTTCTCTAGTTGGAAGTGTATGTGAACTCTTCTCAAGAAGTATCCATACATGACACATGCTGCATAGACTTTCCCCACTCAAACTGCCAACTGCTGGTGTGCTTTGTGCATCCTCTTTTTTGTGATTGTTGTCCTTGTGAATCATGATGCCTTCTACATTACAATTACTAAAAAACTATTTGAGATATTCCTTGTTATAGAAGAAATTTCATTTTGGTGATAGAAATGTGCATAACCTTCCATGAAGATCAATGTTAATTTTAATTTTCAATGATCAACAGACCTATGTGTGTGAGATCTATTTGTTGCTTTTCATTAGTTTTCATATGAATTTTGTTGTATATTGTCTTATTTTCAAATAAAAATATGTTTTTTTATATTAATTTATATTTTTATATTTCTTGTTTTGTTGACTATAGGTATAAAATGCCACCTCTTGGTCGCCCCAAAAAGGATCTGAAACAACTTTCACTTTCCGATGCATTTGGTATCTCTCAATGTTCTAATCAACCACATATTTCTGAAAATGAAGTATATGATCATGTGGATGAGGACCATGAATCAGATAGTGCAGAACTTCTTGAAGAGGAACCAACATCCAAGAGGTACAAAAGAACATTCAAGTCCAAATGGAAGTTGAGATTTCCATGGGCTTATGTTGTAAAAGATTTTAATGGTGTTGAAAGGATAAAATGTTCATGGTGTGTAAAATTTAAAAGGGAAACTCCATTTGCTAAAGATGGAAGCACAATCCTTCAAGTTAGTGCTTAAAACATCCATGCAACATCAGAGGCTCATAAATTTGCTTTGCAACTTGTAGAGGGAGAAAGTAAATGGAGTACTCTTCCAATTACAAAACATGTAGAACTAATGGTTGATGCTCAGAAAGAGAGAATTATATCAGTTATTGAGAACATGTATTTTGTTGCAATACATGATTTACCTTTGGAAGTATATAAGCCAATTTGTGACTTGAATAGGTATAAAAACACTCCTCACATGCCTCTAACATATGAATACTCAACATATACAAATACAACATCTGGAAAAGACTTTCTAGAAGCTGCTAAGGAGGTATATTGGAAAAAATTAAAAGATGAGATTTTCCAAAGCCCATATTACTCACTTTTAGTTGATGAAAGCACTGATCGGACTATGGTGCAACATTTGATTATTTATATTACATATTTGACCAATGAAGGAAGAGGTCCATGTGCTACAAAATTCATACAATTGCTACAAATTAGGGATGGAACATCACAGTCTATGTATGATGCTGTGACATCTCTTTTAGCAGACATGAATCTATCCATGACAAAGTTAGTTGGATTTGGATCTGATGGAGCATCATCCATGAGGGGTATTCGTGAAGGTTTATCTACTAAGCTTCATTGACATGCCCCTCATTTAGTAGATATCCACTGTATAGCTCATCGAGAAGCATTAGTAGCTAATGATGCTTCATCTTATTTTGAAGAGTTGCAAGCTATTGATAAGTTCGCAAACAAGATCTATTCATGGTTAGGGAAATCTACTAAAAGACATGGAGAATTGAAAGAGCTAATGGAGTCATTTCAAATCACAAGGCTAGAAGTGTTACAAATTCATCATATTAGATGGCTTTCTAGAGGAAAAGTCATGGAAAGACTCGTTAAGCTCATGCCTGCTTTGTTAAGGGACTGGGAATTAGTGGAGAAAAAAATGTATGAGATGGCTACAATATTTCAAGTTCAATTTTGCATCCACTTACTTGCAGATGTGCTTATTGAATTAAATAAGCTGAATCAAAAGTTTCAAGAGGATCATGTTGACATTACATCTATTGGAACAACTTTGGATATCACTATTAGCTTGCTTCATAAGCGATTTCTAAAAGGCACATTTGGGGCAGGTGCAATGCATACATCATCCTTCTTAAATAAAACACAACAGGGAACTCTTGAGTTTGCAGATTGCACGGGTATAGTACATGTACATGAATTAAGGTTTGAGAGTTTGCCAAAGTCACAAAGATCAGGGACACTAGATGACTGCATTACGCTGGGAAAGGCTTTTGTAATGAAGGTGATTGACTCTTTAAATGCAAGGTTCACAGATTTACCTATTTTTAATGCAGCTAAGTTTTTTAGTCCTCGTAATTATTATGAGGATATGGATGACAGAGACTCTCAAACAAGAAGATGGTTGACATGTTTATGTGAAAAATTTAGTGCTGGAGGCTTGCTTTTTGTGGACAACATTAAATGTATGGGTGAAATGGATGAATTTATATGTACTATGTATAAATCTTACCCAAAGAAGCATATGTTTGGAGCATGGGATCTATGTGGAGGTGAAATTGAATGGTTTGAAGGATTTCCATGCTTAATGCAGCTATGGCAAGCAATTCTTGTTATTCCGGCTAGTACAGCAGTTTGTGAAAGAGGTTTTTCAAAATTAAATCGGATAAAAAATGGGGACAGGTCAAGGCTTTCTTTAAAAACATTGGATATGTTAATGTTTATCTCTCCCAGTGCACCTCATGCTCTAAATGAGGTAGATTGGAATGCTATTTATGATGAATGGAAAGAGATGAAAACTCGAAAACCTCTTCCACTATGAAAATAGATTGAAAGAACTAGTAAGTTTCAGTGTTTATTACCATCATTGTCTTACTCTATCGAGCACTTGAATGAACCATTTTGGTAAGTGAATTTTTTTAGTTTTATACCATTTGCCTTTTGTAAATGAAAGCATAACCATATTTTTCAAGTTTGTATGTGAAGTTTTTCTAACACATATTGAATGTAATCATTGCAGGATATTGCACAAGATATGTTAAGCTGGAGGACCACAACTGTCAAAGTTCTATAACTGAAAGAAAAAGCTATCTTAGATCAATTTTGCGGCCAAGTATAGGGACTGTAGTTCCAATAATTTGAGATGTGCAAATATTGGAAGTCTCAGCTTTCCAAAAGAGTTCTAATAGACAATAGAATAGTGATTTGGTCAAATTTGAAGTTTATAAGCTAGAATTACACATAAGCTAGAATTTATTTTTAATTTTATAAATGAGACCTTCCATATACTTTTAATATAAGTATTTTTGTTTCTTCGTATTTTTATTTTTATTTCAATTTCATTAAGATGTAATTATGTATATATGTTTATTTTTTGTACTCATATGCAGTTTCCCAACTATGATTTTGTCCCTATAGTTGGTTCAATTGTGGCTGAGTTCAAGGCCTGTGAAATATGATCTTATGTGGTTACATTTCTCAATCACACGTGTAAGAGTAATTCATTTACTAATGCAGCCTTTGACATAGTAGTATTTTTTTGTTTGTGAAAAAATAAAAAGAAATTTGAAAATAATTTACTATTGTCAATCGAATTGCTTTTTTTTGTTATGCTTTTCATTCTAGAAGTGCGACCTAAATGTGTGCCCTTCTAAATGAAATTAAGACCTACCCTTCAAATTTGATCACTGGGCATGATGGCCTTATCTGGATTACTTAAATTTACTCTTATAACATAATTAACTACTACGATTCAAGTGAAAATGCAGTTGTTAGTACAGTTATAACAGATATCTAAAATGGCACACAGGAGAGGAGCTCATACCTGTCCATGGGAGCAGTTGCGATGATTTGCCGAAAACGGTCCTAGCACCCTATAGGCAGGCCAGGGCTCAAAATATACAAGTGAATGGGCTTTTGATGACAAAATCCTTCAAACATATTAGTAAACACCAAGGAGGTTCTCACTCTGAAAATGTTGTTTGCTTTTGCGTCCGAGAAGAACATCCATCTTGTCTGCGACGAGATCTATTCGGGATCAGTTTTTCCATCTCCAAAATTCACAAGCATTGCAGAGATTTTGGCCACCGATAAAATTTCTCAGGCCTAACGCCTTTAAATGGTTTACAATACGTCGAAAGATCTAGGACTCCCGGGCTTCGGAGATGGAGTCATTTAGCCTTTACAACTATAGAGTCGTTATGGCTGGTCGTAGCCTTGTTCTCTTCGGAGCCAAAACATCTGATTGCTTCACTGCTTTCTGACGGGAATATATAAGAAAGAAGTCGGGAAAATACTAATAGATTTTAGGAATTTCGATAGATTTCAAAAATATTTTGGAATTTGACCAACATTTATATAATAATTTTTCTGAATAGAAAAATTAGTTTTGGAATTTGACCAACATTTATATAATAATTTTTCTGAATAGCAAAATTAGTTAATCTCATACCCATTTTCAACTATTTCGCAAAAAAAAAATCAACGGTGAAAGATAATATTATAAAAAATTTAGATTAAACATTTCTTCGAATGAAGTTGGAATTAAAAATTTAGATTAAGC
Organism: Pinus tabuliformis; assembly: GCA_031772625.1. NCBI lineage: Eukaryota > Viridiplantae > Streptophyta > Pinopsida > Pinales > Pinaceae > Pinus > Pinus tabuliformis. The sequence continues at coordinate 855,706,221 of CM062818.1, read as the reverse complement.
ATTTCTTCGAATGAAGTTGGAATTCGGATTAAACATTTCCTCAAATAAAGTTGGGTGGTTTAGGTTTTTCTTTATTAATATTGATTATGAGGTGTGAGGTGTGGATCAATTAATTTGGATTTAGTTTTCCAAATGTCAGTTTCAAACTTTATGGATCCAAAACAATGAAACATAGATATGATAAGAAGATGATAGGGGCTAGAAGAAGCAACCAGATCAGAGATTACACAAGAAGCTTTGAAATAAGGGTGTATTATTTCACTCACATAAAATACATAGGGTGGGACAGGGCAGGCTAATCATTTTTACACATGCCCGTCAAATGTGGTCTCCCATAGAGTGTCATTCATAGGAAACTAGGGAGACTCGAGAGTCTTCCCCGTGGACTTTACGTTGCCCAGTCTGGATGTCAAAATTTCTCCCATCGACATTGCCAATGATGGAAATGAAGGTTTGCATGCAAACATAGTTTGTAAACGAGTTGCAATTTTGTACCTTTTTGCAAGTCCAAGATAATCTTCATAGAGAGCGATTTCATTAAACCTTGACAATCCATCCTGATCGGCGCAGATCGATGCCTTCGGATGTGCAAGTAGCCAGTGTTCCAGCGAATCAAATGACGGCTGAAAAGCTGAAAATAATTCCATAGGTGACTTTAATGCTCGAACTTCAAACAACCAAGCTATTATTCTAAGCAATCATTCCAACCCTAATCCTCTTTGGTTAGACGAAGACCCTACTCTAGCTAGTAGGTACAAAAGGAGCTCTGAAGACCTCAGGGAAAATTTGTTCGAGTTGGAGCTAGTCAACCTCTGTAGTGCTCAGGATCTCATAATTTGCAACGGTCTAAAGAAGTGGCCCAATTCCAGCAAGATGACCTGCATCCATGGACTTGGTAGCAGCATGGTAGACTATGTTATTTCTGATCTCCCATTATACAACGAAATAATAAATTTTGACATCTTAAACGACCACGAACCTGACTTTGATCATAGGCCTTTACTTATAACTCTCAATTTTGTCATGCATAGAGTTCCCACAGAAAATAATACTTACATCCAAAAGAACTTAATATTTGATAGAAATAAAAATGATCTCTTTCTAAATGAATTAAAAACTAATTTGCTTCCTTTATCTAGTATAGACAACATAGAAGACCTCTATCATAATTTTACTACAACCCTCTCATATTATATTAACAAATTCTCAATTGAAGTTTCAAATAATAAAAGAAATAGTAAAACCAGTCCATGGTATGACAAAGATTGTAAAAGTGCGAGGAGAGCAATTAAGGAAGTTATTGATGAATCTCTTAAAATGGACAAGATAAAAATATACAAAGTCCTAACTAAAAGGAAAAAGAGGCAGTACATTCATTAAAGACAGAAGAATCTCTTACACCTCTCTAAGGTAGCTCCTAAGAAATTTTGGAGGCAGATTCTTGCTAGGAAAACTAAAGATAATAATAAAATGCTCTTCACGATTGGAATTCCTATCTTAAAAAGCTTTATGAATCTCCAAATGTCATGGATAATTTGGAAACCCTGCTCACAACGAAAGAAGTTTTCCCTTTAGAAGACATTAAGTTTGGGGTTAATCGCCTCGCTAATGGGAAAGCTAAGGACATTGAAGGTTACCAAGTGGAAATCTTAAAAATTGGATGTCTTGTCCTCATCCCCCACATTCACAAGCTTTTCAATCAAGCAGTCAAGCAAGGGTTCCCTAAACCTTGGACTGAGAGCCTCATTATCCCTATATTTAAAAGTGGGGATACAGATAACCCCTCTAATTATCAGAAAAATATGATCAGCCCTCTCTTAGCTAAGAGATTCTATCATCCCACAGAGTTTTGTGGGGGGGGGGGGGGGGGGGTTTGACTAAAGTTAGAAGCAATTTTGGGGAGCTTATTGGATTCCATGATGTAAACCTTTTTCTTATACATTAGGATACTTAAATATAGCTAAGATTTCAGTGGGGGAAAGCCAACTTCGATCAAGAGGATAGGATAGGGAATATTTATCTTGATCTTAAGGTTGTAGGTTATGAATTTCTTTTGAATCATCTCAATCTTCCTCCATGCCTCTCTAGATATATTGTAACCCCACACTTCACAACCCTTTTTTACTCCAAATACAGAGATCAACCGACTTACAATTGTTTTCAAGCTCATAATAAGCTTTCCAGCCTCCAATAATTTTTTTCTCAATGCTATAATTCCAATTGAGTTGATGAGAAACGTCAATACCTAAATATTTATAAGAAGAAACATGTTCTAAGTAATTGTTATCATAGACGAAATTACCATGGGTGATCTTTTTGGATTTAATTATCATGACTTTAGTCTTGTCATTATTAACTGTCATACCCATCTTAGAGCAGTAATCATGAAGAGTCTTAAGCTGCTTTTCTAGATCATCATGGCTTCTGATAAGAAGAATGATATCATTGACATAAAGGAGAAGAGTAATGATTATATCAGCGAGCTCGGTGCCTTTGCAACCTGCAATTTCCAGACACTCCTCTAGCTTATCGATGTAAATGCCAAAAAGGGTAGGGAATAGGGGACACCCTTGCTTAACCCTGATATTGCATTTAATATCTTTAGACCACCCTTCATTGGTCTTAATATTGACAACAACATTCTTGTAAAGGTGAATCACAACAATCCTCAACTCAGGAGGAACCATTATCTCTTCAAGCCTTTTCCAAAGCTTGTCCCGAGGAACAATGTCGAAAGATTTTCTAAAGTCCACAAAAAAAAAGAAATCGGTTTTACTATTGCAACATTCCTCAGTAATGATATCGAGAGTGACAAGATGGCCGATAGTCAAGTGATGTCTCCTAAAACTATCTTTCCCTTTGGCCATTTTACCATGGCTTTCAAGCCAATGGTTAATATTCTTTTCCAAAATGAGCCCATATAGTTTGGCTAAGATGTGGCTAATCATAATGGTCCTGTAGTTAGAGGGAACATTTTTGTCCCCACTTTTAAATATAGGCACAATAAAGCTTTGTGTCCAAGGCTTAGGGAAGCCATGCTTTACCGCCAAATTGAGAAGCTTGTGGAGATGAGGAATGAGGATATACCTTCCCATTTTAAATATTTTAGCTTGATATCCTTCAATATCTTTAGCTTTCCCATTAGCGAGCTTGTTAATCCCAGACTCAACGTCTTCTAGAGAAAATATATCTTCCTTAATAGGGATGTTTAAGATGGTGCCCATGGTGTCTGGGGAGTCATATAACTTCTTAAGATAGATGTCCCAATTTTCTAAGGGGATCAAATGATTATCTTTTTTTTTTACGAATAAGCACATTCCACCAAAACTTTCTGGGCGCAACTTTAGAAAGGTGAATAAGATGCTCTTTTCTCTTATTAATATATGACCTCTTCTTCGTTTTGATGAGAGATTTTTATATACTTATATTTCAGAGCTTTCAACTTCATAGAAGTGTCTCTAATCACTTCCCTAGCAATTTGACAGTCCTTGTCATACCAAGGGTTGGAAGTTCTATAATTCTTCTTATATGAAACCTCAGTAGAGAACTTGTTAATGGTAGTGGAAAGGGTAGTAGTAAAATTGTAATAAATCTAATCAATGTTGTTATTATAAGTCAAGAAGCCTAAATCCATTTTCAATCCTTTAAAAAAATTTCCACACTACTTCTCTCAAAACGAGTGTCTTTGGTTCTCACCGGCCTCCTACATGTGGTTGTTATGCATAACAAAATTGATGGTTAAAGACAAAGGGCTGTGGTCACAGTGAGGCTCATAATCGTTAAGTAGCTCAAAGTTTGCAATACAATTGACGACATGGGTGTCAAAAATCACATAATCCATGATACTATTGCCCAACCCATGGATACAAATCATCTAGATGGAGGTAGGTCACTTGTTAATACCATTACAAATAATCATGTCTTGGGAACTAAAAAGCTTGAGCAGCTTGGTGCCTAATAAGTTCATAATTATAGTTACTATTAAACCTATTAGCTAAGTCATCATTTTCATCAAGCCATAAGAGGTCAAAATTAAAATTGTTACTTAACATAATAGCTTGGTTAGTAGCAGTTCTAGCATTGAAGTCCTAAGCTATTATATTATGTTAATGTTAATATTTATATTAATATACGAAACTGTCCAAGTATTTACTCTGCAAATGCGACTTCACCACAAGAATATATACCATAGTAAAGGAAGCCGTCGGGCTAGAAAGATGGCTACCGAGTTAAATCATGGACAACAGAATAGAGGTGGTGAGATCAAATCCTTTAGCCGAAACCTTGAGCAGCGGATAGAAACAGTAAAAAAAGGAGCTTCGCGGAAAATTACAGGTTAGCGGCCAAGCCCTTGCTAGGCGATGAAACCGTATAAGAGATGAGGAATGGAAGCCCTTGTCAACGAAACTCTCACGAGCGAGTGGAATTTAATTATTATAAATTAAATGATTAAATTTTTTTTATATTTTAATAAATTTGATTATGGAGCTATCAATATAAACAAGGGTTATATAGTAGCTACTACCTACAATTTCGCTTAAATATAACATAATAAAACTAAAAAATAATAAAGATAAAAAATTCATTACAAATATAAAACAACTAATAAAATGTTGTATTATTAAATATCATCACCAAAAATTAAGAAATATGATTAATTAAAACTTTTAAGTTAACATATATACACTCTTATATATATATATATATATATATATATATATATATATATATATATATATATATATATATCTATATATATATATATATATATATATCTATATATCTATATATATATATATATATATCTATATATATATATATATATATATATATATAATTTACTAAAATATAATATAATAATAATAACAAGTTAGCTAAATATATACACTCTAATATATTATATATTTTTAATATAATAATGAGCTAGCTTAAATTGAAAATATAGAGAAAAAACTATAATTCATGAAAATGGAAATAATAGGAAAATGAAAAAAAATCAAAATAAAAAAGTTAAATAAAAAGGGAATAAATCTAAACAAAAAAATTGGTAACTAATAGAAAAGGAAGTTACCAAAGAGCCCATAATAAAATTTCAACTAGTCACTTTACAAATAAATAAATTTAAATAATAATAAAAATAACAAAAATTGAATTCCTAATATTAAACTATGGATAACCAATTTTTTTGGTCAAAGACAAACTAATACACAAATCAAAACAAAACTTAATAAATAATATCACGCCTCCATAAATATAGACATTAGAAATTGATAACATATTTATAGTATATATAATAAGAATATTAAATTTTTAATGGAAAAATAATCCAATTTGAAAAGATTCCCACCTTAATGTAAATTAAGTATTATATAAAGTAAAGAAACAAATAAGAAACAAATAACAACATATACAAATAATTGTAAATTTTATATAAAGTAAAGGAAAAATAAGAAATAAATAACCAAATATAAAAATAATTGTAAATTTAATATAACTAACTTTTACCGATGAAATGTTTAAAGAAGTATGGAAATATGAATTGCAATTAGAAAAGGGAGTGTAGCAATCGAGTTATAAATAAGGCGGTTTTCTTTCAAATTTTATTTAATTAGCCTAATGGCACCCCAGATTTTAAGAGAACCTAAACACGCCAGCATGTCAAACCACCAAGTTTCTCATTTTGGCCTGGTTTCACATGGTGCAACGACATTGAAATCTGAAGTATTTTTGGATTATTGGATGTAGCCAATAAGAATGGGTTACCTAAAGAAAGGTGCCATGATAACGAAAGGTATGACGGTATTCATCCATTTTAAAAGTTGGACAATATCCCCAATCCAATCACAGGGTAATAATATCACCCTACATATGATTGTGGACGGTGAAAAACCAAAATTCTCTTAAAAATAAACAGATTAATAAAAACTAAATCTCATGGTGATTAGGTAGCCCAGCAAAAGCAGAACCTACTACCTTCCTGCAAACAAAACCAATGAAATCCCGAAAATCTCAGTTTGGTCACCTGATTGCACTGCAATTTAATTGAAAAAACAACCTAATTGCATTGTAATTTTAATTGAGATCAAACAAGGCAATGAAGCATGTATAATTAGGAGGAAAATGCCTAATTTAGAATGCTATCTTTATTTAGATGGCATGTTGTAAAATATTTCAAAACTTTAATCAATGGTAGATTCCAAAAAAATATTTTAGATTATAGATTCCAAAATATTTTAGTTGGCAGATGTTATGAAACCAGCTCACAAAAAGATAGAAAAGAGAGATCCACGCCTTAGAATTCAGCGTCTTCTAGGGGGCAACCTCCTTTACATTACATAAATGAACAATTCTTGGATGATACAAATGACAAAACCTCCTTTCTATATATAGGAGTCTAAGGAGTCACAATATAATCCAGCCGACCTAACAATAATAATATAAAGCCACAAAAATAACAATAGAGGGATTCTATGGGGCACATAAATAACAATATGGGGGTTAATAGGGGCACAACAATATAAATAAGGGGTATAACTACAATAGTAATGGGGTAATCACTAGTATTATAGGGACCCAACATGCCCCTCTCCTTCAAAAAAGTGTTGTCCTCAACGCTTGAGTAGTTCTGGATACTTCTGCATAAAATTCTCATCCTCCCATGTGGAATCTTCAGCGGATAAGTTCTTCCACTTGATAAGATACTCTGAAATTGATCGATTTCGTAGCTGTCGAGTTCTTGTTTCTGTGACTGCTTCCGGTTCTAATATAATTTTTCCTTCCTCGTCAAGTTCTGGCAATATTGTTTGAACTGGGAGATTGTCGCCTATAACCTTCTTTAAACATGAAACATGGAAAACTGGGTGCAATCGAGAAGCTGCAGGAAGCTCCAATTTGTATGCCATAGTACCAATCTTTTGCAACACCTTGTACGGACCATAATACTTTGGTGATAATTTATTATCCTTCTTAGCTTGCTTTAGGGACATTTGCTTATATGGTTGCAACCGTAGGAATACCCAATCACCTATATCAAAACTTCTTTCACTGCGATGTTGATCTGCCTGTTGTTTCATTCTATTTTGTGCCAACACGAGGTTACCCTATAAGAGTTGGAGGACTTGTTGTTGATGTTCGATGTGATGTTCCACTGCCTGAACCTTAGAATTTTCTCTTAAATATGATGTGATGGATGGTGGTTGATACCCATAAAGTGCCATAAATGGGGTCATTTTTGTTGTTGTATGGAAGGAAGTGTTATACCACCATTCAGCCAGAGGCAACCATTTGACCCATTGTGTTTGTTTATCAGATACAAAGCAACGAAGATATCCTTCCAAACATTTGTTTACTATCTCAGTTTGCCCATCAGATTGAGGATGATAAGATGAGCTATGAGCTAACTGAGTACCAAGACAAGAAAATAATTCTGTCCAAAAATTTCCGTGAAAATGGGATCTCTATCACTTACAATAATCTTTGGGTTTCCATGTAGCTTTTGAACTGTTTCCATAAATGCAGTAGAAACTGTACTGGCTTTAAATGGATGTGATAATGCACAAAAGTGTGCATACTTGGTAAGTCTGTCAACTACCACCATGATGACACTCTTTCCCTCAGACTTGGGTAAACCTGTGATAAAATCCATTGAAACCTCCTCCCAACGTTGGCTTGGAATGGATAAAGGTTGTAATAGACCTGGTGTCTTAATTGTTTCAACTTTATTTTGTTGGCAAACCAAACATTCCGCCACAAACTTTTGAATATCTGATTTAAGGCCATCCCAAAAAAATTCCTTCTTAACCCTGTGGTAAGTTTTTAAAAATCCTGAGTGCCCTCCTAAGGGAGAAGTGTGCAATTCCATAAGAATCTTTTGTTTTAGCTGGGAATTCTTACAGAGGTATAAGCGATCTTTGTACCATAACGAATCATTTTGCCAGCTAAATGTATTAGAAGTACTGGAATCTTGTTGTAGCTTTCGAATAAGTGCCCACACTTCTTTGTCATTCTTCCATTCCTCCCTTGCTTCGTTTATCCAATCTGGTTGGATAATAGAAATGGCACACAACAATGCTTCGACATCCTCATCCTTTCTTGAGAGTGCATCTGCCACCACATTTTGCTTACTTTTTTTGTAGATGATTTCAAAGTCATAACCCAACATCTTTGTGACCCACTTTTGTTGCTCTTCAAAGGATAATCTTTGTTCTAAAAAGTATTTAAGGCTATCATGATCTGTTTTTACCTTGAAGTGTCTTCCCATTAGGTAGGGTTGCCATTTCTTAAGTGCATGGAGTATTGCCAAAATTTCCTTCTCATAAATAGCTTTGCTTAAAAACTTTCCCTTGATTGGACGACTTTCAAAAGCAATGGGTCTTTCATCTTGCATTAGAACAACACCAATTCCATTTCCTGAAGCATCACATTCCACAATAAAGGTTTTTGTGAAGTCCGGTGTAGCTAAGACCGGTGCTTGGCACATTGCCTCTTTAAGATGTTCAAAGGCCTTTGTTTCTTCCGGAGTCCATGAAAATGAATCTTTCTTCAATAATGTTGTTAGAGGTGCTGCTATTCTCCCATAATTCTTAACGAACTTGTGATAATACCCTGTCAACCCAAGAAATCCTCGCAGCTGCTTTATGGATGTGGGGATTTTCCATTCCTTAATGGCTTTAATTTTGCTAGGGTCTACCTTAACTCCTTCATGAGATACAATATGACCCAAATATTCCACCTCCTGGACTCCAAAGAAACATTTGGATCTTTTTGCATATAATTGTTTCTCCTCCAATAGTTGTAGCACCCTGTCAACATGTTCAACATGATCCTTCCAAGACTTGCTGTAGATTAGTATATCATCAAAAAATACTAACACAAATTTTCTAAGGAATGGTTTGAAAATTGAATTCATCAAACCATGAAATGTTGAAGGTGCATTGGTAAGGCCAAAAGGCATGACCAAAAATTCATAATGACCCTCATGAGTTCTAAATGCCGTTTTCGGAATGTCTTCAACCTTCATTCTGATTTGATGATATCCCGAACGAAGATCCAACTTGGTGAAGTAAATTGATCCATGCAATTCATCCAATAATTCATCAATGACAGGAATGGGGAACTTATCTTTAATAGTGAGCTTGTTGAGCTCCCTATAATCTGGACACATGCGCCATGATCCATCCTTCTTGTGCACCAATACTACTGGAGCTGAGAAAGAACTTTGACTCGGTTGAATTATACCAGCCTCTAGCATTTCTACAACCATACGTTCAATTTCACTTTTTTGGACATAGGGATATTTGTATGGCCTGATGTTTGGAGGAACACTTCCTGGAATCAGATGAATAGCATGATCATGATCACGCATGGGTGGGAGACCTTTGGGAGTCTCAAATACCTTGGAATGATTGTCCAGGACCTTTTGGAGATCTGGAGAAATAGATGATTCCAATGTGGAAACATCTAGTGAACATAATTGTGCAATTACACCTCTTTGCTCCTTTTTTAGAAGCTTTGTCATGCCATTAGAGCTGATTATCTTTCCTGGTTTCCCTGTAATACCCCTTAATTCAACTTCCTTTCCTTCCACAGAAAATTTCATGAAAAGTTCTTGAAAATTAAAAGCTATTGTACCCAAGGATTGTAGCCATTGGACTCCTAGTACAACATCAACACCTCCCATTGGAATGGAAAGCATTGGGCTAGTCAATACATATTCTCCCATGGATAGCTTGATATTATGGCACTTTCCAGAGCAATTTATTGTTCCTCCATTTGCAATCATCACTTGACACTCTGGTGCTGGATATAGGAAGCAATTCAATTCTTTTGCTACCCTACAATGAATAAAATTGTGGGTGCTTCCTGAATCAATCAACACTATTAACTTTTTCTTCTTGATTTGTCCTTCTATCTTGATGGTTTGAGGAGTGGTAATTCCCGCCAATGCATTACAAGATATGGTTGGATTTATTTGTTCTTCATCTAGGCTTTGTTCCTGGAGTATATCCTCTTCTTTTGACCTTTCTTGCTCCTTTTCTTCTTCCTCTTCACAATATATGTAGAATAATTTCTTCTCAGCACACTTATGACCTTTTGTGTATTTTCTATCACAATTGTAACAAAGCCCTTTTGCTCTTTTTTCTTCCAATTGTTGTGGTGTCAACCTTGTAGGTTGTGGGAGACTATGGGAAACAACACTTCCGTCTTTATAGTTGTGAATGGTATGCTTCCTAGTTGCCATAATTTTGCTTTCCATTTTTCTTGCTAACCTGAATGCCTTCTCTAATGAATCAGGTTCCCAAAGGCGAACATCATGTTGGATATTATCCTTTAAAGACCCTATGAAAAAATCAATCCTATGCTCCTCTGGAATATCTTTTACCCTTATGTTCAATTTTTGGAACTCCTCAATGTGCTCCATTACTGAACCCTTTTGTTTGAGACTTATCAATTGGCTAAAAAAAGTGTTGCTTTTTGTATCTTCATAATGTGCTATCAATTCTTCCGTAAAAATTGCCCAAGTGATAAATTTTTTATGAGAGCAAAGCCATTGATACTATACAAACTGATTTGGTTCCAAATATACAGTTGCCATACGTACCTTTTGTGTGTTTTGCACATTATTGAGATCGAAGAACAGCTCCATCTGTAATATCCATGTGGCGGGATCCTTGCCATCAAACTTCCTCATATCGATTTTTGGAATATGGTGGGTCTTCGATCCAACATTAGCATCTATGGAATCATGATTAACATTACTTTTGTTCACATCATGAGTTTCCTTTACAACCTTTTCACCATTAGTAAGTATTTCTTGTAGAAAATTTGTCAAATCTGTCTTCAAATCTGCCATGTCTGTCTTCAAATCTGTCTTCAAATCTGCCATGTCTCTCTTAAAATCTATCTTTGAATCATCCATCTTAGCTTCCATGCCCTTTATCTTAGATTCCACGCCACTTATCTTAGCTTCTGTTAGCTTTTGTGAGCGGGACATTTGTTGCACTTGTTCTTATAATTTTGATATATCATGTAGCATTTCTTCTTCTTCTTCATGAGTCATGCTAGAGATTTCAGGTTCCTTACTAGGTGTTTGAATTTTCTTTCCTCGGGGCATCAGTTACCAATAATAATTCTTTACTATGCCCTTTGAATTCCGTTAAACCAAGCTTACACAAAAATTAAAAAAAAACTACACACCGTTTTTCACTTTATAGAAGCCTGATATTGAATCTGATGTATCTCTGTAATTTCGGATCATCCAGTTCTAAAATTGCTACCTGTAGTAGCCTTCTGCGTCCTCTTTCTAATGCCACAAGTCTGAGCCAAATTGGATTCTCCAAGGAAGAGTTATGTGAAATCTCCTACAGTGACTTGCTTTTAGACTAGTTCAGTAGAGCGAACTTGTACGACGTGCCACGAGTCACTGTTTCAACCTTTGAATCTAAAACACACACACAAGAAACTAAAGTCCATCCTATTTCTGTACCTTTTTACGAAATTTCAATCCGATCCTCAGAGAGAGAGTTATGACAATTTTCCCCAGGTCACCTGTTTTGAATGTAATTCAGGAGTCTGCAAAAAGGTCAACTTCCTCAGATCATATCTCCGAAAATGTCACGCGAAAAGCTCTAAAATTCGGACCCAAGGTTCAACGCCAATTATTCTCAAATGGGTTTTTTTTGCGACGTATGAAACATCACAGAAAAAAATTTATAACGAAAATTCCACGATGACCTGTTTGGAGCAGCGAAACCCTAGAATCCAAAGCTCTGATACCAAATGTTATGAAACCAGCTCACAAAAAGATAGAAAAGAGAGATCCACACCTTAGAATTCAGCCTCTTCGAGGAGGCAACCTCCTTTACATTACATAAATGAACAATTCTTGGATGATACAAATGACAAAACCTCCTTTCTATATATAGGAGTCTAAGGAGTCACAATATAATCCAGCCGACCTAACAATAATAATATAAAGCCACAAAAATAACAATAGAGGGATTCTATGGGGCACAGAAATAAAAATATGGGGGTAATAGGGGCACAACAATATAAATAAGGGGTATAACTACAATAGTAATGGGGTAATCACTAGTATTATAGGGACCCAACAACAGATTCTAAAAAATTTCAAAATATTAATGAAATTTTATTTAGATTGTAAATTCTAAATATTTAAAAAATATAAAAGTTTCATCCAAATGGTATATTGGTCCAAGTCCAATGGCTAATAGCACCTCCCTATTTAAGAGGTTAATTTTCATTTTCTTTGAGGTTATATGAGTCATTCGCTTTGACTTTATAAGAGTTAGGTTCTGCTATTAAATTGAGGAAGTGATCTCTTCATATGAATCTCCAAAAATATTTCATTGTGAATAAAAAAAAAATAATAATAAAATTCAAAATATTAAAAAAAAAATCACTAAAATAATAATGTAAAGGGTGGCAGTCTAAACCTTACATAGCCATGATTGCTCCTTTAGAAATTAGCTTGCATACCCACGATTGCTCTGCACTTTAACTATCCGGGTATGAATATTAATACAAAGTTTATCCACCACCAATGGAATGATCCACCACACCTTGGTCGTTTACAGACACAACCAAAATTGTCCGGTAATAATACTCATACTCGATATCCAAACGCACGGGACAAACTACTTTTAGTTGATTCAACAGCTGAAGCCATAGCGAAGGCTCTGCGCTTTCTTCAGTAGCAGTAGGAACCTTGAAGTAGCAACTCAGTCTTGGGGAGGAAGGATATTTTCCCGGTGGTCGTAGTGATATATATGACTTATCTTGAGATTGATTGGCACCCAGCGCATAATGAGATTTTACAAAGGTGCTAGTTGTAAGTGGATACCCCATGCAAATAATTTGGCAGAAAAATCCAAAACAACGATCGAAGCACCAGGCCCGAGGGAACTGTGGATGGTGGCATTAATGGAGACACTTATCATTTCAATAATGAATAATAATAATGTTTAGGTTTACTTGTGGTATTACCAGTGGTAGTCTTAGTGGATGTTATTCCCAAAGGCGGTTTCAAATTCTATGAGGCTACACTGTGACTTGCCATAGTAAGATTCGAAGAATTATTATGGAGAGAGTCCATTCAGATGTGTGTGGACCATTCTCAACAGCATCCACGACCAAACACAAGTGTTATGTTATATTTGTTGATGACTATTCTCGTAAATGCTGGGTAGTCTTTATGTAGAAAAATTATCAAACTTTCACAAAGTTTTGTGAGCTCAAAGCATTCGTAGAGAAAAAGTCTGGAAACAGGGTTAAATATCTACGGAATGATAACGGTGGTGAGTATGTCTCCAATGAGTTTAAGAACTTCTGTGCAATGGAAGGGATTAAACGATATTTGACGACACCCCATAACCCTCAACAAAATGGGGTTGCCGAGAGGAAGAACAAGAGCAAAGTAGGGGCAATAAGGGTGATGTTGCATGATCAGGGCCTACCACTACTCTTGTGGGATGAGGCATGCAACACATTGATTTATGTTCATAACCGTAGCCCACATCACATACTTGAGATGAAGACACCAGAGGAGGCTTATTCTAGTAAGAGGCTAGATGTTGGTCACTTTAGGATTTTTGGGTCATCGGTTTATTTCCATGTGACCAAAGATGCACGAAAGAATCTTGAGCCAAAACCAAAGTTGGGGATATTTGTGGGGTACATTGATACACCCCACAACTATCGGGTGTACATGCCGACCAGTCAGATGACAATGGTTCGCAGGGATATCAGGTTTGTTGAGGAGAAGGTGATGCGAGTATCCCTTGAGAGGGAGCTTGTGATACATGAAAATGAGAAGCTTTTAGCTCCTAAGGTTGAGGGGCCTTAGATTGATATGGAGCAACCACATGCAGAGGGTCAGAGAGTGGAGACATCCACTTAGAAAGAGTCTTCAAGGGAGGGAAGAAAGTGCACTAGAGAGGTCGACAAATTGTTGGATGATGCACACGAGAATGTGGGAGCACCTTCTTCTTAGTGCAAATAGAGGAGGTCACCAGAGAGGTACACTGGATATATGAAACTTATGGGTGCATGTGTTGTGATAGAGCCATCTTCCTTTCAAGAAGCAGTGCAACAACCGGTTTGGGTTGATGCGATGGTGGAGGAGTATGACTCCATAGTTCGAAACAATGTTTGGGATGTGGTCCCAAGACGAGAGGAAAAGTCAATTGTGAGCTCTCGTTGGCTTTAAAAGGTAAAGAAAGACACATATGGTAGTGTGGAGAAGCATAAGGCTAGATTTATATCCCGTGGCTTTTCATAGGTAGAGGGGATTGACTATGGTGAGACATTTGCTCCTGTTGCAAGGTATTCATCAATCAGATCTATTTTGGCACTATCAGCACATATGGGTTGGAAGATCCATAAGATGGATGTGAAGACTGCCTTCCTCAATGGCATGATTGAGGAAGATGTGTACATAGAGTAGCATGAAGGTTTTGAAACCTTGGACCGTGAGTCACATGCGTGCCGACTCAAGAGAGCATTATATGGGCTAAAGTAAGAACCTCATTCTTGGTACACCATGATATATAGCTACTTGACTAAGTTGGGCTTCACGAAGAGTGAAGTGGATGCGAACTTGTATCACATAGTGGTGGAAGGTAAGCTTTTGGTCATTGTACTTTATGTAGATGATCTTATGCTGACAGGTGATGAGAAGCTCATCAAATCTTGCAAGGAGGACCTTGCAAGAGATTTTGAGATGAAGGACATGGGGCTTATGCATTACTTTCTTGGCATGGAGGTATGACAGGGAGATGGGGAGTTGTTTGTATCTTACGGAAAGTATGCCAACGAGATACTCAGGAGATTCTGAATGGAGAGCAGTAAACCCATGGAGACTCCTCTAATTGGTAATTGGAGGAAGGAGGATGATACTTCAGGGGAAGTAGTGGAAGATGTTGTTTAGATACGGCTTGTGGGTTCACTCATGTACTTGGTGAACACATGACTGGATATGTGTCATGCAGTTAACCATCTTAGTCAAGCGATGGTTAGGCCTACCAAGCTGTATTGGAAGGAGGCAAAGCATTTATTGAGATACCTCAGAGGCACTACTCAGTTTGGGTTATGGTACAGACAGAAAGAGGGAGTGAAGATTCAAGGCTTCATCGATCCAGATTGGGCAGGGATTCCATCCGATAGGAAGAGCACATTAGGAGGGATCTTTAGTATTGGGTCAGCGATAATTTCTTGGTACAACAGGAAACAAAGATCGGTTGCACTCAATTCTGCAGAGGTAGAGTACATGGATGCAAGTAAGGCAACATATGAGGATATCTAGATGAGGAAGATCCTAGTTGGTTTGTTTGGTCAACAGATGGATCCGACAATGATTTATTGTGATAATCAGAGTTGTATCAAACTCTCTGAAAATCAAATCTTTCATGATTGGTCCAAGCATATTGATATCCGGTATCATCATCTCAGAGATTTTGTATTGAGGCGGACCATGTTGTTAGATTACATTTCCACGGAGGAGCAAGATGCTAACAACTTGACAAAGGCATTGTCAAGATGTAAATTTGAGTTTCATAGAGACGGGATTGGGGTAGTTGATAATCCATTTCTTGTTGAGAGGGAGTGTTGAGAAATGGCAACAAGAAATTCTAGTTTAATTTGTCCTTGAATTAAACTGTGAATTAAATTCGAATTATATTCTCATAGCAACTTAAAATAGTTAAATTAAGTTTATTAAACTTACTTAACTTAGGAAATTCGAGTTGGAAGTCTTTTGGAAGTCATGTATATGTTCTCCCTACTTTGTAGGAGTCCAATGTGAGTTAATTGTGAATTGTAAAATAGAAGACTCAGTTTCATGAGTCAGTTTAGTTAAATTAGTTCTCAAACTGATTGAGAGAACTAATAGTGAGTTAACAGTCAGTGGTGACACTAATGAACTCCACCAGTGCTACTCTAGTTAACTGAATATTTACTCATCAGAAACTCATGCATGTCGATTCTGAGAAAGACCCAGTTGAGACTAGAGTGCATGGACAATGTACTATTTGTTTTAGATTTTTTCTGAGTTGCACTGATAGTGCATGCAATTAGGAACTGATCCTTAAGGGATTGCGTAGTTTTTATCGGCTTTATTTCCCTTTAAATACAAGCTATCCTTCGTAGGAATTATACATTGGAATAGAGACTTGGAGAGCTTGTGAAGAGGCTAAGATTTGGCCTTGAGCTTGCTTATGAGTTGGAGATTGAATTTTCTGAGTGTTGGGATTGTTTTAGAGAGAATAAGCATTTTAATTTCATCTTGATTTTCCGGATTAATACAAAAAAAATAGTATGGTTTTGAGCTGTGGATTTCCCCAGATATTTATTGTGTTATGTGCCTTTGATTCTCTTCCTCTATTAATTATTGTTTAGTCAATGTTTATGGGCTTCCGCTGTAAAGAGAAGAAGCAGATTCTTGTCTCTTGCTTTAGAAAATTGCATTAGCTTGTGAATCTACAAGATTTTCTACACTACCTATGGGCCTAGTTATTTCACCTATCTTCAATGTGGCTGATTTGTATCCCTATCAAGATGATGATGAAGGAGCCACTACAACAAGTGGGAGAAGTAGGGAGGTCAATGAACACTATTGGATAAAGCAAATTCCTATGGCAGGGGATCTAGAGGTTGAGAGAGTCTTGGATACTAGGGTTGCAAAGCACACCAGGGGAAATAAGTATTTAGAGTTTTTAGTGAAGTGGAAAGATCGTCTGATTGAGTATTCTACATGGATGAGTGTTGTAACTCTACATAAGGCAGGTTTTTCAATTGAGGACCTTATGAGTAGGAGCTCATGAGTTTTTCCTTTCCTGGGGAGTATGATGTAGGAGAATTAGAACAAGTTCGTGGTGGAAAATGAAGGGGGCTTGAAAATGTGGTGGATTGGCCACATGTTGGGCTAGAAAAGTCGATTTTGTCTCCTTTAGTGAGATTTTAAATAATGTAAATACAAACTTTGAATAAGCTGTAGAGTTTAGGAAATGAAGAGTCATTTTCCTTGTGTCTTTTCAACTTCCCTCAATTAGAGAGAAGAGGAAGCGAAATAATTTCCAAGGATGTGCATAAAAAGAGCTTCGATTGAGAGGAGGGGAGCTTCTTCTCCTGCCTCAAACCTGTACCTGTGAAGTAAATAAAAGAAATGTGTAGCATATTCTTTCCATAGCTTTGTGTTATTTCTCTGTGTTTAAATTGTATATACATTTGATTTCAGTCTAGAATCAATGTGACCCCAGGCTTGTAGCATTATGTGCTGGTGGACCTTCGATTTCTGAGCTGTGGTTATTATGTGCACTTGTTATTGTGACCCAAATCATTAGTTTGTAGAGTCTTTGTTTTGCAGGCAATGACACAGTTATGCTGACTGAGCGTGCTCAATAATTTGATGAGTGGATGTTGGGTGCAGACAGAGCAGGAGGAGATCATTTTCTGTAGAAGACGATATGAAAATAAAAATAAAGAAGAAAACCTCAGTAACTCGAGCATTGGATAGATATCCTTCGTTATGAACGTTGTCACAGTTATGTTCGAAGATGAGCGTAACCATTAGTAAAGGCAATGAGGGAGTCCATACTTGAGCATGGAGGGAATGTTCAGAGGTGGAGATTCTAGTCTGTAGAGAATGTGGGGAATTATGCCTCCTAGAGATGAGAATAGAGGTTTCAAGGGTGCTACAAAAATATTCCGCAACGCGTTACAAAAATATTTCGTGGCGCCTCCAACAGTGTATTTCTGCACGGTGTTATGCCCAATTTTTGCATCCGCCTCCCTCCGTTCCATCATTGTGCATGGAATAATTACCTCAATGAAAACTAGATGAAATGGAAACCAACTTTGACACGTACATATATGAAAATTTTTCTAATTAAATTGAAAAAAGGAAAGGGCATAACTACCAAGGTAAAGGTTTGAGATAAATATCAATGCTATATTCTTGATAACTACTAAAAATATTCCATAAATATTCTATGGAATTTAAATCCTTACCATTCACCTCATATTTATTGATAAATAAATTAAAATTTTGGTGATCCTTAAAGCTCAAATAACACAACCACATAAGAAATATTAAACGAAATAAATATAAGACATTCTATAATAACAAAAGGAAAATATAAAGGATAGATCCCCATGGGAATTGCATATAAGTAGATGGAAAAGATTAATGAGGTCCATAATGTAGTTTCAAACTATAAGGGCTCTTAATTCTGTCATGGAAAAGTAAGATGGGCACCATATGGCAGAGGGATGCTGCGCTAGGGTAGCTCATCGTGGAAAATCCGTTAGATTAGATTTTGAAAAAAGAGAATATAAATAGTTAATAACGCAACATCCAATGGTCAATATCATAATGGATTTAGGTGTTAGAAGGTTTAAATGCATCACAATAGAGGGTGATCCTAAACCTATATACAAGTTCTAGGATATATCCAACTGGTTCTAACAACGTATGAAACATGATCTCCAACAACCATAAATTAAACTCAAAGTCCTACCTAAGAAACATAATAACAATACCATATCTTAAATTAAAAAATAAGAGAGATCTATAGAGATTTACTAAGGTATGGATATTCTCACCTTTCACATATTTAATAATAATACCCATATTGACGGGAGATTTTATCAAGGATGAAATCAATATTGGAGTTTTCACGAATGAATTTAATTATGCCAAGGTTTGAGGACCTATAAATTGTTATGTTAGACTTAAATGGAGAATATAAGGATGTACAAACATGAGGATATATAGGCAGGGATATAAAAATTAGATAGAAAATATAACTATATATAGTTAGGGATATCAACCTAAGAATATATATACATATAAAAAGAGATTAGAATTAGAGCATAGGCAAACTAGTGGTTTTATGATAAATTTCAAATACTTATAAATGTTTGAGGATATACAACCAAGGTGATCAAACTCATAAATGAAGTTAGAGTTGGATTCAAATACAAACGGGTTTCGTTTAGGGCGATTGTCTTCATAATGTAAAAAATATATAGTTAAAGGAATGTTAAAAGTATAGAGCAAAGTAAGTAGTTATTGAATATATAAAATTTGAAAAGGATATTATATGGTTTTTAACCTATTCTAATTAATCATTATAAACTTCTACATATTGTATTATATGTGTGGATGGTAAATTCCTACATCTCATGGGTATGGGGAGTAAAGTTAATAGTTATTAGATACATATAATATAATATGCACTACAAATTATATGATTTTTAATATGGGCATTTCTTTAATTAAAAATTGAATTTTTAATATGGGCATTTCTTTAATTAAAAATTGAATTTTTTGGAAATCATTTTTTCCCCTGCGAAATTAGAATATATCAATAAAAATAAAAATATAGATTGGATTAAATTAATTTTAATTTTAATTTATTTATCAATAATAATAAAAAATATAAAAATTTAATTTACATTAGAATATATCAATAAAAATATAGATTGCATTAAATTAATTTTAATTTTAATTTATTTATCAATAATAATAAAAAATATAAAAATTTAATTTACATTAGGGAAAAATGAAAATTATGTTATACATATATATATATATATATGATTAACATTCATTGAGATTAAAATTGATATATTGCATTTTAAAAGAAGTAATTTATTATTTAGATTTATTTAAAATTTTATTTCTATGCTAAAAGAACATCAAGTGAAGCATTCCAAGATTACTATAGTTTTAATGATTTAGGAGGTTAGAAAGGTTAATATCGTGATAAAAATTTTGAAATTATTTTTTTAGAATTCTTCTATGGGGGCTTTACTGGGGGAACAATACCATACCACATGTGTTCATATTGGGAGATATATATAGAAGAAAAAATGACATAATATATTGAACATATAATAGGGTAAAGGGTTTTTATATTGGGAAGTATAAAAATTTGAGCTCAAGGTTAATGAAAAAATATAGAAGGTATAAAAAAATATTAATGAAAAAATTGATACCTACAATATCTAATAAAAGGAGGTGTTCTTTTAAATTGAGGTGTATTGGGTTTGTATTGGTAGAGGGTTTAATAATGTGTTTTTTAGAGATATTTTCCAATATGTAGTCAAATTAAGGGTATTGTTTAGTATGCCACAAATGCACGTGATATGTTAGAGGTTCATTGAGTGAAGCCCATGTGGATTCTTCCCAGCTAATGAACATACTATGAGGATTGGGTGGATGGAAATAGTATGCATATGTGGGTGTGGGGTACGGGGAGTATGCATACTAACTACCCCCACAACCCCACCCTCATATTAGGGATTTTTCCCACTTAATGAACATATTATGAAGGTGGGGTAGGTGATGTTAGTATGAAAATGTAGTGGGAGTGAGGGAGATTTGCATAATAACTCTCCCCACTCCCATCTTCACCCACCCTTCATATGTGAGTTAGTGTGAAAATGAGGGTGGGGGTAGGTGAGTTAGTATGAACTTCATAATAAATCCCCATACCGCCACCCTCATAGGGTCATTCGAAAATGAGGGTGGGGGTTGGCGGAGTTAGTATACTTACTCCCCCACCCCTATCACGTATGAGGTTAGGGGGTTGGGGGTGGTTTGCATACCAATTGTGTAGTCTACCTAGGGAGGATAATATGGTGTACAAAGGGAGGTACCCAAGGGAATAATGTAATAATGGGATGGACCATAATAATAAATTAGGTGGTTAACCCGTATCATGTAAGAGACCACAAGTAGTTAGCAATAATGTAATAAGCCCATGGTATTAGATAGATGGTACTGAGGGAACAATGGTAATGACCCATGGTATTGTATGTATAAGGCCTATATAGAAGCTAGAGACTCCCCATTGAGAGATGTCAAGGATTATTGTATGAACATGCATATGGCTTGTGGAGTGTTCTCCTTCCTTAAGGAGTGAATGTATGGTCTTGCCCTACCTTAAGGGTTTGATTGATAAAGTGAAACATTTCTATATTTAGATTTTGTTATTTGTGGTGATTATTTACGTATCATTTCATATATTTTCAGGTCAGATCTATAACAAGTGGTATCAGAGCAATGAATTTCTGGATCAAATCTGTACATTCTGGTGCAAAATTTGTAGAAGCTAATTGCAGATCTGGGTTTTTGGCGAAGAAATACCCATTTTGAAAAAAACATCGCCTGAATCGGGGTCTGAGATATCGATGATTTAAAAATTAACTGCGTTGCAGATATTTTTTGGGGCGGCGAGTTTGCAGATCAAATCTATACATTTTGTGGCAAAATTTATAGAATCTAATTGTAGATCTGGGTTCTTTGCGAAAAAATACCAAATTTGAAAGAAAAAAGATCAGCCGAATTGGAGTCCAGATAAGGGAGATATCACTGATTTAAAAACATCTTCTTATTATTTTTTTTAGAATATATATATCTATATATATATATATATATATATATATATATATATATATATATATATATATATATATATATATATATATATGTGGCGGTGGGACAAGTGCAGCGCAAATCTGAAATTCCAGTGCCTAGATCGAGATTTTTATCACATGGGAAGAAGCAGAAGGGTTGTTCCATTTCAAAAAATAGGTCATAATAGGGATTCTGAGCAATATTGACTAAATTGTGGCCATTTCAAATTTTCGCCAAGTAAGTGAATTTTCAAAACACTCTTCATGGCGGTTCTATATTTTACAGGAAAAGATGATGGTCCCACTATTGAAGAACACATAAAAGCACAAAAGTTATTATGGGAGAAACATTGGAAATTTTGGGTCGTGGCTAAATTTAAGGATGAAGCTGCCAAATGGTGGACCTCATTTTACAACAAAGAGTTGTTCGAACTTTCGGATAAAGAATTTGAAAAATTCCTTTTGGACAAATGGTCTCATGCTAGAAAACAGGGGAATGAGACATGTAAGGAGTTATTTGCTACTGGTATCTCCTTATTGTAGGTTCATAGATGTATTCAGAAGGAGAAAATCATTGTGTCTATAAATCCTAGTTGCAAGAAAAATCTTATAAATGTCAATTTGGCAAGAAAATTGCAAGTTCCAACAAAACACATTGGAAAAACACATATTAATAATGAGGATGTTCAAGTTTATAAATATTTGAAGCTTTCTATGGATAAGTATGTGTTCCATTGTGATTTTCATGCTTCATATATGGCTAATGTGGATGTGGTTTTATGAAACCCTTAGATGGAATCTGTGGGTACTATCAATATTAATGTGCAGAAGAAATTCTTGAAGCTTTGGTATAAAAAGAAGAAAATTACATTACCGGATATTTCCATCAATAAACAGGTAGAGTCCACGGAGACTGAAGTAGAAGATGTTCCAGGGACTGACACATCAGATGATGAGCCCTTGATGGTTGACAACCAAACACAAACATCAAACCAGGTACAAGAAAAACAGGTAGATTCCAAGGAGGCTGAAGCAGAAACTGTTACAGGTACGGATACATCAGATGAGGACTTAGTGGTTGAAGTAATATTGGAAGATAAAAAACAAAAACAGGCACCACAACATGTAATAGCTACCAATCAGGCTCCATTAGGTGGTGAATTAAAGAAAAAGACATCGTTGGTTAAAACTTCAGCATATCACCACCCACATCAGCTTGCAAGAAACAACCAACAAGATGGCAACAAATTAGCCACAAGGACAACAACCCCCGCATGAAAGATAGAGAGGGGCGATGATCCACTTACTACACACCAACATAGAAGATCCGCCAGTGTCAACTTCCATCTCAAGTGAGCGAGGCACCAACTAGATTGAGGGTTCACCTTTCTCTAGGATGGCTAGATGCACGTGCATGGTACCAGTGGACTACTCTTTTGAGTAGATCTTATTATTTGTATTCTTTTAATGTTTCGGGGACGAAGAATGTTTAAGGGGGTAGAATGTAGTATACCTAGGGGGGATAATATGGGGTATAAAGGGAGGTACCTAAGGGAATAATGTAATAATGGGATGGGCCATAGTAATAAATAAGGTGGTTAACCTGTATCATGTAAAGGACCACAAGTAGTTAGCAATAATGTAATAAGCCCATGGTATTAGATAGATGGTATTGAGGGAACCATGGTAATGACCCATGGTATTGTATGTATGAGGCCTATATAGAGGCTAGAGACTTCCCATTGAGATATGTCAAGGATTATTGTATGAACATGCATATGGCTTGTGGAGTGTTTTCCTTCCTTAAGGAGTTAATGTATGGTGTTGCCCTACCTTAAGGGTTTGATTAATAAAGTGAAGCATTTCTATATTTAGATCTTGTTATTTCTGGTGACTATTTATGTATCATTTCAGATATTTTTAGGTCAGATCTATAACAAATTTCTCCTGCCTCTCCCCCCTCATATCAAGTATACCAACTCCTCCATTCCCATCTCATATAAGGGTGGGGGAGTTATTATACTAACTATCCCATTCCCATCACATATGAGGTTTTGGTTTGGGTAGTTTTCATACTAATGAGTTTAGCACATCCACTAATAGGTCCATGATATCTTGCAAAAATTATAATACTAAGTACAAAAAATGCCATGATCAATATTAGGTGCCACACATTTTTCAAGTGGTAGATAAGGTTTGGTTTCATTTGTAAAAGGAATTCCTTGTAGGGACCCATAAAAAGCTTTGAACACTTTGTTATGGACCTTACACCATCACTAAGGTTGTGGGTGACAATACTTTTGATCTAAGCATCCCCACTTCCTTAGCCTACACCCAATGTTTAATGTAGACCACTTTCAACCATACTTTCCACCATTATTAGACACGTCATAAGGGGAGTTAGTAAGAAAAATATCCTAACCCCCAACATCATATGTGATAGGGGTTGGGGAGTTAGTATACTAACTCTCGCCACCACCACCCTCATATCTGGTCCCCTCAACCCCATCTTATATGAGGTTGGGGGTGGGGGGAGATAGCATACTAGTTCCTCCTCACCTGCATCACATATGATGCTCGTGGTGGGGCTAGTTTTCATACTAATTTCCACCAAACCCAACCCCCATACTAACTCCCCCCACCACTATCCTCATATCAGGTCCCCAACCCCCATTGCATCTAAGGTTGGGGGTGGGGGGACTTTGCATACTAACTCCCCTCAGCCCCATCACTACGCTCATATGAGGATGGGTGTCGGGAGATTCAATATACTAACTACCCCACCCCCATCGCATATGAGGTTAGGGATTGGGGGAGTCTGCTTACTAACTCCTGCCACCTATGGGTGGGTTGTAGGGGAGTTAGTATGCAAAATACCCAAACTCCATATGCGATGGGCGTGGGAGAGTTAGTATGATGACTCCCCCAACCTCCATCCTCATATGTGATGGGGATGGGAGTGAGTGAGAGTTTGTAAACTTCCTTGACCTAGGGAATTTGCAAACTCCCTCAACCCCTAACCTCATATGAAGATGGTAGTGGGGAGGGGTGGAGGGGGGGGTTAGTACTAACTCCCACACCCCCATTGCATATGAGGTAGGGGGTTGGAAGAGTTTGCATACGAACTCCCCCCCACCTATTTCATATGAGGTTGGGGTTGGGGGATTTTGCATACTTACTCTTCTATGCCCATCACATATGAGGTTGGGGGTTGAGGGAGTTTGTATACTAACTCCCCCTAACCCCCAACCTCATATGATGGTGGGGTTACTTGAATCAGTATACTAACACCCCCTACCATCATCACATTTGAGGTTGGGGGTTGGGGAAGTTTGTATACTAATTCCACTCCATCATCACCCCAACCTTCATATGAAGGTTATACTACCTCTGCCATTGCCACTCTCATTTGCATGCTAACTCTCATATGAAGGGTGTGTGAGGATAGGGGTGGGGAGAGATAGTGATAAAAATATTAACTGTGGGGGCGAGGGAGTTATTATGACCCTCATATGAGGGTGAGGGTGGTGGAAGTTAATATGCAAACTCCTCCAAGCCTCACTCTCATATGAGGGTGATACTAACCCCTCCCACCTAGGTTTGCGGAAGTTTGCATACTAACTTTTCCCACCACCACCTTCATATGAGATGGCAATAGGGTAGTTATTATGCAAACTCTCCCTACCCTCACCCTAATATAAGGGTAGGGTTGGGGGTGTTTGCATACTAATTCCCCCGATATGAGGGTGTGGGTGTGGTTGTGGGAAGTTTTCATACCAGTTCCCCCCATATGAAAGTTGGGGTAGAGGTAGTTTGTATGGAAATTCCCCCCATCCTCACCATCATAACCCTCATATGAGGGTAGGCCTAGAGGGAGCTAATATGCAAACTCCCTCCATCCCCAACCTCAAGAGATGTCATATGAGGGTGGCGTATATGACGGTTATGTGTGTGGGGGTTGGGGGAGTTTTCATACCAACTCCACTCACCTATGGGTGGGGGTGGCATAATTTTGCAATTTACTCCCCCCATAATTTTGCAATTTACGACTATAATATACCAATGCGCCCCAGCTGAGGTGGGGTTACATGTCATGAAGTCAATGCCTCATTTGGAGAATGGTTCAACAATAACGACTGGATGCAATGGTGTAGGTAGTAATCTAGTTTTTCGGTCATAAATCTGGCATGCATGACAAATTTTGATGGTAATAATACAATCTTTGAATATAGTTGGCCAGAAGTAACCGGAACGAAGAATTATCTATGCGGTAGCATATCCAGATAAGTGTCCACCACAAGCACCTGAATGGAAATCATTCAATTCTTTCTCAACATCCTCATGTGTGAAGCACCTTTGTAAAATCGTATCGATACCATGACGGTAAAGAGTGTCGCCAATGATTAGATAATCTTTGGCTTGGTATTGAATACATCGCTATTGCAAGCGAGAGGTATCAAGCCGGAAAGTTTGGGTGAGGATATAGATCAGTATATCTCCATACCACAGGTTAGATGATGATATGAGAAACAAAGACTCATCCAAAATTGATGATTCAGATGTTGAATCGACGGAGGTTGAGGGAAGGTCACAAAGTAGCTCGACGAAGATGAGAGATTTCTTTGATTTAGACTTAATGAATTCCAGATCAAACTCTTGCAAAATGACTATCCATTTTGAGTATTATCCCCCAACAATTTATCTGACAAAATGTATGTCATAGGGTTGCAATCTGAAATGACAGTGGTCTTCTAGAGCAGGATGTAATGGCGAAATCTCTGAACAGCTTGCATAGCTGCCAAAGCTAGTTTCTCAACATAAGAGTACTTACTTTCTATATCATTGAGATTGTGACTCAAATAATAAATCAGATGTTCAATCCCATTTTCCTCTTGGACTAAAACCATGACAATGGTTGTATCAGCAGTAGCGAGATACATGTAATAGTCATTTTGATCATTCAAAGAATACATTAATGACGCTTTAATCAAGGTACCTTTGAAAGCATCAAAGGAAGATTGTGCAACCTAATCCCAATGAAAGGGTATCCCATTTTTCAAAAGACGTGTAAAACCTTTAGCCATCTCAGCGTAATTGGGAATGAACGTCCTCAGAAAGTTATCCTTCCCTTGGAGTCCCTTTAACTGTAAAAGATTTGAAGGTGGAGGCAAGACAAGAATTGATTGAACCTTTAATGGATCGATTTGAATTCCAACTTTAGACACTACAAATCCAAGCAATCGACTAGTACCAACACAAAACACACATTTGTGTGGATTGAGTTGTATCTTGTAGTGTCGGCACCATAAAAATATTGCTCTCAAATGTTGTGGGTGATCAGTTTGCTTTCTTGAATGAGCAGGTAAATCATCAAGGTAAGGTTGAAAAATGTTCTTGATGTCATGGAAGTCATAGTTCATTGTGCTCTGAAATGTAGCCCTTGCATTCTTCAAACTGAATGGGAGTTTCCTATAAGTGAATGTGCCCCATGGAAAAATAAAAGTAGTTTTAGATTGGTCCTGTGGGTGGATATTGGTTTGATTGTAGCTGGAAAAACCATCCATAAATGAGAATATTTTGCATCTAGCACATTAATCAATAATCTGGTCGATAAAAGGAGTATGATAATTGTCCTTTGGACATGCCTGATTTACATCCCTATAATCGATGCACACTCGAATTGTCCCTTGTTTCTTCATGACAGGAACAATGTTGGAAACTCAGTCAGTAAGAGGTACAGGGTAAATGAAGCCAACAGACAAAAGTTTTTCAACTTCTACTTTAATGGCAGCGGATTTCTTTGGATGAACAGGTTGAAGCTGCTGTAGTACTGGTTTGACATCAAGGTACATTTTGATTTTGTGTTCAACAATACTAGAGTTAATGCCTGGCATCTCCTCGTATGACCATGCAAGTATACCTCGAAATTAACGAAAGAGAGTACGGTAACTATCAAGTTTTTATGGAGAACAAGGTTTGCTGACATGAATGTTTTTTACAATATTAGGCTTGGTCGAAATATTAATAGAAATTATTTCTTCAATATTTGACAAGTTTCGCTCGGAATCTACTGTGTCTATGAAAACTGAATTCGAAAGGAAATCAACAACTGAAGGGTGGTTTAGTTCATTTGAATAATCTTCGATGTCATCTGGAAGATGGGAACGATGATGATAATCTTCCCAAGGTTCTTCTCCTATCATCATTGATTGGATGATTCCTTCATCCGTAGAATGTATACATGAAAAAGGATCCGAAGAAGTACCATATTCTAACGAACGATCTACCCATACAATTGGTGAAAGTGGATTTGGGTTTGCTGAACAAGCCAGAAAAATTGATTTCTATGCTAGCTCAATGGGGCTTAGCAACATAACCTCAATATTACTATCAACTTCATAATTGTTGGTAATCCTCCTTAAATTAGATGAGGTGGATGAAATCATGTTGCAAGTCTCTACTCTTTCAACTTCTGCCAAATTAGATGGTGACGGTAGCGTAAAAGTACCCATTAGGGAAGGATCTTTAAAGAGACCTACGCCAACACTTTGAAGTGACAGCAGGGTCCGTGTACCAACATAATGCTTCCCTTAGCCTGTGAACTAGATGCAAAAAAGGCAAGCTGATCAATAACTTTGATTCCACCCTTATGAGGGAAAGCAATAGTATGAAAGTACATTGAAACCACATCAGCCATAGCATATACCCATGGCCTTCCTAGTAAAATGTTGTAGTCAAGGGGTCTTTCAACTACCTCAACCTCAACAGTAACTGTTTTTCCCGTAGTTCGATTTGCAGGTTACTCAAAATCCCACAAGGAGTATATGTTCGTCCGTCAAAAGCTTTTAACGTGGTTGGTGATCATGACAACAGTGGTGAACCAAGTGTTTTACAGTATCTC
The DNA here is from genome assembly GCA_031772625.1 of Pinus tabuliformis. Classification (NCBI taxonomy): domain Eukaryota; kingdom Viridiplantae; phylum Streptophyta; class Pinopsida; order Pinales; family Pinaceae; genus Pinus; species Pinus tabuliformis. The sequence goes on along the minus strand of CM062818.1, from coordinate 855,677,882 downwards.
ATTGACATAATGCAAGTAGATGCCCCATCGTCAATAATGGTTCGGTGAACATTCTTATTGAGAGATTTTACTTGAATTAGGAAAACTAGTTGCACTGGTAACTGTGGTGTATATCCCGCATGGTTAAAAACCACCAGATTAGAATCCATTGGGTCCATTCCACCAATTGCTGACAGTAAATCCTGTTTCTAGGAGGGACAATTTTGTAACACCTCGAGTGTCGACATAGCAGAAGGTGATTGAGCAAGATCTTCCACTATGTTAGAGTTCTAAGCTGCTCGAGCCTGAGGGTAAATGTCGATTTATGAACAACTCCCTTTGGTGGTTTTATTGTCAATTTTGGTGCAATAGGTGGTGGAATATTTTTAGATGAAGTCGAAGTTGAAGGATTAGGTTGATCAGTGGCCTGATTATTCGATGATGACGATGGATGTCCATAATCTTTATTTCTCGTTGACACCAAAACTTCATTTTTTGGCTTTGTGCTGGATAACATAAGTACTTGGGATGTGGAAGCATGGTTTGTCCCAACCAAATGTGTCTCCAGGTTTGGAAATGGCTCAGTCAACGCTGCAGATGTGTTAGAAGTCTTTAGAAGCTTAGAGACTTTTGAGCGGTGTGGACAATATCTTGTAAAATGCTTGTCATTACAGATTAGACATGGATAACGAGGTTTCCTTACTGAAGTAGAGGAATCACATGATTTCTCTTGAGGGGAATTATCTTGTTTCTTCTTGTTTTTCCCTTTCTTCTTGCCTCATGGTTGCTTTTGATTTTTTTCCTTTTTCAGATGACATGACATTGACTTCAGAAGCAAGAGTGTTTTATGATGCATTGGTAGTTTGATTGGTAATGGCAAGAGTTTGACCAGATGGTCTTCCTACCATTTACGTGCTCGAAGAATTGATCACACCGTCATTGCCATGAGAGTCCTTACTTGATTGTGGAGGAGGAGGAACAATGAAAGCTGGTCAGGGTGCATTGGGAATCTTGTCATAGAGCGTGTCGGATTGTGTGTAAATCAAATCCAAATATTGGGCACGAGCAATTACTTTCTCTTCTGTGACAACTCCACCTTTAGTTACATCCTCGGTGATTAATGGCAACAAGGATTTTATGAACCATTCAGCCAAAAGATGATCAGGAACATAGGTCTTAACCATTCGACGATGACGCCACCACTCATGAATATGATCTGATATATGAGTAACAGTAGTTTGTTTAAAGTTAGTTAGGAGTTCCACTTAAGTCTTGTATCTGATAGGTAACTGGAAGTGGGTCAAAAATGTGGTGGCTAAAGTTGTAAAGTTGTCGAAAGAAGCTCGTGGTAACTCAATGTACCACTTCGCAGCCAGAATAGTAAGCATTCTTTGGAAAAGACGGAGTCTAACTGAATCATCATTTAAGGAGTTAGATGAACACCACAAATGAAAGGTCATGACATGATTTGATGGGTCTTCTCCGGGATTTCCGTTGAATTTCAGAATGTCAGGAGGTAACTTATGAGGAATTACCGGCCACCAAGGTGCATATAAGATTGGATCATTAGTGAGCCGATTTAAATATGGTAATTCTAGAGTTTCTACAAACGACAACTGTTGATTCAAGTCAAGTTGATCATACCTAGGATATGATGGAATTTCCTGAGCAATAGGTCTTTGCATACCAACATAGGGCATCTGCATTTGGTAACCTTGATAATATGGTTACTGAACAAATCTGGCATAAGGTGGTTGTTGATAAATAGGTTGAATTTGTGGTTGTCCATAACCAGCAAAGCCTTGTTGACCAAAACCTTGGTAAGCTTGATATTGTCCAAACCCAGGTTGAACTTGTTGGGCAGGTCCAAATTGGGGTTGGAATTGCTAGAATTCAGGCTGCCACAGTTGTTGAATCAACTATTGTTGCTGTTGATACAATTATTGTTGATTTAACCGTTGTTGTTTCCGAGCAATGAAAGGTTGGTCAGGTTGTGAATGCACTATACCAGTGTAAGCCTGAGTCACTCCGGATAAAGGTATAATAACCTGAGGTTGTTGGATCCTAGACACAAGTGGTTGTTGTATAACAACTTGAGAAACTTGAACTTCTTGACTCGAAACTTGTGGTTGCGAGGTAGAAGGACCAGTTTGTACAGGTTGAGATACAACTATTTTTACTTGTGACTGCGGTACAATGGTAACAATAAATGTAGTGAGAACAACTGAAACAGTTTGCATTGGTTGTGTTGGATACACAAGCCTTGGTTGAACTGACATTCTTGGTTGCCACTAACAAACTAGAATTCTAGGCTGACCTGAATACTGCGGGATACTACCATATGATGGTCCTCCAAGATAGGGAGGATAAGGTGAATAAGCATATTGTTCTCCATATGGCGACAATCCAGTATGTAATGGACACATAGGTCTTGGTTGACTAGATTGCCTAGTTTGATATTGATATGCATGGTCAAACTGTTGAGTTCCCATTAAAGAAGAAGCAGGTAGAATTTGGGTTGAGGACATGGGTGATGACCATGGTGTAGAAGCAACCCTTGAGTGGGTTCTAGATAAAGATTGGTAACCAACCGGGATGGACAATTCACCATATAGGTGCGACTCAAGTGTAGTAAAAAACATTGAAGAGGTTATGACATAATATTCTGCATCAGATGATACAGTCTGTGATGTTGACAGTTGTTTAGCCATAGTTAACTGACCCAAAAGTTGTCCTAAAGAATCGACGGGTACTTGAAAAGAAGCAGGATCAAAAGGAGTAGTAAAATGAGGAGTATAAGGATAAAGATTAAGCCTGGTTCCAAAATGGAATGGGGTTCCAGGTGTGGAATCTTCTTCCAATTCTTCCTCGACAACAATTAAACTAGGTGGAAGAACTTCACCGTCTAGTCCGTAAAATACTTCTGGTGTTGATATAGTGGAAGTTTCAGTAGTTACTAATGTCTGAGGGGTAAATGGTTGATCGTCTTAAAGTAAAGTAACAACTTCTGAATGTTCAGATTTGAAGTCCAGATGTTTGGGTAAAAGAACAGTAGTTTCAGAAAGAGGTTCCTGAACAACTTCGGGTTCATATGTAACTTCTGTTTGAACTGTGATAAGTTCGGGATTAACTTCTGGTTGAACTAATTCAAGTTCATAAGTAATTTCTTGTTGAGCAACTTCAAGTTGAGGATCAACTTGTTGTTGAACAACTTCGGTTACTGTTTCACTAGGATCAGTGATAATGTCCACAGGTAATTGTGAAAATTCTTCTTCAGAAACAGATGTACTAGAAATAGTTGGAGTAACTGGAGTCTTAGTACTTACTGAAATGGATGATTTAAGTAATTTAGATGAAGAACTAGGAGTTCTTGATGTACTTGACTCAGTTAAGCGAGACCGATTTGATCGAATAGGTGTAGCTTCAGGCGGCAAAGGTGGTTTACTCGCTGTTCTCAATGAATGACGGGGTAAGGGTTGATGTTCCTCCACGATTGTTGATTAATTTTATTATCAAAAAAGGGGTAAGCTAGGCAAAAGGTTTACCAAGCAACTGTGAACTGCAGAATACCTCTTGGCGAACCAAGAAATATGGGCAAACAATATCCCTGAATGCTGTGTTCGGTGTATCACAATGTACAAGGCGGCAGATTAGGATACCTAAGGATATATAGCAACCTAGTGTTTTCCTCCCATATATACCCAAAGGTATGTGGAGGTCCAATCCGTATAAGCATTGTCTAATGCAAAACCGCACAGTGAGAGTATTCCCATATACTTTACGTACTGTAACACTGCCCTATATACCCAAAGGTATGTGGATGAGCTATGATATACTCACGTATGTGGAATGAGGTTTCACAATCGGGATGTATTGCAGACAAGTTAGTGACAATTACTTTATTTTACGACACTAGAACACGTCTCTAGCCTAGAACCACTAAATGTTTTTCATTAATGACAATGCTCCATTAGGTAAATTGATGTTAATTTTAAGTTGATATTGCTTAGGAATTTTCCTTTCAAGTTCACCACGTGATGTATTCTGAAATTCCTAAGAATGCAACTATCATGAAAAACATACTTTCCATTCAATTTAACGATGGAAATCTCAGCTACTAGGGATAGAGCAATCAAATTTATTTCGATCAAAGAGCAAAGAGCACAATCTAATGAAATTTCCCTACACTATTCCTATGAGCACACACAAACTTTTTCAATGCAACATGCATGTATTTCTTTTCAATTTCTTTAATGTGAATGTGAACAAAAAGGAAACTATGCACATACAATCAACCAATTTTTAACAAGAACAAAGACTTTATGACAATTTTGTTTCGAAGGAAAAGAAGACTTTTACGACACTTACTTTCGAACAAAGATTAATCAACTATATTCTAACTTTGAATATGGATCGATAATGACAAAGAAAACATTTAAGAAACATTAATCAATCAAGTCAAATTAGGGCTAGCAAAGGAGATAGAAACTTGTTCTCTAAGACGTGACATTCATTGATTAATCAACAAACAAACAAACAGAGAAAAGTTGGAAAAAACTCATTCCAAAGGTGGGAAACTGACCCTAGGAGGATCAATGTAGCCCTGAATTGGAGACACTGCACTTCAGAGCACTGTCCCTAAGCCAAGAGTGCTCTATAGTGCACTGTGTCCCTCACAAGCCTGCGCTGGTGACAATGAGCCATTTCAAAAGGCAATTTGACACAATTTTGACCAAAATTCAATGCAAAAGAGCCGAAATACAATCAATGAACACAAATAGGGTCTGCAAGAATGTCCTAGGAGGTGGATAAGCTACTAGGAAGGATGATCTTTCCCAAGTATGGTAGCCAATTTGTTTTGGAGAATTTGGTATCTACAGATTAATACTAATTTCCTAGATAAGTAGCTATATCTAGAACGACAATTTAAAACATTTTAGTCTTTTCCTATAAGTAATAGATAAGACAAAGAAGATGAGAAAACCTACTTGTAGTTCCGCTTTCCTCTTGTCTCCTTTGTATCGATCCCGTCGCTCTTTCCCGTACTTAACATGCTTGAGAAGTACCTGTAAACACAAATAGAAGACAAAGAACCAATCAAAGCAAAAGATCTATTGAATACAAGTGAGTGGAATCAGATACATTTCACACATATAAGCATCATAAGACAATACAAACCTATGGGAGAAAGGTTCAAATACTTTACTGAATAGAAGAAGGAATTACAACCATTGTGTCTGATTCAAAGTTATTCCTCCAGCTTGGATCCCATCCACATCACATCAAAAGCATGACAAACTTGTAGCATTACAATACTTGCTTTAAAGCCAATTCTCATAGCAACAATATCTCGTTACAATTCAACATAGTCCAACCCTTGATCACTTAGATGAGTGGTCAATTTATAGGGAGATGAAGGAGATTTTTTCATAAATGGTGGTATTGAATAGCCTTCCATACATAGAATTAGTTCCATGGAGGAAGATATGAGAGGATAGGATGCACTTTAACTTATTCCTCATTCATTTTTGAGCTCATAGGAGTTGATAAGTGAGGGAACCTTCTAGATGACTACAAAAGATAAGAATATTCCCCAAACCCTATGTGAATTTCGCTCAAAATTGCCCAACACAGGTGAATGGAAGCCTAAGTGCTCTATAGAGCACCCTAGCATGGACTTAACTGCTCTACAGTGCACCCTTACATGGGCCTACCTGCGCTGGTCCCTCTAGAGGTCATTTCAGGATGTCTTCATGTCATGAAACTGTCTAGGAAAGAGGAATTCATAAGGGTGACTTGTTTAGGGCATGTAGCAACTGAAATTAGGGTTTGATGAGCCCTAAAACATTGATCTAGATGATGGGAGCGATATGCCCAAACGGATATGTAACAATATATATTGAGGGAAAAATGACATAATATATTGAAGGATATACAGGTGGTGGGGGTCGTGAGAGTTTTCTCATTATCTCACCCAACCTCACCTCGTAACCTTCATATGAGAGTGAGGGGAGTTTGTAGGATTATAAGCGGGGGTCGGGGGAGTTTGCATACTATCTCATCCACCCACCTTCTTAGTTTTCATTGAGGGTGGTAGTAGGGGTGGCAAGTGTTAGTATGGTGGAGGTGGGAGGAGTTTGTATACTAACTCCCCTCAACCCACTCTTATAATATAAAAATGAAATAGGAAAAGTTAATATGCAAACTCTTCCCATAGGTAAGAAGAGTTAGTAGGGTGGAAGTTGGGGAAATTTGCATACTAACTCCTCTCACTCCACTCTTATAATATAAAAATGAAGAAGGACCATTTAATGTGCAAACTCTTACCACTCTCCTGCAAACTTCCCCACCTCAGCACATAAACTCATACTTAATTGACAAATTGGTTTGGTTAATTGAATGTTTTCGATCGCTCATCTGTAAATTCCATGGTAAACAAATAAAGATATATCAGTTTTCGATTTCTCCGCTAAATTTCAATGCGCTAGTCATGCAAGTAAATCTTTTATGAATGCTGAAAAGCTTGCAAAGATTTCTTTGGAATCAGAATGAGAGTGATATGGGCAAAGAAAGAAGGCAACCTACACATCCAAATATCCGGGACTGGGACTGACACCTAAGAAATTTTATTCCAGTGCTCAAATTGTTTCACTTATGAAATACAAACCCTAAAATAACGAATTAGTAACCCAAAAAACATATAATGAAAACCACAAAACAAAACCAGCCAGAAATAATGAAAAAACATGAATGTGGGTCTGCTTTTGCATTACATGCAGGATATAGGATACATTGGGAAAGATGAGTTGTCCTCTGACAGTAGCGCAATACAATTATTAACCCAGCTCCTTTATTAGGCATTACCAGAGTTGGCCGTTCTGTTATAAATATATATCAAGCACTGCTGCTGTTGCTGTTGGTGGGTGAGAAGTCAAGAGAAATTATAATATGGAGATACAAACATTTCTCTTAATGGCGGGAAGGAGAAACGAAATTATAATATGGAGATACAAACATTTCTCTTAATGGCGGGAAGGAGAAACTTCAAATTGTTCATGGCTTTCATTCCCATAATTCTCATCAGGTTTGCAGTGAAAGGTTAGATTGATGTTAATTATTGTAATTGTTTTAATAATAATAAATCACATTTGTTAGTTCAAAATATTAATTAATTAACTTGTTGGTTCCACTCAACTTACTGAAATTTATCAATTTTTATTTTTTATTTTTTAATTATTATAAACCAAGTCCCAATGTATACCCAACCCAACTTATTGGTTCGAAATATTAAACCAACCTGCTGTGATTTCTCAATTTTTATTATTCGCTATGTTAGGTGGAATAAATTCAATACATTCATATTTTTTTAATTCACTGTGTTCTGGCTTGTGACTGTGTTTTCTTTTCAGATCCTTCCATTGCAGTAGAGGCTCGTTATAAAGTATTTCATTGCGTTCCTTATCACTGCCTGAGCGACAACGATTGTCAAGTATTCAACGAAACACGTATCTGTTGGCCCAGGTGGTGCTTGCTGTAATCCGCCATAGACGAGCTTTGTTTGATTGAGCCGTGGAAATTTTCAAAGTATGGAAAAACCAGGCTTCAAATTATATTATCGTGCGGCCATATGTTTCAACTTTACATATTATATCTTATCATATAATATGATTGACCTACTTTCTTAATGAATGGGCTCACGCTTGATTTACACACAAAGTCTCAATTTACGATTATATTTTTTTAGAAATGATATTAAACACTCATCTACTCTGAATATTTTATTGCAAAAAAACACTTTGCTCATGATCAAAAATATCATTGGAGTAGTTCAGTTTGCACACATTTACTTGATTTGTTCAATGCGTTTAAAATGAGTGGTCGTCCTTGCTTTTATTAAAATTTAGATTAAAAGAATGACAAAAGTTCATTTCAATCCATTACTACACTGGGGAGAATTACCCAAATATATTTTGAAATAATAATTTCATTTTTTTTTAAAGTTTATTGTGTGGAAGGGGCTTTTACAACATGTATAGGGGAGTTCAGTATAAAATAATAATTTTGTAATAAAATATTTGTAAAAGTTTATTGTGGGAAAGGTTTCTTACAACATGTGCAGTAGAGTTTAGTATGAAAAAAAATGTGGTGATAAGTAATTTTCAAAAATGTTATTTAATTTAATTTTAATTTTTATCGGATATTTTATTTGTTATTATTATTTTTAATTTTTATAGAATATTTTATTTGTTACCATGAGAAGTAGCAAATTAAATTTACTCTAATACTATAGTTTATTTTTATAATTATAATTAATTAGTTGAATTCTTATTATTATTAAAAAATGTATTCAAGAGTTTATTATTATATTATGATTGATTAATTATTATGTTATTTTGGAATAGGTTTTTCAAAATTTTAAATTAGTTACCAATAATTATTAGATGGATGGAAGAGATTTAACTTCTTTAGAAAACTCTAGAATATTCTTGATAGTATACACAGATTAATGATACAAATTGATAGTATACACAAATCAACGAACTTGTGGTTGTCTAATAAACTTCAAATACTGAGAAATGTTTGAGTATACACAACCAAAGAGATCAATCTCATAAAGGGAGTTAGAATTGGATTCAAATACAAATGGGTCACTTTTAGCGGAATTGTCTTCATAATCTAAAAAATATATATTTAATCTTATAAAGAGCATATATTGAAACATTTAGCTATACTAACATGTAGGAGGAAAGGATCTAGTGCCTCAATAGATCATGTGGTCAAATGTTAAAACTAAGTCCCAAGAAGGTCAACATGAATGTAGAGGTTCCTTCTTAGCATAAATTGAACATGTAGGATATCATGACCACATAACCAAACCATGTCATGTTGAAACACTAGTTGTGAAAGGGATCACGTAGTTTAAAATTATACAAATATGGGGATATTGTAATGTAGGTTGATCAATAGCGACAATTCTTCTATCCTGGGTGGGGGAAGTTAGTATGCAAATTCCCTTCAATCCCACCCTCACTTGTATACAAACTCCCCCAATCTCACTTGCATACAAACTCCATCCACCCCTGTCATATTTGCATACAAACTCCCTCTATCCCATCTTAATATTTTCATACCAACTCCTTCAACCCCTAACCTCATTCCCATGTACAACAACTATAGAGAAAAGTAAGTAGTTGTTGAATATATAAAGTTTGCAATGGATATTATATGGTTTTTAATATATTCTAATTAGTCATTATAAAATTCTACATATTGTATTATATGTGTAGATTGTAAATTCCTACATCTGATGGGTATGGGGAGCAAAGTTAATAGTTATTAGATACATATAATATGCAACCCACATTATATGATTTTTTAATGAAGTCACTCTTCTAATGGAAAAGCAATTTTTTTGAAATCAATTTTTTCCATGCCAAATTAGAATATATCAATAAAAATATAAATTAGATTAAATTTATTTTAATTTTAATTTTTTTATTGATAATGATAAAAAGTATAGAAGTTCAATTTACATTAGGAAAAAAAATAAAGTTAGGTTATATATATATATATATATATATATATATATATATATGATATGATGATGATGATTAGCATTCATTGAGATTAAAATTGATATATCGAACTTAAAAAAGGTAATATATTACTTAGATTTATTAAAATATTATTTCTATGCTAAAAAACATTAAGTGAAACATTCCAAGATCACTATAGTTTTAATGGCTTAGAAGGAGATCACTATAGTTTTAATGGCTTAGAAGGTTAGGAAGGTTAATAGCGTGATAAATATTTTGAAATTCTTCTTTCAAAGATTCTTCTACGGGGGTTTCACTAGGGGAACAATAGCATACCACATGCGTTCATATTGGGGGATATATATTGAGGTAAAATAACATAATATATTAAGCATATAATGGGGGTAAATGGTTTTCATATTGACAAGTATAAAAAATGGAGCTCAAATTTAATGAAAAAATATAAAAGGGTATACAAAATTTAATGAAAAAATGGATACTTACAATATCTAGTGAAAGTAGATGTTTGCGTAGTTTTCATACTAAATAATTTAGCACATCCACTAACAAGTCCACAATATCTTGCAAAAATCTAATACTAAGTACAATGCCATGATCAACATTGGGTGCCACACAATTTTCAAGTGGGAAACAAGGTTTGGTTATATTTGTAGAAGGAATTCCTTGTAGGGACCCATTAGAAGCATTGACCATTTCATTATGGACCTTACACCATCACTAAGGTGGTGGATGACAATGATTTTAAGTTAAATATCCCCCCTTCCTTAGCCTACACCCAATGTTTAATGTAGACCATTTTCAACCATAATTTCCACCATTATTGGACACATTAGAAGGGGAGTTAACATGAAAAATATCCCAACCTCATATGTGATGGGGGTTGGGGAATTAATATACCAACTCTCCCCACCACCACCCTCATATCTGGTACCCTCAACCCCATTTCATATGGGGTTGGGGGTTGGGGGAGTTTGCATACTGATTCCCCCTCTCCCATTGCATATGAGGTCAGGGTTGGGGTGAATTTGCATATTATTTTCTCTATACCCCAACCCCCATATTAAATCCCCCCACCACTATTCTTGTATCAGGTCTCCAACCCCCATTGCATTTGAAGTTGGGGGTGGAGGAAGTTTGCATACTAACTTTCCTCACCCCCATCCCTACACTCATATATGGGTGGGTGTGGGGAGATTCAATATACTAACTACCACACCCCCATCACATATAAGGTTAGGGATTGGGGAAGTCTGCTTACTAATTCCTCCAACCACTTTGTGGGGTGCAAAGGAGTTAGTATGCAAACTCCCCCAACTCCATATGCGATGGGGATGGAACAATTAGTACACTGACTCCCCCAACCCTACCCCTCATATGAGGGTGGGGTTAGGAGAGAGTTAGTATGCAAACTCCCTCAACCCCCATCTTCATATGCAATGGGGGTAGGAGTGGGTGAGAGTTATTCTGCTAACTTCCCCAACCTTGGGATTCAGTATGCAAACTCCCCCAACTCCATATGCGATGGGGATGGAACAATTAGTACACTGACTCCCCCAACCCTACCCCTCATATGAGGGTGGGGTTAGGAGAGAGTTAGTATGCAAACTCCCTCAACCCCCATCTTCATATGCGATGGGGGTAGGAGTGGGTGAGAGTTATTTTGCTAACTTCCCCAACCTTGGGATTCAGTATGCAAACTCCCCCAACCCCTAACTTCATATGAGGATGATAGTGGGGGGAGTTAGGACTAACTCCCACAGCTCCATTGCATATGAGGTGGGGGGTTCGGGGAATTCACATACTAACCCTATCCCTCCCTCTCCATCTATTGTATATGAGGTTTGGGATTGGAGGAATTTTCATACTAACTCCTATTTGCCCATCATATATGAGGTTGGGAGTTGAGGGAGTTTGTCTACTAACTCCCTTAACCCCCATCCTCATATGATGGTTGGATTAGATGAGTTAGTGTATTAAATTCCCCACTAATCAAATTTGAAGTTGGCGGTTGGGCGAAATTTTCTACTAATTCCCCTCCATTCTCACCCTCACACTCATATGAGGGTTATACTAACTCTTTCCCCCCCACCCTCATTTGCATGCTAACTCTCATATGAAGGGCGTGTGAGAATAAGGCTAGAGAGAGTTAGTAAAAACACTCTTAACCATGGCGGTGGGGGAGTTAGTATGACCCTAATATGAGGGTCGGGGTGGTGGAAGTTAATATGAAAAGTCCTCCAACCCTCACTCTCATATGAGGGTCATACTAACCCTTCCCGTCTCCCCCACTCGAGTTTATAGAAGTTTTCATACTAACTCCCCCCACCACTACCCTCATATGAGATGGGGGTAGGGGAGTTAGTATGAAAAATCTTCCTACCCTCACCTTAATATAAGGGTAGGGTTCGGAGGATTTTTCATTCTAACTCCCCCAATATGAGAGTGCGAGAAGTTTGCAAACTAGCTCCCCCCATATGAAGGTTGGGGTAGGGGTAGTTTGTATGGAAACTCCCACCACCCTTATAAACTTCATATTAGGGTGCAACTAGAGGGAGATAGTATGCAAACTACCTCCATCCCCACCCTTAAGAGGTGTCGTATGAGGGTGGGGTATATGAGGGTTATGTGGGTGGGGATTGAGGGATTTTTCATACCAACTCCATCCACCTAGGGTGGCTGAGTTTTTCTACTTACTCTCTCCATATGAGGGTCAGCTTGAGGGAGTTTGTATGATCAATATCCAAACTCTCACCTTTCTAACCCTCATATGAGGATGAGGATGAGGGCGGGGGTGGAGAGAGTTAGTATGCAAACTCTCCCCACCCACACCCTTGGGAGGAGTCATATGAGGGTTAGGCCCACACTTATATGAGGGTGGTGTTGGCGGTAAATTTTCATAACTCCTTTCTCCCCCTCATTTGAGGGTATATTAACTCTTCCCCCCGTCTCTCGATTTCCCCATTCTCATATGAGAGTGGGAGTGGTGGGAGTTCATTTAGTTGTCTCCTTCCCCACCTTCACATGAGGGTGGATGTATGAGGAAGTTTTCATACTAACTCACACTCTGCCACCCTCATATGAGGATTTGCATTTAAACTAACCCTATCACCACTCTCTTATGAGGGCTAGGGTAGTGGGAATTTGTATGCAACTAATATGTTGTTTCCCCCATCCCCACCTTCATAACCCTAATTTGATGGTGGGGGTGTAAAGAGTTAGTATTTTAACTCTACTCGCCCCTATCCTCATATGGGAGTGCGGGTGGGTGGATTTCGTGTGCAAACTATCCCACCCACACCATCATATGAGAGTGGGGGTTGGGAGAGTTTCATACTATATCCTCCCATATGATGGTGGGTCTGGGTGGAATTAGTATGCAAATTCTACCCATATGAGGGTGGGAGTGGTTGTTCATACATAGTATTCAAAATCTTCCCAAACCCACCCTCATATTATGGTGAAGGTGGGGTTAATTTGCATACTAGCTCCCCTTACCCCACCCTCATATGAGAGTTATATACAAGGATGAGGGTGGGGAGAGTTTGCATACTAATTTCCCCTATTGTGACCCTTATATGAGATTGGGGGTGTGACTAATTTGCATACTAACTTTTCCCACCCCTTCCCTCATATGAGGGTTTGAATGAGAGTTTGCATGCTAGCTTCACACATTCCCACCCTCATATGAGGATGAGTAGAGGGAGTGGGCAAGAGTTTTTATACTAGCTCCCCTCATCCCCATTCTCATACGAGGGTTATTATGAGGGTGGCAGTGCGAGGTGTTTGCATGATAACTCCACTTACCCTCACCATAAGGGTGAGATTTTGCATGCAAATTCTACCCACACCACCCTTATATGATGGTGACCATGGGGGGATTTTTCATAATAACTCCCCTGATGCCCACCGTCATACAAGGCTTATTATGAGAGTGATCATGGGAGGTGTTTGCATGCTAACTACACCCATACCCACCCTCATATGAGGGTGAGAGTAGGGGGAGTTTGCATACTAACGAGGGAGGTAGTGGGGGTTTTCTTGCACAGTAACTCTTAGGGTGGGGTAGAGTACAATTTTCATGCATACTAACTCCCATCGCCTCCACCCTATGAGGGTGAGGTTGGCATGGAGTTTGCATGCATACTAATTCTCATCACCCTCATGTGAGGGTGGGGAGTTTTTTATACAAACTTATACTCCCCCCATCCACACTCTCATATGAGTATTAGAGTGACTGAAGTTTGTATACTAATTCAACTCACGGTGGGAGATTTGTATGCATATTTCCTCCTAGCCCCACCTTCCTATGTGTGTTAAGGTGGCAAGAATTTTCATACAAACACCCTGCAACCCCACCCTCATATGAGGGTTAGGGTGGTGGTAGTTTGTGTTGGGTATTTTTCTTTTTACATGGAGAAAATACCAAAAACCTAACATTCAAACACACAGAGGCAATGCTCTGTTTTTACTTTTCTCCAGGATCCATTTGTGCACAGAAGACTTAAAAAAATTCACTGAGAGACAGAGTATTTCAACACCATAAAAGATTTCTGAGAAATTACTGGGTTAACTGCTGTAAATCCCTTTTTACATTCACTGCAGTGAAAACAACTTACTGCTGTAATAAAAGTTTACATAAGTTTACTGCTGTAAACAAAATTCACACAGACTTACAAAAAAAACTTCACCATTTTCTTTATGCACTGCTTGTGCAAAAACCACACATGGTTTTCTTACAACTCCAAAAATTACATCACCTGGTTCTTATCTTTTTACACACTGCTGTGTGTTCAATACATACCACACATGGTTTTCGCTGCACCACAGTTTTTTTTTTTGATGGCCAACATATATCTAAAGCATTACAGCCTATTGGTTTTTACTGCCGCACGTTTCTCAAAAATGGTCAACGCTTAAAAAAAACATACACATATCCCATACAAAATTTATGTAATAAGCATATACGCCCATACCCCCGATATATAAAAAAACATTAAAATTTAAACCCTTACCAATACTCCTACGGTAACAATTAATTCCATAATTATTTTACTGCGGTCAACCATGCTTTTAATTTACTCCACGCAATAGCATTAATGTATGTTCGTATGCAGGTTTGGGCAATCAACGGTTGAAAGGAGTGAAGCAGATCGAACGGCGAAAATGATATCGGAAGCCCTGAGCGCGGACTTGAAAGTTTATCAAAAATTATTTAAAATGTTGTCGGGTCCGCTCCATCGCATCGCAACTTTACTCATGTTAAAGACCCCGACCCTATGATATTGCCGATAGCGATGTGCCGATTGCGATATCGGCGATCGCTCGTCGGAAACACAAAAGCTCCTTTATAATTCCTTCACTTCGACTTTGCCGATGCGATATCGGCGATCGCAGTTGAAATTATATTTTCAACACTCCCCTTTAATTTCAACTGTCGGGCATTCAATCATACCCAAACACTTCCTCAAAAATTCAAAGCTTTTCTGATCCAATGGCTTTGTCAAGATGTCTGCTACCTGTTCTTGAGTCCTGCAATGTTCCAAGACAATTTCTCCATTGTTCACCAATTCTCTGATGTAGTGAAACCTTGTATCAATGTGTTTCGTTCTCTTATGAAACACTGAATTCTTTGACAATGCAATGGCTGAGCTATTGTCACAAAAGATGACTGTCGCTTTTGCCTGCTCTTGGCCTAAGCTTCTCAACATTCTTCTCATCCATACTGCCTGACAAGCTGCTGCTGTCGCTGCCACATATTCAGCCTCTGCTGTAGACAATGCTACAATGGACTGTTTCTTAGAAGCCCATGAAATGGCTCCTGAACCCATATGAAAAACATAACCGGAAGTGCTCTTCCGATCATCTACACTTCCAGCCCAATCGCTATCTGTGTACCCAACCAAATCTGAATGTTCTGAGGCATGATATAGAATTCCAAACATTTTAGTGCCTTTGACATACCTCAAAATTCTCTTTGCTGCCTGCCAATGTGCCTCCTTTGGCCTCTCCATAAATCTGGAAATTAAGCTAACAGCATACATTAAATCAGGCCTAGTTGCTGTTAAATACATAAGGCTGCCCACAATGCTTTTATACAAGCTAGGATCAAAATCCTTGCTGCTGTCCTCTCTGCTGAGCTTTAATCCCATCACTGTGGGAGTGATTGCTGCCTTGCATTCTTTCATCTTAAATCTGTTCAAAACTTGATTTACATATTTTGCTTGAGATATGAAAATTCCTTTTTCATTTTGCTCTACTTCTATGCCTAAGAAGTATCTCAAGAAACCCATATCAGTCATTTCAAATTCATCCTTCATGACTGATTTAAAATTCTTAATGAGCTGATCATCATTACCTGTGAAAATCACATCATCAACATACAAGACAACAATTAAAATTTTACCATCCTTTTCCTTGATGTAGACCGTGGGTTCTCCTTCGCATTTGTCAAATTCATTATCTAATAGATATGAATCTATCCTGCTGTACCATGCTCTTGGCGCTTGCTTCAGCCCATAAAGAGCTTTCTTCAATTTGCACACTTTGTGCTCTTCACCTTTCTTCTCATATCCGAGAGGCTGTTCCACATAGACCTCTTCCATTAACACTCCATTTAGGAATGCTGATTTCACATCCATTTGGTAGACTTTCCATTTGTTTTGAGCTGCTATGGACAACACTGCTCTCACGGTTTCCATTCTTGCAACCGGTGCGAAAGTCTCCTCATAATCTCTTCCATACTGCTGCTTGTAGCCTTTGACAACCAGCCTTGCTTTATGCCTTTCAATCTTACCTTCAGCATTGCTCTTGGTCTTATAAACCCATTTCACACCAATGACTTCTTTGCCTTTTGGTAACTCAACCAAATCCCATGTTTTGTTTCTCTCTATGGCATTCATCTCCTCATCCATAGCTTCTATCCATTTTCTATCTTTAATTGCTTCTTCGAAATGAATAGGATCATCAACATGACAATACAAGGCAAATAAGGAATTCATTCCTTCATTATAAATGTCACTTAGATTTCTAAACTTCTTACCTCGTTCACTTGGTGTGCAAGTGCTTGAAGATGCACTTGAATTTCCTCCTTGTGGTGTGCTTGGAGAAGCACTCTCATTGATCCTCAATGGTGTACCTTGCTGTCCTTGTGTTGGCGCTGCTGTTTGGGGATTCATTTCAGCCACCTCCTCTTCATCTTCATCATGAGACAAACAGTTTTTGACATTCACTGTTTTCTCTATGCTTCCATCCCAAGCTTCCTCTTCAATGAATTGAACATCCCTGCTGACAAAGAACTTCTTGGTAGATGGAATGTACAGCCTGTAGGCTTTGGATTCATCACTGTATCCAATGAAGATGCATTTCTCCCCTTTGCTGTCCAACTTCCTCCTTAGCTGATCTGGTATGTGTGCATAGGCCACACACCCAAAAACTCTCATGTGGGTGACTCCTTGCTTTCTCCCACTCCATGCCTCTTCTGGCACCTTGTTCATGACTGCTTTTGTAGGACACCTGTTCAATATATAAACTGCACAATGTACAGCTTCAGCCCAATACTCATTTGGCAAATGCTTTGCCTTCAGCATGCTCCTCGCCATATCCATGATGGTCCTGTTCTTCCTTTCAGCAACTCCATTTTGCTGTGGGGTGTACCGAGTTGTAAACTGTTTATGAATTCCATTTTCTCTACAAAATCTTAGGAATTCCTTGGAGATATACTCACCTCCTCTATCAGTCCTCAATACTTTTATGTGCAGTCCGCTTTGGTTCTCCACAAGTGCTTTGAAGTTTTGAAATTTCTCAAAGACTTCACTTTTGTTCTTGAGGAAGTATATCCAAGTCTTTCTTGTAAAGTCATCAATGAATGTCAAGAAATATAGGCTGCCAGCTAATGATGGAGCTTGCATTGGTCCACACAAGTCTGAGTGGATAATCTCTAAGGGTGCCTTTGCCCTTATACTTTTCCCTGATGGAAAACTCTCTCTATGTTGTTTGCCCAATATACAACCTTCACAAAGGCTGTCTGGCTTCTCTATCAATGGTAATCCTCTTACCATTCCTTTTCTGCTCAACAAGTTCAGACCTCCAAAATTGAGATGTCCAAATCTCAAGTGCCACAACCAATTCTCATCCTTTGGCACGCTTTGGAAAGCCTCTTGGGTAACTGCTGCAATTTCTCCTTTGTTTTTCAAATCTGCCCGGATCCTGAGAGGGAACATCCTGTTCCTTGTCATCTTCACTTCAGCAATGCATCTTTTGCTGGGTGGTATGTCCATGATGGTGCACACATCATTTACAAAATAAACATTGTAACCCTTTTGGATAAGCTGTCCAACACTCAATAGGTTACATCTCATTCCGGGGACATAGTAGACATCTGCTATGGTTTTCCTTTCTCCTTGTTTTGAAAATATTTTTACCTCCCCTTTTCCCATAACAGACACTTTACTATCAGTTCCTAGTGTGACCTCTGATTTCAAATTCTGATTTAAGGCTGAAAAGAGGGCTATATTCCCTGTCATATGGTTGCTGCAACCTGAGTCTAAAAACCATATGTCTTCACTATGTGTTTCAGCCATGTTACAAGCTAACAGGACATTTTCTTGACTGCTGTTTTCTCTTGTAACATTTGCATTTTGTCTGCTATTCATACCATGTTGTTTCTTTCTACAATCACTAGCATAATGTCCATACCTTTTGCAATAATAGCATTGAACATTAGATTTATCATACCTTTGTCCTTGAGCATGATGTTGATCTCTTTGTTGGCTGCTGCCTTGACCTTGGTTCTGATTTGGATTGCTGCCTCTTCCTTGTGCATTTGATGAGCTGTTCACTCCTCCTCTATTCTGGCTTCTGCCTCTTCCTCTTTTGTTTCCTCTGCCTTGACCTCTGCCTCTTCCAAAGGACATCTGGGTCTTGAAGGCTTGCTCAAGAGATGAGTTTTCATTCCTACTCAACCTCTGCTCATGTGTTATCAGTGATGCATGTAGCTCATCAACTGAATAGCTTGAGAGATCCTTTGTCTCTTCAATGGTGGTGACTATGGCATCAAACCTTGAGGGTAAGACCCTCAATATTTTCTCCACAATTTTTCTGTCTTCAATGGTTTCTCCATGAGTTCTCATTTGTGTGATTACACCAATCACATGAGTGAAGAATGAGTCAATATTATCTGACTCCTTCATGTTCAAGTTCTCAAAATCCTTTCTCAGCAATTGTAGTTTAGCTGTCTTCACTCTCTCCATGCCTTGATAGGCTGTCTTAAGGGTTTGCCATGCTTCATTGGCTGTCTTAGTTGCTGCTAACCTTGGAAACATACTCTGGTCTACTGCTAGATACAACAACACACGGGCTTTTGAGTCCTTCTTCCTATTGTTCTTCAGCAGATCCTTCTCTCCCTGAGTTAATGCATTGAACTCAGTTTCATCTGCTGGTTCTTCAAAACCTTCTTCAACTATTTCCCATAAATCTTGGGAAGCAAGCAGGGCTGTCATAGTTATTGACCAGTAGTCATAGTTCTTCCCATTAAACTGTGGGAGTTGGGTGTTAAACAAACCCATACCAGTGCTTGTGCTGGCCATTCCTTGACTGTGTATTTAAAAAAAACTGACTGTTTCTTTCAGCAGCAACACAAAGAAAAATCTTTGAGAAATACCTGAACCCTTTGTTGTCTGAGTCTTCTGTCTGACTGAGAAGTTTTGCTGCAGCAACAACCTTCTCCCTTCAGCTTCTTGAACACCTTCAAGAGCCTAAACCTGCTCTGATACCACTGTTGGGTATTTTTCTTTTTACATGGAGAAAATACCAAAAACCTAACATTCAAACACACAGAGGCAATGCTCTGTTTTTACTTTTCTCCAGGATCCATTTGTGCACAGAAGACTTAAAAAAATTCACTGAGAGACAGAGTATTTCAACACCATAAAAGATTTCTGAGAAATTACTGGGTTAACTGCTGTAAATCCCTTTTTACATTCACTGCAGTGAAAACAACTTACTGCTGTAATAAAAGTTTACATAAGTTTACTGCTGTAAACAAAATTCACACAGACTTACAAAAAAAACTTCACCATTTTCTTTATGCACTGCTTGTGCAAAAACCACACATGGTTTTCTTACAACTCCAAAAATTACATCACCTGGTTCTTATCTTTTTACACACTGCTGTGTGTTCAATACATACCACACATGGTTTTCGCTGCACCACAGTTTTTTTTTTGATGGCCAACATATATCTAAAGCATTACAGCCTATTGGTTTTTACTACCGCACGTTTCTCAAAAATGGTCAACGCTTAAAAAAATACATACACATATCCCATACAAAATTTATGTAATAAGCATATACGCCCATACCCCCGATATATAAAAAAACATTAAAATTTAAACCCTTACCAATACTCCTACGGTAACAATTAATTCCATAATTATTTTACTGCGGTCAACCATGCTTTTAATTTACTCCACGCAATAGCATTAATGTATGTTCGTATGCAGGTTTGGGCAATCAACGGTTGAAAGGAGTGAAGCAGATCGAACGGCGAAAATGATATCGGAAGCCCTGAGCGCGGACTTGAAAGTTTATCAAAAATTATTTAAAATGTTGTCGGGTCCGCTCCATCGCATCGCAACTTTACTCATGTTAAAGACCCCGACCCTATGATATTGCCGATAGCGATGTGCCGATTGCGATATCGGCGATCGCTCGTCGGAAACACAAAAGCTCCTTTATAATTCCTTCACTTCGACTTTGCCGATGCGATATCGGTGATCGCAGTTGAAATTATATTTTCAACAGTTTGCATATATTAACTGTCACCACCCTCACCCTCACCTTTACTCTCATATGAGAGTTACAAGGGTGGGGGGAGTTTGCATATTATCTAAGGGTGGGGGTGCACGGAGTTTGTATGCAAATTTCCCCCATCCACACAATCATATGAAAATTAGGGTAGCAGAAGTTTAAATACTAACTCAACTTAGGGTGGGAGAGAGTTAGTATGCAAACTCTTCCTATCCTCACTCTCATATGAAGGTGGAGGGAGTTTGCATATAAACACCCCTTATCTCTAGATAATATGAAAACTTTCCTCATCTCCACACTCATATGAGGGTGAAGGTAGGCAAAGTTTTCATACTATCTTCACCCATGCTCATATGAGCTTTATGGAAGTGGGGGTGTGGGTGGTAAGAGTTTGCATATTATCTCGTCCAACCTCACCCTCATAACCTTCATATAAGGGTGAGGGGGATTTATAAGGTTATGGAAGTGTGGGTTGGAAGAGTTTTCATACTATCTCATCCACTACACCCTCACAACCTTCATATGAGGTTGAGAGTGAGGGTAAAGATACAAAGTGTTAGTACGATGAGCTGGATGGAATTTGTGCATTAACTTCCCTCACCCCATTCTTATAATATAAAGATGAAATAAAACAAGTTAACATGCAAACTCTTCCCATAAATGGAGAGATTTAGTATGGGCGGCTCAGGGAGTTTGCATAATAGATCCCCTCACCCTCACTCTTATAATATAAAAATGAAGTAGGACAAGTTAACGTGAAAACGCTTTCCACTCTCCAGCAAACTACCCTGCCTCAGACTCATACTTAATTGACAAATTGGTTTTGTTAATTGAACGTGTTCGAACGCTCATCTGTAAATTCCATGGTAAACAACTAAAGATATATTTGTTTTCAATTTCTCCGCTAAATTTCAGTGTGCTAGTCATTAAAATAAATCTTCTATGAATGCGGAAGAGCGTGATATGGGCACATAAGGAAGGCAGCATACACATCCAAATATCCCGGATTGGGACAGACACCCCAGAGATTTTAGTGTGGTGCTCAATTTGTTTCAGTTTTGAAATACAAACTCTAAAACAATGAATTTGTAACCCAGAAAAACATATAAGGAAAACCACAAAACAAAACCAGCAAGAAATAAGGAAAACACATGAATGCGGGTCTGCATTTGAATTACATGCAGGATATATTGGGAAAGATGAGTTTTACTTTGATAGTAGCGCAACACTGTTATTAACCCAACTCCTTTATCAGGCATTACGAGAGTTGCGCGTTCTATTATAAATATATGTCAAGCACTGCTGCTGTTAGTGGTGGGTGAGAAGTCTAGTCAAATTATAATATGGAGATACAAACATTTCTCTTAATAGCGGGAATGAGAAACTTCAAATTGTTCTTGAAATGTTGACTCAATTTGTTCGTTCTGCCCAATTTGCTGGAATTTGTCAACTTGTTGGTTCAAAATGTTGGTTTGAACCAAATTTGCTAAAATTTGTTTTTATGATAAACCACACTGAGTTAGTTAGGATTATTAACCTAACTTTGTAATAAATTCAATACACTCATTTTTTTTAATTATCATTCATTGTGTTCTGGCTTGTGACTGTGATTTCTTTTCAGATCTTTCCGTTGCAGTAGGGGCTTGTTATAAAGTATTTCATTGCGTTCCTTATCACTGCCAAAGTGACAATGATTGTCAAGTATTCAACAAAACACGTATCTGTTGGCCCAGTGGTGCTTGCCGTAGTCTTCCCTAGACGAGCTTTGTTTGATTGAGCCGGGGTAATTTTCATGCATGGCAAAACTAGGCTTCAGATTATATTATCGTGCGGCCATATGTTTCAGCTTTACATGTTATATTAAATAAATAATTGACTTAATTTCTTATCTTAATCAATGGGCTCACGCTTGATTTACGCACAACGTCTCAATTTACTACTTTTTTAAATGATATTAAACACTCATTTACTCTGAATATTTTATTGCAAAAAACAACTTTTCTGATGATTAAAAATAACACTGGAGTATTTCAGTTTGCACACGTTTGATTTGTTCAATGCGTTTACGATGAATAGTCGACCTTGATTTTAGATAAATTTAGATTAAAAGAATGTCAAACGTTTACTTCAATCCATTAATGCAATGGGGAGAATTACCCAAATGTATTTTGAGATGATAGTTTTGTAATAATTTTTTTTTATAAAAGTTTACTATGTGGAAATAATATTTTTGTAATAAAACATTTGTAAATTTTTATTGTGGAGAAATCTTTTTTACAACATGTGGAGTAGAGTTTAGTATGAAATGATAATTTTGCAATAAAACAAGGTAAAAAACATATTATATATATATATTTCTTATACAAACTAATATATATAAAAAGTATAAGGTGGAGGTACCTTAGAGGAGGCAACATTGGAAGCTTCCGCTTTTTTTTCATTTTTGCTTATCTTTTACTTTTTTCTGGCACGGGTTGGTGTTAGTGTAGGCGTTTCTTGTTGTGGGGTGTTATCCTCGGGAGGTATACGAATGATGCTTGTTGAGGTGATACCTGAGCTTGCCAACATAGCCTGAGGGGTTAGATACCAGACCAGTATCGCCAAAGCCATATTGGGCAACGAGAGAATTGCAATGACTTGGTGTGACACAAAACCAGGTGGAGGTAATAAGAAGGGTGTTTGGGTGATAACATATGGTAAGAATGTAGGATCAAGAACAACATTGTTGTTGGTATCTGAAATTGGTTCTTGATCTTGATGGGTGTTTGATGAACTCATCATGCACACCAGGGCTCCTGTGGCTGGAGGGATATCCTCTATCACAGGTGGGTCTCCTGGGAATGTCCCGAGGAGTGTTGATGGATTAAATTAGCTAGGGCTGAATTCAGTGTAAGTGGTGACCAATTCATGAGAAGATCCAACAAAAGGTAGCACACCATCAGGTGCAGTTAATGTCTTCTTCTCATAATATGTGAGTTGGTCAATTGTAATAATTTTCCCGTCATGGGGGAACATCATTACCTTGAATATGGAAGATGCTATTGCTGACATTTTGTACATATAACTTCGGCCCAAAAGGATATTATAATCCAATTGTGCGTCCAATACTTCAATGTCTATGAGCATGGTTTTATGATCCAGTTGTTCTAGAACACCTTGGTATATGGATGCGGGAAAAAAAAGGCGCCTGTCGTATGCTTTGAGAGTGATGTCAGATGGTTTGAGTTCAGGGGATCCAAGTTTTTTCCAAACCATTTTGTGTTGGGTTGTGTTATATTCTTTCCACGTAGTTAATAGGGGGTTTGAAGGGCACCCGTAACCCCACTTTATGGGGTCCGGGGCAACGCCCCAGAAAATTTTGGTTTTGGACCATATGTTAGGTTGGGCGGACCCACCTATGGTTTTGTGCATGATTTTCGCACATGTTTTTTGGACGCGATGGTTTTCGGTCCATGGTATTGGAGGCGATGGTTTTTGGTCCATGGTATTGGATGCTTCGGCATGTATAAATATGTATTGTAACATTGAAAGGAACATAATGAAAAATCAAGCTGGTAGTCCCGGTTTTGGGATCCAGGGAAAAATCTCTGTGCATATGTGTTTTATGGGTTATGCTCTCGCATTGTTTATTTTCTTTGTTTAAGAATTCGTATACAGGTAATTTCTGTACAGGGTTAAAACCTACATTTGGTATCAGAGCTGTTTTGGCTTCAAGGGGACGCCTTTGTTGTTGAGGGGTTTCGCTCGGGCCTGTGGTAGACCCTGTTCAGTGGGAGATCTGCGAGATCGATTCTGGTGGTGAAAGAAGATGGCGAGCAGTGGAAAGATAGAGATTGAGAAGTTCAATGGTCAGAATTTTGAGTTGTGGAAACTCAAGATGGAGGATCTGTTGGTGGATAAAGATCAGTGGATCGCGGTAGATCCGGGTACTAAACCATCGGGAGTGACCGATGAAGAATGGAAGAAGTTGGATCGGAAGGCAAAGAGCACAATACGATTATGTGTCTCGGATTCAGTATTGCTGAATGTATCAGGGGAAGCTACGGTAAAGGCTTTGTGGGTCAAGTTAGGGACTTTGTACCAATCTAAGTCTCTGGTGAATAAACTGTTCCTGCGGAAAAAGCTGTATAACCTGAGGATGAAAGATGGAGACTTGGTGACAGAGCATCTGAATGCGTTTAACACTGTGGTAAGTCAGTTATTATCTGTTGATATTAAAATTTCAGATGAAGATAAGTGCATCAGTATGTTGTGTTCTCTACCAGATTCGTGGGATAGTCTAGTTATTGCAATAGGTAGCAATGCAACTGCTTTGCAGTTTGATGAAATAGTCTCAGCCTTGCTGACGGAGGAGATGAGACGGAAAAGTATGGACAACCAGAATGGTGATGCCTTATCTGTACGAGGACGGTCCCAGAACAGAAACAAAAATAAGTCATCGAGTGGGAGATCTAAATCTAGAGGGAGATCTAAATCTCCAGGAAAACCTACAAAGGTGGTGTGCTGGAAATGTGGAAAGGAAGGGCACTTCAGAAGGGATTGTAAATCTAAAGCTCCTGATAAAGGAAAGGGATCTGATGATGCTCCTTCTGCAGAGGCGAAAACCACCTTAGATGAAGGTGGGGATGTGTACTTCGCTTCTTCAAGTACACATGTAGATCATGAGGCATGGTTGATTGACTCAGGTGCATCCTTTCACTTCACTCCCCATAGAGAGTGGTTCTGCGAGTATGAGAAATACGATGGTGGTGATGTCTTCTTAGGAGATGATAAGAAGGCTAGAATCATTGGTCGGGGAAAATTAAAGTTGAAGTTGCAAGGTGGAAGGGTTAGAACACTTCCGGGTGTTCTACATATTCCTGCATTGGCCAGAAATCTGATTTCTGTAAGCAAGTTGGATGATGCAGGTGTAAAGACAGTGTTCGAGAAAGATACCTGCAAGATGGTTCGAGGAGCACTGATATTAATGCGGGGAGTTCGGATTGGAACTCTGTACAAGCTGCAAGGTAGCACTGTTGTTGATGGGTGCAATAGTTCTATGGTTCCTGAAAATGGAGTAGAGAATCTAGTGGTCTCTGGAGAGAAGACCATGTTGTGGCATCGAAGGCTTGGACATATTGGAGAGAAGGGCCTTCGAATACTTCATGGTAAAGGTATGGTAGAAGGTATGAATAATAGCTCTATGGATTTTGATTTCTGTGAAAATTGTGTATATGGGAAGTAGAATAGGGTGAGTTTCCCCTCTGGTGGTAAGAGGACGAAACAGATATTAGAGCTTGTGCACAGTGATGTGTTTGGACCTGTGAAGCTTCCATCACTGGGTAAGTCTGTGTACTATGTATCATTCATAGATGACTTCTCAAGGAATACATGGATATATTTTCTTAAGAAGAAATCTGAAGTCTTTGACAGGTTTAAAGAATTTAAGGCTCTGGTGGAAAATCAAATAGAGAAGAAGATAAAGGTGCTGAGGAAAGATAATGGTGGAGAATTTTGCAGCAAGGAATTTGAAGAATTTTGTAAGAAGTGTGGTATAGCACGGCAGAAGACTACTCCATATACACCTCAGCAAAATGGAGTCGCAGAAAGAGTGAACAAGACGTTGATGGAAAGGGCAAGAAGCATGCTCAGTGGTGCCGGGTTAGGATAGGAATTCTGGGTAGAGGTGGTGGATACTGCATGTTACCTGATCAACAGATCACCTTCATCAGCGTTGGAGGATAAGACTCCACAAGAAGTATGGACTGGTAAGAAACCCTCTCTTTCACATCTAAGGGTATTTGGATGTGATGCATATGTACATGTTCCAAAGGAGAAACGAACCAAGTTGGATAGTAAATCTAAAAAGTGCATCTTTATTGGGTATAAGGATGGTTTAAAGGGTTATAAGCTTTGGAACCCAGTCACACGGAAGGTTGTGTACAACCGAGATGTGTTGTTCAGAGAGGTAAAAGATGTTATTCAACATGAAGTCCAAGCAAAGGAACTTGAGAAGATAGAGTTTGAGCCAAAGGAGGAAGAATCAGACTCTGCAGCAGAGGAGGAATCAAAAGATGAAGAGCCACAAACTCCGGCTGTGAGAAGATCAGTTCGAGAAAGAAGGCAGCCAGAAAGGTATAGTCCATCTGCTTTCATTTCAAATTTTTCTTTGTCTGTTACTGATAATGATCCCATAATTGTGAAGGAAGCAGTGGATTCAGAGGATGGAAAACTCTGGAAAGAGGCCATGGTCGATGAAATGGCATCTTTGTACAAAAATGAGGCTTGGGATCTGGTGGAGTTTCCGGCTGGAAGGAAACCCATTGGCAGCAAATGGGTGTTCAAGAAGAAGACAAATGCAGAAGGAAAGGTGGAGAAATACAAAGCTCGGTTGGTAGCAAAAGGTTATTCCCAGGTGCCGGGAATTGATTTTGGTGATATTTTTTCTCCTGTTGCCAAGGTAACTTCTATTAGATTACTTTTATCTATTGCTGCTGCTTTTGATTTTGAGGTGGAACAGATGGATGTGAAGAAAACATTTCTTCACGGGGATTTGGAAGAGGAAATCTACATGAAGCAACCTGAAAGCTTTGCGGTGAAGGGTAAGAAAGAACTGGTATGAAAGTTAAAGAAGTCTCTGTATGGGTTAAAACAGTCACCAAGGATGTGGTATCAGAAATTTGATACATTTATACGGGGACTTGGCTTCACCAAAAGCAAAGCAGATCATTGTGTGTATTTTAAATTAATTGGTGACCGTATTATTTATCTGGTCTTGTATGTGGATGATATGTTGCTGGTTGGAAATGACAAAGAAATTATCCAGGATTTGAAGACCCAATTGTCCTCCAAATTCGACATGAAAGATCTTGGTGCTGCAAACTATATTTTGGGCATGGAAATTAAAAGAGATCGGTCAAAGAGGAAGCTCTGGTTAAACCAGAGGAAGTATGTCGAGACAATACTCCAGAGGTTTAATATGCAGGATAGTAAACCGGTGAAGGTTCCTATTCCTGTAGGTGTGAGGTTATCTGTTGAACATTGTCCCAAGACACAAGAAGAGGAAGAGGACATGTCCCGTGTTCCATATGCAAGTGCAGTGGGTAGCCTGATGTATGCAATGGTCTGTACTAGACCAGACATTGCACATGCAGTGGGAGTATTGAGCAGGTTTATGTCAAAACTTGGGAAGGAGCACTGGACAGCAGTGAAGCGGGTTTTCAGGTATTTGCGTGGCACTAGTGATTATGGTTTGTGCTACCAAGGAAGACCACGATTGGACAGAGTGTTGGATATTCATGGCTTTGTTGATGCAGACTGGGCTGGAGATCTGGATCAGAGAATATCTACAAGTGGGTATGTGTTTAACCTATTTGGAGGTGCAGTCAGTTGGATGAGTAAGAAACAATCTGTAGTGGCACTATCAACTACAGAGGCAGAATACATGGCAGCCACTCATGCAAGAAAGGAAGCAGTTTGGTTGCAGAGATTGTGTTCAAGTATGGGGTTAGTACAGGGAGTTATAAGAATAGACTGTGACAGCCAAAGTGCAATTTTCTTGGCAAAGAACCCTGCTTATCATTCAAAGAAAAAGCACATTGATGTTCAGTATCACTTTGTGAGGGATATGATAGAAGAAAGAAAGGTGTTGCTGGTAAAGGTGGATACTTTGAAGAATACTGCAGATGCATTGAAAAAATCTGTGAGCTCTGAGAATTTCTCTTGGTGTAGAGAAGCAATGGGAATCTCAGGGCTGAAAAAATGACTAAGCTCTCCTGTGGCCCCCTGCGGAAAGAAAATAACAAGTGGGAGATTGTTGGGTTGTGTTATATTCTTTCCACGTAGTTAATAGGGGGTTTGAAGGGCACCCGTAACCCCACTTTATGGGGTCCGGGCAGCGCCCCGGAAAATTTTGGTTTTGGACCATATGTTAGGTTGGGCGGACCCACCTATGGTTTTGTGCATGATTTTCACACATGTTTTTTGGACGCGATGGTTTTCGGTCCATGGTATTGGACGCGATGGTTTTCGGTCCATGGTATTGGATGCTTCGGCATGTATAAATATGTATTGTAACATTGAAAGGAACATAATGAAAAATCAAGTTGGTAGTCCCGGTTTTGGGATCCAGGGAAAAATCTCTGTGCATATGTGTTTTATGGGTTATGCTCTCGCATTGTTTATTTTCTTTGTTTAAGAATTCGTATGCAGGTAATTTCTGTACAAGGTTAAAACCTACATTTTGGGCATAATACATGTGGATTCCCCTCGTCGACTATGCAATGGCGGATGACGATGTTCTGGACTGAGACCAAAATTTGAAAAGCGACGACTAATTGTAGACGTGGGGTGGTTTTATCCAAGTCGAAGACCATTAAACGAGAATCAGTAGGATAGATTACTCCTAAAGAGAAAAGTAAGGATTTTCGTCGGGTTGGGCATGATTGCAAAACTTCCAATGTTGAAATAACTAAAGGAGTTTGGGTTAAATCATTGAATATGTTATTGTTATGAGCAACCTTTGAGTTCTGTCTAGCTCGCCGTAAAGGACCTTTAACCATCTTTTGGATGGGCTCCATGGCATATTGAGGGATTGTAAAAAGGTTTTGTAGTAGTCAATGGAGAAGGGTTGGTTTCTAGTGGAGTTCCATACTCTCAGTTGCACATCTGCAGGAGAACATCTTACCTTGGCATGTAAATGTCGAGTTTTGAGGCACTTTCAGAACTTCCTCTAGAAATGTTCTAGTGTTGTTGGGAGTGTTCCTGCTAGGTATGTACCACTCCTTGACGGGGGAGGGGATGTTGCATCACTGCAAGTTGTTGGTTTTTCCCTCCTTTCCCCCACTGTCTTTTATCCTTTTCAACTCATTGAGTTGAGGACAATGATGAGTGTAATGACCATACTCACTACAAATGACACAAGCATGATTAGTTTGTAGACTTGTATTCCAGTTTTGACTTTGTGGGTTGTTATTGGTTAGTCTCTGGTTTTGGTTTCGGTTGGGGTTGCCCCCAGTCAGTGCTTGTGGAGGTTGTTGCTGATTGCTGTCCCCTTGGACAAGCTCTCCCTTTTGCTTTCTCTTTGGTTTTTTCTAAAAAATGTTAGGTGGGTTAGCTATGTTTAGCTGTTCATTTGATTGCTAGTGTTGAGCGAGAGAAGGCTGCACTAAATTATTCCCTGCATTAGCTTGTGCTGGTGGGTTATTTTGTTGAGGTGCAGGGAAAGAGAAATAATGGTTCCCTTAGCCTTGACTGGCATATGAGTTATGGGAAGTAGGAATTTCTTCCACATTCTAAGGGGGTATGGGACACCTTGCATGGGAGGGTATTGGCTACGTTATGCGGGCTGATATTGGTTAATTGGCATAGCAAGATTATGCTAGGCATAGGTTGTCCAGGGTAATATCCTGTGTGGTGTGGTGGTGCTATGGCACCAAATGGTTGGCCACTGTAATTGTATCCAGGGTACTGGAAAGTGTTGTCAGGGTGATTTTGGGCTATGGTCCCAATCAATCCATCGAAAACATTGGATGCGACTGGTGTCTCTTTAAAATTTTGCAGGTGTGGGGTGTCTAGAAGAACTTGGTAGAGGTATTCGGGCTGAGTGTATAAAAGCTATAAATATTGAGCTTTTTTAATGGCCTCTTTCTCATTTTGTGGGGATGAATTTGCCACATATTTTGAGATTTCTGACATGAGAGATCTCAAAAACAAGTTGAGGATGATTTTTTCTTCAAACTGTGCTTTACACAAGCTATGACGTTTTTGCCACTGATGTATGTGACCCGATATGTGTGTAGCAGGTTTGTTTTTCTAAGTGGGTGAAGAGTTCGAGGCCTGGGTTGTGGTGAACTAGAAGCTATAATAATGTTAGGAATGTTGTGGCTAGGGAACTAAAGTTCCCATGTGATGCAGAAGGTTGGTTAATATACCATTTCGTTGCGGGCCCCATAGGAGTGCATTGAAATAGATGCAATCAAATAGTATCATCTATGATACTATTGAATGAACACCGCAGGTGAAATGTCATGAAATGATTTCCTGGGTCTTCTCCTTGCTTCCCTTTGAATTTTGGAATGTTCAAAGGGAGCTTGGTGGGCATGGCTAACCAAATCTGGTCATGTGCAATTAGTTCATTAGTTAGCTTATTTAAATAAAAAAAGGTTTAAATAAGCTAAAAATGGGACTTGCGAGTTGTGGACCATCGCAAAATGATTTTGGAAAACTATATGTATGGGGGTTCCCTGATGAGGATGCTTACCCTAGTGAGTGATGTGTGGACTCCTAGGAGGGGAGTTATGGGGGCTCCCTTGAGGGGTAGTGAATGGGGTACTTTGACGAGGATGAGTTCTAAGAAAAGTTGCAACGATAAACATTAGGGGAATTTTGAGGTCTAAAATTGGTCTCCTAACAAAAATGTAAAACCAAACTAAACTTTATAAGAAAAAATAGGATTCAAGATTATGATACCAACCATGGGGGATGATTCACCATTTTTGGAATATAAAAATAAGAAGATAAAATAAAAAAAAATAATAAAACTACTTTTTTCAACTCGTATTTTCAACTTATCTCCCTAAGGTTTTAATTAAATTTTGAGCGGGAGTACTTATTGGATGAAAAATTTAATTTCTTATCCAAGGAGTACCCATGTTTCATACTTTCAATGGACCCTGCTACACGAAAAATGTGAAATACATGAAAAACCGTGATTGCAACCATGCTTTTTTTTTTTAATGTATTTCTCATTTTTCGTGTAGCAGGCTCCATTGAAAGTATGCTCTATGGGTATTCCTTGGATGAGGAATCAAATTATGCATCCAACGAGCATTGCCACTAGAAATTTGAGTAAACCCCTCGGGAGATAAGTTGCGAATACGAGTTGAAAAAATTAATTTTTCCTTTTTCCCTCTAAAATTTGATGATGTAATCTAATATTATTTTATTATTTCCACTATTATTTTATAATTTCCTCAAGGGGCCCATTTTATACCTAAAAAACCTAATGGGAATATCCTATAATGATAACTATATGGTGTCTTCTACGCCTAAATGGAGAGAGACCTAACACTCCTGGTAATGGACAGAGATTTTGAAAATGTCTAGATCGATGAGGAGCCATGGGGTTCCCTATGGTGTCGAGTAGAGTGTGTGCTACTTGGCGTGATTGGGGGAAGGAGATGATTTTCAAAGAAAATATATCACATACATAAAACAAAGAGAAGATAAAATGATTACTTTCTCTTTAACTTTAGACTACGTGATCAATCAAACAAAAAAATGGTTTTCATTTATTTTTATGTATGATAAAAGATCATATGAATACATATTCATCCTTTCCACTCTCAAAGTAACTGAGCCTTGTGAAGATATCTTTTGATGGGTACTAGGAAAATGTCATGAAATAAATAGCTACGCTTTCCAGTAGCCAAAGAATAAACCAAGGTAACGGATGAGGCTTTGGTGTTTCCCACACCTCCACCTATAAGGATGTATGCCCTAGATTTTGGCCACTAAATTACCTTCATCCCATGTGAGAATTAAAATCTTTAGCTTATTTATAGTCAAATACTAGTACGAGCATTAGATGGGCTAGATAGCCCCAAATAGTACCAGACACACTGGACCTAAGTTGAACCCCTTCTGAATTGGGTCTCTCCCATGCTTGGGTATTCCATGGGATGATTGAAGGATTTTAAGCTCCCTAAAAGTCAACTGCTATGTCTAAAATATGTAACTTGACCATGGCATCTTATGGGATGCCTACCCCCAATGGTCGTAACCTGAACTATAAATTCTTTTATGGCCCTTGTGGGGAATTTAGTTGGTTCAAGTTATGGTTTCTTTTTAAGGGTCTTGATTTTCTTTAGGAGTGAGATGTAAGCCAAAATAAGCTAAGTACAAAAATCTCCGAAAGCTGGAAGCCTTCTTATACAAAGATTATAGAAGCTTAGTGTCTAATGTGCAATTGTGTGCAGGTGAGCACGTGAGCATGAAAAGTGTGATAACTTGTGGATATTCAACAATGTGCTACAATATCCTCTTAATTACACTATATCTTAATTGTTCCTTGGAAGAAGAATAAATAATGTTCAAATAATGGTCCTCTTAATATTTCTCCTATTACACTATGTGTGACTAAAGGGAGATCGGAAACACAAGTGCTTTAAGAAAGATTTCGTATGCTAGCCCAGGTTCACCTAAAAGGTGCAAGGGAAGCAAATATTTATTGCTTTCTGCCAGACACTTGGCCCTAGTCCCAAAACTAATTAAATGAAAAATGCTTTGTTTAGTAACAAGATTTGTGGATGATAGGCCACTTACTCCTTTACTAATTAAGCTATGTGAATTGAAAAAATAGCAAAATAGATTGAAAAATATGTGTGGAATTTGGACACTTAATTTCCCCCCTAATTAAACCATGTGATAATTGAAAATAAAATAAATAAAATCTAATTACCCTAATAATTTTGATTAGTAGAGAAATTAAGTAATCTAAATTGATTGGAAAAAATTGTGTCAATCACCTGAAAAAAGTGAAATTACAAGGAATTTTTTTGCTTTTTAGAAACTGCACGAGTTTTTCCTGCACAGACACAACTACATGTCTATCTAAGAAAAATTCATGGCATATGCATCTGTCCATCAGAAATTCACGTTGTCAATAGAAAAATTTTAAACAGGTAAGTTTCTCGACCATCAACAGGTCCAAAAGGTCCTGCCAAAATTTGAGAGAGCTGATGCACACCTTGTGAGGTGATAATGCAGAGAGAAGGTCTTGCAAACACAACCGTTTAGAGTAAAGAAAAGACAACAATGGAGTCACCAATATTGTTGTAGTGTTTTTGTAGCAATGGTGTACCAAAAGACACCTTCTTAGCAATAGGTTGTTCCTTGCAAAGAAAAACAAGAAGTTTGGTTGTTGTTAGTGGACACACATGAAGAAAAAAAGTAATGAAAATGGTGAAAACAATACGTATATAAACATAAACTAAAACAAAGATATAAACACACAAATAATGCTTAATGAAGCAAACAAGTCAACCTAATTATGGAAAATGGCTCCCTTTATTGATTGCTGGTGGTAGAAGATGAATATAAATAATATAATACTAAACACTTGAAGGGAGTTCTTTGAGCTATGGTGCTAAGCAATCCTCAACAAGGAAGTTCCTTTCTTCACTTTCCTTGCAAGCTTCTCCTTTCTATCCAAGAAGTATGAAGGCTCTCTCAGTGGTGGAATCCTCTCCACACTAGAGTGATGGATTGCTAAGAAGAAATTCTACCAACACAATAGTGCTCTACTTCTTCTGCTTCAACAACGAAATGAAGGTTTACTATAATAACAATTTGGACAACATAACATTGTCTTTTTTTGGCTCTCCTATGGCCTATTTATATAGAATTTTTT
This sequence comes from Pinus tabuliformis, assembly GCA_031772625.1. Lineage (NCBI taxonomy): Eukaryota > Viridiplantae > Streptophyta > Pinopsida > Pinales > Pinaceae > Pinus > Pinus tabuliformis. The sequence continues at coordinate 855,644,150 of CM062818.1, read as the reverse complement.
GAATCCCTCTTCTGTCTCTTGGTTCATGAATGAAAATGACTTATAAGTAGGATAAGAGGATACCATTGAGGGGTGCATATCTTTAGGGCATCTTGAATTCTACTATCCTTGACTAAAATCCTGTCAAGGAATCATCCTCCAAGTGTGGGAAGTGTTCCTAAATTACTAAGTCAACCATTTCTTCAACCACACAACTTTTGAAGGAAATATCGCGCGCTGCACGGATATTGAAGGGAAAGTCACGCAGTCATAAAATTTTAATTTAATACACATTGAACCTTGGGATAAATTAAATTTTTTGAACTTCATAATGTCTTCAGCTAGAAAATCTTCACTTGTTCATTCTTTTGTGTTAGCATTTTGTAAATTTACCTAGGCCGAGGAGAGAAATTCCAAAGGTAACTACAAACCACTTTAGGCTAGAATCTAATGCTTCTAGTCTTGGAGAGGGATCTCTTGCTTAGATTGATAAAAATGATATGATATTTGTCTAGGTATATTGTTCAATGAGGTTTTCTTTTTCAAAAGGTTGCTAGTAAGAAAGGAGACAAATCCATTGGGATGGAGTCATGTAAAAGTTATTATTTGTGCAATGATTTGATGATAAGAGAAAGAGTTGTTCATAGGGGCAAGCTAGGTAGTCTTGGTGATGTATTAAAATTAATTCGTTGTTGGAGGGAGAGTGTAAGAAAGGTGAAAACACCACTTAGAGCATCAATCTGTAGATAAATTCTAAATATTTCTTTAAGAGAAAAACATAGATTACTTGTGAAAACTGAATTAGAGCACCATTAAGATGTTAGGTACCTATAATACTAGTGATTCCCCCATTACTATTGTCATTGTAGCCCTTATTGTTATTATTGTTCCCTTATATTATTATTGTTATGTCAGCTTTGATTATATTGTGACCCCTTAGACTCCTATATATAGAAAGGAGGTTTAGCCATTTGTATCATCCAAGGATGTTCATTTGTGTAATGTAAATGAGGTTTCCCCCTCAAAGAGGATGATCTTGAAGTTGTTGATCTATTTTTACTATCCTTTTGTGACATGGTTTATAACATTTGGTATTAGAGCTTTGGATTCTAGGGTTTCACTACTCTAAACATGTTATCGTGGAATTTTCGCTTAACATTTTTTTTGCAATGTTTTAGAAGCTAAAACAAAAACCCATTTGAGCTGAAATCTTGATGATCCTCAGGTCTGAATTTGTAATATATCTGACCTGAAAATATATGATAATGCAAATATACCCAAGAAATAATAAGATCTAAACATAGAAATGCTTCTTTATTAATCAAAACCCTTAAGGTAGGGTAACACCATACATTCACTCCTTAAGGAAGGAGAACACTCCACAAGCCATATGCTTGCCAATACAGTAATCCTTCACATCTCAATGGGGGATTCTCTAGCCTCTATATATGATTCATACATACAATACCATGCGTCATTACCATGGTTCCCTCAATACCATCTATCTAATACAATGGGCTTATTACATTATTGCTAACTACTTATGGTCCCTTACATGATATGGGTTAACCACTTTATTTATTAGTATGGCCCATTCCACTATTACATTATGCCCTCGGGTACCTCCCTCTGTACCCCATACTATCCCCCCCTAGGTATACTACATTCCACCCCACTTAAACATGTTTCATTCTTGAAACATAAGAAGAACACAAATAATAAGATCTACTCAGATGGGTAGTCCACTGGTACCATGCACGTGCATCTAGCCATCAAGGAGAAAGGTGAACCCTTGATCTAGCTGGTGCCTCGCTAGCTTGAGATGGAAGTTGACCCTGGCGGCTCTTCTGTGTTAGTGTGTTGTGGGTGGATCATCGCCCCTCTCTATCTATCATGTGGGGGTTGTTGTCCTTGTTGCTGATTCGTTTCCATCTTGTAGGTTGTTGTCTCATTGGGTGATGTGGGTGGTGATATGATGAAGCTTTAATTGATGGAATATATTTCTTGAATTCCTCTACTATTGGTGCATGAGTGGTGTCTGGTGCTTTTTCTGATACCTAATTTTATGTTTGTGTTTGGTTGTCGACCATCAAAGGCTCATTAGATGTGTCAGTGTCATTAGAGCTTTGTGCTTCTGCCTCCATAGCCTCTGCTTCATTCTCCTTGGACTTTACCTGTTTATTGATGGAAATATCGTGTAGTGTAATTTTCTTCTTTTTATACCAGAGCTTCAAGAATTTATTCTGCACATTAATATTGACAGTACCAATAGATTCCATCCAAGGGTATCTCAAAACAACATCCACATTAGCCATATCTGAAGCATAAAAGTTAGAATGCAATACATACTTGTCCATAGAAATCTTCAAATCTTTATAAATTTTCATATCCTCATTATTAACCTATGTGTTTTCCATGTGTTTCGCTGGAACTTGCAATTTTTTTGCCAAATTAACATTTATAAGATTTTGCTTGCAACTAGGATATATAGACACAATGATCTTCTCCTTCTGAATACATCCATGAATCTGTAATAAGGAGATACCAGTAGAAAATAACCCCTTACATGTCCCATTCTCATGATTTCTAGCATGAGACCATTTGTCTAAAAACAAATTTTCAAACTCTTCATCTGAAAGTTTGTACAAATTCTTGCTGTCAAGTGATTTAAATCATTTGGCAGTCTCATCCTTCAAACCAAGGCATACTAAAATTTCCACCTTTTCCCATATACTTCATTTTTAATGCTTATGAATTCTTCAATAGTAGGGCCATCATCTTTGTGTGAAAAAAACATCTTGCTAAAAGCCACGAAGAGGGTTTTGAAAAAAAAACACTTGGCGAAAATTTAAAGTGGCCATAGTTCGGTCAATATTGCTTAAAATCTTTATTCTGATCTGTTTTTGGAAATAGAATGTGTTATGAACCCAACTCACAAAGTGATAGACAATATAGATCAACACCTTAGAAATAAGCGTCTTCGAGGGGGCAACCTCCTTTACCTTACACAAATGAACATTTCTTAGATGACACAAATGAAAAGACCTCCTTTCTATATATAGGAGTCTTAGGGGTCATAATATAATCAAACCAGACATAACAATAATAATGTAAGGGCACAATAATAACAATAATGGGCTTCTATGGGGCACTATAATAACAATATGGGGACTACATGGAAACAACAATATAATAAAGGGGTTGTACTAATAACAATAAGGGGTTACACTAGTAGTATAGGGACCTAACATGCCCCTCTACTTCAAAAAGTGTTGTCCTCAACGCTTGAGTAGTTCTTGATGCTTCTGTATAAAATTCTTGTCCTCCCATGTGGAATCTTCACTGGGTAAGTTCTTCCACTTGATGCAATACTTTGAATTGATTGATTTCGTAGCTGTCGGGTTCTTGTTTCTGTGACTGCTCTAGGTTCCAATATGATTTTTCCTTCCTTGTCAAGTTTTGGCAATATTGTTTGAACTTAGGACTTCTGCAACTTTTGAATGAGCGGCCACACTTCTTGATCCTTCTTCCATTCATCCCTTGCTTCGTTTATCCAATCTAGTTGGATAATAGAAATAGAAGAAAAAATTATTCCACATCCTCATCCTTTCTTGAGAGTGCATCTGCAACAACATTTTTCTTCCCTTTTTTGTAGATGATTTCAAAGTCATAACCCAACATATTTGTGACTGATTTTTTCTATTCTTCTAAATATAATATTTGTTCTAAAAATTATTTAAGACTAACATGATCCATTTTACCTTGAAGTGTCTTCCCATTAGGTAAGGTCACCATTTCTTAAGTGCATGTAGTATTTCCAACATTTCCTTCTCATAAATAGATTGCTTGAGATGTAGCCGTAAATATACCCAATCGCCTACATCAAAACTTCTTTCACTATGATGTTGATTTGCCTATTGTTTCATTCGATTCTGCACCAAAGTGGCATTATCCTTTAAAAGTTGGAGAACTTTTTGTTGATGCTCGATGTGATCTTTCACTGCTTGAATCTTTTTCTTCTTCATATGTCCTTTTATCTTGAGAGTTTGAGGAGTGGTAATTTCTTCTAATGCATTACAAGATATGGTTGGATTCATTTCTTGATGCTCGATGCGATCTTTCACTTCTTGATATGTCCTTTTATCTTGATAGTTTGAGGAGTGGTAATTACAGCCAATGCATTACAAGATATGATTGGATTCATTTCTTCTTTCTCAATGTGATCTTTCACTTCTTGATTTTTTTCTTCTTCTTGATATGTCCTTTTATCTTGAGAGTTTGAGGAGTGGTAATTCTTGCCAATGATTTACCGGATATGGTCGGATTCATTTCTTATTTCTCTGGGGTTGGTTCCTGGTGTATATCCTCTTCTTTTGATGTTTGTTGATCCTTTTCTTCCTCCTCTTCACAATCAATGTAAAATAATTTCTTCTCAGCACACTTATGAACTTTAATGTATTTGTTATCACAATTGTAACAAAGTCTTTTTTCTCTTGTTTCTTCCAATTGTTGTGGTGTCAACCTTGTAGGTTGTGGAAGGCTAGGAGAAACAACACTTCCATCTTTATAGTTGTGAGGGCTAGAATTCCTTGTTGCCATAATTTTTCTTTCCACTTTTATTGCCAACTTGAATGCCTTCTCCAATGAATCAGGTTCCCAAAGATGAACCTCATGTTAAATGTTATCCTTTAAAGTCCCTATGGAGACATCAATCCTTTGCTTATCTAGAATATCATTTTCCATTATATTCAATTTTTGAAAGTCCTCAATGTGTTATGCCACTGAACACTTTTGTTTGATATTTATCAATTGGCTAAAGAAGGTGTTTCTCTTTGTATCCTCATAATGTGCTATCATTTCCTCCGTGAAAATTGACCACGTAATAAGTGGTTTACGAGAAAAAAGTCCTTTATACCATAAAAATTGATTAGGTTCTAAATAATTAGATGTAATATGTACCTTTTGTAACAATGGTACACCATGCAGATCAAAATATTTCTCCATATGTAGTATCCAATTTACCGGATCCTTGCCATCAAACTTCCTCATATTTCCTTTTCTTGATTTTTGGAGCTCGATGTTGAAACGATTGTAACTATGTAATCTTGGATCTTCCAATTCTGAAATTGCACCTTGTAGTAGCCCTTTGCGTCCTCTTTCCAATGCCACCACTCTAATTGAAATTGGATTCTCCAAGAAAAAGTTATGCACAATCTCCCAAGATGACCTAATTATATACGTTTTTCAGAAGAGTTAACTTGTATGAAGTGCCACGTGTCACTATTTTGACCTTTAGATATAAAAAATATACACCGAAAACTATAGTCTGTCCTCTTTCTTCAACTTCTTACGAAATTTCAATCTGATGCTTAGAGAGAAAGTTATGAAAATTTTCCCAAGGTCACTTGTTTAATATGTAATTCGGGAGTCTGCAAAAACCCTAACTTTCTTAGATCATATATCCGAAAATATAGCGAGACAAGATCTAAAATTTGAACCCTAGGTTCAGATCGATTTCTTCTCAAATGAGCTTTTTTTTAGCTTCTGATACTTTGTAGAAAACACGTTATAGTGAAATTTCCAAGATGACCTGTTTTAGATGAAATTCTGGAGCTTGCAAAAACCCTAACTTCCTTAGATCATATCTTTGAAAATTTAACGAGACAATATCTAAAATTCGGACATGGGGTTTAGTGGGATTTCATCTCAAATGGATTTTTTTGCTAGCTTCTGAAATGTCATAGAAAATAATTTATAGCAAAAATTCCACGATGACCTGTTTGGAGCAGTGAAACCCTAGAATCCAAAGCTCTGATACCAAATAATATGAAACTAGTTCACAAAATGATAGAAAATATAGATCAACGCCTTAGAAATAAGCCTCTTCGAGGGGGAAACCTCCTTTACATTACACAGATGAACAATTATTAGATGACACAAATGACAAGACCTCCCTTCTATATATAGGAGTCTAAGGGGTCATAATATAATCAGAGCAAAGATAACAATAATAATGTAAGGGCACAATAATAACAATAATGAGCTTCTATGGGGCACAATAATAACAATATGGGGATTACATGGGCAGAAAAATATAATAAGGGGGTTGTCCTAATAACAATAAAGGGTTACACTAGTAGTATAGGGACCTAACAGAATGACCATTCTCCATTTTCCCATGGGATAGAAATCCTGATCTGGGCATTCAAATTTCCAATTTGCGCTGCAACTATCCCGCCGTCACAAAAAATTATGAAAAAAGAGCTGATTTTAAATTAGCGATATCTCCCTTATCCGAACTCTGATTCCGACGATTGCTTTTTTGAAATTGGGAAATTTTTTAAGAGGATCTCAGATATGTAATTATTTTCTCAAAATTCTCCAAAAAAACAAAAAAAATTAACGAGAGATCCACCGTCCACAAATTTTCGTCAAAACAATTCTACAACACAACTGATTTTTAAATCAGCGATATCTCCCTCATCCAGACTCCGATTCCACTGATTTTTTTTTTCAAATTGGGTATTTTTTTGCAAAAGACATAGATTTGCAATTAGATTCTGAAACTTTTGCACCAGAACTTAGATATCTAATCTAAAAACTCACCACCCCAAAACATTGCTACAAAAAATAAATATCTCCGCTTTAATCAAGAAAGTGCTTTGATACCATTGTAATAGATATGACCTACAATTATATGATAAAACAAATATGCCCATAAACAACAGGGTAAAAATAGATAGAAATTCTTCTTTATTGATTGAACCTTTAAGGTAGGGTAACACCATACAATCACTCCTTAAGGAAGGAGAACACTCCACAAGTCATATGCTTTTCAATACAATATTCCTTGACCTCTCAATGGGGGAGTCTCTAGCCTCTATATATGATTCATACATACAATACCATAGGTCACTACCATTGTTCCCTCAATACCATCTATCTAATACAATGGGCTTATTACATTATTGCTAACTACTTGTGGTCCCTTACATAATACATGGTAACCACTTTATTTATTAACTATGGCCCATCCCATCATTACATTATTCCCTTGGATACCTCCCTCTGTACCCCATACTATCCCCCCTAGGTATACTACATTCCACCCCTCAAGAAATAATAAGATCTGAATATAGAAATGCTTCTTTATTAACACCATACATTCACTCCTTAAGGAAGGAGAACACTCCAAAAGCCATATGATTTTCAATACAATAACCATTCACATATCAATGAGGGAGTCTCTAGCCTTTATATATGATTCATACATACAATACCATGGGTCATTACCATGGTTCCCTCAATACCATCTATCTAATACAATGGGCTTATTACATTATTACTACTTGTGGTCCCTTACATGATACAAGTTAACCAATTTATTTATTACTACGGCCCATTCCATTATTAAATTATTCCCTTGGGTACCTCTCTCTTTACCCCATATTATCCCCCTAGGTATACTACAAAATTTCAGATCTTGTCTTGCTATATTTTCGGAGATATGATCTAAGGAATTTAGGGTTTTTGCACACCCCTGAATTACGTCCCAAATAGGTGACCTTGGGAAAATTGCCATAACTTTCTCTTTGAGTATCAGATTGAATTTTTGTAATAAGTTACAGAAAGAGGACAAACTGTAGTTTTCTGTGCATCATTTTCAGGTCCGAAGGTTGAAACAATGACACATGGAACTTCGTAAAAGTTCACTCTACTAAAAAATGTATAATCAAGTCATCTTGGGAGATTGGGTATAACTCTTTCTTGGAGAATCCAATTTCGATCAGACTAGTGGTGTTGGAAAGAGGACTCAGAGGGCTACCACAATTCGTAATTTTAGACCTTGGAGATCCAAAATTTTAGATATACATTAGATTCAATATCAAGCTCCTACAAAGTGAAAAAATGTGTGTAGTTTTTTTAAAATTTTGCATAAGTTTGGTTTGAAAATTAGTTTGAAGGAATTCAAAGGGTATAATGAAGCATAATTATCATTAATTAATGCCTTGAAGAAATAAAATGGAAACACCTATCAAGCAACCTTAAAGCTCTAGCATGACTCATGAAGAAGAGTAATAAATGCAACATGATATATCAAATTTACAAGACCAAGTGCAACAAAATTCACTCTCACAAAATGTAACAGAAGCTAAGATGGATGGTTTAAAGAAAGGCATGGAAGTTAAGATGGATGGCATGGAAGATAATATGGATGGTCTAAAGAAAGGCATGGAAGCTAAGATGAATGACATAGAAGATAAGATGGATGGTTTAAAGAAAGACGTGGAAGCTAAGATGAATGATGTGGAAGCTAATATGGAAGGAAAAATGGAAGATTTGAAGGCAAATTTAACAAAGTTGCTACAAGAAATATTTGCTAATGATGAAATGGTAGTAAAGGAAACTCATGATGAGAACAAAATAAATGTTAATCATGATTTCGTAGACTCTAACTTTGGATTCAAGACCCACCATGTTCCAAAGGTCAATATGAGGAAGTTTGATGGCAAAGATCCTGTAACATGAATACTACAGATGGAGCGATATTTCAATCTCCATAATATGAAAAACATACAAAAGGTATGCCAAATTAGTTTGTATCGTATTGATGACTTTTCTCTCGTAAACAAATTGTCACTTGGGAAATTTTTACAGAAGAAATGATAGCACATTCTGAGAATACAAAAGAAACACCCGTTTTATCCAATTGATAAATCTAAAACAAAAGGGTTCAATGATGGAGCACATTGAGAACTTCCAAAAATTGAATATAAGGGTAAAATATATTCCATAGGAGCGTAGGATTGATGTGTTCATAGGGACTTTAAAAGATAACATCCAACATGAGGTTCACCTTTGGGAACTTGATTCATTAGAGAAGGCATTCAGGTTGGCAAGAAAAATGGAAAGAAAAATTATGGAAACCAGGAAGCCTACTAGTTATAAATATAAAGATGGAAGTGTTGTTGCCCCTAGCCTTCCAAAGCCTATAAGGTTTACACCACAACAATTGGAAGAAAAAAAGAAAAAGGGATTTGTTACAGTTGTGATAGCAAATACACTAAAGGTCATAAGTGTACTGAGAACAAATTATTTTACATAGATTGTGAAGAGGAGGAATAAAAGGAACAAGAAATGTCAAAAGAAGAGGATATACACCAAGAATAAACCCTAGAGAAAGAATAAATGAATATGACCATATCTTATAATGCATTGGATGGAATTATCACTCCTCAAACTATCAAGATAGAAGGACATATCAAGAAGAAAAAGGTAATAGTGATGATTGATTCTGGCAGTACCCATAATTTTGTTCATTGTAAGATAGCCAAGGTATTTAATATCTTCTTATATCCAACAACAGAGTGTCAAGTGATGGTTGCAAGTGGAGGAATCATAAATTTATCTAGAAAGTGCCATAATGTCAAGCTATCCATGGGAGAATACATGTATTAAATATCCCAATGCTTTCCATTCCAATGGGTGGTGTTGATGTTGTACTTGGAGTCTAATAACTACAATCCTTGGGTACAATAGCTTTTAATTTTAAAGAACTTTTCATGAAATTTTGTTCATAAGGAAAGGAAGTTGACTTAAGGGGTATCACAGGCAAACCGAGAAAGATAATCAACTCTAACTGAATGAAAAAGTTTATAAAGAAAGAACAATGAGGCGTAATTGCACAATTATGTTTACTAGAGTTTCCCACATCAATGTTATCTATTTCTCCAGATCTCCAAAAAGTCTTGGACAATCATTCCAAGGTATTTGAGACTCCCAAAGGCCTCCCACCTATTCATGATCATGATCATGTTATTCATTTGATTCTAGTAAGCGTTCCTCTAAACATTAGGCCTTACAGATATTCCTATGCCTAAAAGAGTGAAATTGAACGTATGGTTGCAAAAAAGCTAGAGGATGGTATAATTCAACCTAGTCAAAGTTCTCTCTCTGCTCTAGTAGTATTGGTGCACAAGAAGGATGGATCATGGCACATGTGTCCGAATTATAGGGAGCTCAAAAAGCTCACTATTAAAGATAAATTTCTCATTCCTATCATTGATGAATTATTGGATGAATTGCATGGATCAATTTACTTCACCAAGTTGGATCTTCATTCAGGATATCATCAAATCAGAATGAAGACTAAATACATTCCGAAAACAACACTTAGAACTCATGAGGGTCATTATCAATTTTTGGTTATGCCTTTTGGCCTTACCAGTGCACCTTCTACATTTCAAGGTTTGATGAATTCCGTTTTCAAACCCTTCCTTAGAAAATTTGTATTAGTGTTTTTTGATGATATACTAATATACAACAAGTCTTGGAAGGATCATGTTCAACATGTTGACAGGGTGCTCAAACTATTGGAGGAGATACAACTATATGCAAAAAGCTCTAAATGTTTCTTTGGATTTCAAGAGGTGGAATATCTGGGTCATATTATATCTCATGAAGGTGTTAAGGTAGACCCTAGAAAAATTAGAGCCATTAAGGAATGGAAAATCCAAACATCCATAAAGCATTTGTGAGGATTTCTCGGGTTGACAGGGTTTATTGCATGTTTGTTAAGAATGATGGGAGAATAGCAACACCTCTAACAACATTATTGAAGAAGTATGCATTTTCATGGAATCCAAAAGCAACAAAGCCCTTTGAAAATCTTAAAGAAGTAATGTGGCAAGCACCATCTTAGCTGCACCAGACTTCACAAAAACCATTATTATGGAATGTGATGCCTCAAGAAATGGAATTGGTGCTGTTTTAATGCAAGAATAAAGACCCATTGCTTTAAAAATTCATCAAATCAAAGGAAAGTATTTACACAAAGCTATTTATGAGAAGGAAATGTTGGAAATACTACATGAACTTAAGAAATGGCAACCATACCCAATGGGAAGACACTTCAAGGTAAAAATGGATCATGATAGTCTTAAATACTTTTGAGAACAAAGATTATCTTAAGAAGAGCAACAAAAATGGGTCACAAAGATGTTGGATTATGACTTTGAAATCATCTACAAAAAAGGGAAGGAAAATGTTGTGGCAAATGCACTCTCAAGAAAGGATGAGGATGTGGAAGCACTGCTTTGCGCCATTTCTTTTATCCAACTAGATCAGATAAATGAAGCAAGAGATGAATGGAAGAATGATGAAGAAATGTGGGCACTCATTCAAACTTTACAACAAGATCCTAGTACATCTGATACATTTAGCTGGAAAAATGATTCATTATGGTACAAAGATCGCTTATACCTATGTAAGAATTCCCAACTCAAACAAAATATTCTTATGGAATTGCACACTTCTCCCTTAGGAGGGCACTTAAGATTTTTAAAAACTTACCACAGGGTTAAGAAGAATTTTTTTGGGATGGCCTTAAATCATATATTCAAAAGTTTGTGGCGGAATGTTTGGTTTTCCAACAAATAAAGTTGAAACAATTAAGACCCTAGGTCTATTACAACCTTTATCCATATCAATGGATTTTATCGCAGGTTTACCCAAGTCCAAAGGAAAGAGTGTCTTCATGATGATAGTTGACAGACTTACCAAGTATGCACACTTTTGTGCATTTTCTCATCCATTTAAAGCTAGTACAATTTCTACTGCATTTATGGAAACAATTAAAAAACTACATGGAAACCCAAAGATTACTGTAAGCGGCAGAGATACCATTTTCACTCGAAATTTTTGGACAAAATTATTTTCTCATCTCGATACTTAGTTAGATCATAGCTCATCTTATCATCGTCAATTTGATGGGAAAACTGAGATAGTAAACAAATGTTTGGAAGGATATATTCGTTGCTTTGCCTTTGATAAATAGACACAATGGGTCAAATGGCTGCCTCTTGCTGAATGGTGGTATAATACTTCCTTCCATACTGCAGCAAAAATGACCCCATTTATGGCACTTTATGGATATCATACACCATCTATCATATCATATTTAAGAGAAAATTCTAAAGTTCAAGCAGTGGAAGATCACATCAAGTATTAACAACAATTTCTCCAACTCTTAAAGGATAACCTCACTTTGGCGCAAAATAGAATGAAACAACATGTAGATCAATATCGCAGCAAAAGAAGTTTTGATGTAGGTGACTAGGTATTCCTATGGCTACAACTATATAAACAAATGTCCCTCAAGCAAGCTAAGAAGGATGATAAATTATCACAAAAGTATTATGGTCCATACAAGGTGTTGCAAAAGATTGATACTATGGCATACAAATTGGAGCTTCCTGTAGTTTCCTGAGTGCACCTAGTTTTCCATGTTTCATTTTTAAAGAAGGTTATAGGTGACAAGCTCCCAATTCAAAAAATATTGCTAGAACTTGATGAGGAAGGAAAAATCATATTAGAACCTGATGCAGTCACAAAAATAAGAACTTGACAGTTATGAAATCGATCAATTTTAGAGCATCTCATCAAGTGAAAGAACTTCTGGCTGAGGATTCCACATGGGAGGATGAGGATTTTATACAGAAGCATCCAAAACTACTCAAGTGTTGAGGACAACAATTTTTTGAAGGAGAGGTTCATGCTAGGTCCCTATAATACTATCGATTCCCCCATTACTATTGTCATTGTAGACCTTATTTTTATTATTGTGCCCCTATTGTCCCCATATTGTTATTAGTGTACCCCATAGAATCCCACTATTGTTATTGTTGTTCCCTTATATTATTATTATGTCAGATTTGATTATATTGTGACCCCTTAGACTCCTATATATAGAAATGAGGTTTATTCATTTGTATCATCCAAGAATTGTTCATTTGTGTAATGTAAAGGAGGTTTCCCGCTCGAAGAGGCTGATTTTGAAGTCGTCGATCTATCTTTTCTATCTTTTTGTGAGCTGGTCCATAACATAAGATGAATTTTGAATTAAACATATAGTTATTCTAAGAATGAAGACATACATTTAAGAGATGTAAACACATAATTCAAACTTACAATTATAAAGAAGTACAACATCATCAAGAGCTGACACAAAATCCCTACAAATCACTTTTTGTATTTCATTCACTGGAAAAACTATTGAGGAAATACAATGCACTCAAGTTGTCTCTCTCTCCAATCTAACCAACCGAACTCCTCTCTTAGATTTTTAAATATTAAATATACAAAAAATATTCCATTCCCAGCCATACAGGTCAAATTTCTAAAAGGAAACTAATCAAACAACTAGATACATCAAACTATTCACCTATTTTGCATAAAAATAGGAACTAATTACCTAATGTAGTTTTCAACTTAATACACCATTAAAATTAGAAATAATAAAAACCAAACACTAACCATACCATCCTAAGGATTTATTCCACCTAAAAACATGATTAAACAACCTTTAGAGGCCAAACAAATCAAATTTACAATGCAAAATCAAGATTGGGTGAAAACGCAGCATCTGCTGCAAAACTCATAGTTTAGCAACAACTTTCACAGTGCCTCAAGTTCTATATATTTGTGGCCTTCCTCTGACAAAAAGGAGAATTGGGTAGTCTCAAAATATCCCTCTGATGGTAATGAACCTATATGTAAGATCCCCAAAATGAAAAACGTGCTTCAGACCACCATCTCCCTTTTTGCTATCAGACTCACAACGACTTTTGCAACATTGTACCTGCGATGATATTTTTTATAATATATCCTAAATGGTGAATCTGATTGAGCTTATTTTTTTTCATAAGTTTCGGATCTTTTATAATGCTTCTTTGCAAAAAATTTGAGCCAAATCCAACACACGGATTTTGCGAAAACACAAAAAATGGTGGTAGATGACGGTGCCCTGTTTCTCGGAAACTGTGAAGCTTTTTGAACTGAAATTAAGTGGGTTTATTCATATTAACACCATATATTTCCCTAAAAATTTCATAGAAAATGGGTATATGATTTAAGAGATATGATGAAATTACAATGACTGTGTGAAAGCACAGTGCAAAAGCGCAACGCTCCATGGTTGAGATTCTTACGACAAATTTCTGAGATGCATGATGAATTTAGTGTGTGTGAACATGTTTGGACATGAAAACATTCATCGTTAGAAGATTTATTCCATCGTACAAAGCCTCCAAATTTAACAATTTCTTTTATCCAAAATGCAACGCCTATCTCAGAAGTGCAACGCCATCTTCTTTTTATAGTTTAAGTGGTAAAGGATGTTCATAGACAAGATGCACCCACTAATGATGATTCTGAAACTATAATGACCACGCTATATACCCCATTCCATCATCCTTTACGAAAAAGACAAAATGTCCAATTTCACATCAAAAACCCTAATTCTAGCGAGGACAAAAAATGCTACAAAGCTGCTTCTTCAAAATAGCTTCAAATTTATGGCTAGATGTGGTTTTTATTGTGACCTCTACAATTGGAAAGGTGAGTGCTATTATATTAGCCTCAAATCCATCAAATTTCTCGGCAAAATCAGTTAATTGTAGATTATATCCTAGAATCTTTTCACAAAACATCATACACCCCACCTACTCAAAATCCATTCTAATAGCTGGGTCTAAGTTGATATATGAGATATATTTTGGTTCAAATGAGAAAATAGCATGTCCCTTGTGGTTTCTTTCCTATGGATTTGACATGATGTTTATTTTGTAGCAGTGAATAGTCTAATGTTTAAGGCAAAATTGTTTTGTGCAACAATGCAAGAGTAATAATATGGATGAATCTTTCCAATTAAACCTTTGATGATGATTAAGAGGCAACAAACTCCACAGAAAATACTAACCAATACAATTTTTTTTTAGAAAAACACTAAAAAATTACAAATTTTCAACTGTTGTCAGAGCACTGAAAGGGACAGGTGCATCACCTTGTGAAAAGTGCAATGCTCAAGGCAATTGTGTTTTAAACAAGCACAACAGTTAGGGTGAGGGATTCAATACAATTTCAATAGATAGGAAAATTTACATATGGAATCTCTACGAAGGATAATGCGGTCTTGGAAATGAAGAAATGCAAAATATGAGGATTGTGTGGTATCACAACAATTAGGAGGAAACACAACGATTTCAGAAAGCACAACAGATTATGAAAAATGTGTCGAAGATGAATATTCTCCCTTTGCAGGTTTTGAATAACTTTAGCGGCTCAAGCATGCAAATTAAAATTTATTCAGAGCCAATGGAAAAAATATTAGTTTGATTTTTCACCTATGAAAGGATCTTGGTCTTCAGATTGACGAGAAAAGCTTCACTATGTGGAAACACAGTGCCCCTACCTCCTTTGCACAACACCTTAACACGACCACACCACAGGTTTCCATTGCGAATAAACCAAGAATGAGCAATCTTGGATGAAGGAATAAGTTCAAATACTCTTCCAAAACAACCTGGAGTGGAAATCATGGAAAATTTTAGGGTCTAATATTCGCCTAGTGGGCTAATTTTCCATGATTTTTCCAAAAAAAAAGGTTCGCCAATTTCCAATTTTTATTAAATATGATTCACCAAAATTTTAGAATATAAAATTATTTTACCTTACAAATTGCCAACATTATATAGAGACTCTATATAATATCATTAAAAGTTTGAATAATTTTACAATTATATCAATAAACATTTTATAGTTTTCATATTAGGGATTAGTGAGATTCACCAATGTTTTTAAACTTCAAGAAAAATTTCCATCCTTAAAATTTTCCTTGGTGGAAATTATAGTGATGATCGTGATTTCAAATCGAAAGGATGAATGTGCAACACCTTGTTGGAAGCACATCACGTGGAAAAATGCAACAATCTGTCCTCTTGAGAATTGTACCCTTGCTGAGGTCATGACCACTCATGAAATGACATATAAACTGACTCAAACACCTACAAATCTGTGCTCATGATGACAAGGCATGAAAACATGATCTTACTCATGATTTCTTGATGTAACTTGACCTCTAGACCTAGATAAATTAATCTCTCAAGACATCACACTTTGAATTATGACCAATAGACCCCTCTAGATCATATCATTCATTAAACCAAGACTAATATTTACAAAAATAGCCTCAAATGAATAGTAAGACATAAATGACTAAGATTCCTAAAATATAGGACCCTAATATGCTGCACAACTTTGGGAGTCTTTTGGATTGTACAAATATGTTTACTATTTCCTGATGTTAATACAAGGTTATTGCCATTTCTTCATTGCCTGTTATGAAGCCAACTCACAAAAAGATAGAAAAGATAGATCAACGCCTTAGAATTCAGCCTCTTCAAGGGGGCAACCTTCTTTACATTACACAAATGAATGATTCTTTGACGATTCAAATGAAAAAACCTCCTTTCTATATATAGGAGTCTAAGGAGTCACAATATAACCCATCCGACCTAACAATAATAATATAAAGCCACAAAAATAACAATAGAGGGATTCTAAGGGGCACAGTAATAACAATATTTGGACAAATAGGGGCACAACAATATTAATAAGGGATACAACTACAATAGTAATGGGGTAATCACTAGTATTATAGGGACCTAACATGACCCTCTCCTTCAAAAAAGTGTTGTCCTCAACGCTTGAGTAGTTATGGATGCTTTTGTATAAAATTCTCATCCTCCCATGTGGAATCTTCAGCGGATAAGTTCTTCCACTTGATGAGATACTTTGAAATTGATCGATTTCATAGCTGTCAAGTTCTTGTTTCTGTGACTGCTTCCAGTTCCAATATAATTTTTCCTTCCTCGTCAAGTTCTGGCAATATTGTTTGAACTGGGAGCTTGTCGCCTATAACCTTCTTTAAACATGAAACATGGAAAACTAGGTGCACTCGAGAAGCTGCAGGAAGCTCCAATTTGTATGTTGTAGTACCAATATTTTGTAATACCTTGTACGGACCATAATACTTTGGTGATAATTTATTATCCTTCTTAGCTTGCTTGAGGGACATTTGTTTATATGATTGTAGTCGTAGGAATACCCAATCACCTTACATCAAAACTTCTTTCGCTACGATGTTGATCTGCTTGTTGTTTCATTCTATTTTGTGCCAACAAAAGGTTATCCTTTAAGAGTTGGAGGACTTGTTGTTGATGTTCGATGTGATATTCCACTACTTGAACCTTAGAATTTTCTCGCAAATATGATGTGATGGATGGTGGTTGATATCCATAAAGTGCCATAAATGGGGTGATTTTTGTTGCTGTATAGAAGGAAGTGTTATACCATGATTCGGCCAGAGGCAACCATTTGACCCATTGTGTCTGTTTATTACATACAAAGCAACAAAGATATCCTTCCAAACATTTGTTTACTATCTCATTTTTCCCATCAGATTGAGGATGATAAGATGAGCTATGGGCTAACTGAGTACCGAGACAAGAAAATAATTCTGTCCAAAAATTTCCAGTGAAAATGGGATCTTTGTCATTTATAATAATCTCTGGGTTTCCACGTAGCTTTTGAATTGTTTCCATAAATGCAGTAGAAACTGTACTGGCTTTAAATGCATGTGATAATGCACAAAAGTGTGCATACTTGGTAAGTCTGTCAACTACCACCATGATGACACTCTTTCCCTCAGACTTGGGTAAACTTGTGATAAAATCCATTGAAACCTCCTCCCAACGTTGGCTTGGAATGGATAAAGGCTGTAATAGACCTGGGGTCTTAATTGTTTCAACTTTATTTTGTTGGCAAACCAAACATTCTGCCACAAACTTTTGAATATCTGATTTAAGGCCATCCCAAAAAAATTCCTTCTTAACCCTGTGGTAAGTTTTTAAAAATCTTGAGTGCCCTCCTAAGGGAGAAGTGTGCAATTCCATAAGAATATTTTGTTTGAGTTGGGAATTCTTATAGAGGTATAAGCGATCTTTGTACCATAACAAATCATTTTTCCAGCTAAATGTATCAGATGTACTGGAATCTTGTTGTAACTTTCGAACAAGTGCCCACACTTCTTCATCATTCTTCCATTCCTCCCTTGCTTTGTTTATCCAATTTGGTTGGATAATAGAAATGGCGCAGAACAATGCTTCCACATCCTCATCCTTTCTTGAGAGTGCATCTGCCACCACATTTTGCTTCCCTTTTTTATAGATGATTTCAAAGTCATAACCCAACATCTTTGTGACCCACTTTTGTTGCTCTTCAGAGGATAATATTTGTTCTAAAAAGTATTTAAGGCTATCATGATCCGTTTTTACCTTGAAGTGTCTTCCCATGAGGTAGGGCCACCATTTCTTAAGCGCATGTAGTATTGCCAACATTTCCTTCTCATAAATAGCTTTGTGTAAAAACTTTCCCTCGATTATATGACTTTCAAAAGCAATGGGTCTTTCATCTCCATTTCCTGAAGCATCACATTCCACAATAAAGGTTTTGTGAAGTCCGGTGTAGCTAAGACCGGTGCTTGGCACATTGCCTCTTTAAGATGTTCGAAGGCATTTGTTGCTTCTGGAGTCCAAGAAAATGCATCTTTCTTCAATAATGTTGTTAGAGGTGCTGCTATTCTCCCATAATTCTTAACAAACTTGCGATAATACCCTGTCAACCCGAGAAATCCTCACAGATGCTTTATGGATGTGGGGATTTTCCATTCCTTAATGGCTTTAATTTTGCTAGGGTCTACCTTAACTCCTTCATGAGATACAATATGACCCAGATATTCCACCTCTTGTACTCCAAAGAAACATTTGGATCTTTATGCATATAATTGTTTCTCCTCCAATAGTTGTAGCACCCTGTCAACATGTTCAACATGATCCTTCCAAGACTTGCTATAGATTAGTATATCATCAAAAAATACTAACACAAATTTTCTAAGGAAGGGTTTGAAAATGGAATTCATCAAACCTTGAAATGTAGAAGGTGCATTGGTAAGGCCAAAAGGCATGACCAAAAATTCATAATGACCCTCATGAGTTCTAAATGATGTTTTCGGAATGTCTTCAGTCTTCATTCTTATTTGATGATATCCTGAACGAAGATCCAACTTGGTGAAGTAAATTGATCCATGCAATTCATCCAGTAATTCATCAATGACAGGAATGGAAAACTTATCTTTAATAGTGAGCTTGTTCAGCTCCTTATAATTCGCACACATGCGCCATGATCCATCCTTCTTGTGCACCAATACTACTGGAGCAGAGAAAGAACTTTCACTAGGTTGAATTATACCAGCCTCTAGCATTTCTGCAACCATACATTCAATTTCACTCTTTTGGGCATAGGGATATCTGTACGACCTGATGTTTGGAGGAACACTTCCTGGAATCAGATGAATAGCATGATCATGATCACGAATAGGTGGGAGACCTTTGGGAGTCTTGAATACCTTGGAATCATTGTCGAAGAATTTTTGGAGATCTAGAGAAATAGATGATTCTGATGTGGAGACATCTAGCGAACATAATTGTGCAATTACACCTCTTTGTTCCTTTTTTATAAGCTTGGTCATACCGTTAGAGCTGATTATCTTTCTCGGTTTCCCTGCAATACCCCTTAATTCAACTTCCTTTCCTTCCATATAAAATTTCATGAAAAGTTCTTGAAAATTAAAAGCTACTGTACCCAAGGATTGTAGCAATTGGACTCCTAGTACAACATCAGGACCTCCCATTGGAATGAAAAGCATTAGGCTAGTCAATACATATTCTCCCATGAATAGCTTGATACTATGGCACTTTCCACAGAAATTTATTGTTCCTCCATTTGCAACCATCACTTGACACTCTGGTGTTGGATATAGGAAGCAATTCAATTGTTTTGCTACCTTACAATGAATAAAATTGTGGGTACTTCCTGAATCAATCAACACTATTACCTTTTTCTTCTTGATTTGTCCTTCTATCTTGATGGTTTGAGGAGTGGTAATTCCAGCCAATGCATTACAAGATATGGTTGGATTCATTTCTTCTTTATCTAGGCTTTGTTCCTGGAGTATATCCTCTTCTTTTGACGTTTCTTTCTCCTTCTCTTCTTCCTCTTCACAATCTACGTAGAATAATTTCTTTTCAGCAAACTTATGACCTTTAGTGTATTTGCTATCAAAACTGTAACAAAGCCCTTTTGCTCTTTTTTCTTCCAATTGTTGTGGTGTCAACCTTACAGGTTGTGGAAGACTAGGGGCAACAACACTTCCATCTTTATAGTTGTGAGTGGTATGCTTCTTGGTTTCCATAATTTTGCTTTCCATTTTTCTTGCTAACCTGAATGCCTTCTCTAATGAATCAGGTTCCCAAAGGCGAACATCATGTTGGATATTATCCTTTAAAGTCCCTATGAACACATTAATCCTATGATCCTTTGGAATATTCTTTACCCTTATGTTCAATTTTTGGAACTCCTCAATGTGCTCCATTATTGTACCCTTTTGTTTGAGACTTATCAATTGGCTAAAAAAAGTGTTGCTTTTTGTATCCTCATAATTTGTTGTCAATTCTTCTGTAAAAATTGCCCAAGTGATAATTTGTTTACGAGAGCAAAGCCATTGATACCGTACAAACTGATTTGGTTCCAAATATAAAGTTGCAATACGTACCTTTTGTGTGTTTTGCACATTATTGAGATCAAAAAATTGCTCCATCTGTAATATCCATGTTGCGGGATCTTTGTCATCAAGCTTCTTCATATCAATTTTTGGAATATGGTGGGTCTTCGATCCAAAATTAGAGTCTATGAAATCATGATTAACATTTCTTTTGTTCGCATCATGAGTTTCCTTTACTACCCTTTCACCATTAGTAAGTATTTCTTGTAGAAAATTTGTCAAATCTCTCTTCAAATATTCCATGCCTGTCATCAAATTTGTCTTCAAATCTATCTTCAAATCATCCATCTTAGATTCCACACCATTCATCTTAGCTTTCATGCCCTTTATCTTAGATTCCACGCCATTTATCTTAGCTTCTGTTAGCTTTTGTGAGAGTGACATTTGTTGCACTTGGTCTTGTAATTTTGATATATCATGTAGCATTTCTTCCTCTTCTTCATGAGCCATGCTAGAGCTTTTAGGTTGATTACTAGGTGTTGGCATTTTCTTTCCTCAGGGCATCAGTTACCGATAATAGTGTTCTACTATGTCCTTTGAATTCATTCAAAATAATTTTTCAAACCAAGCTTAAGCAAAAATTTAAAAAAATCTACACATCTTTTTTCACTTTGTAGGAGCTCGATATTGATTTTGATGTATCTCTGTAATTTCGGATCATCCAATTCTGAAATTGTGATATGCAGTAGCTCTCTATGTCCTCTTTCCAATGGCAACAGTCTTATCCAAATTGGATTCTCCAAGGAAGAGCTATGCCAAATATCCCACACTGACCTTATTATAGACTAGTTCAGTAGAGCGAACTTGTACGATGTGCCACGTGTCCCTCTTTCAGCTTTTGGCTTTGAAAAATATATATAAGAAAGTAAATTCCATCATCTTTCTGTACCTTCTTATGAAATTTCAATATGATGCTCAAAGAGAAAGTTATGACGATTTTCCCCAGGTCACCTGTTTGGAATGTAATTCAAGAGTTTGCAAAAAGACCAACTTCCTCAGATCACATCTTTGCAAATATAGCACGAAAAGCTTTGAAATTTGGACTCGAGGTTCAATGTGATTTCTTCTAAAATGGTTTTTTTTTTTTTTTTTGGCTTCTGAAACATTGCAGAAAAAAAGTTATAGCGAAAATGCCATGATGACCTATTTGGAGCAGCAAAACCCTAGAATCCAAAGCTCTGATACCAAATGTTATGAAACCAGCTCACAAAAAGATAGAAAATATAGATCAACGCCTTAGAATTCAGCCTCTTCGAGGGGGAAACCTCCTTTACATTACACAAATGAATGATTCTTTGATGATTCAAATGAGAAAACCTCATTTCTATATATAGGAGTCTAAGGAGTCACAATATAACCCAGCCGGCCTAACAATAATAATATAAAGCCACAAAAATAATAATAGAGGGATTCTATGGGGCACAATAATAACAATATGGGGACAAATAGGGGCACAACAATATTAATAAGGGATACAACTACAATAGTAATGGGGTAATCACTAGTATTATAGGGACCTAACATTGCCTGTTTTTTTCCACCACAACATTCTCTGTAATAACTCTTTTTCCCATTCCCTTACTTCTGTAGCTTCCCTCTTAACAACAACTCTTTCTGCTACTTGTTCTCAAGCCTCAACATCAATTTTCTCTATAGTATCATGCTTTGCTCTAAGCCTTGCTTTTGCAGAATCTATTTCACTACCAAGTTTATCTGATGCTCGACTTTCACAAATTGTTGTTGTGGCTCTACCTCTACATATGTTGGTTCAAACTTCACTCCCCATGAACTTGGTCCCCATGAATTTGGTTGGATTACACCAATTTTCAAAAGCACTCTATTCCATCTCTCCATGTAGCCAAGCCTTTAGTCTCTCACATTCATCAAGCCAAATAAATCCTTGACAACAAAGGTGTTCCCCTGAAGCCAATGCTTGGATCTAATACCATGTTAACATTAACCAAAGTGAATTAGATTTATTAAGAGTAAGTCAATTAGAATCAAACATAAATCATAAAGAAAATGCACATAAATTTTACACTAGAAAACCCAATTTAGGGAAAAACCAACTAACGGAATTCCATTAGTCCCTTGGCCAAAACTTGGCCAAGCCATCCAAGTGAGATTTCATCACTCACCTCCCTGGCATACTTACAATGAAGTTTTCCCAATCCTTTTAAACTTTAATTACATGAATTCCATGGGCACAAAACCATGGGTAATCAAAACAATGTTCCCAAAACCACTATTATTTAACATGGTCAACATTAACTCTTTTCCTAAGTCAATTTCACCTAAAAATAGAAGGCGTCTTGATGTAGAAGCATCAACCCACCTCAAAGAAAATAAGAAAGAACAAGTTCTATAAGGCACACATGTCAAAAGGCATGGTAATATCTATTTTGTAAAGGATTAAAAGAGTGATAAATCAGATCCATGAGGGATCATAGGGATTATGTTGAGAGCCTTGTGAAGAAAATCATGGATCCCAAGTGATTCACAATGATGTATTTTACCAATATAAATTGTAGCCTTCAGGCACTGAAAAGGGGCAACCGTTATAATGAAGATCTAGTCATCGAAGGTGCCATGCAATAGTATAATGATTAATTTAATTTAATTTGATTTCTATTTGTGAATTCCTGTGTCTGAGTGAGAAAATTCATTAATGGAATTTATGTTTCCGCACTTTGTGCATTGATTAAAGCAATGATTGGTTAGAAAACATGTAATTCACGGATTGTGTCGAGGATTTAATGTTGCATGTTCCCAAATAATATAAGCACTTTGGCCTGTGTTTTCTTTTTAACATGCATAAATATGTGGCTATTTAGAACATGCAGTTTGATGTTTGACCTATAGCATCAAAAACCTTGGTGTGTTAAGATTTCAAATACCACACCCTAGAGGGGATCTGATTTGATTGTTGGTGTGTTCGAGGCCTATCAACACAATCTGTTGTTGGCGTGTATCAAGGGGACAACGAAATGTCCATACCCTCCTCTTGGTGGACCACAAAAACACTATTTTGGAGTTTTTGGTTATTGTAGAAAATGGGCATTGCGTCAAATATTAAAGGTGGACTTTGGACCCATAACCCATAGGAACATGAATCATGACAATAGAAAATTTAAAATTAGAGACCCCTAGTTTTGTTTTCATCAAGTAGTATTAGAGCACAAAATATTCCTACATGTAGTCTGGAGGAGAAGCAGTACACGAAGGTACAAGTTGATTGGAGATATGGTAAGATATATTCTTTTCTCTGTGCTGAAGACAACAGAGGAAGGTGAGAAGATTTACAACAACCCAAAACAAAGTGTGCTTGTATGGTTCTAAAGAAAGGAACCAGGAAGATGCCAAAATACCAAACTTAGGAGAAAGTTTGGTGAGATATTGCATAACAAGGGGGATACTTGTTACTACAGACGCAAGTTGCAACTCACGAGTTGAAGCTGTTATAGGAAGAATATAAAGCATATGAATAAGAGGTCATAATTTTTTTTACCTTGGGAGTTTGATGTAGGAACACTAACCCACCTCCAAGAAAATCAATAAAAACGAGTTTTAGAAGGTGCAACTGTTAAAAGGAAGGGAACTATCTATTTTGTAAAGGATTATAAGTGTGAAAAATCTTATCCATGAGGGATATTAGGGACTATGTTGAGTTCCTTGTGAAAAGAATCATGGATCCGAAGTGATCGATAATGATGTATTTTTCCAATATAATTTGCAGCCTTCAAGCACTAAAAAGGGGTGGCCATTAGAACAAAGATTTGGCCAGCCAAGGAACCATGCAATAGTAGAATGATCAAATTAATTTAATTCAATTTCCATTTGTGAATTCCTATGTTTTGTATAAATTCTCACTGTAGATTAACATATTATGCAATATACTAAAACAAAATACAAGATCTACTTCTACAACAAACTTTACAGAATCTTAATCGAATATGAGCAAGATCAAATAAAACACATATAACTGAGAATGAGAAATCAATCACACATGAACACAGAAGAATAACCCAGGGAAAGCCTTAGCCTAAAACCCCAATCTCTGTATTATCATACAAGTGGAAATATGTTCATTATTATAAAAAGAATCAACTCACAAGCTATCTCGCTCTCTCTGCAATCAAATAATACAACTCACAGACTGAATAGACACTAGATATGCCTTCCCTCAGACCTCCAAGCTTCCTAGTTCCTTGCACAATTTTTCTTGGGGTCCAATGATGCCACCTATGTGATTGGCCTCATCACACACTCACTAAACTGAAGAAGTAATTGTGCAATCTCCAAGGAATGAATTCCTTTTGCATGCAAGAGATATTCACAATGGAATATTCCTGCAACTGATAGTACACCGTCTCTCCATCTGATCTCAACCGAGTCTCTGTCTAAACTGACATGCATGAGTTATTTATGAGAGAATATTCACTTATCTGAAGTGCATAAGTTACATGCATGCATGCATTAACTAACTTAACTCACAATTAGTTCAACAAACTATTTGAACTAATCTAACTGGACTTGACTCAATTAACTAAGCCAACTAATTACAATTCAATATTACAACTCATCCTTATCTCTTTAACTGATGGATAAATTCCTCAATCAATGGAGAAACTGTTGCATGTCTTCACATAGACTTCATGTTTGATTTTCTACAACTAATTAACTCAAGATGAATTAATTAATTATTTTACAAACAACTGCTAAGATCAAGTTCGAATTTTGCTTCTCTATTTTAGTTCACGGACTAACTAAGATAGGAAGGTATCCCAAAATGCTATTTATAGAAGTGCTAAATTTAGCACTTCTAAATTTAGCATTTATTTTTGCTATTTTAAACACTCCCTCTCAACAAGAAATGGATTATTAGTAACCCCAATCCTGTCTCTATGAAACTCAAACTTGCATTTTGAAAATGCCTTCATCAAAATATCTGCATCCTGTTCCTCGGTCGAAACATACAACAACAACATGATCCTCTTGACCACACAGTCTCAAAGATGGTGATACCAGATATCAATGTGCTTGGACCTGTCATGAAAAACTGGATTCTCAGAGAGTTTGATACAACTCTGATTATCGCAGTAGATCATAGTTGGATCCATCCTCTGAACAAGCAATCCCACTAGAATCTTCTGAATCCAAATGGCCTCACATGCAGCCTGACTAGTAGCCATGTATTCAGCCTTTGTTGAGCTAAGTGCAACTGACCTCTATTTCCTGCTGTACCAGGAAATTACAGCTGAACCAAGGTTGAAGATTCCTCCAGAAGTGCTCTTCCTGTATGATGGACTCCCTACCCAATCTGCATCTGTGAAGCCCTGAAGCTTCACTCCCTCTTTCTGCCTGTACCAGATTCCAAACTGAGATGTGCCTCTGAGGTATCTTAGCACATGCTTCACTGCCTTCCAAAACAGCTTGGTAGGCTGAACCATAGCTTGAATCAGCTGGTTCACCACAAAGCATAAGTCTGGTCGTGTTTTCACCAGATATATAAGTGAACACACAAGCTGCCGATAAACAATAGCAACTACTACCTCACCTGAAGTAGCAGCCTCCTTCCTCCAGTTCCCAACTAGAGGAGTCTGCATGGGTTTGCACTTCTCCATGTGAAATCACCTGAGTATCTCATTGGCATACTTGCCTTGAGACACAAATAATTCACCATATTTCTGCCACACCTCCATGCCTAGAAAGTAGTGCATAAGACCGATGTCTTTCATTTCGAACTCTCTTGCAAGGTCCTCCTTGCAAGACTATATTAGCTAATAATCACTTGTTAAAATCAGATCATCGACATAAAGAAAAATGATCAATGGCTTACCTTCTACCATGATGTGGTAAAGGTTCGCATTTGCTTCACTCTTGGTGAAGCCCAACTTGGTGAAATAGTTGTTGATCCTTATTGGGTCCCTATAATACTAGTGATTACCCCATTACTATTGTAGTTGTATCCCTTATTAATATTGTTGTGCCCCTATTGCCCCCATATTGTTATTATTATGCCCATAGAATCCCTTTATTGTTATTTTTGTGGCTTTATATTATTATTGTTAGGTCGGCTGGGTTATATTGTGACTCTTTATACTCCTATATATAGAAAGGAGGTTTTGTCATTTGAATCATTAAAAAATCATTCATTTGTGTAATGTAAAGGAGGTTGCCCCCTCTAAGAGGCTGAATTCTAAGGTGTTGATCTATCTTTTCTATCTTTTTGTGAGCTGGTTTCATAACATTTGGTATCAGAGCTTTGGATTCTAGGGTTTCGCTGCTCCAAACATGTCATCATGGCATTTTCGCTATAATTTTTTTCTGCGACGTTTCATAAGCTGAAAAAAACCCATTTGAGAAGAAATCGCGCTGAATCTCAAGTCCAAATTTCAGATCTTTTCGCACTATATTTGCAGAGATATGATCTGAGGAAGTTGGTCTTTTTGCAGACTCCTGAATTACATTCCAAACAGGTGACCTGGGGAAAATCATCATAACTTTCTCTCTGGGCATCGGATTGAAATTTCATCAGAAGGTATAGAAAGAGGACGGACTATAGTTTCTTGTATATCTTTTTAGAGCCAAAGGTCAAAACAAGGACACGTGGCACGTCGTACAAGTTCGCTCTACTGAACTAGTCTATAATCAGGTCACTATGGGGGATTTGACATAACTCTTCCTTAGAGAATCCAATTGGGATCCGACTGGTGGCATTGGAAAGAGGACATAGAGAGCTACTACAGATCGCAATTTTAGAACTGGATGATCCAAAATTACAGAGATACATCAGAGGCAATATCGAGCTCCTACAAATTAAAAAACGGTGTGTAGATTTTTTTAAATTTTTGCTTAATCTTGGTTTGAAAAATTATTTTGAAGGAATTCAAAGGGCATAGTAGATCATTGTTATCAGTAACTGATGCCCCGAGGAAAGAAAATGCAAACACCTCGTAAGCAACCTGAAAGCTCTAGCATGACTGATGAAGAAGAGGAAGAAATGCTACATGATATATCAAAATTACAAGACCAAGTGCAACAAATTTCACTCTCACAAAAGCTAACAGAAGCTAAGATAAATGGCATGGAATCTAAGATAAAGGGTGTGGAAGCTAATATTGATGATTTGAAGACATATTTGAAGCCAGACATGGCAGATTTGAAGACAGATTTAACAAATTTTCTACAAGAAATACTTACTAATGGTGAAAAGGTAGTAAAGGAAACTCATGATGCGAACAAAAGAAATGTTAATCATGATTTCATAGACTCTAATGTGGGATCAAAGACCCACCATATTCCAAAAATCGATATGAGGAAGTTTGATGGCAAGGATCCCGCAACATGGATATTACAGATGGAGCAATTTTTCGATCTCAATAATGTGCAAAACACACAAAAGGTACGTATTGCAACTTTATATTTAGAACCAAATCAGTTTGTATGGTATCAATGGCTTTTCTCTCATAAAAAAAATATCACTTGGGCAATTTTTACGGAAGAATTAACAACACATTATGAGGATACAAAAAACAACACTTTTTTTAGCCAATTGATAAGTCTCAAACAAAAGGGTTCAATAATGGAGCACATTGAGGAGTTCCAAAAATTGAACATAAGGGTAAAAAATATTCCAGAGGAGCATAGGATTGATGTGTTCATAAGGACTTTAAAGGATAATATCCAACATGATGTTTGCCTTTGGGAACCTGATTCATTAGAGAAGGCATTCAGGTTAGCAAGAAAAATGGAAAGCAAAATTATGGCAACCAGGAAGCATACCACTCACAACTATAAAGATGGAAGTGTTGTTGCCCCTAGTCTTCCACAACCTATAAGGTTGACACCACAAAAATTGGAAGAAAAAAGAGCAAAATGGCTTTGTTACAGTTGTGATAGCAAATACACTAAAGGTCATAAGTGTGGTGAGAAGAAATTATTCTACATAGATTATGAAGAGGAAGAAGAAAAGGAGCAAGAAAGGTCAAAATAAGAGGATATACTCCAGGAACAAAGCCTAGATAAAGAAGAAATGAATCCGACCATATCTTGTAATGCATTGGCGGGAATTACCATTCCTCAAACCATCAAGATAGAAGGACAAATCAAGAAGAAAAAGGTAATAGTGTTGATTGATTCAGGAAGTACCCACAATTTTATTCATTGTAAGGTAGCAAAAGAATTGAATTTCTTCCTATATCTAGCACCAGAGTGTCAAGTGATGGTTGCAAATGGAGGAACAATAAATTTCTTGGAAAAGTGCCATAATATCAAGCTATCCATGGGAGAATATGTATTGACTAGCCCAATGCTTTCCATTCCAATGGGAGGTGCTGATGTTGTACTAGGAGTCCAATGGCTACAATCTTTGGGTACAATAGCTTTTATTTTCAAGAAATTTTCATGAAATTTTCTGTGGAAGGAAAGGAAGTTGAATTAAGGGGTATTGCAGGGAAACTGGGAAAGATAATCAGCTCTAACAGTATGAAAAAGCTTCTAAAAAAGGAACAAAGAGGTGTAATTGCACAATTTTGTTCACTAGATGTTTCCACATTGGAATCATCTATTTCTCCAGATCTCCAAAAAGTCTTGGACAATCATTCCAAGGTATTTGAGACTCCCAAAGGTCTCCCACCTATTCGTGATCATGATCATGCTATTCATCTGATTCCAGGAAGTGTTCCTCCAAACATCAGGCCGTATAGATATCCCTATGCCGAAAAGAGTGAAATTGAACGTATGGTTGCAGAAATGCTACAGGCTGGTATAATTCAACTGAGTCAAAGTTCTTTCTCTGCTCCAGTAGTATTGGTGCACAAGAAGGATGGATCATGGCGCACGTGTCCGGATTATAGGGAGCTCAACAAGCTCACTATTAAAGATAAGTTTCCCATTCCTATCATTGATGAATTATTGGATGAATTGCATGGATCAATTTACTTCACCAAGTGGATCTTCGTTTAGGATATCATCAAATCAGAATGAAGACTGAAGACATTCCGAAAACAACATTTAGAACTCATGAGGGTCATTATGAATTTTTGGTCATGCCTTTTGGCCTTACTAATGCACCTTCAACATTTCAAGGTTTGATGAATTCCATTTTCAATCCATTCCTTAGAAAATTTGTGTTAGTATTTTTTGACGATATACTAATCTACAGCAAGTCTTGGAAGGATCATGTTGAACATGTTGACAGGGTGCTACAACTATTGGAGGAGAAACAATTATATGCAAAAAGATCCAAATGTTTCTTTGGAGTACAAGAGGTGGAATATCTGGGTCATATTGTATCTCATGAAGGAGTTTAGGTAGACCTTAGAAAAATTAAAGCCATTAAGGAATGGAAAATCCCCACATCCATAAAGCATCTGCGAGGATTTCTCGGGTTGACAGGGTATTATCACAAGTTTGTTAAGAATTATGGGAGAATAGCAGCACCTCTAACAACACTATTGAAGAAAGATGCATTTTCATGGACTCCAGCAGCAACAAAGGCCTTCAAACATCTTAAAGAGGCAATGTGCCAAGCACCGGTCTTAGCTACACCAGAGTTCACAAAAACCTTTATTGTTGAATGTGATGCTTCAGGAAATGGAATTGGTGTTGTCTTAATGCAAGATGAAAGACCCATTACTTTTGAAAGTTGTCCAATCAAGGGAAAGTTTTTACACAAAGCTATTTATGAGAAGGAAATGTTGTCACTACTCCATGCACTTAAGAAATGGCGACCCTACCTAATGGGAGACACTTCAAGGTAAAAATGGATCATGATAGCCTTAAATACTTTTTAGAACAAAGATTATCCTCTGAAGAGCAACAAAAGTGGGTCACAAAGATGTTGGGTTATGACTTTGAAATCATCTACAAAAAAGGGAAGCAAAATGTGGTGGCAGATGCACTCTCAAGAAAGGATGAGGATGTGGAAGCATTGTTCTGCGCCATTTCTATTATCCAACCAGATTGGATAAACGAAGCAAGGGAGGAATGGAAGAATGACGAAGAAGTGTGGGAACTTATTCGAAAGTTACAACAAGATTCCAGTACATTTGATACATTTAACTGGAAAAATGATTCGTTATTGTACAAAGATTGCTTATACCTCTGTAAGAATTCCTAGCTAAAACAAAAGATTCTTATGGAATTGCACACGTGTCCCTTAGGAGGGCACTCAGGATTTTTAAAAACTTACCACAGGGTTAAGAAGAATTTTTTTGGGATGGCCTTAAATTAGATATTCAAAAGTTTGTGGCGGAATGTTGGTTTGCCAACAAAATAAAGTTGAAACAATTAAGACACTGTGTCTATTACAACCTTTATCCATTCCAAGCCAACGTTGGGAGGAGGTTTCAATGGATTTTATCACAGGTTTACCCAAGTCTGAGGGAAAGAGTGTCATCATGGTGGTAGTTGAAAGACTTACCAAGTATGCACACTTTTGTGCATTATCACATCCATTTAAAGCCAATACAGTTTCTTCTGCATTTATGGAAACAATTCAAAAGCTACATGGAAACCCAAAGATTATTGTAAGTGACAAAGATCCCATTTTCACTGGAAATTTCTGGACATAATTATTTTCTTGTCTTGGTACTCAGTTAGCCCATAGCTCATCTTATCATCCTCAATCTGATGGGAAAACTGAGATAGTAAAAAAATGTTTGGAAGGATATCTTCCTTGCTTTGTATCTTATAAACAGACACAATGGGTCAAATGTTGCCTCTAGCTGAATGGTGGTATAACACTTCCTTCCATACAACAACAAAAATGACCCCATTTATGGCACTTTATGGATATCATCCACCATCCATCACATCATATTTAAGAGAAAAATCTAAGGTTCAAGCAGTGGAACATCACATTGAACATCAACAACAAGTCCCCCAACTCTAAAGGATAACCTTGTGTTGGCACATAATATAATGAAACAACAGGTAGATCAACATCGAAGCGAAAGAAGTTTTGATGTAGGTGATTGGGTATTCCTACGACTACAACCATATAAGAAAATGCCCCTCAAGCAAGCTAAGAAGGATAATAAATTATCACCAAAGTATTATGGTCCGTACAAGGTGTTGCAAAAGATTGGTACTATGGCATACAAATTGGAGCTTCCCGCAGCTTCTCGATTGCACCCAGTTTTCCATGTTTCATGTTTAAATAAGGTTATAGGCGACAAACTCTCAGTTCAAACAATATTGCTAGAACTTGACGAGGAAGGAAAAATTATATTGGAACCAGAAGCAGTCACAGAAAAAAGAACTCGATAGCTATGAAATCGATCAATTTCGGAGTATCTTATTAAGTGGAAGAACTTATCCGCTGAATATTCCACATGGGAGGATGAGAATTTTATACAGAAGCAGCCATAACTACTCAAGCGTTGAGGACAACACTTTTTTGAAGGAGAGGGTCATGTTGGGTTCCTATAATACTAGTGATTACCCCATTACTATTGTAGTTGTATCCCTTATTAATATTGTTGTGCCCCTGTTGCCCCCATATTGTTATTACTATGCCCCATAGAATCCCTCTATTGTTATTTTTGTGGCTTTATATTATTATTGTTAGGTCAGCTGGGTTATATTGTGACTCTTTAGACCCCTATATATAGAAAGGAGGTTTTTCCATTTGAATCATCAAAGAATCATTCATTTGTGTAATATAAAGGAGGTTACCCCCTCGAAGAGGCTGCATTCTAAGGCGTTGATCTATCTTTTCTATCTTTTTGTGAGCCGGTTTCATAACAATCCTGGTGTACCAAACATAGGGTGCTTGCTTCAGCCCATACAAATCATTCTTGAGTCGGAATACATGCGACTGAAGGTCTCGAAACCATCTAGCTGCTCAATGTACACCTCCTCCTCAATCTTCCCATTGAGGAATTCTGTCTTCACGTCCATATGATGGATCTTCCAACCCATCTGAGCTGATAGTTGCAACATCGATCTGATAGATAAGTACCTTGCCATAGGAGAAAAGGTCTCATTGTAGTCGATCCCCTCGACCCGTGAGAAACCTAGGGCAACAAACCTTACCTTATGTTTCTCAACATTACCATCAGCTACCTAATTTACCTTGTAAAGCCATCTGGAACTAACCACTAACTTGTCCTGAGGTCTTGGGACAACATCCCACACACTGTTTTGAATGATAGAGTCGTACTCCTCTACCATTGCATCAACCTAGACTGGTTGCTGCACTACCTCCTCAAATGAAGAAGGTTTGGCATCTACGCACTCCCCAACTAGGGACATGTACCCAGTGTACCACTCGGGTGACCTCCTCTGTCTGCACTGAGAAGATGGCTATCCCACATTATCCCGTGAATCTAGCATCAACTTGTTAGCTTCCCTTGAGCATTTCTGCCCATCTCTAGAAGTCTCAGCATGAGTGGATGTCTCCACTCCCAGATCCTCTGCATGCATCTGCTCCACATCAATCTGAGGCTCCTCCTCCTTAGGAACTGGAAGTTCCTTCTCTGCATGCAACTTGAGATCCCTCTCAAGTGATACTCGCATGGCTTTTTGCTCGTTGAACTTCAAATCCCTGCGTACCACTGTCCTCTGACTAGTAGGTAGGTACACCCAATAATTGTGGGGTGTATCAGTGTACCCCACAAGTATTCCCAACTCAGCTCTTGGATCTAGCTTCTTTCAGGCATCTTTGGTCACATGATAGTAAACTGATGATCCAAATATTCAGAAGTGACTCACATTTGGTCGCTTCCTGGAAAAGGCCTCCATAGGTGTCTCCATTCCCAGTATACGGCGTGGGCTTATGTTCTACTAGTATACTGCTGTATTACATGCCTCAGCCCACAAATGCAGTGGTAGGCTTTGGTCATGCAACATCGCTCGAATTGCTCCCACAATCGATCTGTTCTTCCTTTCGACCACCCCATTCTGCTGTGGGTTATGGGGTGCCGTCAACTACCGTTTAATTCCTTCTGCAGCGCAAAAGTCTTTAAACTGTTGGGAGACACACTCTCCACCATTTTCGCTACGCAAGGCTTTTATTTTCTTCCCAGATTCTTTCTCTACCAAGGCTTTAAACTCACAAAACCTCAAGAAGGTCTGCTCCTTCTTTTGCATAAAGTAGATCTAGCATCTACGAGAAAAATCATCAATAAAAAAACATAGTACCTTTGTTTAGCGGTGGAGGCTGTAGAGAATGGTCCACAAACATATGAGTGAACTCACTCCAAGATTGCTCCAGCTTTACTCTCTCGATCCGGAAAGGAAGATTTCGCATACTTACCCAAGGTACAACCTTTGCATGTATTCATCTGCTCCAGTTTTCCCTTTGGAAGTCCAGTAGAAATTTGTTGCATGACCTTCAGGGCTCCATGGTGAAAGTGGCCTAGTCTTTTATGCCATGGCTCACCAACATCTTGGCTCTGCACCATCTCGGCTTTGGAACTCAATGTAGCATAATTGTCTACCTCTAGCTTGTAGAGATTCTTTACTCGAATCCCAATTCGCTTGGTCTGTCGAGTGTCAATATGCCTCAGGAATACCTTTCCTTTACTAAAGACTACATCATAGCCTTTATCTTCTAGCATAGCAACAAACATAATATTCTTCTTCAGACTTGGTACATACTTTACATCAGTCAGGGTGAGAGGAGCTCCATGCTCCCTTTGAAACACAACCGTACCTTCACCTGAAACACGGTACTTTCCATCATCTCCCATCTCGATTCGCATCTCGAGATCCTTCTCCTCCAAGGTACTGAAAAGATTCTTGTCACCTGACATGTGGAATGAAGCTCCACTGTCCAGGTACCACACGCATCCCACCATGGATGAAATCATGCATGTGATAAGAGAGAAATCCAATTCAAACTGTGAGGCCAGTGCCTCACCATCAGATCCCTTCGAGGAACCCTTCTTGGATTTCTTTGTGGACAATTCGTAGCATAATGGCCCACTTCATGATAATGAAAGCATCACACTTTCGATTTGTCAAACTTCTTTCGACCATGGGAAGAATCGGATTTGGGATGGGATGCCTGCCCTTTCCCTTTCCTTGCCTTACTCGCTAAGGCTAGATTTTCCTCATCATCTTGCTTTGATGAGGATCCATCTCTGGTGCTTCTTATTATCTCCTCCCGCATCAGATCTGACCAAATTCGTTCCTAATCTGGCAGTTTTTCTCTTCCATTAACCCAGCCTTGGTAGCTATGCCAGCTCTTAGGAAGACTGAGGAGTGCAAGACTCACCATGTCATCATCGGGTGTCGTGATCCCTACACTTCCAAGCTCATCCCTGTAGGTGGTGAGCTTGTTCAGATATGTAGAGATTGTGTCGCCCTTTTCACACTTTATTTTTCGAAGCTTATCTTTTAGCGCCAACTTCCTCTGATTGCTGCTATTCTGATATAGATCTTTCAATGTTTTCCACATCGAAAACAATGTCTCCTTTCCATGGAGGCTCAAGACAATGTGGTCTCGAACTCCCTCTAGGAGGATTATCCTTGCTCTAGCCACACATTTCTTCCATTCTGCCAATTCTGTAGCATCAGATGCTGCCGGCTTGGGGAATTCTTGATCAATGAAGTCCTTTAGACCATTATCCTCTAATACTACTTCCATACGATCCTTCCAGGCTATATAATTCGAGCTGCCATCAAGGGCATACTCGAGTCTTAAACCATTGAACGCCATTGGTGAAATTGAGATGTGATAAGAACTCAATTTCTATATTTAGGAACCTGAAACTTCGAACTTCTCCCTTTTTGTATACTGTTCTTCGTTTTGATCACCTTTGCTCTGATACCATGTAGAAATTCTCATTGTAGATCAATAGATTATGCAATATACTAAAGCAAAATACAAGATCTACTTCAACAAACTTTGCGAAAGCTTAATCAAATATGAGCAAGATCAAATAGAACACATATAACTGAGAATGAGAAATCAATCACACATGAACATAGAAGAATAACCCGAGGAAAGCCTCAGCCTAGAACTCCAATCTCTGTATTATCATACAAGTGGAAATATGTTCAGTATTACAAAAGGAATCAGCTCACAAGCTATCTTGCTATCTTTGCAATCAAACAATACAGCTCACAGACCGAATAGACACTAGATATGCCTTCCCTTAGCTCTCCAAGCCTCCTATTTCCTTGCGCAGTTTTTCTTGGGGTCCAATGATGCCACCTGTGTGATTGGCCTCATGACACACCCACTAAATTGAAGAAGTAACTGCACAATCTCCAAGGAATGAATTCCTTCTGCATGCAAGAGATATTCACAATGGAATATTCCTGCAACTGATAGTACACTGTCCTTCCATCTGATTTCAACTAGGTCTCTATTTGAAATAACATGCACGAGTTATTTATGAGAGAATATTCAGTTATCTGAAGTGCAGCAGTTACATGCATGCATGCATTAACTAACTGAACTCACAATTAGTTCAACAAACTATTTGAACTAATCTAACTAGACTTGACTCAGTTAACTGAGCCAACTAATTACAACTCAATATTACAACTCATCCTTATCTCTTTAACTGATGGATAAATTCCTCAATCAATGGAGAAACTGTTGCATGTCTTCACATAGACTTCATGTTTGATTTTCTACAACTAATTAACTCAAGATGAATTAATTAATTGTTTTACAAACAACTGCTAAGATCAAATTCAAATTTTACTACTCTATTTTAGTTCAGGGACTAACTAAAATAGGAAGGTATCCCGAAATACTATTTATAGAAGTGCTAAATTTAGCACTTCTATATTTAGCATTTCTTGTTGCTATTTTCAACATGTTTTGAGTGAACAAATTCATTGATGGCATTTATGTTTTTGCACTCTATGAATTGATTGGTTGGAGAACATGTAATGCACGGATTGTGTCGAGAAGTTCATGCTACATGTGCCTAGCTGATGTAAGCACTTTTGTCTTGTGTTTTATTTTTTAACTTGCATGGATATGTGGTTCTTTAGGCCATGAATTTCGATGATTGACCTACAATGTCAAATAGACTTGGCATGTTAAGATTTTAGAGACCACATCCTAGAGGGGTGCTGAGTTGATTGTTGGTGTGTTAAGAGTCTATCAACACAATCTGTTGTTGGCATGTGTCGAGGGGATAATGAAATATCTATATGCTCCTCTTGGTGGACCACAATAATGTTATTTTCAAGTTTTTGATGGTAGTAGAAAATGAGTGTTGCGTCAAATATTAAAGGTGGATTGTGACCCATAACCCATAGGAACATGAATAATAACCATAAAAAAATGAAAACGAGAGACCCCTAGTTTCATTTTCATCTTGTCCCCCTAAAGCCAACACTTGGCTCTCATGCAAATATATGTTAAAACAACATATATGCACACAATGTTAACTTGGGAAAACCCCATTAGATCCCTTTGCCAAAACTCGGCCAAGGGGGTCTTCACCACTCACATCCCCTAGCCTATTACAATAAAGTCCTTACCTATACTTTTAAAGGCTTCATTACATGAATTCCATGGGCACAAAATGATGGATACTCAAAAATGTGTTCCCAAAACAACTACTATTTGACTAGTCAACTTTAACATTTTTTACCGATTCAAGTTTTATCTAACATGCACAACATAATGAAAAGTCATGTCTTAATAAAAATACACGACTCTTAGTGAAAATGCACTTGCCTAGACATTTATATAGGGTCTTTATTTTATCCTATTCAACACTATCATCTCTCATATATCGAACTTGATATGTTATTTATCCATATGTATTTCTTTATATTATTTCAAATATTTTAGAAATTTAGTTTATGAACCAAAATGGTTCACGAAGTTTGGTGTCTAATCAAAGTATGATGCTAATCTTTAGAAACTAGACCCTTGGTCAAATTTGATTAGTACATAGTATTCAATAAATAATCACTGCTCTCTGAAATCACTGGCCATCAAAGAAGAATATCAAATAATTGAATGTTAATTGTTAGAACATCTAGTCATTGCCATGGGAAAAAAAAAATTTAAAAGTCATTGGTCTCATCCCTCATCGAGTTATTGATTAGAAATAATAATAATAGAAAAGAGAATTTTACAAAAATAGAAACAAATACATGGATACAATCAATGATCTCTATATAATCATGGCTACCACCATATAAGTAACCATTTTTATTATCAAGGGAATGCCTAGATTTTGTTGTCGACTAGGGTAATAGGGACTATAAGTAAATAGAGTTATAGATAAGGGGGAATGATTATTGATCCAAAAGTTAAAACATTAAATAGCCACTGCTTTGCTATCTAATTACCACTGAAAGAAATTGATCCATTATAGTTTTAGGTGTCCTATTCAATAGATATTGGAGAATGGGGACTCATTAGTCTACAAAAAAATTTTCCTTGCCACCAAATTAAAAAGAATAATAAAGAGTTTATTGTTGTTTAGAATGTCACACTATTCCATGGTTGATGAGAGGAGGTGATTTTTAAAACACATTTGAAGGGTTGTGACTCTAAAAATCAAATTGATTATTGAAATATCAATTTAGAGTCATGCTTATTTAAAAAAGAGAAACATTACATCATATATTTTTTATATGAATTAGGGTTAGTATATTACATATTGTGACCAAAATATCTATAAGGTGAAGAGTAGTATATGGCGGTAAATACAAACTCCTATATAAATAAGTAAGAAGAAGGGTATTTAATAAAGGTCTTTTTGGAAAGTCGTGAAATCATTTATAAGTCCTTAACATTTATAAAATCAAATGGGTATTAATAAAAAAAAATCACCTAAAAATTGAAGGATCATTGAAAGGTGATAAGAAGGTATCAAAAGTTTTGGGTTCTTATTAGTCCTTGCCTTTAGCATGACGGACTATAGCGATTACTCGATCATTGACCCACATTGACTCGTTTATGTCTAAAGACTCGTTTATGAATATAGATTACTCAATCATTGACTCACATTGACTCATTTATGTCTAAAAATTCGTTTATGAATATAGACATGTCTACTTTATAAACCAAAGTTTCAAAAATATTAATTAAATTTAAATTTTAAATACTATTTATTTGGGAGATTATTGGCTGATGAAATTCGAAGTCTTATTGCACAGTTTCCTTCAACACTTGTGTCTTTTAATCCGAGTTTCAAAATAACATTTCTTATCATTAAACTAATGTTAGAAGTAAATCTATTATTAGTATTCTAATATTAAATGTTAAATAATATGCATCTATATATCATAGGCTTTAGGATTTAATTTAAACAAAATTTTGTTGTCCCATTGTGATGGCATGTTGTGAGTTCCCTGTTAACATGTGAATCTTTAATTCTGCAACTGCCACACCTTTCTTTGAGACTGCCACACAATGTGCTCCGTTGCTTCACCACTTGACTACTTTTCAGATTTATCCATATCCAATTTGCAACTGTCACACAATGTGCTCTGTTGCTTCACCACTTGACCACTTTTCAGATTTATCCCTATCCAAGCCAAATCTTGGGTTCTTTATGCCTTCCCACTGGGGAGGAGGATGGTAAATGGATGAGAATGCAATACCCTATACAATATCAGAAGAAACAGAAAAAGAGATCGAGGAATCATTGCACAATTTAATCTTAGAAGGCTTGGATGCAGAAACAGGTTTAGAGAAAGGCATAACCTCAGGGGAAGCCCAAATAACGCAGAGAGAGATGGAGGTAGGAACACAATCAGAGCTTTCAGAAACATTACCTAATGCACTGCTACTGATGATGTGTGAGCCGAAGCTTTCTTTGGAGATCTCCAGAGAGACGTGGGTATCCAAGGAATACTTTGTGAGGCGGCCTGTTGTGGTTCGCCAAGATGATAGGGAGAAAGAGAAGAGAAGGTTGGTGAGTAATGCGGAAGACAGCGACACAAAGTCCATGGATATACTAGTGGAAGAAAGTGCAAAGAATCGTCATGGAGGAGCTTCCCTTGTGCTGAATAGATGTAAATATGAACCCCTTAGAGCCTCTGTTGCAGAATCCCTAAGTTCCATAGCGATAAATTCCATATTGATAAATTCGTGCCATTGCAAGGTCAAAAAATGTTGTTTTCTAGTGGGGCTTCTGCATGATTATTATATTTCGTTTTTCTCCAAATACAGTGACCTGGCGAGTGAAACCTCGCTGAGCTTAGCCCATAGACTTGTATCTTTTAACAAGTTGCGTTGATGCCTCCGCCTCTGTTTGTCGTGGGAAAACAAAAATGGAAATGATAATAGGAAGAACCGGAATAAAGGTTGGAATTGATGATGCATGTACCTCAAATTATCGCAACCCTTCGTCAACCATCAACCGACTGTGGAGATCACAAAATTAAGTGACAAGAGATGTCTTGCATGGCCCTATCCGTTGACCACTTGTCCACACTGACCTAGCATGACCATGCATGTGTTTTTTTTCCTTATGCGTGTTCCTCATACCTATCCTCGTCGTTTTCGAAATCCACTCCATCCATAAATCAACCTGTCCCTCTCCAAATTTTCCCAAATTTGCTCCATCCATAAAGTAACGTAGCAAAATAAGCCATCGACTGATGCACCCGGTTATGAAATTTTTTCTACCTAGGCTCTTCTAGGCGATGAAGAAAAGGAACATCGAAGGAGTATCTATTCAGAAATATATGTTTCCTACGTGCACTCCTTAATTTTAATAGGTCGACATGAACCCCTATTGACTGATGATGCAGCGATGAAGAGATTTTAATTCATATATCTATGTTACCCTCGCTGACTCTATCTCTGTTTTTGGTTTTTATGCTTCTAAATTTGGCAATGACATTGTTGATCGCACTACAAACTTTCAAACAAAAAAGCACTGACTAGCGAACAAACTACTGATAATTTTTGGGTATATGTATTGCAGAGTGATTGATAATGGTACTAAATGACAATAAACACCTATCAAACCAGAGGTCTTGATATGACTGTATTTTGTGTGGCCCTGTTCCAGTCTAACAATTCTTTATAAGTAACGGTAACGGTTTGTCACATTTGTACTAATTCATTGATACG
The DNA here is from genome assembly GCA_031772625.1 of Pinus tabuliformis. Classification (NCBI taxonomy): domain Eukaryota; kingdom Viridiplantae; phylum Streptophyta; class Pinopsida; order Pinales; family Pinaceae; genus Pinus; species Pinus tabuliformis. The sequence goes on along the minus strand of CM062818.1, from coordinate 855,603,633 downwards.
TTTGCTAACCATGTTTGAAAGAATTGAGCGTTGCAATCCATTTCTCAGCTTAATTGAGCCATGTTCGACATTCAATGCTTCACTTATGTTTTTCCTATTGCAGCTAATCAATTTTATGGTGACAATATAAATAATCCATTGGTTGAGGTGGTCCAGTTTCATTAAATATTCATATTACAGATTCATACAATTCATTTTTGATACAATATAAGGGAACTCTTACTAATAATGAGTCGTTAATAGTTTGCAAATATTCATATTACAGATTCATACAATTCATTTTTTGATACAATATAAGGAAACTCTTACTAATAATGGGTGGTTAATAGTTTGCAAATTTATGGGTGGTTAATAGTTTGCAAATTTGACATCCGACACATATTGTGTTTGTTGTTAATCATGGATACCAGGGTTCCACATCTCACTATGTTTGACACAGAGATTTGGTATCGGTGGTAACTTATCTGCAAAACTTGGTTTTTGTCTAGATGATATTACTACATATCCATCTATTTAAGATTTAGTTGGATCCCTCACATTGATAATTTTAGTTTCAGTTAGTTACTTTTGTGTGCGAGGGAATTTTTTCGTGTTGCAGGTCTGTTCGAACATAAAGTTTTCCTTCATTTTTCTGAGAGCAAGGAAATTACATTTTTGATTTATTTGTTTGGTTAACTATTCCAAATTCATCTTCCTTAGAATTGAATTTAGGGCACGATCATCTATACAAGCTAAAACTATTAGTGTTTGGAAATTATCCCTATCTGACGACTAAGCATTTGTCTATAGTGGGGACATGTATTTGTTTGGGCAAGACACAACACACTAGTTACAAGTCATGGTAAAAATAAAAAGTGGTGCTGAGTATTGCAACCATGCCCAAATAATCTACATATTAATTGATTAAGAGATGGTAAAATGTATGCGAAAAATATGCATCCCACAGAACTGTAGAGATGGTAAATGGTATGTGAAGAATAGCTACCTTCCACAACAATGCTATTGCCATGGCCGTCAACACAATACTAGGAAGAGAGAAATTGGAGGGGATATATCTATTTGCTCAAGGTTACTTCAATCCTTATCACACGGAAGGGTATGGACTACCTACATTTTTAAAGAATTGTATTTTTTTGTTTTGTTTTTCTAGTTTACTGAACATGGGATCAATAAAATCATCGAACAAAAGGACAAGGAATTTTCTCATTTAAAATATCACAATTCAAAATTATTTGCACAAATCAAGAAGAAAAAGCATATGAAACAATATAATAAAAGATAAGAAAAAAATAAGGAACATCTCAAGAAAGAATTCAAGAAGAAGGTCTTAAAGAAAGATAAGAAAATTTTCACTTTAGGAACCTTAACCAAAGATTACTAGAACAAATCATAACCTTAAAAGATGAGAAAATTTAGAATTCAAACATTGAAAACGAAGTCCAAAAATTAGAAAATTAATAATTTTCATGCTTAAGGAATCATAATAAAAACAAACTTACAAAAATTGGGAAGCTCAAGAATGCTAAGAAAATCACTAGAAAACAAGTTAGAACAACTTATCAAGAAGGAAATGAATAAAGCTTGTATATGTAAAGTCCAAGATGTGAAGAAATCAAAAAAATATAGATCTAATCCATGTCACAACTCAAGAAGGTGCAAATTTGGTTGAAATGAGGACATTTTTCTAATTTTGGAGTACAAATTATGGAAATTCCAAGTGTACTTACTAATGAATATGTAGTGTTTAAAAAAACAACATCAATGTGTGAATAAGGTACAACACCAAAGATAAACCAAGGGAACACTACAAATATGATAAGGGAAATTCATGTTATAAAGACACCTTATTGACATACCAATAACATGAGTAGGTAATTTAACAAGTTAGTGTATTAAAAATGTTCATAACAGAAAACATTGACCTATATTGTAGAAATAATTGACCTATCTTAAATAGGATATTGATATTTATACAATGTTCAACCAAAGATTTAATTAGGAAGGTTAGATCCTTTTATAACATAGCAAGTTTACTCAACACTAGGAACTTAATACTAACTTGTACCATCAACCATGATGGCATCAAGAATAGATAATCATGTAGGGATATTACAAACTAGAGAAAAGACAAAGTCTTTCCATAAATATTCGTTAAGGACAAAGTATTTCTAATGGGGAATACAATGCAATAAACTTGAATATCTAATTATAAATATAAGTAAATAAATAAATAATTGAAAATGCACAACATAATGAAAAGTCATAGACAAACAAAAGGACATGATTATTAGTGAAAAGAAACATTCCAAGGTATTTATATGAGGCTCTTATTGTTTCCTATTGAATACTAGCATCTCTCATATATTTCATTCAATATATTATTTATTTAGACATATTTATTTATATTATTTCAAATATATTGGATATTTAATTTATGAACTTGACTGATTACACACACACACAATATTCATTAGTGCATACACACATGCACAAATATATACACTTTTCATTATATACATATGTAATGAGTTATTTCTATAATTCACATTATTATATGAAATTCTCATCCATATGCCAATCACATCCTCCATACTTTCCTCCATATGATTTCCATAATCGTCCAACACATCTCATTCATTATACTCTTTCACATCAATAATGAAGATGTACAAATATGTAGCACTATTTATACCCTAAATCATTTAAGGACATATATAACCCCTAAATTCAACCCATGTACAACTTCAAATATTATCAATGAATAAAAAAATAATGCATTTTTTACCAACATTTGATTCAGACTTCTGCAAGAACACAACATAATACAAATATAAACATAGAAACAGAGATGCATCATAAAAATATCTTCATTTCATTAATATCAAAGAACTAAAAGATGCTTACAAGCAAAATGGAAATAAACTAGCTCGGGCAGTGGTAGCTTATCTCTGAGAAGAGATGTGGTGGCTACATGCCTCTGAACTGTGTTACCATGAAGCTCAAGAGCCTTTTTATTATTGAACAACAAAGGGAAACCCTAAACAACAAAAACCATAACCCCAAGAGATTGAATTCCAAGAGTTTGTGGCTATATTGGGGTTAGTTGGGCAACCAAGTTGCCTGGGTCATAACTTGATCATATGATCTCCGTTTGGTGCATATGATACCTTGTTAGAAATATCTCTCCAAGTACTATAGGATTTATGATGAAAATTGGCTTGTTTCAAACCTCAAAAAAACGTTGTTTAGGGGGTCAAAACAACTTCGAAAGTTGAGGACCCCAAAAACTGCTAAAAATAGTAAATGCTGCTATAATCAAGGAAACTGATGAAACTGACTAGAGGTCTATGTGGAAGAGGTGGGCAGCTACCAATAACCAGTCGGATCAACATTAGACAATAAACATAGGTGACACTCTATAAGTACCAGAAATTCCATTTATTATCTACTCAAAATAGATTTAAGACTCAAGATTACATGATAAAGTGAATCTCAAGTTTTGGTTTAACATTAAACTACATAAAGTATAGAAATTTGCAACACTACTACTATCTCACATCAACTCTAGGAAACACAAATTCAAAGCTTCAATAAGTAAATATCTTTCAAGAAACCCAAAAATTCCATATTCACTTAGACCAATATATACACATAACAAAAATTTAAGATCAAATCCCTATTCTTTAAAATCCTAATCCTATATTCATGCCCTCATAAGCTATTGAGACTAAAACCAGAAGGTCATTTTCCTCCCAAAGGGGAATGCTATGTCATTCTCCCTACAAAAAATTAGTCAAAAAAAGTTCGAACTTATTTGTTTATTCTTAATCATCAAGGTTTTCATGATAGAACATAATATTTAGTGCCAAGCTTTTTAGATACTTATAAAGGAATTATTAAAGTATCATAACTCATTCATATTAAGTTTGATTTTATTTCTAATAAAATTTTATCCTAAAAGGTAGTTATTTATTTATATTAATATGATTTTACCAAATCTCCATCTACCATAGAAATAAAATCCATTCATAGACTCTAGTTTACACCCAAACTACATATGACACATCTTTTTAGCATCCTTGCTACCTCATCTCAAACCAAACAAACACAAAATTTAAATCTTCATCAATGAAAAACATTTCTAATATTGTAGCATGCTCACACTCATTTTAAATTTTCCTTTAAAAATAACCACAATATTTCCACAGGTTTCATGCAAGAAGCATTAACTACTCACACAATCATTCTCAATAGAATCTTGCAAGGGATAATCCATACTCCAACATATTATTGATTCAAGGGATAAAAATATGCTAAAATATCAAAGTTCTCAATTTCTCTCGAAACCAACGCCAAATCATAGATCTCGTCATTTTGATTCCAATGATGCTTGAATCACCTCAATCCAACAAAATATAAGAAAGCTATTGTGTATTGAAGATTTTGACAAACAACTAAAAAGTTAACTTGCAGGGTTGACTTGGCCGCTGACTGGGCAAGCTGTATGATGACATGGTGTTGACATCAGCAGGGTGACTATGCAGTATGGTTGTTAGAGGATCAATGAAGAATCGACAAGTGGTGAGTTTATATTGGTTGTGGTGATTGTGGTCGGGCCAACCACATGCAACCACATGGCCCAATCAAAGGTTGCCACATGGCCCTATGGGAGGATGCCACATGGTTTTTTTTTTTTATGGACCAATTGACCTTGGCGGGGTTTGACCCCATGACCTCCACCAACACAACAACCTGCCTTACCATTAAACCACACAACGGTTCTTATTATATAATGTGGGTTGGATGTATTTAAATGGTGGACTCTACCATGGCACATTATCCATGATTTATCCCTCTTCTTCCTCTGTGAGGTAGGGATGAGAAAGATATAACTTAAACATATATATATTTTAAAATGACATGTAACAAGATTCTTAAAAATAAAATTTCATTTTATCATGGAGATTCTTAATTTGTAATAGGCTTTGTTAGAATGCTATGAGCAAATACCATGGCTTATTAATACCACATGCCCCAAAAAACATAATATATTTCATAGGACACTTCATCATATGATATTTTTTTAATTAATGAATTTAATTAAAAGGGAAAAAAAGGCATAACTACTTTGACAATAAATATCAAACTTCAAAATTATTTTAAAATATTCTATGGGATTAAATTATTATCATCCTCCTACTAATTACTAATAATTAAATTAAAATTTTAAAAACCTTATTCCAAAATAGAAATACCTATTATTATTATTATTATTATTATTATTATTATAATGAGAGGTGTTTCAACCAAAATAGAATTACCTATAAGCTACCTATTATTATTATTATTATGAGAAGTGTTTCAACCAAAACAGAAATACCTATAAACATTATGATTTTTTTAGAATAAAAAATAATTAATAGGAACTAGCAACCTCCACGGATATATGCAACATCAGGCAAGCCAAATATCAGAAACTCATAGTTTAGTGTAGGACATAGACCTCTAGAGAGCATAAACAAAGCTGAATTCTTCTAACCTCACTATGATAAGCCACAAAATAGCCACATAAAATTTAAAACCAAGTGGAGAGAATAATACCCCACTAAAACAACCACCTCATAATCCATTAATTATTATATTATTATTATTAATTATTAGAATGTTGAACTTTTCCATTAATACCACTCTCCACAACTCCCTCCTTAAACAAAACATTATTATTATTATTATTATTAATTATTGAAATAGTAAGCTTTTCCATTAATGCCAGGTCCAGAGCTCCCTCCTTCGATCGTTGTTTTGGATTTTTGGTAGCCACTTATGACTAGCACCTTTGTAGAATCTCATTATGCGCTGGCCCCAATCAATCGCAAGATAAGTCATATATATCACTGCGTCCACGGGCAAGGATTCACAACAATGACTGAACTACTACTTCAAGCTTCCTTCTACATAAAAATCTGGGGTGCAAGAGTAAAAATTATTTATACTAAATTTACAATTATTTTTATATATTCTCCTTTATTTTTTTATTTTCCCTTTACTTTATATAATACTTTATTCACATTAACGTTCGAATCTTTTCAAATTTAATTATTTTTCCATTAAATATTTAATTTTCTTATTATATATACTAAAAATATTGTTGAGATTTTGTATATATTAATTTGGCTAAAATCTCATGGATAATGCCAACAATAGGATTTGTTCCTAAACTGATTCCATCAAATCCTGATGAGGATATATTCTATCCTATTTTGTTGTGATAGAATTTATTATTTAGTTTCTTCTCTACATCTATAAAATTGTAAGCTTGTAGAGGAAAATGGATATGTGAGGTGTGAGGAAGAGGAAATCTACTATTGTAATCTCTTGTTGAATAATGGATAAGCCGATACATCTGTTTGGTTGATGTAGCCCAAATTGGTTGGGTGAACCATGTTAAATCATTGTCTCTATTTTCTACTGTGTGTGATTTATTTATTTAGTTGTCTGCTATGTATACTCTAACAATTGGTATCAAAGCTTGATCGATCCACTGCCTGTTGCTAAAGAGTGAACCTATGTGTTGATAGCATTGTTGGTAGCTACGTCAGAGATTAGATACTTACAACAGAAAAGCAAAGCAAAGTAGCAGCCATGAGACTGAGACAATCTCAACATATGCGGTAGCACAGATAGGTGCATATGCAGATGCACTAGTGTTGACATGTTTTGCAATCGATCTGCGTGGCCATGTGTTTTTTGATCCACTGCACTGTGAGATGGTGGAAGAGACCAGATCTGTTATCAATCTACGTGGCCAGATCTATCATTGATCCGTTGTGGAATCAAAAGAGGAAGAGTTGAATTGAGAGTGGAATTTTGTGGAATGCATACGACATACTGAATTTCCACTATGTAAGGAGAAGGAGACCCGCCGTGAACGTTTTGTAGCATTTTATTGTTGACACTATATGATGTGTGAAACTTTCTGTTATGTGTGAGAAGTTAAATTAAATATGTCAAAAACTCAAAGTGCTCGATTTGAGATCGAGAAGTTTAATGGGAGGAATAACTTCGAAATCTGGAAAGTCAAGATGCACGATTTACTCATGCAACAAGGCATGGCGAAGGCACTTTTGGGAAAATCCAAGCAACCTTTGGCCATGACAGATGACGAATGGAGTGAAATTGATGACAGAGCACTGAGTGGCATACGATTGTGTTTGGCAGATGATGTTTTATTTAACATCGTGTCAGAGACAACTGCCGTTGGTCTATGGACAAAGCTAGAAAAATTGTACATGACTAAATCCTTAACAAATAGGATTCTTCTTAAAAGACAATCGTACAGTTTGCACATGAAAGAAGGTAGAACAATAACCAATCATTTGAGTACCTTTAATACTCTCTTGGTGTAGTTAGATAGCATAGAAGTAAAATTTGATTCAAAAGATAAATCTTTAACCTTATTATGTTCTCTGCATAAGTCATGGGATCATTTTGTTACTCATATGTCTTAGTTCATTAGAAACCCTTGAATTTGATGATGTTGTTGGAGCTATGTTGTTTGAAGAAACCAGAAAAAGGTCGAATCAAGAAACCTCTACATCAGAAGCAATGATGGTTAGAGGTTGATCTAAAGAAAGACAGTTCAATAAGCAGAACAAACTCTCAGTCAAAATCGCAAGGGAAGAAGAGTAAGCGAAAATAATGGTTTTGTAGAAAATTTGGACATTTGAAGAAGGACTGTTGGAAGAGACAACAAACATCCAAAGGAGACTCTTCAAAAAAAATAAAGAAACAAACACAACATATATAGGTACAACATCTGGTTCAGATATAAGTGATGAAGTTTTATCAGTTAATTTGTTAAATCATGATCAACATTGGTTGTTAGATTTTGGTGCTTCCAATCACATGTGCACTCATAAAGAGTGGTTTAAAACTTATAAATCAATCAATGATGGATTAGTTTACATGGGAAATGATGTCTCATGTATTTTTGTGGGAATTGGAAGCATCCCGATTAAAATGTTTGATGGGACAATTAAAATTTTAACTGATGTAAGACATGTGCCTGAACTCAGAAAAAATCTTATTTCTCTAGGAATGCTAGACACAAATGGATATAAAACTTTTATTCAAGGTGGAGTAATGAAAATTTATAAAGGAATCCTGCTAGTAATGAAAGCAAAGAAGTTTGAAAATCTTTTTCAGTTAGAAGGAGGAATAGAGTTAGATCATGCTTCAATTGTATCTGAAAACGACAGTGATTCTATTCGACTATGGCATCAACGGTTGGGCCATATGAGCGAAAGAGGATTAAAATTTTTATCTGATCGTAAGTTACTTGCTAGTTTAAAGTCTTTTAAGTTAGTTCTACAAACATTGTATATATGGGAAACAAAGCAAAGCAGAAATTTAAAATTGGAAAACATACTAGTAAGGGAATCCTTGATTATATCCATTCTGATGTTTGGGGTCCATCTCCTACGACCTCATATGGAGGATCATCATATTTTGTATCTTTTATAGATGATTTATCTAGGAAAGTGTGGGTCTACATGTTGAAAAGAATGTCTGGTGTATTCACAGTTTTCAAGTAGTTTAGAGCATCAGTAGAAAATATCACTAGAAGAACCATTAAACTTTTAAGAACTGACAGTGGTGGTGAGTTTAATTCAAAGGAATTTGACAATTATTGCAATGAAGTTTGGATCGAAAGATGTAGAACTACTGCTTATACTCCTCTGCAAAACAGAGTTGTTCAACGCATGAACAAGACTCTTAGAAAGAGCAAGAAGTATGCTAAGTAACGCCAATTTGCAGAAGGAATTATGGACAGAAGCAGTATATATGGCTTGTTATTTGATAAATCAATCACCATCAACTACAATAGGATGAAAAATTCCTCAAGAGGTATGGAAAGGTCATCCTTTTGATTATTCTAAACTTAAAGTTTTTGGTTGTGATGCATATTCTATAATTCTGAAACATCAGCATTCTAAATTAGATCCTAAATAGAAAAGATATATATTTGTTGGATATGGTGTTGGGATTAAGGGATACAGGTTGTGGGATCCTACTACTCACAAGATCATCATTAACATAGATGTTAAATTCAATGAATCTTCACTTGATAACCCAGATGTAGATATTAAATTGAAATAAGAAAATGTACCTAAGTTTCAACATATTCAGTTTGAAACCAGTTCAAACGCTGATGATAGTAAAGAAGAACGAGTTTTAGATGAAGATCATAAAGAAGTTCCTACATATAATAATCAGCGACTTGTAGAAGAACTAGAAAAATCTTTAAGAAGGTCCACGAGAATCAGATATTGTCCTAAAAGGTATGATGATTATGTTAATTCAGTTGCTTTAACCGCTAATGATGATGAACCTTTATGTTATTAGGAAGCTGTAGAAGGTTCTAACAATGATAAGTGGAAAGAAGCTATGAAGGAAGAAATGAAGGCATTAGACAAGAATGCCACATGGGACCTCGTAGAACTTCCCAATGACAGAAAATTTGTAGGATGTAAATGGGTTTACAAATTGAAAAGGGGCATTGATGATAAAGAAGACAGGTACAAAGCGAGGCTGGTTGTGGAAGGTTTTTCTCAGAAAGCAAGGATTGACTTTCATGAGATATTTTCACTAGCTGTTAAAATTGTTTCAATTCAGATTGTCTTAGCATTAGTTGCTTTACTAGATTTAGAATTACAACAACTAGATGTTAAGACTGCATTCTTACATGGAGATTTAGATGAAGAGATTTATATGGAACAACATGAAGGGTTTGTTCAAAATCGCAACAAGAAATTTGTTTGCAGGCTCAAGAAATCATTGTATGGTCTGAAGCAGTCGTTGAGACAATGGTACAAGAAATTTGATTTTCATGATGAGCCAAAATTATATACGAAGTGAATACGATCATTGTGTTTACTTTAAGAAATTAAGCAATGACATGTTCATTATCTTAGTATTATATGTTGACGATATGCTTTTAGTAAGCAAAAGCATAAGTGAGATCAATAGGTTAAAGGCTCAGATGGCTAGGATGTTTGATATGAAAGATCTAGGAGCAGCAAGACAGATTTTGGTCTTGGAGATTTTCAAAGACAGGAGCAATGGTAAGTTATGGTTATCACAAAAGAAGTATATTGAGAGAGTACTCTTAAGGTTTGGTATGAACAATGTGAAGCCAGTTTCAGTCCCTTTAGCTTCTCAATTTGAGCTTTCTTCAAGTTTATGTCCTAACACAAATGATGAAAAGGAATATATGTCTTGAATTCCATATTCCAATGTAGTAGGTTGTTTGATGTATGTGATGGTTAGTACACGAACAGATATTTCACATGCAGTTGGGGTTGTCAGCAAGTATGTGGAAAATCCAGGGAAAGAACATTGGTCAGCAGTGAAATGGGTGCTTCGGTATCTGAGAGGCACAAGTGATTATTGTATTACTTATAACAAAAGTAGTGAATTTGTTTGCAGATATGTTGATTCCAATTTTGCAGGTGATTTGGATAAGAGAAGGTCAACATCAGGATATGTCTTCACCCTTTCAGGTGGAGCTATTAGCTGGATGTCAAAGCTACAAAACATTGTTGCTTTATCCACTACAGAAGCAGAATACATAGCTGCTTCACATGCTTGCAAAGAAGCGGTTTGGTTGAAAGGTTTGTTTGGTGAGTTTGGTAGGTTACAAGACAACATTAAGTTATTTTGTGATAGTCAAAGTGCAATTCACTTGGCTAAAAATCCAACCTATCATAGTAAATCAAAGCATATACCTATAAAGTACCATTTTGTAAGACAGGTTATCACTGAATGGGGAGTCTCTCTTGAAAAAGTGCATACAAAGGAAAACTGTGCAGACATGTTCACGAAACCAGTTTTATTAGAGAAGCTACGATGGTGTCTGGCTTCTCTTGGCTTGCAAAGAAAATGAAAAGAATAAATAGGAACGAGGTATGAGGCTAATTGTTGTCAAGGTGGAGATTGTTGAGATTTTGTATATATTAATTTGGCTAAAATCTCATGGATAATGCCAACAATAGGATTTGTTCCTAAACTGATTGCATCAAATCCTGATGAGGAGATATTCTATCCTATTTTGTTGTGATAGAATTTATTATTCAGTTTCTTCTCTACATCTATAAAATTGTAAGCCTGTAGAGGCAAATGGATATGTGAGGTGTGAGGAAGAGGAAATCTATTGTTGTAATCTCTTGTTGAATAATTGATAAGCTGATACCTCTGTTTGGTGGATGTAGCCCAGATTGGTTGGGTGAACCACGTTAAATCGCTGTCTCTATTTTCTGCTGTGTGTGATTTATTTATTTAGCTGTCTGCTGTGTATACTCTAACAAATATGTTATCAATTTATAATGAGCATATTTAGAATGTATTTTTTATTTATATGATATCTATTATATTATATATGCCATAATCAAATATATTAAGATATATATTTTTTAATTATTTAAATTTATAATATATATTAGTAAATTTATATTAAATAATAAAATAATTCTATATACATATTTATATTCTTGATTTCATAAAGCCATCCCTCCATTCTATTTTATTTAAGATCTTATAAAATTTAATATTTTTCAAATTTCATTATTATTCATTTTCTTAAAACGTTATTGATATTTATTGTATTCTTATTTTCTATATTTTTATATTGAATTTATAAATTTTCCTAATTATATGGAATTTATCATATCTTTTTATTACATTACTTTTTTTTAATTTTTAAATAGTAAAATAATATTTTTTTTTAGTAAGAAAGGTTTTATGAAAAGGATGTTGTGGCAACATGTAACACCCCTGTTTTTGTAGATATTTGTTAATTTATTGCCATTTACTTTTATTACACATGCTTAGTAAAAAGCCTAGTGAAATTTTAATGTTTTAAAGTTATTAATTTAACAATTAGAGACACTTATCTTCTTTCATTCCCTAGAGATAAAAACATCTTAGCTGGAAATCAAGGCATTAGATAAAGTAAGGAAAAAGTTGTAGACACTTTGAGAGAGAAAAAGGAACCTAAACAGGACACTGGAAAGGTGAGGCAAGACATTGTCTGAAGAGTATTTCTTGAGTTGGACTTGAGCTAGTGGAAAACTCCCTCCAAGACAGATGGGAGTATCTATGTTTTAGGTTGGACTTGGTCTTGATGCCTGTGAACTGACCCTAATAGGTCACTGCCAAACTAACTGTTCTGGAAATTGAGAAGCTCGAGGGGGGAACTAGACATAATTACCAGTCTCATCGGTAGGGAGGGGTGGTATTTTCTTGGCTGAGTTCCCAGGAAGTCTTGATTGATACATATAAATGCATCTATTTCTTTTCAGAATTTATAAAATCTTTGTCAATGATGTAGGATAACAAAACCTTTTAAGGATTATTTATTAATGTTGTTGAAAGTAGAGATTTTTTGTAACTATGATAATAGATATTGTCATTGTAGTGATGCATGGCATGAGTTTGTAAAGAACGGATTATGGTTCAGTGTTGTAAGGATCTCTATATAATTTTGTTTAGTTTTCTGAATGAAAAGATGTTCCTAAAATTGCAACTACAAGAGTGCAGGAAGTTTATAGTGAAAAAAGACTATAATCCTATTATTATAATTGAATACGAAATAAATAGTTCACTAAAGAAACTATGCCCATAAATAAGTTTATAGTGAAAAATACTATAATCCTATTATTATAATTGAATAAGAAATAAATAATTCCTTAAAGAAACTATGCCCATAAATACAAAGGAGGAAGAGGCATGGCGATATTAGTATTGGGTGACGGGAACTAGTTGAACCCCAAATCAACAAACTGAGGTTTGTTAGGAGTAGTCCAAAACCATATAATCCTAGTTACTTTGTACCCCATGGCAGTAGGTAGGTCCCAAGTTGATTGGGTCCTGCCTGTCTACCAGGTACTGGTAAATATTATCACTGGTAAAGAAAAATAGATCCTTCTGTAATAATATTTTTAACTATAGCAAAGAACAAACAAGAATTAATTGGAAAAAGTAATGCAACTGTAAATTCCAAAGCTTATGTATGCATATAAGGACAAGCCAGTTACAATGAGATTAAATGACATGCTAAAACTACACAGTGCAAGAACCATAACAGTAGATTATTGTCACATTAATAACTGTAAAGAATTATCTACATCGTTCCATAAATAACTATTGTATAAAGAAAATAGAGGAGCCATGCATGTGAGCCCAAGATCTAAGTTGTAAGAAGAATTAAACTCCTGAACATGCAAGCAGTAAGGGAAAGATATTAATTTATTGTATTTAGATAACCATGAAAGGGAAAAACTACTGTATCAGAACAACTGATTGTCTCTAGGAAGATGCAACAATAAAACAACGAGGGATTTTGTATTTTTAAAACTATAAGAAGTTGACTGAGAAAACTATGATATTTTGAAGAATTATTGTACAAAAAAATTCCTTGATGTAATTACAACCAACTCAGTGCAAGCCCTTGCTTTAAGGGAAGTAATGAAATTTACATCAATAATGCATGTGACCATCAAAATGCATAAGGATTATCTAGGGTTCCCACTGTTATGTTCCTATACCATTAGGAGTTATAATTTTTGAATGACTAAGGTCAAATCTGTAATATGTACATACCTTTGCTTTCTGCAAATGTTTTCCATATTCAAATAATAAAAAAAATTAAAAAATGTAAAGAGAGTATGTCCTAAAGGAAAACTCAAAGGGCAAAAAGAATGATAAAAAGAGTCAAAAAAGATGAAAAAATGAACCCTGAGAAGGAAAAAAGACCATGAAAGTGTGCAAGTCAAAATGCCACTACTATTTACTTTTGATGCAAAATAAAAGATTGTGTGCAGCTTGTTACCTTTGCCACAATCCATGGATGGTCAAATAATTTAAACTTGGCTATTTCATGTTTTCAATTTTATGCTTAGATATAGAGAATAAAATCTAACCAAATTGTTTAATCTTGGCAGATAAGTAGATAGGTAGAGTAAATAAAAGGAGCTCAACTATTTAATCTGAGCCCTTGGATGTAATAAGGTTAGACTTAGATAGATTACTTTTGTAAAAGAAAAGAAAAGTTTTGATAAAGGGTTTTCCAGCTTAAGTGCACCCTAATAAAGAGAAGTAAAAATGGTAGGATGAGTAAATGGGTAAGTAGAATAATGGTTGTAGAATTGTGATGATTGATTAGATAAGATCATATTATTCACCTTCATCATCAAAGTTCTAAGTATGGATGATAATTGAGCATTTATCAAAGTACACAAAGTCAATTGATTAACCTCCCCGATTCATTGCATTTTCGACTTAACTAATTTCCAAGAAAAGTCTTAAAGTACCTAAAATCTTAAGTTAAAGGGGCTCAAAGAATTTCTCTAACTTCTGGAGGGACCGGACTCTTGACCCAACAACTTATAGGTCCTAAGTACTAAAAGTCTCCTCATAAACATTCACCCCCTTCAAATTCACTCATATTCCCAAATAAATTCCTTTCCCCTAATAAACCCCTTTTTCTAAGGATAAAACCTTAGACAAAGTGATCACCCCCATGGGAAAAACCCCTTATCCTCACAAAACCCAAAAGAACACTTGAGGCCTAAGTATAATGTGTTATGTCAAATAACAAACAAATAAACAAAATGCATTATACTTAGTGCTTTATTCATTCATACTAATTTCTAACTTTATATATATTAAATCTTGAAAAAGCAATAAACCCTTCCCCTATAGTTATATAATAAAAACCCTTATATTAATACCCTGCCCCTAAAGTTTGAAACATAAACTTTATTAATATCATGACATGATTAATGGGTTAATTAGTCGATCAATGATTAATTAATAACCTAAACCCTCCGCCAATGGAATCACCCCCGACACCCTTAATCCACCATAATCCATTGATCAACTTTATCTCGCCACTCTTAAACCTCCGTCAGGCCCCTCCATTAAACCTCATGTCACCCCATCATCGTACGATCAGGCCCCATTTGATTCGACTGTTAACAATCATATTAGGCGGCCTTTGAAGGCCGACCTTTACCTGCCCTATGTGGGTGGTTTCACTCGTTTGCCCCGCTACTACGTGTCACCCGATAAATGGCATCGGGCGACCTTCCCCAGAAACCACTCCGACCCAAAAGCGGTGCGACCAAAACCCACTTACTCCCTCCCACTAGACAAAAAAATGTCTCATTCCCTGCTTAATGTCAAACGTTCATTTCCCCATGTACCTACCAAATTGGTTGACTTTACAAATAAAACTAAAAAACTCATTGTTTTTGGTTTTATTGTTGAAAATGCTCAGAACTCTATGCAATTACCAAACTACGTTCAACCGTCAACTTTCCGAAGTTACTGAATGTCCATTCCATTCTTCAGTGACGTACGACTCCTGCAAACTATGCATAGTCACGCATCAACCAGTTCAGAGCCAAAACTAGGTATTTATATGAATTCACTAAGAAACCTTGTCTAATTCCCAAACCTGCTACTCAATTTCTTTAAAGTTATTAAGTAATTAAGTAAAACAATTACCAAACAACCCCTAACCACTCTAAATTGAACCAATTTTCCCCCAATTTGACTAAAAACCTTTTTCTCCTGTTCTTGAATCCATAAGAACCAAGGATGTCTGCTCTAGTTGCATTGAATGTTTTACCAATTACTACTCCCCATCGGGACTTAGACCACCTCCCTTTGGTAGACAAAGACTTTCAAATGAAGGACACCTCTGTCCATGAATCCCCCCTGAAATTATACTGCAAGTACAAGGACCAATACTTAAACCATGCAGACAAAATAGGTCTTTGGGAATTAGGTTTGCCTAGGTACCAGTTCCCTAGAGTTCATATCTTCCCTGAAATTGTCCACTATTGCCATATGAACTATAGTCCCAGCCAAAGAGCAGTGGGGACTCCTGACCATACTCTATTATTCACCATCACTGCTGAATCCATCAATGAGATACTGCAGTTGCAACCAGGGCAAAACCTGACCCCCATTTTTGTTGGAGACCTTCTTGATAGATTCCTTACAATCACCTCCATCAAGCTTGCTCAATTATTCCAGACCTTCATTTTGGAAGAGAAATACATTCCAAAGGACCCTCCCCCATACATGTGGACCATATTCTCTGAACTTGGCCAAGAAATTATATCAATGATAGCTAGTGTTTTAGGCCAGACTACCAGTGAGTTTTTTGATGAGATTATTATAGCCTTGATGTCTATTTACACCCCTGGACAACCCCCTGCCATCATGTTTGATTATGCAAAATTCATTGCAGATAAATGCATGATCAATTCATGAGAATGGACAATGAAAGAGTATTCAAGCAATCATCAGTTTTATATCATATTTTCCTATACTGTCAAGTTGATAGATTCCTATTTACACTTCAAAAGCTTGATACGAGAGGCAACCCTAGATCAGTAGTTTTTTGGACCCCATTAATCCACCAATATGACTCTCCATATACTTATACAGATTTCATAGATATTTTTATGCACCCAGTAGTAACTATGTTGTTAGGAAGTCCTCCCCCCAGGATCAGTGCAGATGTCAGGAGGGTCCTATAACTATCCAAACAGTACAGAGGGGAGATTGGTACTTATACCAAAATCACACTGAAATAAGAATATATGGTTGTGAGTTAGCACCCTACAAACTACCAAGATACCTCCCCTTGAGATTGTTTACTCTGGAGCACTACAGGCAAATAATTAATTCAGATGAGGTACATTTTGTAAAGGCCAAGAAGAAAGCCCAACTCATAATAAAAGACCAACTTGGCCCCTTTATATGCAACAATAGGGAAGCTAGAAGAGAAGCAGAAGAAATCCTTCAAAGGATTAGGATAAAACAAAGTTTCATATGGAGATATGACCCTTTTGATTTCATCCGCAATAGAAGACAAAAGAACAAATTGTCTCCCTATATCTATCATAGGATTCTTGAGATAGAAAAATATGCCAATCAAATAGAATGGGTGGAGAACATTTTAGTAGATAGAGATAGCACATAAGCTGTTGTTGATAATATGTTGATTGATATAGAAAGGAGACTTGATGAAGATTCTTTTGTACAGGTGCCAGGAGAATCCCTGTCCCAAAGGGAAACACAGGAACACAGTGAGCAACAAGCAGAAGAAGGACCTCAAGAGAAATAAGAATCGGAGAAACCATGCATATCATAAGAGCTAGCTTAGCCAAAACACATCATGAGTACTCCTCCTATTGTACAGACTCCTCTAAATGAGGAGAAGAAACCCAAAAGAGATAGGGAGGAGGCCACTCCTTCTAGCAGACCTGTTGCATAGGCTTATGTCAACAGGCAAAGGTTAAATCCTTTCTCAGAACAAGATTTCACAGAGGAAACAACTGGAACCATAGGTACAGAAAGGGTAGAGAGTAGGCAGGCCGCTCTCTATGGAGGAACACAAGAACCTTCCACTACATAGGCTCAAATGCTGGAAAGACAACAGAGCGTGGAAGTATCATCATTTAGGGCTCCAACTGGCCAGGACTAGGACATTAGAATGAAATACAAAGAAATAAAGGCCAGAAATGAAAGATTGAAGGCTTAGAGCTATGAAAAATACCTTAAAATGGCTCCCACTAATAAAAAAGGGCTAATGTCAGCCTTTGATTTGAAAGAAGGTAAGATGAAAATGAATTTCATGAAACCTACCATACAATAGCCCAAGTCTATAGCAAATTACTTGAAGACAGATTTTGAGGTACTAGCGAAGGATATATGTCCTATCGAACAAATAGAATTGCACAAATAGCGCAGAGAAATGGTCTATTCCACATTGTGGCACATCAACTACAAAATTCATGGAATAATATATCAATGCAATTCCAACTAGAAAAGGCCTCTTCACAAGCGAAGGATACCAGGATAAAGTCCATAGAGGACTTAATCATAGAATTGGGCCATGATCCCAAGGATGTAAAGGTTGCAGAAAGACTAATCAAAAATAAAAATGATGACATAGCTGCCTTGAAAAAGCAGCTCAAAATCCCTCATCTGCCTCATCCACAAACAACTGAGGTACTAGAAACCCAAAAGGAAAAATAGCAGCTTATGGACTTAGTCCTTAAGCTAAAGGATCAATTAAAGGAAATAGAGAAAGAGCTAGGCAACCTGATTCAATCTAAACAAAGTGAGTTGGCCACCACTCCATAGACTTTCATTCCTACAGTATCTATAGCATTTCCCTCTACATTGGTTACCTCCTTAACACCAACAGTTCCACCAGCTATAGCCATGTTAGTCACAGGTACATCTATAAGTGCAGGTACATCTGCAGAGAAGATAGGTGAATTAGTAAAAGCCATGGAGGAAATGACCATCCAGGCTACAGAGCTTAAAAGGCTTAGGGAAAAAGTGTCAGGTTTGGAAACTGACTACAAACATGCACAAATATAGTAGAAAGAAGAAGCTCAGAAGAGTCAAAGAATGGGTGAAAGGATAAAAATCCTTGAAAGGACTTAACATTGCAACAACCACTAGGAGATATAAAGGAGACGCTCTGGTCCAACACCATTGACTCTGCCAGTGATGTTTGGCCATCAATTCAAGTAATTTCTAAACAGATTGAACTGGTGAAAGTGTCCATCGAAGAAATTCAAAAGACAAGAGAAGAGCTAGGAGACAAGCCTGAAGAGGCCAACTAACTGATAACACTCTTTAACAGTAAGAACATGTATCAACTAGATGAATTGGGCATAGAAGATAGGATAGGTACCTTCATAAAAATCAATAAGATTCTTACTAAAAGGAACCTTATGCTCAATCCTGAGAAGAAATGCCAAAGTATCCAAGCTGATATTGATATATTCATGACAAAGTTTGGTATTTATAGGGAAGAAGGCCTTCCCAGTCCTATGGTTATTCATGACAAGCTTATGTCTCAAGAGAACTACGTAGAAAAACTAAACAAGTTGGCCAACAACCAAGCTAGTACTTCAGGGGTAAAAGCTCTACCCATAGGAAAGGTATTGTATGACAATCTGGAAAATCTGCTCTTCCTAGAGCATGAAGTAAAGCATCTGTTTGTAAACAAGCCAAAATTTTCCAAGTACACCGAAGTTGATGAGACATATAGAAAGATGTTGAAGATCAAATTACCTGAAGATGAATGGTGGGTAAAATTAACAAATTTAGTATAAAGTTACTACATTAAATCTATATGGTATCCAGGTAAAACAGGTGAAACAGGGTCAAAGTGTAGTAGGTAAATAGGATCAGTAGGTCGAAGACATAAAGTGATTCCATCACACAGATCTCAAACAACTAAAAGAGCCAAATTCGAATTACAACAACCAACACAATCACAATAAAAGGGATAGCAGGAAGGCAGTTTTCCATCTGTCTCTATCTTCATGCTCAAAGATATTTTTGATTTCCCAAAATAATTCTCAAACTGTTATGCGATATTTTGTAATATTTTTGGTATAAATACTTCACATTTTAAAGTAAATAGGGTGGATTCAAAGACATTTCTGTAGACATTTCATATCAAGCTAGAGAGCTATTATAATCAAGACTAGATTGGCTGCTGGATCATGAAATAAAGTTAAAGACATTTCACAGGATTCTTGTGCATAGTGGAAATCAAATAAGTATTATCTCTTCATGTTTATTACTGTTTTCTCTTCATGTTTATAAATATTCACATGTTTCTCTATGGAATCTGAATGGTAAATAAGAAATGATATCTCAGAATTAGCTTTAATGCTCTCTGTCTTGACTGTTTACTTTCTCACTGTTTTCTGCTAAACTATCTTAGTCTAGGAATTCTTAATTTCTCCCTTACTTCCATAGTTTCCCCCCTTTAGGTCCATAGTAAAGGATTCTTAGTTTCCGTTTGTTATTGATGTCCTTCTATTCTTCATCTTGATCCTTGTTTAAGGATTCTTCATTTCCCTTTTACCCTGGTTAGGACTACCTCATCTATTTGAACTTGTATATTTGCTTTTTGTTGTGCTAGCCTACCCTTTGAACTCCTCCTTTAACAATTGATCTGATTCAGTTAAGCCACTCTTTCCTTGACTCCATAGCCCAATGGCCTAAATGGTTTCTCTGCCCATCTGTTTCCAGAAGTCCACCACTCAATCAAAATCAAAACATCATGAGCATTAAGAACTATCCTGGAATCCCACCATAAACAAAGTTAAATTATAAAGAGAGAGCCCTCTCTGGACTTAGGTTGGCTAGAACTCAATTCTAAAAGATTAGATTTGTGTTTACCTTGGATTATTCCTTCTTTTTATAACTTCTAGGGAAGATTTCTGAGTGATAACATGGTGGTGCCCACAATGGGGACCTCAAACCCTTAGTCTTAATAAACCTTTGAGAAATTTCAAACTTTTATTTTCAAGTCTCTTAAAGGGTTTATTAGAAGTTCTTTCAAAAAATTCATAAAAAAGAAAATAATTAGAAAAACCTCAAAAACTGGCTTCAAGGATAACTCACTATACAAGGGCCAACCCTGATCCAAATCCTCCCCCTGTATTTGACAATCCCAACCTTATTTTGAGAATAGTTAGAAGACAAGAAAGTTCAGTAAGCCCAAGACCTTTAATTAAAGCCAATTCCTACCCTAATGAGTGGTTGTTTGTAGAAGACCTCCCTTTTGACGAGTATTTTGACCTTTCCCTATTTAGAACCAAGTCTGAGAGTGCACTTGATGACACAGTTCTAGATCCAGAATTTACAGCAAAACTTGAAGTCCAAAGGGAAAACTTGTCAATTGATCAGTACCTTCTGAATTCCCCTCAGTCATCCCTTACTACTGATAGGATCCCTGAACTTTCTGAAACAACTTCAACTTCCTTTAGTTCACCATCATTTCCTCACATTTCTGAAGTTCATTCCTCATCTCCATTCATACCTTCGCTTCCCCATCAGCCTATCACTACCCATCAAACACCTATTACCCCTGTTACCCCAACTCCTGTTCTCAATCCTACCCAACTCAGAGCTATGGCAAACAGATATGCCCCTCTTGTGATGCATGCTCCTCAAGGTGTCATGCCACAAGACTACTAGAGTAAAATTGTCCTATTTGATGGCATTGGATCTTACATTGCACAACAACACACAAGAAAAATGATAGATTATTTCGAACTGCATGAAATTGACATAGGAGATGTCCAAATGAGGATTTTTGCCCAAACTCTAGTTGGAGAAATGAGAACATGGTTCAGATCTCTGCCTAATAATAGTATATATAGTTTAGAAGTTTTTTACCAACAATTTTTAAATAGGTGGGAGAAGAAAAAGAACCCTCTTCAAATTCTTTCTGAATATGAAAACCTTAAGAGGGGACCAAACGAAACCGTTCAGGACTACTATACTAGATTTAACAATGTATATAATGCAATACCACTTGACCTTAGACCTCCACCTGGTTTAGCCGTGATAAAGTTTCTAGATGGGTTTGACACTGATATGGATTTCCAACTGAGAGAGAGGAATCCCCCAACCCTAGAAGATATGCAGAGTGTAGCAGTTAGTGTAGAAGCTAATCTGCTATCCAAAAGAGCTAGGGTTAGAAACGAAAGAAGAACACCCTTGAAAGATGAAACTACACCCTTTGATCAAAAAATGGATGCTTTAGCCAAAGGAATGGAAAAATTGATGGATAGGATAGAAATCATTGAAAGGAAACCTCACTGGGATAACCAACAGGCACCTCTAGTGAGAAATCCAAACTTTAGGAAGAACCAGAACCAAAATACTGGTAAAAATGGGCCTGATCAGAATATTAGACCTCCTTTCCAAGAGAACTATGCTGAAACTTCCCATCAAGAAGACCCTGAGCAAGACACCCAAATTAACTTAATGGGGTTAGATGATGAGGAAACTGTATTTCTGACTCAAGATGACCAGGAATTACACATGCTTCAGTAGTTATAGACCCAAACTGGAGAATCATTCAACTACAAGCAAGGGTATGACTCTGCTATCTTCGAAGTGCATAAACAATACAATTTGAGGAGAAAAAGGAGCACTAATGTTCCATACCAAACAAGAAAGTAGTACCTAATCAGACTAAGAAAGTTAAAGCAGCTCCAATCACAAAAAATCTCCAAATCCTTTCTAGATCAAATCAGAACCCTCCTATTGCCACCATTGAATATGTAACCAATGACCAACCTTCTAATGAGCAACCTTCCACTTTAGTTCCCCTCAAGGAAATAGTGGAACAGTCTCTAGAAATCATACTATAAAATCCAATAAAAGAGACTCCAAACACTAAAAAAGAGGAACAAACTACTCCAAACCCTATTGTTAAGATTTCAAATGTTCAAACAGATAAATCCCCTTTGCCTTTCAAATTGGTAGCAGAGGTGGCCAAACTTAAAATCTCAGTTGCTTTAACAAAACTGATTAAACATGAAACTTACAAATCTCAAATAAGAAAATCTTTAAACTTCGTTGAGAACGAAGACTCTGTTAACTTATTTGATGATCAGCCCGAGTTAATTTTTGGTCCTAATGTTAATGGAAAACTAGTGGAAGGAGGGATACCACCCTTCTACGCTAGTCTTAACATCCACGATAAAATCCTACATAATGCCATGCTAAACTCTGGGGATTCACATAATCTTATGCCTAAATTTGTTATGGAGAAGCTAAATTTGGATATCACCAGGCCATACAAGGACCTATTTTCATTTGATTCAAGTCAAGTTAAGTGCCTAGGACTTATAAAAGACTTGTGTGTTTCCCAAGTGCAGTACCTTGCTAAGACCATTCTTATGGAGATAGTTGTTGCTGATATACCACCTAAATATGGCATGCTGTTGTCTAGATTGTGGGGTGCCAAGCTCCAGGGGTCTTTACAACTTGAGATATCGTATGCTACCATATCAGTCTTTGGACATAAAAAAAAACTGTATAGAGAGACTCTGATGAAGTATGTAGTGAGTACCCAGGAGAGACCTCAAAACCTTCCTATGCATTTTGATATTGATTCCTTCATTCTTTACAACGCTGAATCAAACCAAGAAGACACTTCAAACAACATTATTTTAGAACCAAAAGGAATTGCAGTAGCAAAAGAAAATCAAAGTGTCCAAATTCAAGAAATTTCAGGTAATAAAGATGGCCCAGATACCTTAGTCAAAGAAGATTTTATTCCCCCAGACAGTAAGAATTATGAACATGAAATTCTATGGCATCTTGAATTCGATGGGTCAGTAAGCAAACTAGGTGCAGGAGTAGGAGTATGGATTTACAACTTAGAGAATGATCATTCAGAGGGTCATGCCTACAGATTGAACTTTAAATGTACAAACAACATGGCCGAGTATGAAGCACTTCTATTAGGTCTCAAATTGGTCAAAAGGTTAGGAGCCATAAGAGTCTCTATTATGGGAGATTCTGAGTTGGTAATAAAATGAATCAACACTGTCTATATGAATATGGATCCTAGGTTAGGATTTTACAGAGGAATAGTTGTAGAAATACTAAATACCTTTTTAGAAACCAAGCTTGCTGTTATTTCCAGAAAACACAATATGCAAGCTCATAGTCTAGCTATGTTTGTGAGTACTTGCAAGATACTATTTTAGCCTTACTATTAGTACACTCCTGAGATTTGGAATAGACCTACTATTCCTGACAACTTAAAGAACTGGAAAGTATTCAATAACGATCAATAAATTAACAATTTTCTAACTTTAGATGATGAATTTGTAAATAACAACATGGTTACAGACATAACATTAGATTTTGATTACATTGATAAAGTAGAAATTAGCAAAGTAGAAAATGAAAGGATAGATAGATTCCATCCCACAAAGTTTACAAAATTAGATATTCAAAACCTAAAACAAATTGAAATTGATGAGGCAATCGACGAAGAATCTGAAGTCATCAATCTTAAAGACAATTTTTTGCCGAAAGGATTAACTCCTTTGGAGGTCTTGTTTGATTCAAATGATGTCCCTAGAAAGATGAAAATGGAACCCTTAAAATCAGACATAGAGGAGTGTAACATAGGCTCTGAAGAAGATCCCAAACTAATAAAACTTTCAAATTCTTTGCCTCCTAGTGAAAAAGTGAAATACATAGAACTTTTAAAGGAATTCCAAAATGTTTTTGCTTGGAGTTATGAGGACCTTAAGTCCTATGGTACTAGCATAATACAACACACCATTCAATTAAGAGAAAACTAGAAGCCTTTTAGATAGAGGATTAGAAGGATTAACCCCATTCTATTGCCTTCTATTGAAAAGGAAATCAAAATAATGTACGAAGCCAAGATCATTGCACCTATTAGATTCTTAGATTGGGTTTCTAATTTGGTACCTACAAGAAAGAAAACTGGTGAACTTAGATTGTGTGTTGACCTTAGGAATCTAAATAAAGTTTCACTCAAGGATAACTACCCTCTTCCCAAAATGGATCATATATTATAGAGGGTAGTATGTTCAACCAGAATCTCACTGCTAGATGGGTTTTCTGGTTATAACCAGATTTTAGTCCACCCAGACGATCAGGCAAAAACTGCATTCACTACTCCTTGGGGCACTTTCATGTATGTGAAGATGACTTTTGGGTTAAAAAATGTATGGGCCACCTTTCAAAGAGAAATGGACATTGCATTTGCTAAGGAAATCCATGACTTCCTTGTAATATACCTAGATGATATCACGATATTCTCTAAATTAGATCAGCAACACCTGGATCACCTAAGGCAGGTCTTCACCAAGTGTAGGAAGTATGGAATTTCTCTGAATCCTAAAAAATCTTTATTTGGGTTGGAAGAGGGAAAATTACTAGGCCACATAATCCCCAAAGATGGTATCTGAATCGACCCAACAAGAATTGAAGCCGTTTTATAGATACCCCATCCTAGGAACATCAGAGTACTACAAGCCTTTTTAGGTAAAATAAACTTTTTGAGAAGATTTATCTCCAACTTAGCTAAACTACTTAGACTACTAAATAACATGTTAAGAAAAGATTACACTATTAAATGGACACTTGAGGCTAAAAGGTCTTTTGAAAATATAAAGCTAGCCTTAACACAAACACTAGTTCTCACCAGTCCAATGTTTCATAGGGATTTCATCATATTTTCTTTTGCCTCATAACATACCATTGATGCAATCCTACTGTAGAAAAATGATTAGGGTTTTGAACAACCAATAGCTTTCTTTAGCAAAGCCCTGAGAGATGCACCTTTAAAGTATAATATAGTGGAAAAAGCAAGCTTTTTATCTTGTCAAATCCATTAAAGATTTCAGAGTTTATATCCTATATTCTCATATAATAGCTTATGTTCCCAATGCTGTAGTCAGAGAAATCCTAACATAGGATGGTCGAGATGGAAAGAGAGGGAAGTGGATAGCTACTATATTAGAATATGACTTAGAAATTAAACCTAAAAAATTGATTAAATGCCAAAGTTTAGCTAAGCTTATGAATCGAACTGTCAGGCCCTGGACATTAATTTTATTGCAGAATTCGATAATGAAGAGGAGATGGCAACTCCACAGATCAGCCAAGCCTTCATAGAATCACCATGGTATGCTGACATTATATACATTCTAGAAAATCTTCAAGCTCCTCCTGAGTTATCCAGGACTAAAAGTAGGTTCTTAAAAATTAAATCTTTGAAGTTTTGCATAATTAACAGTTCTCTATTTTGGAAAATTCATGAGGGCATCCTTATTAATTGTTTGTTAAAGGAAAAGTCTAACAAAATATTACAAGAGTTTCATGCAGGTGACTGTGGGGGACATCTTTACTGGAAAACCATAGCTGACAAGATCTTAAAAGTAGGTTTTTATTGGCCCACTCTATTTTCTTATGTAAAGAAATATATAAAATCATGTAACAACTCTTAGATTTTTGAAGGAAAAAG
The DNA here is from genome assembly GCA_031772625.1 of Pinus tabuliformis. NCBI lineage: Eukaryota > Viridiplantae > Streptophyta > Pinopsida > Pinales > Pinaceae > Pinus > Pinus tabuliformis. Next base: position 855,577,712 of record CM062818.1, on the reverse strand, counting down.
AAAACTATTACCATTACCTTTGAAACCAATATCTACCAAAGCACCATTTCAACAGTGGGGTCTTAACTTCATTGGTGAAATTCATCCCCCTTGCTCTGCCCAACATAGATGGATCTTGATTGCCATAGATTATTTTACAAAGTGGATAGAAGCCATACCTCAAGGCAGGCTACTGATACTGTCATAATAGGCTTCCTTGAGGCCAAATTTTTTTCCAGATTTGGTTGCCTAAGCAAAATAGTCACAGACAATGCAACAAATTTCAAATCAAAGATGATGATTTATTTCTACAACAAATATCATATAACCCTGGGTCACTCCATAGCCTACTATCCCCAAGGAAACTGACTAGCAGCGTTTTCCAACAAGAGCTTAGTGAATATCATCAAAAAATTGTTGGAAGATAACACGAAAACCTGGAACAAGAAGCTATTAAATGCCTTGTGGGTAGATAGGCTAACCACAAAGAAATCCATTGGTACCAGTCCTTATCAGCTAGTCTATGGAATGGAGGTTGTTTTCCCATCTTCCTTGGGAACACCAGTGATGAAGTTTCTCCAAGAAGTACAAGCTGAGAAAAATGATATTCAAAGGAGGATCAACTAGACAATTCTCTTACAACATACCAGGGAAGAAGTTTATATCAGATCCCAAGTTGTGTAGGAGAGAATCAAGAAAGCTTTTGACAAAAGGATTGAGGAAACATATTTTTACCTAGGGGATAAAGTTTTGAAATGGGACTCAAGAAGAGAGGATAAAGGTAAACATGGAAAGTTTTACCTCCTTTGGAGTGGCCCTTACATCATTTATGCTTTCAGGAGCAATAATTCTTTTTTCCTCAAAGAATTGGATGGTGCAGAAATAGAAGGGGGACCAGTTAATGGTTGAATGCTTAAGCACTACATAGATCCTAGTCATTTATTTCACTAATCACTTTTACAAATTTTATTATTCAAATTTTTATTGTTGATTGGATGGTAATTTTGGAGTTGAAGCCGAAAGAGAAGGCCCTAAGCTTCAAAAGTTTCTCTGTCATAAACACTAATAATGCAGCAAAGTAAAAGGGAAAAGTTGCAGAGTAAGATCACAACAATTTAGAAGGGCATTGATCTACTAGTTCTTGACTTTTCACCAGGAAATGCCATCCCTAAGTGGAGCCACTGTTATGTTCCTATACCAATAAGAGTCATAATTTTTGAAGGACTAAGGTCAAATCTGTAATATGTACATACCTTTGCTTTCTGCAAATGTTTTCCATATTCAAATAACCAAAAAAATTAAAAAATGTAAAGAGGGTATGTCCTAAAAGAAAAATCAAAGGACAAAAAGAATAATAAAAAGGGTAAAAAAAGATGAAAAATTAACCCCAAGAAAGAAAAAAGACCATGAAAGTGCGCAAGTCAAAATGCCACTACTATTTACTTTTGATGCAAAATAAAAGATTGTGTGTAGCTTGTTACCCTTGCCACTATCCATGGATGGTCAAACTGTTTAAACTTGGCTATCTCATGTTTTCAATTTTATGCTTAGATATAGAGAATAAAATCTAACCAAACTGTTTAATCTTGGCAGGTAAGTAGATAGGTAGAGTAAATAAAAGGAGCTCAATTGTTTAATATGAGCCCTTGGATGTAATAAGGTTAGACTTAGATAGATTAATTTTGTAAAAGAAAAGAAACGTTTTGATAAAGGGTTTGCCAGCTTAAGTGCACCCTAATAAAGAGAAGTAAAAATGGTAGGATGAGTAGATGGGTAAGTAGAAGAATGGTTGTAGAATTGTAATGATTGATTAGATATTATTCACCTTTATCATCAAAGTTCTAAGTATGGACGAAAATTGAGCATTTATCAAAGCACACAAAGTCAATTGATTAACCTCCCTCATTCATTACATTTTCCACTTAACTAATTTCCAAGAAAAGTCTTAAAGTACCTAAAATCTTAAGTTAAAGGGGCTCAGAGCATTTTTCTGACTTCTGGAGGGACCTGACCCTCAGCCCAATAAGTTATAGGTCATAGTACTAAAATTGTTCTCATAAACATTCACCCCTTTCAAATTCACTCATATTCCCAAATGAATTCCTTCCCCCTAATAAACCCCTTTTCCTAAGGATAAAACCTTGGACAAAGTGATCACCCCCATGGGAAAAACCTCTTATCCTCACAAAACCAAAAAGAACACTTGAGGCCTAAGTATAATGTGTTATGTAAAATAACAAATAAATAAACAAAATGCATTATACTTAGCGCTTTATTCATTCATACTAATTTCTAACTTTATATATATTAAATCCTGAAAAAGTAATAAACCCTTCCCCTATAGTTATATAATAAAAACCATTATATTAATACCCCGCCCCTAATGTTTGAAACATAAAATTTATTAATATCATGACATGATTAATGGGTTAATTAGTAGATCATGGGTTAATTAATAACCTAAAACCTCCGCCATTGGAATCACCCTCGACACCCTTAATCCACCATAATCAATTGATTAACTTAATCCTGCCACTCTTAAATCTCCGTTGGGCACCTCAATTAAACCTCATGTGAAAACTCCACCCCGATCACTATACGATCAGGCCCCATTTGATTTGACAGTTAGCAATCATATCAGGCAACCTCTGAAGGCCAACCTTTACCCACCCGATGTGGGTGGTTTCACTATTTACCCTACTGCTACGTGTCACCCGATAAATGGCGTCGGGCGACCTCCCCCCAAAACCACTCTGGCCCAAAAGCGGTGTGACTGAAATGCACTTACTACCTCTTGCTAGACGAAAAAACATCTCATCCCCCACTTAATTCCAAACATACCTTTCCCTATGTACCCGCCAAATTGGTTGACTTTACAAATAAAACTAAAAAACTCATTGTTTTTGGTTTTATCATGGAAAACGCTCAGACCTCCATGCAACTGCCAACCCACATTCAACTGTCAACTTGCTGAAGCTGCTGAACGTCCAGTCCATTCTTCAATCATGTACACCTCCTGCAAACTGTGCACAGTCACCCATCAACCCGTTCAGAGCCAAAACTAGGTATTTATTCGAATTCACTGAGAAACCCTGTCTAATTCCCAAACCTGCTACTCAATTTATTTAAAGTTATTAAGTAATTAAGTAAAAGAATTGCCCAGTAACCCAAACCACTCTAAATTGAACCAATTTGCCCCCAATTTGACAGAAAACCTTTTGCCGCCGTTCTTGAATCCACAAGAACCAAGGATGGTTGCTCTAGTTGCACTGAATGTCCTACCAATTACTACTCCCCATTGGGACTTAGACCATCTCCATTTGGCAAACAAAGACTTTCAAATCAAAGACATCTCTGTCCATGGATCCACACTGAAGTTATATTGTAGGTACAGGGACCAGTACTTAAACCATGCAGACAAATAGGTCTTTGGGAATGAGGTTTGCCCAAGTACTAGTTCCCTAGAGTTCATATCTTCCCTAAAATTGTCCATTATTTCCATATGAACTACAGTCCTAGCCAAAGAGCTGTGATGACTCATGACCATACTGTATTATTCACCATCACTGCTAAATCCATCAACGAGATACTGTAGTTGCAACCAGGGAAAAACCTTACCCCCATTTCTGTTGGAGACCTACTTGACAGATTCCCTACAATCACCTCCATCAAGCCTGCTCAATTATTCCAGACCTTCATTATGGAAGAGAAATACATTCCAAAGGACCCTCCCCCATACATGTGGACCATATTCTCTGAACTTGGCTGAGACATTATATCAATGATATCTAGTGTTTTAGGCCAGACTACCAGTGAGTTTGTTGATGAGATTATTATAGCCTTCATGTCCATTTACACCCCTGGACAACCCCCTGCCATCATGTTTGATTATGCCAAATTCATTGCAGATAAAATGCATGATCAATTCATGAGAATGGACAATGAAAGAGTATTCAAGTACTCATCAGTTTTATATCATCTTTTCCTATACTATCAAGCTGATAAATTCCCATTTACACTTCAAAAGCTTGATACTAGAGGCAACCCTAGATCAGTAGTTTTCTGGACCCCATTAATCCACCAATATGACTCTCCATATACTTATACAGATTTCATAGATCTTTTGTGCACCCAGTGGCAACTATGTTGTTAGGGAGTCCTCCCCCTAGGATCAATGTAGATATCATGAGAGTCCTATAGTTGTCCAAACATTATAGAGTGGGAGTTTGATACTTGTACCAAAACCACACTGAAATCAGAATATATGGCTGCGAGTTAGCACCCTACAAACTACCAAGATACCTCCCCATGAGACTGTTTTCTCTGGAGTACTACAGGAAAATAATTAATTCATATGAGGTAAATTTTGTAATGGCCAATAAGAAAGCTCAACTTAGAATAAAACACCAAATTGGCCCCTTTATATGCAACAATAGGGAAGCTGGAAGGGAAGCAGAAGAAATACTTCAAAGGCTCAGGCTGAAACAAAGTTTCTTATGGAGATATGACCCTTTTGATTTCATCTATAATAGAAGACAAAAGAACAAATTGTCTCCCTATATCTATTCAAGGATTCCTGAGATAGAACAATATGCCAATCAACTAGAATGGGTGGGGAACACTTTAGTAGACAGAGATAGCACATAAGTTGTTGTTGATAATGTGTTTATTGATCTATAAAGGAGACTTGATGAAGATTATTTTGTACAGGTGCAAGGAGAATTCCTGTCCCAAAGGGAAACACGGGAACATAGTGAGCAACAAGCAGAATAAGGACCTCAAGAGCAAGAAGAATCATAGCAACCAGGCATATCAGAAGAGCTAGCTCAGCCAAAACACATCATGAGTATGTCTCCTATTGTACAGACTCCTCTAAATGAGGAGAACAATCCTAAAAGAGATAGGGAGGAGGCCACTCCTTATAGCAGAACTGTTGCACAGACTTATGTCAAAAGGTAAAGGTTAAATCCTTTCTCAGAACAAGAGTTCACGGAGGAAACAACTGGAACCATAGGTACAGAAGGGGCAGAGAGCAGGAAGGCCACTCCCCCTCGAGGAATACAAGAACCTTCCACTACACAGGCTCAAATGCTGGAAAGACAACAGAGTGTGGAAGTCTCCTCATTCAGGGCTACAAGTGGCCAATACTAGGAAATTAGAGAGAAATACAAAGAAATAAAGACCAGAAATGAAATATTAAAGGCTCAGAGCTATGCACAATACCTTAAAATGGCTCCCACTAATCAAACAAGGCTAATGTTAGCCTTTGATGTGAAAGAAGGTAAGATGAAAATGGCTTTCATGAAGATTGCCATACAATAGCCCAACTCTATAGCAGATTACTTGGAGACAGATTTTGAGGTACGGTGAAGGATATACATCCTATCGACTAAATAGAATTGCACAAACAAATAGGAGAAATGGTCTATTCCATAGAGACCAACAAGGCCATTGCAGCACATCAAGTACAAAATTCACTGAATAATATATCTGTGTAATTCCAACTAGAAAAGGCCTCTTCACAGGCCAAGAATACTAGGATAAAGTCCTTAGAGGTCTTAATCATAGAATTGGGCCATGATCCCGAGGATGTAAAGGCTGCAGAAAGGCTAATAAAAAAGAAAAATGATGACATAGTTGCCTTGAAAAAGCAGCTCAAAATCCCTCATCTGTATCATCCACAAACAACTGAAGTACTAGAAACCCAGAAGGAACAGGAGCAGTGTATGGACTTAGTCCTTAAGCTAAATGATCAATTAAAGGAAACATGGAAAGAGCTAGGCAACCTGATTCAGTATAAATAGAGTCATTTGGCTACCACTCCACAGACTGTCATTCCTATAGTATCTACAATAGTTCCCTATACATTGGTTGCCTCCTTAGCACCAACAGTTCCACCAGCTACAACCATGCTAGTCACAGGTAAATCTACAAGTGCAGGTATATATACAGAGAATACAGATAAATTAGTAAAAGCCATAGAGGAAATGACCATCCAGGCTACAGAGCTTAAAAATCTTAGAGAAAAAGTGTCAGGTTTGGAAATTGACTGCAAACTTTCACAAATACAACAGAAAGAAGAAGCTCAGAAGAGTCAAAGAATGGGTGAAAGGATAAAAATCCTTGAAGAGGACTTAACATTCCAACAACCACTAGGAGATATAAAGGAGATGCTTTGGGCCAACATCATTGACTTTGTCAATGATGTTTGGCCATCATTTTAAGTAATTTTTGAACAGCCTGAACTGGTGAGAGTGGCCACCGAGTCAATTCAAAAGACAAGAGAAGAGTTGGGAGACAAGCTTGAAGAGGCCAACCAACTGATAACACTCTTGAACAACAAGAACATGTATCAACTGGATGAACTGGGCATAGAATATAGGACAAGGACCATCATAGAAATCAAGAAGATTCTTACTAAAAGGAACCTTATGCTTAATCTTGAGAAGAAATGCCAAAGAATCCAAGCTGATATTGATAGATTCATGACAAAGTTTGCTATTTTGAGGGAAAAAGGCCTTCCCAGTCCTATGGTTATTCATGACAAGCTTATGACCCAGGAGGAATATGTAGAAAGACTAAACAAGTTGGCCAACAACCAAGCTAGTACTTCAATGGTAAAAGCTCTTCCCACAGGAAAGGTATTGTATGACAATTTGGAAAATCTATTCTTCATAGATTATGAAGTAAAGCATCTATTTGTCAACAAGCCAAAATTTTCCAAGTACACCGAAGCTGATGAGACATATAAAAAGATGTTGAAGATGAAATTACCTGAAGATGAATGGTGGGTAAAATTAACAGATTTACTATAAAGTTACTACATTAAATCTATATGGCAGCCAGGTAAAACAGGTGAAACAGGTTCAAAGTGTAGCAGGTAAAGAGTATCAGTAGGTCCAAGGCATAAAGTGATTCCATCACATAGATCTCAAACAACTAAAAGAGCTAAATTCAAATTACAACAGCTAGCACAATCACAATAAAAGGGATAGCAAGAATGCAGTTTTCCATCTGTCTCTATCTTCATGCTCAAAGATATTTTTGATTTCATAGAATAATTCTCAAACTGTTATGAAATATTTTGTAATATTTTTTGTATAAATACTTCACATTTTGAAGTAAATAGTGTTGATTCAAAGACATTTCTGTAGACATTTCATATCAAGATAGAGAGCTATTGTAATGAAGACTGGATTGGCTACTGGATCATGAAATAAAGTTAAAGACATTTCACAGGATTCTTGTGCACAATGGAAATCAAATAAGTATTATCTCTTTATGGTTATTATTGTTTTCTCTTCATGTTTATAAATATTCACATGTTTCTCTATGGAATATGAATGGTAAACAAGGAATGATATCTTAGAATTAGCTTTAATGCTCTCTGTCTTGATTGTTTACTTTCTCACTATTTTATGCTAAAGTATCTTAATCTGGGAATTCTTAATTGCTCCCTTACTTCCGTAGTTCTCCCCCTTTAGGTACATAGTAAAGGATTCTTAGCTGCCCCGTGCTACTGATCTCCTTTTGTTCTCCGTCTTGATCCTGGTTTAAGGATTCTTCAATGCCCTTTTACCATGGTAAGGACTACCTCATCCACTTGAACTTGCAGATTTGCTTTTTGTTGTGCTAGCCTGCCCTATGAACTCCTCCTTTAGCAATTGATCTGATTCGGTTAGGCAACTCTTTCCTTGACTCCATAGCGCAATGGCCTAAATGCTTTCTCTGCCCATCTGTTCCTAGAAATCCACCACCCAATCAATATCAAAACATCATGATAATTAAGAACTAGCCTAAAATCCCACCCAAAACAAAGTTAAATTATAAAGAGAGAGCCCTCTATGGACTTAGGTTGGCCAGAACCCGAGTCTTAAAGATTAGGTTTGTGGTTAGCTCATATTATTCCTTCTTTTTATAACTTCTAGGGAATACTTCTGAGTGATAACACCCACAATGCTAACAAATACCCTTGAAATGCATTCTTTAAAAGCCTAAAGGCATGAGCCCAGACAAAGTAAATTCTTGGAGAACTCTTGCACGGTATAGAGGGAAAGAAAGTAACCAGACTTAGAAAGAGATAGTTATCTAAGTCCAAACGTAAATCATCAATTAAGAAACTTTTAATGATGCAAAGACAAGAAGATACCCAAATTTCTATTAACTAGAGAACACAGTCAGCCATATCCACGTGAATTTGAAGAAACACAAAAGAGGTATAGACAGCAAGGGTCCCATACTTGTTAAATAACCAAAGATTGTTCATCGTCGACTCACTAAAAATTAGGAAAACTATGTTAGAATGGAGTGCAATAAATATTTTAATAATTGAAGAAGAAAACTAACAGAAATTCCCTTTTTACCTATGCGAACGGTTACTAGACCTTCCCTCGTAAGTGGCCATGAGGTATAATTAGTAGATCCTATTCTAACATGTAAGCAAACATGGAAATTTTCTCAAGTTTGCAGAGAGATCCAATAGAGAAATAGAACCCAATTAAACTAGTAAAATGAAAACCAAAATACCTATATATGTGAGGAAAACAAATGGATCTCGTATCCAAGCTCCATTATCGTTAGTTGCAGACCCAGAACGCTCATGGGGAAACTGCAGAATTGTGGTCAAGAAATGAGGACTAGGGTGGGTTGGTTACCCTTAATTGCATTGTCATATGTTGATTCGTTGGATTAGACCATGGGAAGATCAATGACAAGCTGAAGGAAAGGTGTCTATGCGGCGAGTGGCAAAATAAATACTTGTGTACCATTGGGGGTTCAAGAAACTTCAACGCTTATAGACATATGTCCATACCGCCCTCAAATAATCAAATAGATTACTTGTATGCTAACTCCTCGTGTAATATATTAATAAATATCTTAAGTATTGTGGATAAGAAGCATGACAACAAGGAATAACCCATGACACACATATAACAAGTTATAATCATAAGGCAGAAGTAGGATGAGTCAAATTCCATTACCAGTATCTAGTTGTTTAATATTGAGTTAAGGCAATTGTTTGTTGCTCTATTAATGGATTTAAAAAAGAAATGAATGAAAATTTGTAAGTCATGAAAGTAATTTTTTTATGTGTAATATCTTTGTGCATGTTACAAGTGGTATCAGAGCATCATGGTTGCAACACTGTGGGCTATTTGAGAAATTGTGAAATAGCAAAAGTATTAATGATGCATAGAGAAAACAGAAGCAACATTATGAGATTTGTTGGAATTGTTAAAATTTGACAGTTAAGGGATGAATTTTTCCTAGAATAAATCATATATTTCAGTTTGGTTTGAAACACCTATAATAAAATTTCATTTCTAACAATTCTAATATGAATTTCCAAAAATAGTAAGTCACATCTCAATTTGGAAGTGACTTTCCAAAAATACAAAGTCATTTCTAAATGATCAAGGATGAATTTGACATAAGGAATCCACCTTAAAATAAAATCAATCATGATTATACAAGTCAAGAATTTATATTTCTATTCTTACTATTATTATTATTATAGTCTAAAGTCATTCACCTTTATATTAATAAAAACGAATTCTCTTATGAAATAAGTAAATGAAATTGAGAATCTCTTACTTGGAAAATTGAACCTCTCTCTTGGAATAAAATAGTAATTCCACTCTTAAGATAATGTAACTCTCCCTCACTAATTCAATGTATGACAAAAGTGTAACTCCTCCTCATTAAATTCACTTGTAACTCCCTCATTCAATTCGATTTGTAACATTCACCAAATACTCTCTCTCTCCCTAATTCAAATTGTAACTCCTCAAGACAAGTGTACCTCTCTCTCTACGTTTTGGATGAGTTACACTTCTCCTCAACTAACTCTTCCCTCATGGAATTCAATTCTCCCATTATTGGCTCAAGGAATGAATTCATTTTGTAACTATCTTTTTTCATCTATTTAAGCGAAAGGAAGTGAGAGTTGAGAGTAACATGTTCATTATGAAGAAGGAGATATATAGTTACCTATGTGCAAGATAAGTGTGAGAGCAAATGAAAAGTAAGAGCAAGGGAAGAGTTGTAGCAAGTGTGTAAGATAAAATCTAATTAAGGAGGAGATTTTCCAGCAAAGAGAAAGAGCACTTAAGCTGCAAGTTGATCAAACATCAGTGAATTTATTCATTTTCATTATCTCTCTCTCTCTCTCTCTCTTTGTACTCTATTGAACAATTGAAGAAATCTAATAGAAGAAGAATCATTTGGGTTTTCCCCTTGCGGTTTTTTCCCTTCTCATTGGACCCAACTCTCAATGTATCATATTTTTTTTTGGTTTTCTTCATATGATCCTTAAGTTTATGTTATACAATTATTGTTCTAAAAAGTTGTGAAGAAGAAATATGCATTCTAAGTAATTGTAACAACATAGTACATTCAATTTTCTACAAAGTACATTCATTTTTCTTCAAAGTACTTTCAATTTTTTACAAAGTACATTCAACTTTCTGCAAAGTACATTTAGTTTTATGCAAAATACATTCAACTTTCTACAAATTACATTCAACTTTCTGCAAATTACATTCAGTTCCATTCAGTTTCCTGCAAAGTACATTCAATTTTTTTCAAGTACATTCAATTTTCTGCATAGGACTTTAAAGTTTCTACAAATCATTTTTAAATTTATGCATAGAATTTTCACATTTTAACAGGAATCACTCCACCTAGGAGACCATTAGTAGAATCTGGACCTATACCTTTTGCAGGAGCGAACTTAGAAATGTGGGTTCAATTGGGATAGGAACCCCATAATACAAATGTGATGTTGTTAGAAACAATTCAACAGTTACGAGTCGAGATGACTAATTTAAGATATGATAATGAGATATTGAGGATGGAAAAGGAGAGAACTATGAAAAGTCTATCACATAGACAAAATTAAAGAAATCCAAATCCTAGTCCTGATGATGGAGATAGAGTTGAAGTGCACTGACACAGAGAGGGAAATCTAGAATTTGAGGGAGGTTAAATCGACAATGAAGAAGAATATGAAAATGCTTCTGGTGGAAAAGGGACCAAGAGGAAAAAGGTCAAATTGCAAGGGGAGTTCAAAAAAATCAAACCCCCAAAGTTTGATGGAGAAGTGGAAGAAGTTATTGAAGCTTGGCTAATCAACATGAATAAATACTTTTATATTTATGAATATGATGACAATTTAAAGGCTAGGTTGGCAATTTATCAGTTGCAAGGTAAAGCCACCCTATGGTGGGAAGAAATTAAAATTATTCGAGGAATTGATGAACAAGAAGTGACTTGGGACAATTTTCAAAAACATTTCAAGGATAAGTATTTAACAAATTGGTTCTATGATGAAAAAGAAAAAGAGTTCCATGATTTGAAATTAGGACAACAGTCCATGGATGAATTTGTAACCAAGTTTACATCTCTACTGAGATATGTTCCCTATATTCGTAAAGATAAGGTGCAACGTTTTATCAGTAGTTTACCAACTTTCATGAAGGAAAGGCTAGAATTTGATAATATGAGGTCGATGGATGAAGTTATTTGAAAAGTCTAAATCTGCTACTAAAAAATGTATAAAAAAGGAGAAAGTGGTAGAAGTTGGCCAGACAAAAAGGGGTAGAAAACATTTCAAAATTCTAAGAATGCAAAAGTTGTTGGTGTTAAGAATGCACACAGAAAATAGCAAAATGGACCTCCGAGTAAAAATCAGAAAAAATTCATATTGCAAAGTGAAACCAGATGATCTGTAAACTGTCATGGATATTCATTGGATTGTTCATCACAACAGATCTGATAATATTATATTAAAAATATGAGATTCTACACTATTACAATTTTATTTAATTTCTAGATTTGTAGATCTTACTGTAATTAGTTCATGAATGTAAAAGTAAATTATGCAGAAAAGTAGAGAACGAAAAAATAATATCACACACACATAGTACACAAGATATTCTCTTTGGGAAACCCTTTCGGGAGAAAACCCATCTAGAAGGTGAGGTTGCTTCGCTTTCTCTGTTTTTTGGAAATATGGCTCCAGATACAAAGAAGTAATGTCTGTGGCATGCGGGCTACTACAATACACATATCCTATTTGTGTGATCTACCTCCTATCTCTCCCGACTATCTTTTCTCAAATATGGAACAAAATGGTCTCGAAAGAAGGGAATGTTCCTTCCTCCCAGTGGCTCGGTTATAACACGACCCGATAACTTACTGGTGGTTAAGTTTGACTATATCAACTCTTAGCTAGAGTCACAAAATAGACTCTTCTAGAGTCTTTTACATCAAAAACATGTGGCTATCCCATTTTCCACGAATAATGGGGGTTGAGACGACATGCTCCTGAAGTATAGGTGTGAAAACAGGAATGTCAACTTGCGAGTGGCATAACTTTTGCATACGGACTCCGATTGACGTGATTCTTTTGATGTTGGAAAGAATTCTGTGTGTATAATGGCATGGAATTTTTTTATGCTTATCTAGTAAAATTTTACCCCCAAAAATCATAATTTTATGCCTCAAAACTCTCCCAGAGGGTTTCAAACTTCGTTTCACGAAACTGGGTCCTGCAAGTAAAAACAATTTCATGAGTTTATTCCTCCACTTTTTCCACTTCAAATGCATCGAGATGGATAAAAAACAATATAATGATCTAATTTGGATCACACTTCCCCATTTTGGAAGGTTTTTGGTCTCCAAAAGATTTTACTTGATGAGGTGAGGAAATGTTTCCTCCACCTTCTCTCTGGTGTACCATTTAGTTTTGCCTAGAAGTTTTCCTTTCAACCCAATTTTCCGAAGGTCATTCTACCCCTATATTGTAGTTCTAGACCTCTTCTGAAAAATTGTATCTTTTTTCAACTTTGTGTGAGCATGTGGTGACAAATCCTCCACATAAGGTAGAACATGCTCCTCTTCCTGATCTAGCATGGAAGGTTCATACAGTTTCAAATTCTCTTCATTTGAAATTGAGTAAATGCACATATATGGTGGTAAACTATGTCGATAGGCCTTATCACCCACCTTTTCCAGTATCTTAAAGGGACCATACCTTAGAGCCTTAATTTTGTTACCAGGTCCCTGCAACCTCTCCTTATTCAATTGTAGCCATACTCTGCCTCCCACCTTCAATGATTTATCTATTTTGTGTTGATCATGTATGGCCATATACTTCATCCGCAACTTCCGCAGTGTTTCCTGTACCTATAGATGGATCTACATGATCTTCTCTATAATTTTTTTGGCCCTCAAAGCATCTTCAGTAAGATCTTCCTTCACTCCTCCTTGCTACCCATATGTAATATCCAAAGGTGAAGGTGGAAAATATCCAAAACAAGTTTCAAATGGGGACTTTCCTGTAGAAGTGTGGACTGTTATGTTATAATAATGTTTCCTATATACCATATTCTCATCCCAGGTCTTTGAATGCTTCTGGTTGTAAACCCTCACAAGTTGCACCAAAGTCTTGTTGACTACTTTTGTCTGCCCATTTGTCTGTGGATGGAATGTTGTAGATCTATTCAAATTTGTGTCCATATTCTCCAGAATGTCGTTTAGAATGCACTGAGAAATCATGTATCCTTGTCTGAAATAATGCTCCTTGGTATCCCAAAGTGTACCTAGACCTGTCAAAAGAACAAGTTTGTTGCTTCTTGTCCACTGATGGTAATTTTATAGGGCATTCGATTACACATATTACTAAACCTATCAACTACCATAAACAGGTAGTCATGTCCCTTCCTGGTTGTTGGTAAACTTCCCACAAAGTCCATGGAAATGCTTTCCCAAGGATGAGTAGGTACAGGTAAGGGATGATAGAGACCCCGTTTCCTATTGTTAGGCTTGTTGGTACTTCAAATCATGCATCCTCTTATGAACCTAGCTACCTTCTCTTGCATCTTGGTCCAATACACATACCTCTGCAAGATATCCAATGTTTTCCCTACACCAAAGTGCCCTGCAATCTTTGAGGTGTGTGCTTTTCTAATGAGCCGCAAACACTCACCTTTAGGAACACATAGCTTATCGATCCTGTAGAGTAACCCATCCTTGAGATGGAAATCAACAGTTTTGTCGCCATCGTGCATATGACTCTGACTCTGCAACTACTGATACACCTCCTTGAAGTCCTCATATTCTAAATATGTTTCTATGTATGCATCATGGGTGAATGGATCCATGTGCATAAGAGTCCCCAAAGCTCTAACCTTTGACATGGATGTCCTTGAAAGCGTATCAGACAAATTGTTTTTGCTTCCCTTCTTATACTTGATCACCAAATTAAATTGCTATAAAAATCCCATCCACTTATAATGCCTGGTATGTTGTAGCTTATTTTGGGCTTGCAGGTACTGTAACGGCTAGTGATCTGTGTGGATTATTGTCTCCTTTCTATTCAGATAGTGCTTCCACTTCTTCATATCTTTCACCATGGAATAGAGCTCCTTATCATAGGTAGGGTAGTTAAGAACTACCCTATGCAATACTTTAGAATTGTAGAAAATAGGCCTTCCTCCTTGCATCAAGACAACTCCCATAACATACCCACTCGAATCTGTCTCTACTTCAAAGGGTTGTTGCAAGTTTGGTAATGCTAGAACCAATGTTTCACTAACCTTCTTCTTTAACTCATCGAAAGCCTTTTGCTAACCCTTTCCTTACTAGAAACTCTTGCCACTTGTTCTTATGGCGTGGAGTAGTGCTTCTACCACTGAAAACGAGGCTATGAATTTCCTTAGGTACTATGTGTCCCCACTAAAACTCCTAACCTCAGTAACATTAGTAGGCATCAACTATTTCATGATGGTATCCATCTTGGAAGGATCTACCTTCAATTATCCTCCACCAATCACATATCCCAAATACACTAAGGACTGTTGCGCAAACTCACATTTCTTGAGATTTGCTAGCAGCTGGTGTTTCTTCAATGTTTGCAACACCTATGTCAAATGTAAATATGCTCCTCCCAGGTAGCACTATATGCTAGTATATCATCCAACTAGACATTAACAAATGAATCTATAAAAAGGTGCAATACATCATTCATTAATCTCATAAATGTAGTTGGTGCATTACATAGGCCAAATGGCATAACTAACCACTCATACAAACCTTTTATGGTTTTTAAGGTGGTCTTCCATGTATCTTTTTCTCTGACTCGAACCTGGTGATCCACTGGTAGAAAATGGCTAATTAGTTACTAAAAAAATGACTAAAATTTGCATATAAATGACCATTTTTCAATTGGTGACCAATAGTAGCTAATTTACATTATCTTATAACGCGGCCAAATTTTAGTCATTTTTAACTTAGTCATAATTAGTGGTTTCAATTTTATCGTCTAGTAGTATATTTACTCATTAATTGTCACAATTAATGACCAAATATACAACAAAATATATTACTACATGATCACCCGAGAAAACCAATTAATGACGAAAGAAATACAACCAAAATGTTGGTCGTGTTACAAGATACTGTAAATTAGCTACTAATAGTCATATATATGCAAATTTTAGTCCCCATTTGAAACCAATTAATGACCAAAGAAATATGACCAAATTTTGGTCATGTTATAAGATACTGTAAATTAGCTACTAATAGTCATATTAATGGAAAAATCAGTTTTCATTTGTAATCACAAATTTATCATTTACAACATTCATTTATATTTTTTTGGTAGTTTCATATTTATTATATAAATGACTAATTTAGTAGTTTATATTCATTTCATTTACTTTCATTAATAATCATTATAAACGACTAATTTAGTCATGTATTCATTTTATCTGTGTTCATCATTAATCAAATATGAACTACTAATTTAGTAGTTTCAGATTTATTTTATATGTTCATTATTAATCAACACAAATTAATTAGTATGATTTTGCTACTAAAAAAAATGTCATACAATGTGCATTAGTGTGAAAACGCAAAGTTACACATGTTAATTACAATACTAGATAATATCACGTGCAACTATAAATAATTTCAACCATAAATTATATTATATAAAATGTCAAGTATTACAATATGATTTTCCAACTTAATATTGGTAGGACTACAATTTAGACATGAAATATTGTTCCATTAGTTCAAAACTCTATCACTATGTTTCCAAGGCATTGCAAGTGAATTCACCAACTTTGAAGGCTTGACCATCAATCTCTATGTGTGGGTCTTATGCGAGATATTGGCTCTAAGGGTATCACTAGACTAGTTCTCTTCTTTTTCTTTTTGCATTTGTTTCTCCAGTGTTATTGTTCTCCTCTTTCTTGAATTCTTGCTTCTTACCATCAATATTGAGCTCCTCTCCTGAAAATGAAAGAAGATATAATGTAGAATATAATACTTGAAAGATGATGAATATTGGAATATAGAGTAAAGTAGACTATAAAATATTTATATGACATATACCTCAACATCAACAATGTCAATGTCATCTTTCCCCATAAAAGAAAGAAACTTAAACAAGTTTTCTTTAGTTGGGCCAGATAGTGGACATTATGTGGTCAAATGACCTGTATAAACAAAGAATTTAAAACATCACCATACAAAAGAACAACTTAGTAACTTATTATTCAAACTTTACAGAAAGATTACACACAATCAATCCAACTAAGTTACATGCTAAAAAGATCATACTATAGATAAATTGTGAAAACAAATAATCTGAGGACTGATGTCTAATCCTTGTTGGTTTAATCACAACACATTTCATTCTCTAACACATGAACTTTGTCAAGTATATAGATAACCTGTGCTCAAATAACAACATGAAAGTAAACTTTTCTAACAGTCATTAAATTTTCTTAACACAAAATAGCTAAAAGGATTTCAATTAATATCATGTATTACTAATCTCATCTTCAAGCTTTTCATGTTTAAATGGACATGATACCAAGTATTTTAAATTTCATGGTTTAAAAACAAAACAAAATCAAAGGAAACTTTCAAAATACAATCAATCAATAAAGACGAGATATCATGGAATAAACATTGCAATTATAAAATATTTGTTTACATGTCCACCAATGTCTTGCCTAGCATTCCAAAAACACTTGTTTTCCAAAAATAACCATTAGGTGAAAGAATCACAACATTAAAAATCATAGGGTTCCCTACTAGAAACATTTTCAATGTTGATGGCGCATGTTCCTGAAGGATCTCCAACAACAAATGAATCATATCGAAGACATGATCTACATTGTCTTCCCATCCTTTTTTCAATCCCATTTCCTATAACCTACCCACACCAGAGTCAAGTAACAATCAAACAAAGGCATTAACATTTTTTTATTATCTTTTATATATATAAACTTTGAATCTGATTTGTTTCAGGAACATATTAATTCATATTTAAAGTTTCGTGGTCATGAGAAGGTATTAATCAAGTAGGACAATAGAAAAATCAACCTTAATGAGGTATGAAAAAGAACATATATGCAAAATAAAAAACATGTATTACTTGTGTTCAAACTTTATATATGGTGTATTCTTAGGCATATTTTTAAGATGTTCCTCTGCCTTTACCAAAGAAAATTGTAGCTTGGTTAAACTCTATATCATTTCATTCAACATCAATTTCTACATAATAAATGTAACACATTATTCTTTCCCATTTATGAACATGATACAAATGATAAATTGAGAGTCACATAAAATAAGAGAAAACCCTTTTCCAACCAAAACAAACAAACAAACAAACAATACCTCTAATAAAACTTTACACCTCAAAAATTACTCTGCCATGTACTTAAGCTAAAGGTGAGATTATTTGAATCATCTTTAGGTCATACTTAATGGGATATTCATATGGTTATCGTGATTTAAATTGGCTGTTAAAAGTAATATATAAATCTAGGTTATTATCATTTCCAGTATTGGGCCATTGTTAACTAGTTTTAACCCATAGTATCATTTTTGCATGTTATCTCCACATACCCACAAAAATATCAAATATGGGAAACAAATGGAATTTTGGAATTGTTTCTAAAACTATGTCATTTACACACCCTTCCAATGTATCTAACCAAATGTACCCACTTGAATTTCTTCTTTCATATTTATTTACATCCTAAAAAATATCCATTTCAAAAACCAAGACAACCCCAATATATTCAGATCCTAACACTCATCCATATTTGCACCAAACCATAGGAATTAGTAATATCTTACAATTAAAATTGTTAAATTATAATTGTTTGATGAAGAATAAGGAATGCTAAGAGAACAATAATTCTCTCACAAGTAATTACCAAGATCATAAATTCAACTTGCAATTGAATTTCAACACTCATTTGGAACCAATGATATGACTTGCACATTCAACATTCTTATATATAAATATTAGTTATATGTAAATATTAATTTTCCTATTATGGATATTACCATATTCTATGTATTATGAATATTTATGAGTATACAAACCTTGTTTATTACAGACTAATGATGAACAAAAATAAGAAATCTAAAACTACTAAATTAGTACAAAATTCCATTTTTCCTTTTATTTTTCATATTTATTGCCATTTATTCCCAACTAATCTTGAACCAAAGTTTGGTTAGATATCTATATTTCCTATGTCAGTTTGGGTGAAGAGGGAAAATGCTTCCTCGGCCAGATGGAAAACTATGTTAAACCACATATTCTAGTAACTTTGGCATACTTCATTTGCGTCTACAACCACCCAAATGATAAAAATTGAACATGTTTTATTTTAGGAGCAATATTTTTTCAAGTTGGATTTTCCTAAAGGAAGATACAAGGGAGGATTTCTACTTGATTCATATTCATGGAATAGTTGGGTTTATTGAGAAAATTGTAGCTATTTAAGAGGAAGGTTGAAGATATAGTAGAGATTTTGGCCTAATCACAAGGGGTGAAGGAACACTTCAAAGAGTAGATGCTCCATCATATGATGGGAGTAGGTGAGTGAGAAAGGAGTTAGGAAGAGTCAATAAGAAAGCTTCGAGCAAGTCTCCTGGTAGGTTCCTGAAATGTATGTGTTACTAGAATACAATGAATTAGACAATTAATTAATTAATCACTTGTTGAGGATTGTTATTGTATTACTGTAGACTCTAAGTTGAACAATTTCCACTTTAAGTGACTTGCTAAAACCAATCCTCACACAAGTTTACAAATGCCAAGGAATATGACTGACTGGTCATATTTTTGAAAAAGAATGTTGAATCTATCTATTTCAAGAGCAATAATAATTTCTTGATAATTTCTCTTAATAAGGATTGTCCATCGTCAAAGTTTAGTATCATATCAATTGTATCAATTAAAACACAGAAAACTACACATGACATCAAGATATTTGCAGATATGCCGAAAAAGTTGCTTGGGGTTTTGATATTCCAAATTGTAAGGGCATGATTTAAAGTTTGTTGGATAGAGCATGTAAAGTTTTCAAATTGAATGAATACAAGTTGTTTACCCCACTATTTAAACATAAGTTATTCCTAATATTTTAAGTCCTAGAAATAGGGAGATGGTGATTTATTTCTAAGAAAGAAAATTTCATTGAAAAATCATTCCAAATATAGTGGAGAACTTTACAAGAAAGTTGTCATCTCTCTTGGTAGTGGATATCATGATCAGTTCATTGCTCTCTATGTTAGTGATTGAATACTTCACAACTACGTGGACTAGGGATGGAAGTGCTTGATGTATATTTTGGATCCCCCTAAAGAATAAAATCCAATGAATTTCATGCAGTGTAGGAACCCTACTATTTAGAAAAATTATATCAATTATTGTGGGACAGCCAAAACAAAAGCGTTCAATTTGTGATCTATAATAGATCTTAGCCCAACCCCAAAAGGAAAAGCCACACCTGCATAGATCCTCCTTCATAATAGGAGACTATAAGAGTGAGAAAGGAGTTAAGAATGGTCCATAAGAAAGCTTGGAGGGGATTCCTCATCGATCTACCCTCCCATGCACCTATGTAGATATTTTGGAATAAAAGAACTCTAATCAATATTTAACTATATATCTATAATATTTCTCTAACTTCTATCTAAACACTAATGATTTCCAATCTAAAGTTCATATACTTTGTAATCTGTGAAAAAATACCTTTCTTTACTATCTAAACACTAATGATTTCTTATCTAAAGTTCATATTCTTTGTAATTTTTGTAAAATATATATGGAATTCAATTCACACGATAGTCTTGTATTGGGTCTATATCAAACTTATTTGAGGCATTCTATCAAACAAAATGAAATATCTATGCTTATCAGTACACATGCAATCATGGCTCAACACATACATATTTGTTCAGAATGAAAAAGTCGAGTTGAATTGTTCTAGCCACAACGTGACCTTAATAATCCTCAGTTGTCAAAATTCACCCAATGTTTTATGAATATTGTATGGTAGTTGAAGGGACCCAGTGTTGGTCTTTTGTGATTGAGGGAAGGATGTAGATCAACAAGTTTACCAAGGAATGTGGAGAAAATCCCTTCATGGATTCATAAACAATGCTCCTATATTGTGTTGGGATTCATGGGAGGCTGGAATATATGCTCTCTAACTTCGTCCCAATGAAAATTTTGGGTATGGAAGCTTTCACTGATGCTTTGTATTGTGCTATCATTGCATCAATTGTGACAAAATTAATGAACCTAGGGATAAAGAAACTTCATAAATTTCAATAGGATATGATTTTTCCTCAGAAGTAATTTTTTTACTTTTTGGTTGCCTTATTATGTGATAATATTGGCTTATAGGAAGATTCTTGGTTGTCAAGAAATAAACATATTGTCCAAGATATAAGTTCCCAAGGTGAATATTGTGGAGTTTACAGTGATTCCTAAGTAGTCAGAGATCTATCTAATCTGTATCATCCTTAGAAGTAGATGGATTAAGAATTGTTGCTTCATAATCCATAGAGACAATGTACAAGAATGATAAGGTCCATGACAAATAGAAATAAAACCCATTTCTAAAGAATCGTTTTAATTTTAGACTCACCAAGACTTTTAACTGTATCTACAAGTGTGTTTAGAAGTTATGAACATTATTTGGAAGAAATACATTTGGCATATATATTCCATGAATGTTATGACACAAAGATGAGGATTTGATGATGGAAATTTCTCCATGAAAATGCAGGAATGTGCGAGTGCAAATCCTTAACATATCTTTATAGAATAGTGATGACTTATCCTTTGAGGGTGCAGATAAGAGGAATAATAGTTATTAAATGATATCTATATGCCTATAAGAAGCACATGAAACAATGCCAAAGAATCTCAGAATGTAATCTTCATATTAACTCCTTTCCAAGATTGCATAACAACGTTCAACAAAAATTTGTTAATGGAAATATGTATAGAGAAAATAAATTCAATATAAAGATCAATGGCTTGAGTTGCAACAAAAGGAGTGCTCTTCAAAGGTATATGGATTACTTGGGAATCATGAGAGGATTTAAGATCATAATAGAGAGACATTAGTCCCAGAGGGAGAAGGTAGAATAAGTAAGACTAAAGCATCAAAGACCATTTTATCTTCTAAATAATGGTGTTGAATAATCCTATGAGCCTTGTTGATATTTGGCATTATGGATTGTATGTCCATGGATATTTTCTTGAAAAGGTCTTCGATACTGAATTGATGAGACCTTCTGACTAACACATTTGATGCATACCTATCAAGGCACGGTAAAACTAGTTCCAACCTCCATATCAAGGTTGTGATGGATGAACTTGGGAATTTTCTTCCTTATGTGTTTGACTCCCCAACGAAAGAGGGAATTGGTTGTTGAAATGGATAAGAAGAATCTTTGGTTGATACCCTATTTGGAACTGGAAGTCTAAATTTTTCCTTGGGCAAGGGAAGAATGATATCAATATTCTATTGTAGGTCTATGATCATCATGTGCTGGAAGCCAATTGGGTTGCAAGGTTTTTTTGATTAACTTAGAAGTACTGATGATAGAAAAGGCACAACCAGTGGTTATTTTTGGCTCTCCTATTATGAGGAGAAAACAATATTCTATGGAACTTAGTTCTACTACGACAAGGTATATGGAAGGGGTTGGGGACCTACATTTCATTGATCTAGAGCTCGAACCACTTTAAGATGTATATTTGGATGATCTCAATTTCTAGTTAAAGGATTTTATTTGGTGCAGAACCAACAATGTGTTTTCAAACATCCCCCATCACCCATATATTTTACAAGTATTTGGAATGTAAGATTCAGGTAGAAGCCTTCTAATTTCATTTTCTTGAGAGCATTTCAGACTACTACAAAATTATCAACTTTACATGTTCAGTAGATGATAGTGATGTGGGCTATTATGTTTCATTTCAATGGTGGATTAATTTTAATTTTTGGAAAGTTTTCCTCCAAGAAAATGAGAATGAGAAGTGTTTTTTGTTCACCCAATTGAGTTCCCAAGACTTATATATGGCTTCCCATTTCATATCATAAACTCCATCCTTCTAGAGAGAATGACCTTAGCCTTGACATCTTAACTACCCAAGTATTGTAAAAACACGTGAGTTCTTGTCTAGTTATCTCTTGTAACCATGATTGGGTGTATACCCATTTTATTTAGACCTTTTATGACAACAATTGCCTCCCTTTTAAATGGATCAGAAATGGCCAACATTGCTACTAGTCTTTTATCAAGGCCACCAAAATTCCTATTCTAGCATGTTATTCCATATCCTTTAAATAATCCTCCACAAATGAAGGTGTAGACACTCCACACTCAGACATCAGCTTCTAGTTACCAACCAAAATATCTATTCCATCTATTAAACGTCTTACATCTTTTCCAGCAAGAGCTTCAAATTTTTTGGAAGTTAATCAAGCAGTATTCTTGGTCCCAAGCCCCTTCATATATGTAGTTGTAGGTGGCTCGCAAAAGAAATGAAAGTGATATACATAGTTCACCACTACCCTTGCTAATGGATGCTCATTACTCAACTTTGTTTGAATCAATTTTGTTCAATGTGTTTGAAGTGGAGGTCAGCATAGAAATCTAATGAAATCTTATTTGAACCATAGTGAAAACAATAAATCATTTTAGATCTGAACCTCTATTGCACGTGGAAGAGCAGCATAGCTTTTGCTAGCTTGGTAATAATTTTATATCCAACCTCTGTTTGAAAACCACTGAAATTATAGAGTGAACCCTAACTCAATGCTCCAAGAAGTCTGAGGATTGTTGGATTAGTTGTGTAAATGGTCAGGATTAAATATGGTATTGAATTCTTGAAAAATATCGTGTGTTTTTGGCGCTTCAATGCTATTGACAATGACTGTGGATTCATGGCTATAATTGGTGGGAATTTAGTAATACCTCCAGTTTTAGAATGGGAAGACGAAGTTAGAAGATTGTAATAAGGTCATAATTGCATTGGTAAGGTTAAGATTCTATTGTTAAATATTACACCAAGGAGCAACTATTTTGAGAAATTATCCCAGTTGCATATATGATAGAACTTTAGCACTAGTAATAGAGGGTTTTCCTTTTGTGAGGGTACCTGTTTTATCAAATACAACACACTATATTTTTTTGGCATGTGACAATGTGGGTCATTGATTATTTCACCAACAACATAAGAAATAACACCAACCTAATTGGGGGTCCTCATCAGAGAATTGTGATCATGGATACACCTTGATATATCTTCCCCACCAAATGGGAGAGTCACACCTATTGCTGGCATAGCAACTCCATCCTCAATACACAAAATAGATGCAACTTGAGCACCAATATTCACAACACATGAAGTCAACACTCCATTTCCAAATGTTGCAGAAGACTTTCCTCGTGGATTACAGTAGTATTGAACTACTAGTCATATAAGAATTGTTTCATTTCATGACTGTCAATTTTTTTTAAACCTATTTTCATCACCTATGAGATTATTTTCTTATTCTTCTTTTTGTTTCATATAAGAGTATGTGAACAATGCCATCTTCTGCAAATCATTGTCCAAGATTTCATCAAATTTCAAATCCACTTCCTTAGCAATGGAATCCTGCAAACCTTCAAGCTTAAACTTCTAAGAAACAATAACCCAAATGAAAACATCAAATATACCGGTCATCTTCTTGAAATGGTTATGTGGAATGTGAACTCTCACAACTGAAGACAATATCTTCTAGACACAAAATTCCATTTATTAAAAATGTGTAATATTTTATTTGAAAATGCTTCAATGTTTTTTTTTAAGTTCTCAAATGTGAGATTTTAATTACACTCTCTTTAAAAAACACAACAAATCAAACTCTTGAGGATCTACTTCAAGAAAACAAGCATCACAAAAATTTGGCAATAGTTTTAAATCCAAAATTCTCTTTTTTCCTTCATGGATCCTCTTAAATTGTCTCAAATAAATCTTAAACCACATACATTTCTAAAGTCCCAAACTACTAGTAGATAATTCAGGTCGCTCATTCTAAAACAAGTCCTTTTCAGGCCCTAGCATTTGTTTCTAGTAAGAGAATATTTCAGTCAAATAAGCATGTTTGAAGATAATAAACTTTGTGTTTAGTTAATTAAAAAAAGGCCTCTATTTCTACGTGGAGATTATGGAAGGCCATTAAGAAATCACAAATGTGTGGCTATCTAGTCTATAATTTTTTTTTTTTTTTTTCAAAACGAATTAAAAATTTATGAGATACAACAAAATTTCTAAAGATTTCACTACACAACTGTAGCTTCAATATTTCACATGTAACCTTGACAATGCAAGGACAAAATTCTCCATAGGATTCCCAAAACATTAACGATATGGTAAATTGTCAAATAAACCAACCTATGTGCAAAGATCTACATTTCATATCTCTTACACATACCTACATAATCCATATTCATTCCTCAACACCAGACACAAAGAATTCATCTCTTAGTTTAAAACGTTGTCACTGAGAGATTTTACAATTCTTGAGATGGATTACCTCAACTGTGATAAGTAGCAACAACCCACGAAGAGATGCAGTAATGAATTGAGGCCATTGTTGAAGGAAAAAAATTGCATACAAGTTTGTTTTTCATCAAGCAATAAATAGGGAAATGCACTTCATATCTAACACAAGTGGAAACGATGCCGAAAAACAACTTGACGAAGAACTATATTTGTATATCCTATATAGTATTTGCCATCAAGAAGATAAGAAATACAACCTTTAGATTTCAATATTTTATTACAACAAGTTCCTCTCAACTAATGAGGTCAATCATTAGTCTAAATCTCTTTCATTATTGTGCTAAGATTCTTTATTAGTTTAGGCAGATCTGTCATGTATCTATCTAAACATGAAAATATATATATAAGTTGGATGTTTATTACAGAAATGCATCTATTTGCTGAGGAAAATAATTACTGACAAAAAACATAGTAGTGCACTAATCCATCATGGAAGTTTAGGGACACAAGTAGTAGTTGAACTGAGAGGGGTTTCTTGGAGGTCAGAGAAAATCTCATGATCATCAAAAAAAATAGTGATCGAAAAAAAAAAATCTCAAGGGAACAATCGTCAACCAAAATTAGGGCCATACGGTCAAGGGACACACATAGGTAGAAGAGAATGATGGATAGAGAATATAAAATATTTGATGATAAATTTTCATTTCTACATCTCCAACTCACACACCGTTCATCATATCTAACTTATTTATAGCACCCCTACTAGTTAGGTAGTTTAACCGCTTAACCTCCAACATCAATATTTATATTGTATTGCATTGGTGACATGTTCACCATATAATGTGATTTAAACATTAATGGCTCCTAATGCTAATTTTTAACAGTGCTATGACTTTAACAAGAACCAATGTGGTCAACCCAAAGAATCCACAATAAAATCAATGATCCCCAAGCACAAGTAGCCTCCTTTCATATTTCAATGAGAAGAAGATTGGATCAAATCATTCTCACCCAATGACTCATGGTCGAGAGAATACCTCCCCTTTCCCCCACCTCTCCCACTTTCTCTTGTGGACCTTGGGTCATACATGTCAATGTCCTCTTTGAGATTTTTTAGCACCGAATTTATTTCTGATGCATTTCTCCTTTCATTATGTTTTCCTCTTCCTTCCAATAGATTAGGTACTTCCTATCTTTTATGGAAAATCCTTCCCTTATATAATTTTTTCACCTGTTCCAGTGTGGTTGGGTTGAATAGGATTTTTATTCTTTTGGCTCTTTCTTTTAAACTCTTCTCCTCCAAGATTTCTTCACTAGATCTAATTTGCATCATTCTCTTGTGGTTATCCCTAGACAATAAATTGTTCACCTTGGATAATGAACAAAAGAGGAACTGAGTAGGGACATGCAAATGTATATTTTACAAGAGTAGTGAGAAAGTTGTGGATCAGTTATCTGTGACTTATCCTTTTTCTAGAGCAGTCTTGAATGAGGTTACTCAAGCCACAATGGGAAAATATAAATGGGAAGAGATGACTTTGATTGATTGAATTTTTGACTAGTTATATGATAAGACAATAACAGCGTATAAGGCTCTCGCCTACCTGTTTTCTTATGGGATTTGGGGGACCCCAAATCAAATGATCTTTTAGGATTTGGTTATCACATCTATAGAGGTAGCATGAAAGGTTAGAATGGCTTGAGTTGATAATGAAGTACTTCTCAAATAGATTTCTCCTAGAATATTATTAATGCCATGTATTGACCATGAAATTCCTTGAGGCTTCTTCGATAAAGAAAGTCAAGGAAACCCTGGTATATGTGGAGCAGGGGTTGTTTTGACTCTACACAATACCTTAAGCTGAAGTATGTTGCTGGCCAAGCTTCAAACAATCGACCTAAATTATGTACCCCTTGGATTTTGTTGAAAATTGCAAATGAAAGAGGACTAAAAAAATTCAGGTCTATGGAGATGCAACATTAGTAATTTCAGTCTACTCCCAATTATGAAGATTGTCCAAGAGATATAAGCCTCTTTTGAAATTACTTCATTTTCACATGTATACCATGAATTCAATACAAAGGTGGATAAGTTGTCTAAAGAAGCTTCTCTCTTGCAGGAGGGTTGCTTAACTTAACTTGAATTCAGAGGAGGAACCCTAGTTTTAGCTACAAAAATAAATTTGTATTTAACTGGTCTTTTAGTACGAGATGGTGGTTTTTGGTAGAGGTCTTTCAGATCCATTGTAAGAACTGTGAGTTTTAAATTCACAAGAAAAGTAAGATGTCTGGTTGATGTTTTTTGATGGAATAGTTGTCTATAAGACACTACAACAAGACTTAAAATTGTGGCTTTAGTCTTCTGGCTGGGATAGACAATGCAGATAACAAGAGAGGCTTGAGTCTGTACAGGATTGAAAAATGTATATTCTGATTTCATTCTCAGAAATATCAAATATAAGGATTCTTTTCTTAAAAAAAAAAAGTTTGGATCTCCAAAAGGGAAAGAAAATTCAGGGTGTTAGGGGGTAGGAGAAGGGATTTGTAAAGTTCCATTAATATTAATCTAAAACTACCACGCAGCTCTAGAGATAAAAATCCATTTTTATTTCTAAAAACAAACTACGCCCAAATTTTTTCTACTACAGAGGAATCAAATCAATGTATATGCCAAAAGAGAATGCTTAAGTTTATGAACTTACCCGACATAATTTATTCCTCCTTGAGGCACTAATGTATGGATGTTATGAAAATTGGTCTGTGCAAGAGCATGAACAGAGCAGGGGAGTATAAAGAATTGATGACATAATAGGTTTGTGTCATGGAAATCGATCCCCGCACCTCCAATTATTCATATGTGACATTGATATCTGGAGCTCCATAAGGATTTATGTCAGTAAATCTCCACCAGTAATTGACTATAACCATGTCCTCTTTTGTGGGAATAACCAAAATGAGTCTATCAAATCAAATAAGAGAGAAATGAGAAGAGGATAATTTAGGGTTAACTGCTCAGTGCTCACCTTCCCCTTTCCTTTCATTATTTATTCAGGAAAATAGGTGCCTAACAAATCGATGAATCACTGCCATATTTCCTATGAAAACGTAGAACGAATCTGCAAGTTCAACCCTGAAACCATAACTGTCGATGAATCGCTGACGCATTTCCTGTGAAAACTTAGAACAAATATCTAGCTAAGGCATCAGAGTGTAATTAGGGCTTCTCCAATTGTGACGATTAATTACCTTACTTAATTTAGTCATTTATGACAAGTTTGATACTTATTTAAGTTAGTCATTTGTTGGCTTCATCTAAGTTAGAAAGCTATCACTTACAAGCATATGAATCCAATTTCTTTATCCACTGCTCTTGGGCAATTTCATCGATCATGCCACTTTTCCTAATTTGGGATAATTACCTCCCCTAAATAAAACTACAGTAAGGTTGCCTTCTAGCACGGGTTAGGAAAATAGTCATACAAAACCCATTCGCGATGCATGGATCGAGCCCATGGACCAAAGCTCCGTAGTGTTACTGATGGAGGACGGGTGCAACTCTACGCATCCATTTATATGTTTATCAGTGTCTAGCCCTAGGCTGGTGGCCTTTTATTTCATTGTGTAATCCCTGTTCGGTGTTAGCCCTTGTGATTGTACGATGAGCCGATTCGAAGAACATGAATCGATATAGAGATCCTAAAAGATCGATCGAGTGACCTGTACCTATTTCTAATCGCCACAACTACCTTCTTCCATGCTTCCAAGGGCAATATCCACTGGAAACATAGTGAAATCTGAGTTGGTAAGCATCCATCTGAGAAAGACCAAAAATCAACTATCCATGGGCTTTAAAGCATCTATCCACGGGTTGGCTTTTGATTGGGTAGGATCAATTGAATTAAAGGGGGACCGAACTAGATTTCTGATGGACGATCTTCTCGATCTTAATGGGGGGCCGTGACGAACTATTTTTTTGGCCTTTTCATTTTCACAACTCTCTAACATTCAAAACCTGATTTTCAAAACACCTAAAAAAGGAAATGCATGAAAGAAATTTGTGTAATGTGGGTGCTACGCTATAATTTTTGAAATATTTGGATTTGTTAATCACAAATAATTCAGCCTGGCTCTATCTGACAATCTTTGTGCACACCGTCCTGGTCACATGGGAGCTTAAAAAGGTAGATTTCATGATTGATGTTGTGGGGTGTGACATCTCGGGCTTGGCTTTGCAATGTGTTCATCATTTATTATGGCTTCCCCTCTACCCAGAGTTGTGGTTATATCAATCTGGTGCTACTTTGTTTTTTGGGCGGGAATTAGCTCATAGTAAATATATTTAACAACGCGCTCAATTTTGAGTTGTGTTAAATTATGGGATGGATAGATATATTTGAAGGTGCTCAATTTTGAGTAATCTCCTTAAATTTACTTGAAGATTTTCAAAATTTTTTTTTTTGACATTTGTTTTTTTATTTTTTGAAATGGTGTGGAAAATAATAAATTTTTTTCATTGTGAAATGTCACAAAAGTGTGCATGTTGATCATTTTGGAGGCCAAAAGCTTCTAATAAATTAAATATCTATTAAATATTTTGAGAGGTAAGAGTGAGATACTTGACACAATGAGTTTCTACATCTTGGATAAGATCTTTGTTTCACTTTATTCATTAGAATTTTCAGATGAGCACATTATGATGTTAGTAGTGTTTGGTAGCTTACAACAACAACATATTTTTCATTTTTTTTCCATAGCATAGTTTTTTACATCTGCACATTGAGTAGGGTTTGATTCATATCCTCATACACATCATTGTAACCTTGCTCATCATATCAATTTTAGTAGCACTCACAAGTTTAATCATAACCTATCTAGTAGCAATTTCACATGCATAGCTCCATTAGTAAATTTAGAAGAAAGTGGGGAAAACATCCATGATCGCTAAGGAGAATCATCACTAGTAGTTCACCTCCCATGAAGGGTCCCTTTCTATATCTTAAATGTTAGTTTGTTATTTAGTTGCATATTTTGTTTTTTCTTCTAGCCTTTAATTTGTATGCATGCCAAATTTAAGGATTGGGTCTTCAATTGATGTTCTCTTTGTAAAACTATAAAAAATCCATTTCCAAATGAATAAGAACCAATCATTTTTCTTTTGGATTCATTTATGAATTACTTTCTCTATTCTCCAGGTATTTTTTTCATTTCTTTGTAGATGTTTGAGATAAATATCATTAAACCTCATCACACTTATTCTTCTACATTAAAATTTGCTAGTTTTTGACAACATACCAATAAGACGATGAGTGACATACCTAGACCCTTAGTCTATGGCATGTTACCATAAATCCAACTCTAATACCATTTTGAAAGAAATGTATTTATGTTGTATCACATATAGGCTCATGTGACTCTCCATGATTTTAAAATTAAAGAATGTAAATTAATTAATCATGAACAACAACATTTAAACATATAACACAACATAAATTGAACATAACATTCAAGCATAACATTTACATATTAAATAAAAGAGTGATTCGAATATTTATCCTTATAAATGTTTTACATAACTAGCTACAAATGTCAAATATTCCATCCAACCATAGTCATTTTTGGACTAATTCTCTCTACAATAGGCCACCCCTAATATAGGGATATGATTCCACAAAGGTGAGCATGCTCACATGGATGTCTATAGTCAACACTAAGATACAAATACCTAGTAAATTAAGAGTGATGTGACCCTACAATAATTCCTACTAGCCAACTCTCTTTCCCATAATTTTTCACAATATAAGGATGATATTTATTTCTATGTATCATAGTCCCTTAGACAATCTCCCTCCCCTCTAGGACTCTGACATATATTGGTAAGGAATCTCTTAGTTATGGGATTTCAGAAATGTAGCTTCAAGTGGAGCACTTACAACAACCTTTACACAAGCTCTTGAGTGGTTTCTAAATGAGAACCCCTCACAAACATGCAAAGCTAGTTCTTATCATAAATATCAACTCTAGAGATTAGTTTTCAACACAAATTGTATTTTCTCCTCTTGTAGCACCAAAACTCTAGCTTTTTTTGTCCTCTTTCTTTTTGAAAGTTAGCTATCTCGTCTACTCAAATTCCTTTTCTTATGCATGTTTTGACTTAGACGATTCAAAAGAAAATTTTACTCATCACATGTTCTCACATCTAGGTGAGATGACTCTCTCACCTACCTCTTACATTCATTCAATAAAACCACTCCCCTCATGAGTGTACTTATCCCATGCTTCAACAACTAATTGATATGACTCTTCTACTAACCTCAAAAATGCATTCAATGACTCATTTTAATAATTCAAATGGGGATTATATGGTAATGATAATTAATTTATGCTAATAACATGGGATTTTAGGCATGTGTGATTTACCTTTGGACCCATTTTTATCCCCCTCCTTTATGGAATGATAGGTCCTCCATGAATATGTTCTTGTCCATTTTATAACTAGTCATGTATTTTATATTATTATTTTGAATATAAATCTTTATAGATATCTTTTTGTTTGATATTGTGTCCATAACTTGTGGGACTAGCATGTCATCTAAGAAGTCATAGGCTGGGGTGTCTAAGCCATCAAAATCACTTGACAATCACACTAGGCCTATACCACACCAACCCTTAACATGGATAATTTTTTTTAGTGTCTCCTCCCAACTATTGTGAGTTTCGCACATTGGTCACCTTACATAATGAAACCATCAAAATCCAGTCATGTTAGTGATATTTGGCTACATTTTTACATATTATATATCTTGGCATTTACACATTCATCATATTTAAAAATATACATTTCTAATCTAGTCATCAAAACCGGGGTGTTACATTTTCCTCCCCCTACATCTTTTCACTATCTTTGGTGCACATCACCATATAGGTTTACATGTAGATACATAAAATATTAACATCTTAGCACTATATAATTTGAAAATTTAGTAACTCCTATAGAAATTCCAAATGCCCAACTCTCACTCCCCTCAACCTACATAATCCAAGCAAGATTACTCCCTTCTCTCCATCACAATCCTTTAGGTTGTCCCACTTACCTTTGAGGACTCAACCACTGGTTGGACATGAAATATCCAAGCTATGGAATTTAGTAATCCTAGTTATAAAAAATGGAGTCTTTAATCATTTATGCACAGTTGTACATTCATATTTCCTCAAAATATGCAAAAATCTATGGGTAGTCCTCCCACATAGCCTCTTCATGCTCCCATGTGGTATCTTCAGGATTGTAGTAGGTCCACTAGACCTTTACCAAGATAATGGCTTTGCATAAGAGCACTTAGAATTTTGAGTCTAAGATGCATATTGGCTCCACCTAAAAGTCCCCTTTGTGCTCCACCTAGACCATAGTCTAATCCATCACAAGGTTAGGATTAGGCACATACTTTTTCAATAAAGATACATGAAACACTTTTATGAATATTCATGGATGCAAGTAATGCAAGAATGTATATAACCAACCTTATCCTATCTAGGATTTCAAATGGCCCACAATATTGTGCTACCGATTCTGGGTAGCTTCCCAATTTTAGTGAGCTCTTTTTAGCCTTCACTTTGAAAAACACATGCCCAACCAATCTAAAATATCTATGAATTTTTCCTTTGTTTGCAAATTTCTACCTATATTATGTATCCTTTATATTTTTACTTATCTTTAACATATGTTCTTCCATCTCTTTTAGAATATATAGCCCAACAATCACTTTGTTTTCTAGGTTATTCGATCCCAACTCAAAATATAACTTCACAATTTCCTTTTTATATAGATTTTCACAATATTGGATTCCTTATCAATCAACTTAATTGAAATAATATGTGTGTCTTTCGTAAGCTTGTCCATCACTACCATGATGGAATCATCTCACCTTGTTATCCTTGGTAGCTTGGTGATTAAACTTATGGTAACAATCTGTCACTTTCATTTAGGAATGGAAAATGGATATAGAAATAATGTTGGATGTCTATGTTTAACCTTTACCTTCTAACGTTACATGCATTTTCCTATGTAATCAACCACATTTTTTTTCATACTAAGTCAAAAATACTCGATTATTATAGCTACAATAGTTTTATGGTACCCTAGGTGTCCAACATATGGTGCATCACACATTTTTCTTATCACTAATTTTCTCAATTCTTGAGAATTAGGAACATAAACTTGTGTTCCTTTGCAAGAGGATTCCATCTTCTTCTAGCATGTAGTCTTTAAATTTTTAGTGTGAATTACCTTGTTGTAAGCCTTCATTAATTTGTAAATAGTGTTATTTTGATCTTAATCTTCCAAAATTATTATTTTTAAGTCTATGTGGTATATTGTAATAGCTATAGTATGCATTACACACACCCTCTTGTTGAGTGAATTAACCTCGTTATTCTATTTTACCTTAATGTGGTTGATGTCAAAGTCAAATTCACTAGGGCATTCCAACCATGTAATTTGTCTATGTGAGTATTTTAAACTTCTATGGTCTATTTTCAACTCAAATTTTCATCCCATAAGATAATCTCTTCACATTTTTAATGCATGGATAATATTTATAACCTCCAAGTCATGGGTAGCATAATGTCTTTAATGTTCTTTAATTTTTTTCAATTCATATGACATGCCTATCTTGCATAAGGGGTCCACCAAGTCCTTCTTTACATGCATTTATGCACACCAAAATATCCTCATTTGGATTTGCATTATTTAGAAGAAGTGCATTGGTTAATAAATATTTCAACTATTGAAAATTATCTTCATAATTTGTAGTCCATTCATTCTATAATCATTTATGTTGCAATGAAATAATTGAATGGAAAATATTATAGAAACCTTCAATAAATATCATGTGGTAACTAGATAAACCCATAAACAATCTCACCTTTGAAATATTCTTTGGTGATGACCAACCTTTGATGGATTTAATCTTCCCTGGGTCCATTGCTATGCCCTCCTCTAATACATTGTGAACTAAATCATGGATTTTCCTTTGATAGAAAGTGCACTTTCTCAACTTGGCATACAATTATTGCTCTTGCAACACTTATAGCACCATCCTCAAATGTCCCTCATGCTCCTCTTTTGTCTTAGAGTGTATAATAATATCACCCAAGAAGGCAATAACAAATAAGTCTATATAAACTCTAAACACTCTATTCATCAAACATATAAAACTAGAAATTGCACCACATGTTTCAAAGTAAACATTGTATAAGGTGGTAGCATAGGAAATAATAGCATAGAAGAAAGAAAATTTTTTATGCAATTTTGTTTCTTTACTGGCATTTCTTTGTTATCATATGTTATGTTTCAGGGAGATTTCAACTAGGCCAATATTCTAGAATATGTTCAAAATGAAGGTAATGCACAACATCTTAACTCCAAAGGATTTATGAAAATTCTCTTCATTAAGATTCATGAAATAAGTAAATGATTTAAATCAAACATTTCATAGCACAAGTAATCTGTATCACCTTTTATTCACAATGCAATGGATAATAGTTTTTGTTAGAAGGGATTCAAGATAATGTATGTGCATTTTGAGTCATTTTGATGTCAAATGTTGTTATGACTAGAAAATTTTATTCATTTTGAGTCATTTTTATGTACTTAACATTGCAGACAGATTTAAAGACCCTCTTAAAGGGGTCTCTAAATTTTAACACTGTAGATGGACTCAAAGGCCCCTTTGTCTCTAAATTTATCGTTGTAGATGGATTCAAAGAAGGGGGTCTTTGAATCCATTTGTAGTGTTAAATTTTAGAGACAAGAGGGTATTCATAATTTTAACACTGTAGATGGATTCAAAGACCCCTTTGTCTCTAAATTTTAACAATGTAGATGGATTCAGAGACCCATGTAGTGAAAAGTAACACTTCAATATCAAAATTGCAATTTTCCATTTTTGGAGTGACATAATTAAAAACTACTAACATAAATGAGTAATTCATATACTATTATAAAATATACTCATATGGTCATATTTTTATTCTTGGACTATATTAGTCATTTAAGTTAATCATTATTAATTTTATCACTTATTATCTAGTCATATATTTTAGTCTTGGACTAAATTAGTCATTTAAGTTAGTCACTTTTAGTTTGGTCACTTATTATTTAGTCGTATATTTTATCCATGGACTAAATTAGTCGTTTAAGTTAGTTAGTTTTAGTTCAGTCACTTAAAATTTCTCAAATTTAGTAGTAATTCACTTGAAATAGCTGTGGTGACTAACTTTTTTAGTCACCTAGTCACTAATTTCATCATTTTCTACTAGTGTGATATCTAGACTTGAAATCCAACTTGGTGAAATGCTTTGCTTGCTGCAACTGATCTATCAGATCGTCTACCATGGGAAAGGGGTATCTGTTCTTGAGCTTGATTTTATTCAACGCCCTGTAATCTATACACATCCGCCAAGTCCCATCCTTCTTTGGCACAATGATGATAAGTGACCTAGATGGTGATGTAGTCAGTCGAATGACACCTTTTTCTAGTAGCTACTGCAACTGTTTCTTCATCTCACTTGATTCTATAATAGATCGTTTGTACAACCCAATATCTAGAAATGGGGATTCTAGCAATAGCTAGATCTTGTTCTCCACTTCTCTCTTAGGGGGTAACCCTTTAGGCTCTTGGAACACATCCTTGTATGCTTGTAAAAAGTCCTCCAATTGTTGTTTTTGTTTCTTATTACACCCATTTATGGACGCCTTGCCTCTTATTGACTCCTCTGTAGACTAATATTCTCTTAAAATAATAAGCATACTTCTTGTTGGAACTGATCAATTTCTTGTCCTGGTTGGCACTTACTATTGAGATTTTTTAGTTGCCTTTATGTGCGTTGATGATGAACAATTTTCCGTTCTTGAAGAGCCAGTACTAGTTAGCTTTTCTCATGAATATTGAATAACGCATGTACATTTATGGACTCCCAAACATGACTCCACATACATCAAGGGGAACCACATACAGATATACTTCATCAATAAATCAACATTGGTAGAAAATCTAATTTTGCACTGTTTTGTTACCTTCAACTTTGCATCCTTATGTACCCACCCTAGCGGATCTGGGTTTGGATGGTCACAAACTTCGAGCCCCAACTTCTTGACCAGATCTACTGCAATGAGATTTTCATGTGATCCTAAGTCAAACAGAGCATCAATCTTTGTCTTCTTGACCTATATATTTACATGGAAGAGTTTGGTAGTTTCTTTCTCTTCCTGGTGCTGAATGCTACTCAAATTCATCTCCTTCTACACTGATGTAAATACAATCTTCGCATTGATGTCTCAATTTCTTTCAACTCGGTTTCTCGAATCAGTGGCCATGAGATTCTTCTTCTTATTGTCTTTCTTCTTGTTCTTCAAATTTAGCTCTAGATGTAACTTCCAACACTTCTCCTTTGTATGTACATCAATGTTGTAGTGGTTACAGTGGATGTTGGGATCTTTGCACTGGTGTGTTGTGGCTATCGTCTTTTCATCTTTTCCCTCTTTTTTCTTCTTCTTCCACTCCTTAGAAGTTTCTTGTTGCTCCTTCTGCTTCGATACACTTGATTGCGGTCTTCTTAGGCCTATGTTCTCTAGGTATTGTGCTTGTACACAAGCCTCATCCACCATTTTGGGCTTGAACATCATCACTTTCTCATGCAGATGGTGGTGTAGACCCCCCAAATGCTTGAGGAGTACATCTGGGTTCTTTGGAGAGATACCCAACGTTATAGCCATCTTTCTTAATTCTGTAGTGTACTCCTGCACACTTTGGCCCGAATTTTGCTTGAACTAACGCCAACAGATGCACTGGTCTTCCACGTACCCAATGGGATAAAATTATGACTTAATGAGGGTTTTGAAATCCTCCCACTTAGTCACTATAGGTTCTCCCTCCAACCTCAGGGTTTCCGTGTGGCTCTCCCACCAAGTCAATGCATGGACCTCCAATTTTAGTCATGCGAATGAGATCTTCTATCCTTCCTTGATCTAATGGACACTACAATAAAATTCCAGTTGCTGCAACTAGTGGTTCATCTTCAGAGTTGTTATCACTCAGTATTTTCTCTAGAAGTTATTATAAGAAATAAAATGATCGAGGTAACCACAAACCAACTTTTAAGCATAGGCTCTAGCCAACTTATGGCTCAGAGAGGTCTCTTTATATATAATTTAGCTTTGTTTGCTAGGATTTTAGGCTAGTTTTGAAGTTTTAGGGGGGGGGGGGGTTGATTTGTATTTAAGATTGGATGGTGGAATACTTAAAATAGAAGGATAGAATGAGGTCTTGGGACCATTGGGCTATGGAGTCAACAGAAGGGCAACAGGGCTAGAATTAACTCACTAAAGGGAATGTTCAAAGGGCAAGCTAGCAGATTACAGTGCAAGTCTTTGGGCTAGATCGGTGAAAAGGTCTTAACTAGGGTGAGAGAGCAATTGAGAATTCTCAGATCGGGATTAAAACAAGGAACATAGGATAACTAGAAACAAAGGGCAATTAAGAATCCTTTGCTATAGATTATAGAGAGACAACATAAACTAAGGAGCAATCAACAATTCCTTAACTTAGATGATCAATAGAAAACATTTAAATGCACAATAGTTAAAACACAGTGTAATGAAGCAAATTCTGAGATATCATTCCATATTATAACATTCAGATATAGAAACATGTTAAAGATTGTGGAAAAACTTTTAAGAAAAATAACAACAAGACGAGAAGATACTTGTCTGCACTTCGCTCTACATATGAATCCTTTAAAATATCTCATCTTTATTCATCAATCTAGCTTGTTGGCCCAGTTAGTGATACAATAGCTTTACAACCTTATGATAAAAATGTCTATAGAAATGTCTAAGAATACACCCTACATACTTTGAATTATGAAGTATTTATACATAAATTATTACAAAATATCTCAAAAAAAACTTGAGATTTAATCTAGGAAATACAAAATATATTCTTGCAAGAAGATAGAGACAACTATTGAACTGTTTCATGTTGTCCCTTTTATTGTGGTGCTGCTGGATTTTATGGTTGGATTTAAGCCCTTTATGCTGGCTTGTTGTTGTGGTATTTTACGGTGGAATATTCTTTAACCTTTATCTTTCACCTGATACTCTTTGGCATGGTGACCTGTTTTCATCTGTTTACCTAGATGTTCTACTTTTACTATGTAGTAACCTTTTTACTATAAATTTCTTAGAGAAAATCCGTCATTTTTTCACACCATTCAGCATTAGGTAACTTGACATTCATCATTCGCCTATATATCTACTTAGTGTTGGTATACCTGGAAACATTGGCCTTGGTGATGGACAAATGTTGTACCTCATGTTGGGGGAAAAACAAGTTCTTAAATGTATTATACAAAACTTTGCCTGTTGGCAGTGCTTTTATTCCTGAAGTACTAGTTTGTTCTTTAGCCAACTGCCAGAGTCTTCTATCATAGTCCTGTTGTGTCATAAGTTTGTCATTAATGACCAATGGACTAGGAAATCCTTTCTCCCTCAAAATTTGAAATTAAGCCATGAATATATCAATGGCTACCTGCATGTTCTGGCACTTTTCTTCCAATTTTAGCATTAGGTTTCTCTTGGAAAGGACCTTCCTTATTTCAAAAATGGTTTTAGTCCTATCTTCTATATCAACCTCATGAAGTTCATACCTATTTTTTCTATTAAGGAAGTGGATGAGTCTATTGGCATCCTCAGGCATGTCTCCCAATCCCTCCTTGACCTTTTGGATAGCTTCTGTAGCTATCTTTATCAATTCTGTCTTCTCAAAAATCACTTGAATAGATGGCCAAATGTCATTAACAAAGTCAATGATATTGGCCCATAGCAGTTCCTTGGCTTGTCCAAGGGGTTTCTCCAATGTTAGGTCTTTCTCCATAGCTTCGACTCTTTCACTCATTCTATTGGTCTTTTGTGCTTCTTCCTTTTGCATAATCTAGGCAAGTTTGTAGTTAGTTTCTAATATTGCCACCATTTCCCTTAGTTTGTTCATTTCTGTAGCCTAGATTGATATTTCATTCATGGCTTTGATTAAATTGTCTGCATCTTCTCCTGATGTACCTGTGGTTGTAGACTCTGTTGTGACTGACAATGATGTGGTAGGTGGAGCTAAAGGTGATAGTGAAGCTGCCAGTGTAGAAGGGACTACTGTAGATACTATAGAGATGACATTTGTAGAAGTTGTGGCAATGTTAGTTTGTTTTAATTGGATTAAGTTATCCAATTCCTTCTCTGTCTCCCTTAGTTGATCATTGAGTCTTAACACTAAGTCCATCAACTGCTCATGCTTGTGCTGGACCTCCAAAACTTCCAGTGTTTGAGGATGTTGTAGTTGGGGTATCTTAATTGCTTCGTGAGTGAAACAATATCATTGTTCTTCTTCTTTATTAGCTGCTTTATGGCTTTTATATCTTTGGAATCATGTCCCAACTCAACAACTAAGTCTTGCAATGATTTAATCCTTGTATCCTTGGCCTATGAGGAGGGCTTCTCCAACTAAAACTATGCCGAGATATAATTCAATGAGTTTTGTAGCTGATGGGAAGCTATGGCTTTACTTGTAAGGGTGGAGTATATCATCTCTCCAGCCTATTTATGCAGTTCTATTTGGTCTATGGGATGAATATCCCTTTCCAATATTTCAAAGTCAACCCTCTTGAAGTCTGATGATGTCTTGTGCTGCTGTGTTGTAGGTTTGATAAAGAAAATTTGAAGTTTTCCCTCCTTGATGTCAAAAGATGACATCAGTCTTGTTTGATTTGTGGGAGTGAGTTTCAGATATTGTACATATGTCTAAGCTTTGAGCTTCTTATTCCTCATTTCGATATCTTTATACCTGTCCTTTATGTCTTGGTATTTTTCAATAGGTTTACTGAATGAAGATACTTCCACACTTAGCTACCTTTCCAACATCTGAGTCTATGATGTGGATGGCTCTTGTATTTGTGGGCTTGTTTATGCCTGTTTCTGTATTTAGGCTTGGCCTCTTGCTTTGGCTTGTTTCCTACTGCAGATTAGATGTATCATGCCTAAAGTAGAATCTCCCTCTTAGTTTCTCTTGGGATTTCTTTCTTCATTTTGTGGAGTCTACATGATAAGAGGGGTGCTCATGGTGGCTTCTTTCTATTCTGGTACCTGCAAAAATTAGCTCTCATCAAGTTGCCTCTCTAAATCAATCAAGGTATTCTCAATGTCTACCTTTATGCAATCTCTATTTATAAGAGTGTTCTCCAACCACTTAGATTTATTGGCATATGCTTCTATCTCAGGTATGGGGTGGTGAATGTAAGGCCCCAATTTGGCCTTTTGCCTACGTCTAGTTAATAATCCTTGAGGGTCATATTTCCATATGAAACTCTTTTGGAATTTCATTTCTCGCAATATGTGATCTGCTTCCTCCCTTTCTTCTATTGAATTATAGATGAAAGGACCCAATTGATTTTTAACTCTAAACTGGGTTATCTTTTTGGTTGAAACAAAATTTAATTCATCTAAGTTCACTATTTTCCTATAATACTCCAAAGAAAATAACCTCATGGGGAGGTATTTGGGTAGTTTATATGGTGCAAGTTGGCACCCATAGATCCTTATCTCTATGTGGTTTTGGTACATGTACCAATATCCCACTTTGGTTTGTTTGGATAGCTAGAGGACCCTTTTTATCTTTGGACTTATCCTAGGTGGAGGATTTCCTATAAGCATAGTCATGACTGGATGTACAAAAGAGTCTATAAAATCTGAATAAGTGTATGGTGATCCAAATTTGTGGAATAATGGGGTCCAAAAAATGACAGACCTAGGCTGGCCTTTGGTATCAAGCTTCTGGAGAGTGAAAGGAAATCTATCTGGTTGGTAATACAGGAACATATGATAGAGGATAGATGAGTATTTAAACACTCTTTCGTTGCTTATTATAGTAAACTGCTCATGCATCCTATCGACGATAAACTCAACATAGTTGTACAAAACAATAGGAGGTTGTCCTGGGGTATAAATGAACATGAAGGTAAGTATAAGATCATCAATGTATTCACTGGTAGTATAGCCCAAAATACATGACATCATGGTCACAATATGCTTTCCCCTTATAGAGAAAATAACTGACATATATGGAGGGGATCTTTAGGAAGGTGTTTTTCTTCTACAATGAAGGTTTGGAGTAACTAGGCCAATCTGGATGGATTTAACTTGGTGTACTAGTCTATCAGATCCCTAATTGAGAGTGGGGTTAGATTGGGTCCTTGTTGAAAATGTAACATTTCATTTATGGATTCAGCTGTGATGGTAAACAAAACTTTTTGGTCATGAGACATGATAGTTTTATGGTTAGGGGCGTAGCATGCATGGCACATGTGGACAATTTCTAGGAAGACATGTACTTGGAGGAACTGATATCTGGGTAAATTGGACTCCCAAATGCCAATATCATCTGAATGGTTCAGGTAGCTGTCTCTGCTCAAGAAATGAATTTTGAGCAGGAGTTCTGATGCACTGGTATCTTTTATTTGGAAATCCCTATCAGCCAGGGGAAGGTGTTCCAGGTCTAAATGTGGGGTTTTCATAGGTCTGGCATCCATGGAGGCAGGGGCAACCATTATTCAGTTCTTATGGATTTGAATTAGGCACTATAGGTTTTGAACAGAAATTGGGAACTTTCAAAGGGTTTTGGCTGTAGGTGTTTTTAAATTTAAGGTAATTTTCAATTAATTTGACTTAATGAAAATACTTAATAGGCCGAATGTTTCCAAATGTGAATAGGGAGTGGTATTCTTGGGTGAAATACATGGAATTGGGTGAATTGGCTTCAAGTTGATGGTTCACGGTAACTGCAGAGGTTTGTATAGTTCTAGCATGGACTGGGAGGTCAGTTGGGTTGTCTGCAATGTCTTCTGGAGCAAATTTGAAGGTATGTTGGTCAATTTAGCGTTTGCAGGAGTCACAAAGGTTTTCATAATTTTACAGAGAAAATGAATGAAAAGGGAAAAAAGATGTCTTTTCGGTCTTTTATAGAAAAACAATTGCTTTTGGTGGGTTAATTTACAGATGAACAATTGGTGGTTTTTCGGTTAAGCGGGGAAGCGATATTGGAGGGCCGTCGCACTGCTTTTGCGGTGTGGGTGGTATTCAAGAGGGGTCACCTGATGCACTGCAACGTTTGACACATAGCAGTAGGGGTGTTGGGGAGAACCGCTTTATCAGGCAGGTAAAGATCAGTGATCAGGCACGGTCGATATCGCTGTGGAGCATTGGATGAAGCAGATGTTGATCAGATGACAATCGGGCAAGGGAAATGCAAGGGATATAAAGCTTCAGTTTAGGGAGGGGCCCAATGCTTTAAACCTTGGTGGTATGGGTTTATTTAAGGTTTAATCATAGGTTTGAAAATGATCGGGTAGATCTTAATAGTGGGGTTTAACTCTTTAGGTAAAGGTTGGCGTCGGGTGAGCCCGATATCGCTGTGGACCGTAGGATTTGTGCGCAAATGATTGGACAGTGGTCAGGTGAAGGAATATCACGGATGAAATGTATGGAGGCTTTAGGGGGGCTCCGATGCTTTAATCGCAAGTGATTTGTAATTATTTAGGGTTAATGAGGGGATTTATATGTTTTGTCGAGATAAGGGGTAAACGTATAGTTTTTAGTAAAACTAAGGGTTGGGGGTATTTACATAGGGATTTAGTTAATATACGGGAAAAGGGATATGGAGGAATTATATAATAAAATTGAAAATTATTATTAAATTAATGAGCGGGGTGGTTAATATTCCTTAAGCATAATGTAACATGTAATGTTTGCACGTATGTGCTTAATACATAGGGTTAGAGGTTTTTCGTGGGTTTTTGGGTGAAAAAGGATTTAGATGGAGTTGTTTTGCTTTTCCTAGGCAAAAGAGTTTACTAAAGGAAAATGGGGTTTTATTAGGGCAATGAGGGGAAATAAAGGGAGATTAATTTTCATGAAGGGGATTCTAGCACTTGTGTCCATAAGTCATTAAGCTGAGGTCCAATCCCTCCAAAAGTGAGAGAAATGCTTCGAGCCTTTTTGACATGAAGGATTTACGTACTTAGAACCTATTTATGGGAAATTAGTAAGTAGAGGGGTGAAATGACTAAGGGGATGTTAAATAAACCAAGTT
Source organism: Pinus tabuliformis (assembly GCA_031772625.1). Classification (NCBI taxonomy): domain Eukaryota; kingdom Viridiplantae; phylum Streptophyta; class Pinopsida; order Pinales; family Pinaceae; genus Pinus; species Pinus tabuliformis. The sequence goes on along the minus strand of CM062818.1, from coordinate 855,534,653 downwards.
GCAAAGCATTGTCCTTGCTTTGTTTACTGCTTATGCACATTTGGAAGATGCATTTAGAACATGACATAAGTGCTTTTGTGTGATCACTTGATATTTCTGCAACCTTTCGTCTACTTACCCAATTACTTACCCTACCACTTTTTCTTCATTTTATTTGTGTGCATTTAGGCTAGCAAACACTTATCAATCATTTTTCTTTTACAAATTAGACTATCTAATTCTAACCTTATAATATCCAAGGGCCCAGATTAAACTAATGAGCTCCTTTTATTTTCTCTACCTATCTAATGATCTGCCAAGATTATATTGTTTGGTTTGATTTTTTTCTCTAACTTTAAACATACAATTCAAAGCATGAAATAACCAAGTTTAAACAATTTGATTACCATGGATTGTGGCATGAATAACAAGTTGTACACAATTATTATTATTCATAAAAGTAAATAGTAGTGGCATTTTGACTTGCACACTTTCATGGTCTATTTTTTTTTTTTGGGGTGCATATATTTTCATTTGTTTTACCTTTTCTTATTCTTATTCTCCTTTGATTTTTCTTTTAGGACATACCCTCTTTACTTCTTTTTTTAAAATTTTTTAACATGGAAAACATTTGCAAAAGTCAAAGATATATACAATATTACAAGGCCTAACCTTAGTCATTAAAAATTATGACTCCTATTGGTATAGGAACCTAACAGTGGCTCCACTTGGGGATGGCATTTTCTAGTGAAATGTTAAGAACTTTAAAGATCAGTGGCCTTTGAATTGTTGTTAATGTTACCTTGCAAAGTGTTCCTCTATGCGTCTTCAATATTGATACTTATGATAGTAAATATTTCAAAGCTTTGGGCCTTCTCTTCGGGCTTCAACTTCAAAAATCACCATCCAATCCAGACTAAACTTTTTAAAATAGAATATGTACAAATGGGAAATGAAAATCAGTAACTAGGTTCAAAGTAGTGTTTTAGCATTCGACCATTCATTGGCCCACCTTCTGCTTCTGTACCATCAATTTCTCCTTGAAAAAAGCATTGTTTCCTCTGTAAGCATAGACGACATAGGGACCTTTCCATAGGAAATCAAATTTCCCATGTTTACCTTTGTCTTCCCTACTTGAATCCCACTTGAGTACTTTGTCAACAAGGTAGAAATCTTTAGCCTTGGTTCTCTTATCAAAAATATTTTTAATCCTTTTCTGCACAACTTGAGACCTAATGTAGACCTCTTCTTTGGTTTGTTGAAGATGAATAGTTTGATTGATTCATCTTTGGATACTATTTGTCTCAACCTGCAATTCTTGAAGTATCTTCATTATTGGTATTCACAAGGAAGATGGAAAAACAATTTCCATCCCATAGACTAATTGATAGGGAGAAGTACCAATTGATTTCTTAGTAGTCAATATGTCTACCCATAAGGCATTGACTAGCTTTTTATTCCAAGTTTTCTTATTGTCCTCTAGTAACTTCTTGATGATGTTTACCAGGCTTTTGTTTGAGGATTCTTCCAGTCCATTTCCTTCAAGGTAATAGGATGTAGAATGACCCAGGGTGATATGATACTTATTGCATAAATCTATCATTCTTTTGGAATTAAAGGTTGCTAGATTATCGGTGATGATCTTAGTTGGACATCCAAATCTTGATAGAATATTGGTTTCAAGAAGGTTCTGGTAACACTATCTATGGCTTGCCTTGAAGGTATGGCCCTTATCCATTTTGTGAAGTAGTTTGTGGTTGTGAGGATCCATTTGTGTTGGGCAGAGGAGGGTGGGTGAATTTCACCAGTGAAGTCTAAACCCCATCATTGAAAAGGTATTTCAACAGAGGTTGGCTTGAGGGGTAAAGGTAAGAGATTTTTCTTCCCCTCAAAAATTTGACATTTGTGACAGGAGGTCACATATTTTTTGACATCAGCAAATAAGGTAGGCCAATAGAAACCAACTCTAAGGATTTTATCTGTAGTGGTATTCCAGTAAAGGTGTCCTCCACAGTCACCTACATGAAACTCTTGTAAAACTTTGTGAGATTTATCTTTTAATAAGAAATCAAGAAGAATACCTTCATGATTTCTCCAAAATAGAGCATTGTCTAATATAAAAAATTTCAAAGATTTCATCTTCAAAAACCTACTTTTAGTCCTAGATAATTCAGAAGGAGCTTGTAAGTTCTATAAAACATAAATAATATCAGCATACCAAGGTGATTCAATAAAGGCCTGGCTGATTAGTAGAGTTTCCATCTCCTCTTCATTATCTATTTCTCCAATAAAGTTTTTATCCAAGGCCTGATAGTTCGATTCAGCCATGAGCTTGGCTAAACCTTGGCCCTTGATTAACTTAGTAGGTTTGATTTCTATATCATACTCTAAAATAGTAGCAATCCACTTTCCCCTCTTTCCATCAGTACCATCCTGAGTTAGGATGTCTTTAACTACTGAATTAGGAATGTAGGCTACTATATGAGAATATAAGATGTACACCCTGAAGTCCTTAATGGCTTTGACTAAAGCCAATGCTTGTTTTTCCATTATATTGTATTTCAAGGGGGAATATCTTAGGGATTTGCTAAAGAAAGCATGGGTTGTTCATAGCCCTGGTCATTTTTCTGCAATAGAACTACAAGAATTGTGTGCTCAGAAGCAAAGGAAAACAAGATGAAATCTATGTCAAATTTAGGACTGGTTAACACAGGTGTTTTGGTTAAGGCCAGTTTATTGTCTTCAAAGGATTTTTTAGCCTCAACAATCCATTTTATGGTGGAATCTTTTTTCAGCATATTGTTTAGTGATCTAATTAATTTTGCCAGATTAGATATAAATCTTCTAAGAAAATTAATTTTTCTTAAAAAATCTTGTAATTCACTAATGTTCCTAGGGTGTTGTATTTGCAAGATAGAAGGGTCTATTCTTATACCATCTTTTGGAATTATGTGACCTAACAACTTTCCTTCTAACCCAAACAAAGATTTCTTGGGGTTTAAGGAGATTCCAAATTTCCTGCATTTAATAAAAACTTGTTTTAGATGATCCAAATGTTGATTCTCAGATTTTGAAAATACAGTAATAACATCTAGATATATCACAATGAAATCATGAACTTCTTTTGCAAAGGCTATGTCCATAGCCTTCTGGAAAGTGGCTCATGCATTCATTAGCCCGAAAGGAATTTTCACATACATAAATGTGCCCCAAGAAGTAGTAAAGGCAGTTTTGAGTTGGTCATAAGGATGAACCAAGATTTGATTATAACTAGAGAACCCATCCAACAATGGGATTCTGGTTGATCCAACTACTCTCTGTAAAATGTGGTCCATTTTAGGGAGAGGGTAATTGTCTTTTAGTGACACTTTGTTGAGGTTTTTGAGGTCCACACAGATTCTGATCTCAATAGTTTTCTTTCTAGTTGGCACTAAGTTTGAGACCCAATCAGAAAATATGATTGGTGCAATTATTTTGGCATCATACATTCTCTGAATTTGTTTTTCAATTGAAGGTAATAAGACAGGATTAATCCTTCTAAGTTTTTGCCTAAAAGGCTTTTGATTTTGTTTAATGGGAATTATGTGTTGGATGCTGTTGGTGTCATAGGATTTGAGGTCCTCATAACTCCAAGCAAAGACATCTTGAAACTCTTTCAACAACTCAATGTATTTCACTTTTTCAGTTGGGGGTAATGATTTTGAAAGTTTGACCAATTTAGGATTTTCATCGGTGCCTATATTACATTCCTCTATATCAGACTTCAAAGGTTCCATTTTAGGTTTCCTAGGAACATCATTTGAATCAAATAAATCTTCTAGAGGGGTTAATCCCTTAGGTAAAAAATTATCTTTGAGATTAATTACTTCAGTTTATTCATTGATTATTTCATCAATCTCAACTTGCTCTAAGTTATCTACATCTAACTTGGTAAATTTAGTAGGGTTAAATCTATCTTCACCTTTTATCTCGTTTATTTCTATCTTATTCTTGGTGTCAAGATCTACAGATGTATTAATATCTATATTGTTATTTACAAACTCTTCTTCTGAAATTAAAACGTTGTTTATTTGTTTATCATCAGAAAATATCTACCAGTTCTTCAAATTATTTTGAATTGCAGGTCTGTGCCTAACTTCAACAGTGTACTGATGGTTAGGTTGGAAAGGTAATTTGCAGGTTCTGGCAAACATTGCTAAACTATGAGTTTGCATATTGTGTTTTCTAGGGATTACTAGAAGCTTTGTTTCTAGGAAAGTATGAAGTATTTCTACAATAGTTCCTTTATAACAAATTAATCTAGGGTCCTTTGTCATATATACAACATCAATTTGTTTTATATTTAGTTTATAGTCTCCCATGATAGAAATTGTTTTAGCTCCTAGCGTCCTAACTAACTCAAGACCTAAAATTAATGCTTCATTTTCGGCCATATTATTAGTACATTTAAAATTCAATCTATATGCATCGCCCTCCGAGTGATTATTTTCGAAATTATATATCCACACTCCTGCTTCTGCTCCAAACTTATTGACTGACCCATCAAATTCTAGATGCCATAATATCTCATGCTCATAATTTTCACTATCTGGTGCAGCAAACTTGTCATCATTTATAGCTGTTTGATCATCTTGTTTATTGAAAAATTTTGAAGTTTGGTTAGTTTCATTTTGTGTAGAAACTACAATTTATTTTGGTTATGTATTAATACTATTTGAAATTTCTTCTGGTGTCTGATCAACATTATACAGGAAAAAAGAATTGATATCTGAGTGTATGGAGTAGATGGGAAAGTTTTGAGGCCGATCCTGGCTACTGACCATATATTCCATTAGGGTGTCTCGGTATAGTTTCTTAGGTTATCCAAAAACATATATTGTTGCATATGACATATATAGTTGTAAGGATCCTTGAAGTTTAGCTCCCCATGATCTGGACAAAAGCATGCCATACTTCGGTGGGATGTCAGCAACTACAATATCCATAAGGATGCTTTTGGTAGGATATTGAACTAAAGTAACACACAGGACTTTAATCAATCCTATATACTTTACCTGAATGGAGTCAAATGAGAACAAGCCTTTATAAGGCCTTGTAATGTCTAGGTTTAATTTATCCATTAATGATTTCGGAATTAAGTTGTGGGAGGCCCTAGAATCCAACATTGCATTGTGTAGAATTTTATCATGGATACTAAGGCTGATGTAAAAAGGTGGAACTTCTCCTTCTAATGGTTTGCCATTAACATCTGGAACAAATATGAGTTCTAGTTGGTCATCAAACAGGTTGACTGAATCCTCATTTTCAGCAACGTTTAATGTCTGGTTTATCTGTGACTTGTAAGTTTCATTCTTAATTAATTCTTTTAAGGGAACTGAAATATTTAGCTTTGCTATCTCTGCTCCTAGATTGAATGTAAAAGAGGCTTTTTCTATTTGAAGGTTTTTAAATTTTGCAGTAGGGATTTGAGTAGACTTGTCTTCCTTTCCTTTATTAGGGATCTCCTTACATGGATTTTCAAATCTGATGTTTTGAGCTTGGTCCATTGGTTCCTTAGGTGGAATTGAGGTGGATGGTTGATTAACAGAAGGTTGATCAAAGGTTATATCTACAATGGTGGGGCCAGAAGGATTTGGTTTCTACCTAGGGAGAATTTGGAGGATCTTTGAAACACGAGATTCTTTTATTTTCTTGGGTTGACTTTGCATTGTTTTCTTGGCTTGGTCAAGGACATCAGCATTCTTTTTGCTTCTTAGATTGTACTATTTATGTACTTCAAAAATGGCAGAATCATACGCTTGTTTATAATAAAATGACTCTCTAGACTGGATTTGTAATTGCTGCAGCATATGCATTTCCTGCTCATCTTGGGTTAGAAAAACAGTGTCCTCATCATTTAATCCCATTAGGTTAATCTGTGTGTCTTGTTCTGGATCTTCTGGCTGGGAAGTCTCTGCATAATTTTCTTGAAAAGGAGCCCTAATGTTCTGATCCAGTCCATTTTCCCCAATGTTTTGGTTTTTTCTAAAATTTGGGTTTCTAACTAGAGGTGCTTGTTGGTTATCCCATTGAGGTTTCCTCCCCATATTATCTATTCTATCCATTAGTTTTTCCATACTTTTGGCTAAACTATATATTTTAATGTCAGAGGGTGAAGCTTCATCCTTTGTAGTTCCTCTTCTTTCATTTATAACTCTAGCCCTCTTGGCTAATAAATTAGCTTCAACACTGACAATTACACTTTGCATTTATTCTAATGTTGGGGGCTTTCTTTCCCTAAGTTTGTATGTCGTATCTGTGTCAAAACCATCAGGGAAATTTATTAATGCTAAGTCAGGTGGGGGTCTGAGATTAATTGGGATAGCGTTATATATACTATTGAATATAGTGCAGTAATATTGAACAGTCTCATTAGGTCCCCTTCTAATATTCTCATATTCTGAAAGGATTTGTAGGGGATTCTTTTTCTTTTCCCATCTATTTAAAAACTAATGGTGAAATGCTTCTAAAATATCAATACTATTAACAGGAAATGCTCTAAACCATTTCCTAACATCACCAACCAAAGTCTGTGCAAATAGTCTCATTTGAACATTATCTGTGTCAATCTCATGCAACTCAAAGTAATTTGTTATCTTGTTGACATGTTGTTGTGTAGTGTAATTTCCTGTGCCATAAAATTGAGCAATTTTACTTTGGTAGTCTTCTGGCATAGCACCAAGTTGGGTAGGTAAAACAAGAGGAGCATATCTATTTCCCATGGCTGTAAGCTGGGGGGGGCTAAGATGTGGGGTTGAGGTACTTGGAGATTATGTAGTAGTGGATGAAGAACCAGGACTAGTAGGTGATGAATGGGTGATAATGGGTTGGTTAGGGAGAGTAGATATAAATGGTGGTCAAGAATGGGCTTCAGAAGGTATAATTGATGACGTTGAAGGGAACAATGGTAAACTCAAAGTAATGGACACTTGTTCAGAAAGCTCAGGGGTTGTGGTAGTATTAATGGATGATTGTGGAGATTTCAGAATGTATTCGTCAATTGATTTGTTGGCCTGTTGAACTTCAAGTTCTCCAATGAATTCAAGATCTAAAACAGTTTCACTAAGTGCACTTTCAAATTTTTGTTCTAAATAACGAAAGTTCAAATGACACATCAAAGGGAAGTTCTTCTAAAAATAACCACTCATCAGGACATGAATTAGCTTTAACTAATGATATCTAGCTAACTGAACTTTCTTCTTTTTTAGTTCTTGAAATTAAATTAGGATTATCAAATACTTGGGTAGGGTTTGGATCTAGATTAGCCCTAGTAAAATGAGTCTTCCTTGAAGCTAGAATTTCAAACTTTTAATTGTTTTTGTAAGAATTTTCAATATAACTTCTAGCAAATGACTTTAAGGGGCTTTAGAATGAAGACTTAGTATTTTCTTAAAGCTTTATTAGGACTGAGGATTTAGAGTCCCCAGTATGGTCGCCACTATGTTATCACTCAGTATTTTCTCTAGAAGTTATTAGAAGAAAGAAAATGACCAAAGTAACCACAAACCAACTTTTAAGCACAGGCTCTAGCCAACCTATGGCTCAGAGAGGGCTCTCTCTATATAATTTAGCTTTGTTTGCTGGGATTTTAGGCTAGTTTTGAAGCTTCAAGGGGTTTTTCGATTTGTATTGAAGATTGGATGGTGGAATCCTTAAAACAGATGGATAGAATGAGGTCTCGGGACCATTGGGCTATGGAGTCAGCAGAAGGGCAACATGGCTGGAATTAACTCACTAAAGGGAGTGTTAAAAGGCCAAGCTAGCAGAGTACAGTGTAGGTCTTTGGGCCAAATGGGTGAAGAGGTCTTAACTAGGGTGAGAGAGCAATTAAGAATTCTCAGACCGGGATTAAAATGAGGAACAGATGATAACCGGAAATAAAGGGAAATTAAGAATCCTTTGATATAGATTATAGAGAGACAACCTAAACTAAGGGGCAATCAAGAATTCTTTAACTTATATGATCAGTAGTAAAAATTTAAATGCATAACAGTTAAAACAAAGTGCAATGAAACAAATTCTGAGATATCATTCCATATTATAACATTCAGATATAGAAACATGTTAAAGATTGTGGAAAAACTTTTAAGAAAGATAACAACAATAAGAGAAAATACTTGTCTACACTTCGCTCTACACATGAATCCTTTGAAATATCTTGTCTTTATTCATCAATCTAGCTTGCTGGCACAGTCAGTAATATAATAGCTTTAAAACATTCTGATAAAAAAGGTCTATAGAAATGTCTAAGAATCCACCCTACATAATTTGAATTATGAAGTATTTATACATAAATTATTACAAAATATCTGAAAACAAACTTGATATTTAATCTAGGAAATACAAAATATCTTCTTGCAAGAAGATAGAGACAGTGATTGAACTGTTTCATGTTGTCCCTTTTATTGTGGTGCTATTGGCTTTTACGATTGGATTTAATCCCTTTATGCTAGCTTGCTGTTGTGGTCTTTTACACTAGAATCTTCTTTAACCTTTAACTTTCACTTGATACTCTTTGGCATGCTAACCTGTTTTCATATGTTTACTTGGCTATTCTAATTTTACTATGAAGTAACCTTTTTACTGTAAATTTCTTAGAGCAAATCTGTCAGTTTTTCCCACCATTCAGCATCAGATAACTTGACATTCATCATTCGCCTATATATCTCATCAGCATCAGTATACTTGGAAAAATTAGGCTTGGTGATGAACAAGTGTTTTACCTCATGTTGGAGGAAAAACAAGTTCTCAAATGTATTATACAAAACTTTGCTTATTGGCAGTGCTTTTATTCCTAAAGTGCTAGCTTGTTCTTTAGCCAATTGCCTAAGTCTTCTATCATAGTCCTGTTGTGTCATAAGTTTTTCATTAATGACCAATGGACTGGGAAATCCTTTCTCCCTCAAAACTTGGAATTTAGCCATGAATATATCAATGGATACCTGCATGTTCTGGCACTTTTCTTACAAGTTTAGCATTAGGATTCTTTTGGAAAGGACCTTCCTTATGTCAAAAATGGTATCAGTCCTGTCTTCTATATCCAGCTTATGAAGTTCATACCTGTTTTTGCTATTAAGGAAGTGGATGAGTCTATTGGCATCTTCAGGCATGTCTCCCAATTCCTCCTTGACCTTTTGGATAGCTTCTATAGCTATCTTTATCAATTTTGTCTGCTAAAAAATGACTTGAATAGATGGCCAAATATCATTGATAGAGTCAATGATATTGGCCCATAACAGTTCCTTGGCTTGTCTAAGGGGTTTCTCCAATGTTAGGTCTTTCTCCATAGCTTTGACTCTTTCACTCATTTTATTGGCCTTTTGTGCTTCTTCCTTTTCAATAATCTGGGCAAGTCTATAGTCAATTTCTAAACTTGCCACATTTTCTCTTATTTTGTTCATTTCTGTAGCTTAGATTGACATTTCATTCATGGATTTGATTAATTTGTCTGCATCTTCTCCTGATGCACCTGTGGTTGTAGACTTTGGTGTGACTGGCAATGATGTGGCAGGTGGAGCTACAGGTGCTAGTGAAACTACCAGTGTGGAAGGGACTATTGTAGATACTGTAAGGATGACATTTGTAGAATTTATGGCAATGTCGATTTGTTTTAATTGGATCAAGTTATCCAATTATTTCTCTGTCTCCCTCAGTTTATCATTGAGTCTTAGGACTAAGTCCATCAACTCCTCATGCTTGTGCTTGGTCTCCAAAACTTCCAGTGTTTGAGGATGTTGCAGCTGGGGTATCTTTAATTACTTCTTGAGTGCAACAATATCATCATTCTTCTTCTTTATCAACTTCTTTGTGGATTTTATATCTTTTGGATCATGTACCAACTCAATAACTAAGTCTTGCAAAGACTTAATCCTTGTATCCTTGGCCTGTGAGGAGGCCTTCTCCAACTGAAATTGTGCCGAGATATTATTCAATGAGTTTTGTAGTTGATGGGAAGTTATGGATTTACATATAAGGGTGGAGTATATCATCTCTCCAGTCTATTTATGCAGTTCTATTTGGTCTATGGGATGAATATCCCTTGCTAATATTTCAAAGTCGACCCTCTTGAAGTCTGATGATGTCTTGGGCTACTGTGATGTAGGTTTGATAAAGGACATTTAAAGTTTTCCCTCCTTGATATCAAAAGCTGACACCAGTCTTGTTTGATTTGTGGGAGTGAATTTAAGATATTGTGCATATGTCTGAGCTTTGAGCTTCTCATTCCTCATTTTAATGTCTTTATAACTACCCTTTATGTCTTGGTCTTTTTCAACAGGTTTACTGAATGAAGACACTTCCACACTTAGCTGCCTTTCCAACATCTGAGTCTATGATGTGGATGGATCTTGTATGTCTCCAGATGGAGTTGTGGGCTTGCTTCTGTCTACCTCTATGTTTGTCACTTGTGCTGATCCTTCTGTATCTTCTTGTTTAGAGGTAGGATTTAGCCTTGGCCTCTTTCTTTGGCTTGTTTCTTGCTGCAGATTAGATGTATCCATGCCTGAAGTAGAATCTCCCTCTCTGTTTCTCTTGGGATTTCTTTCTTCATTTTAGGGAGTCTGCATGATAAGAGGGGTGCTCATTGTGGCTTCTTTCTATACTGGTACCTGCAGAAATGAGCTCTTATCAAGTTTCCTCCCTAAATCAATCAAGGTATTCTCAATGTCTACCTTTGTACTATCTCTATCTATAAGAGTGTTCTCCAACCACTCAGATTGATTGGCATATGCGTCTATCTCAGGTAAGGGGTGATGAATGTAAGCCTCCAATTTGACCTTTTGCCTAAGTCTAGTTAAGAATCCTTGAGGGTCATATCTCCATATGAAACTCTTTTGGAATTTCATTTCTTGCAATATGCGATCTGCTTCCTCCCCTGCTTCTCTTGAATTACAGATGAAAGGACCCAATTGATTTTTGACTCTAAACTGGGTTTTCTTCTTAGTTGAAACAAAATTTACTTCATCTGAGTTCATTATTTTCCTAAAATATTCCGAAGAAAATAACCTCATGGGGGGGTATTTGGGTAGTTTATATGCTGCAACTACCACCCATAAATCCTTATCTCTGTGTGGTTTTGGTACAGGTACCAATCTCCCACTTTGGTTTGTTTGGATAGTTGGAGGACCCTTTTTATCTCTAGAATTATCCTAGGTGGAGGATTTCCTGTAAGCATGCTCATGACTGGATGTACAAAAGAGTCTATAAAACCCGAATAAGTGTATGGTGATGCAAATTTGTGGAATAATGGGGTCCAAAAAATGACAGACCTAGGCTAGCCTTTGGTATCAAGCTTCTGCAGAGTGAAAGGAAATATATCTCGTTGGTAATACATGAACATATGATAGAGGACAGATGAGTATTTAAACACTCTTTCATTTCTCATTCTAGTAAACTGCTCATGCATCCTATTATCTATAAACTCAGCATAATTGAACAAAACAATAGGAGGTTGTCCTGGGGTATAAATGGACATGAAGGCAAGTATAAGATCATCAATGTATTCACTGGTAGTATAGCCCAAAATACATGACATCATGGTCACAATATCCTTGCACCTTATAGATAAAATAGCTGACATATATGGAGGGGGATCTTTAGGAAGGTGTTTTTCTTCTACAAAGAAAGTTTCGAGTAACTGGGCCAATCTGGATGGGTTTAACTTAGTGTACTGGTCTATCAGATCCCCAATTGAGAGTGGGGTTAGATTGGGTCCTCGTTGAAAATGTAACATTTCATTTATGGATTCAGCTGTGATGGTAAACAAAACCTTTTTGTCATGAGACATGATAGTTTTATGGCTAGTGACGTAGCATGCATGGAACATGTGGAAAATTTTTGCGAAGACATGTACTTGGGGGAACTAATATATGGGTAAACTGGACTCCCAAAGGCCAATGTCATTTGAATGGTTCAGGTAGCTGTCTCTTCTCAAGCAATGAATTTTGGGCAGGAGTTCTGATGCACTGGTATCTTTTATTTGGAAATCCCTATCAGCCAGGGGAAGGTGGTCCAGATCTAAATGTGGGGTTGTCACAGGTCTATCATCCATGGAGACAGGGGCAGCCATTATTCAGTTCTTGTGGATTTGAATTAGGCGCTAGAGGTTTTTAATGGAAATTGGGAACTTTCAAAGGGTTTTGGTCATAGGTGTTTTTAAATTTAAGGTAATTTTCAATTAATTTGACTTAATGAAAATACTTAATAGGCTGAATGTTTGCAAATGTGAATAGGGAGTGGTATTCTATGGTGAAATACTTGGAATTGGGTGAATTAGATTCAAGTTGATGGTTCACGGTAGCTGTAGAGGTTTGTATGGTTCTGGCATGGATTGGGAGGTCAGTTGGGTTGTTTGCAGCATCTTCTGGTGCGACTTTGGAGGTATGTTGGTCAATTCGGCATTTGCAAACAATTTTATAGAGAAAATGAGTGAAAAGGGTGAAAAGTAGGCTTTTTGGCCTTTTATAGAAAAACAATTTCTTTTGGCGGGTTCATTTATAGATGAACAGTTGGTGGTTTTTTCGGTTAAGCGGGGAAGCGGTATTAGAGGTCCGTCGCACCGCTTTTGTGGCGTAAGCGGTATTCAGGAGGGGTCACTCGATGCGCTGCAACATTTGACATGTAGCAGTAGGGGGGTCACGGAAAACCACTTTATCAGGCGGTTAAATATTGTTGGTTGGGCCTGACCGATATGGCTGTGGAGCATTGGATGAAGCGGATGTTGATCGAATGGCAATTGGGCAAGGGAAACGTGTGAGTTATAAAGCTTGGGGTTAGGGAGGAGCCCAGTGCTTTAAAACTTGGTAGTATGGGTTTATTTAAGTTTTAATCATAGGTTTGAAAATGATCGAGTAGAGGTTAATAGCGGGGTTTAACTCTTTGGGTAAAGGTTGGGTGTCAGGTGAGCCTGATATGGCTGCGGACCGTAGGATTTGGGCATAGATGATCGAACAATGGTCGGGCAAGGGAATAACACGGATGAAATGTATAAAATATTTAGGGGGTGCCCGATGCTTTAATCACAAGTGATTTACGATTATTTAGGGTTAATGATGGGATTTATATGTTTTGTCGAGATAAGGGGTAAACGTATAGTTTTTAGTAAAACTAAGGGTTGGGGGTATTTACATAGGGGTTTAGTTAACATATGGGAAACATGATATGGGGAAATTATATAATAAAATTAGAAATTAATATGAAACGAATGAGCAGGGTGGTTAATATTCCTTAAGCATAATGTAACATGTAATGTTTGTGCCTATGTGCTTAATACTTAGGGTAAGAGGTTTTTTGTGGGTTTTTGGGTGAAAAAGGATTTACATGGAGTTGGTTTTCTTTTCCTAGGAAAAAGAGTTTAACTAAAGGAAAAGGGGGTTTTATTAGGGAAATGAGGGGAAATAAAGGGAGATGAATTTTCATGAAGGGAATTCTAGCACTTGTGTCCATAAGTCATTCAGCCGAGGGTCCGGTCCCTCCAAAAGTTAGAGAAATGCTCCAAGCCTCTTTGACTTGAAGGATTTACGTACTTAGAACTTATTTATGGGAAATTAGTAAGTAGAGGGTTGAAATGACTGAGGGGATGTTAAATAAACCAAGATGTAAACCATTGTCCTTGCTTTGTTCACTGCTTGTGCACATTTGAAAGATGCATTTAAAACATGACATAAGTGCTTTTGTGTGATCACTTGATATTTCTGCAGCCTTTCTTCTACTTACCCATTTACTTATCCAACCACTTTTTATTCATTTTATTTGGGTGCATTTAGGCTAGCAAACCCTTTTCAATCATTTTTGTTTTATAAAGTAAACTATCTCATTCTAACCTTATAACATCCAAGGGCCAGATTAAACTGAAGAGCTCCTTTTATTTTCTCTACCTATCTAATGGTCTGCCAAGATTATACTGTTTGGAGAGGTTTTAATTCTCTAACTATAAACATAAAATTCAGAGCGTGAAATAACCAAGTTTAAACAATTTGATTACCATGGATTGTGGCATGGATAACAAGTTGCACATAATCATTATTATGCATAAAAGTAAATAGTAGTGGCATTTTGACTTGCACACTTTCATGGTCTCTTTTTGTTTTTGGGGTTCATATATTTTCATTTTTTTGACCTTTTCTTATTCTTATTGTCCTTTGATTTTTCTTTTTGGACATACCCTCTTTACATTTTTTTAATTTTTTAATATCGAAAACATTTGCAGAAAGCAAAGTTATGTACAATATTACAAGGCCTAACCTTAGTCATTTAAAATTAGGAGACTCCTATTGGTATAGGAACCTAATAAGAGTGTTGATCTCATTGTGGTATGGCTTGATATCAACTTTTTCTTCCACTTTAAACAGGGATTGGTTCACAACACTAGAACTGGGCTGATCTTTTCTGAGTTCTTTCTTCTGTTGGTTATCTGCGTCTTCTCGATCTCCCGACGCCCATTCTAATTTGTCCTATGCATTTGAACCCCCTTCTTCTCCAAATATCCCCATCTTATTTCTTATGGACTCCATGAGGAGTTTTACATTGTGGTTTATATCTAGGACTTGTTCTTGAAGCCATGAAAACCTCTCCTTTGCAGGATCACGAGGTTCGTTTATAAATTCGTCACCCATGATCAAGGTTTTAAGATTTTCGGCCTCATCGATCTAGATCCCTTTAATCTCCATAAAATACCCAAAGAAACCTACTCTGATAACAAATGATCCATAAATTTCCATGGATATTCCACTGGATAGTTTGTCACAACATATCTAATAATATTATATTAAAAATATGAGATTCTACACTATTACAATGTTATTTAACTTCTAGATCTGTAGATCTTATTGTAATTAGTGCATGCATGTAAATGTAAATTATGCACAAAATTAGAGAACGATAAAATAAGCTCACACACACATAATACACAAGATATTCTCATTGGGAAACCCTTTCAGGAGAAAGCCCACCTGGAAGGTGAGGTTGCTTCACTCTCTTTCTCTGTCTGGAAATATGGTTACAGATACAAAGAAGTAATGTTTGTGGCCCATGAGCTGCTACAGTGCACATATCCTCTATGTGTGTTGTACCTTCTATCTCTCCTAGCTATCTTTTCTTAATATGGAACAAAATGCTCTCAAAATAATGGAATTCTCCTTCCTCATAGTGGCTCGATTATAACACAGCCCGATAGCCTACTAGTGGTTAAGTTGACTACATGAACTCTGAAATAGAGTTACAAAATAGAATCTTCTATAGTATTTTACATCAAAAACATGTGGCTAGCCCATTTTCCAAGAATAATTGGGGCTCACGCGGCATCTTTCCAAACTATAGGTGTGAAAATAGGAAGGTCAACTTCTAAGTGGCACAACTTTTGCATATGGACTCTGATTGACACAATTCTTGTGCCATTGGAAATATTTCTATGTGTAGAATAGAATGATAAGGTTTTTTACTTGAAGGACAAACTCTTACTCCTATAAAACGTTGTTTGATGCCTCAAAACGCTCCTGAAATGTTTCAGACCTTGTTTCGCCAAACTGGGTCCTGCCGGTAAAAATGGTCCCATGAGTTGATTCCTCCACTTTTTCCACTCCAAATGCATCGAGAGATTACAAACAATATAATGATCCAATTCAGATCACCAGAAAAGTTGAGGTGTCAAGTAAGTCAGATCTTAGTCAATCACAAAAACCCCCTTTGTAGTGTTAGGGTTGCAGGGAACCCCACTATTATAAAAATTGTCCTCATCGTACCATAACAAAGCTTACTTCTAATATTCAAGAAACCTCTATATTTGGGGCGGTAGGAATAAATATACCAAGAATTAATGTTGCTTTGGAGGATCATCAAGTTGAATACCAACCTGCGATGATAGAATTTGAAGTTAAAATAGATAACCATTATGTCTCTATTTTAATAGACCCATGTGAAAGCTTGAGTTATGTCAATCTTAAAATATTTGATTTGTGTCATTTAAGAATCTGCAAATTTAAAAATCCTTGGTTAGTGCAACCTTCCACTAGGGCTAAAAGAAGAGTGGCTACTAAGGTAGAACATTGTCCTATTGAAATAGCAGGACATCAGATTAAGGTGAATTTAAATATGTTGCCTTTAGGATCCTATGATGTGCTAATTGAAATGGACTGATTAGAAGGACATTGGTCCTTGGTGAACTGTAAAGACAAAACCATCAGTTTCCTCACTCATGAGGGTGTTAGATAAGAAATTCAAGGTATTAAAAGAGCCATTAAATTACGACTTGTCACAACAAACCAGTTAAGAAAGTGCATCCAGAAAGGTTGTCAGATATATGCTATGCATGTGGGTTATACCAATTATAAGGATAAGATAATTGCCCTAGAAAATATACCAATTATTCAAGAGTTTTTTTTTTTTTTTGTATATACATGTATTTCTAAAGTAAATTCTAGGGCTTCCTACTAAAATGGATATTTACTTTACTATAGAATTAATTCCATGAGTGACCCCAATGTTAAAATGTCCTTGTCATATGAGCATACATGAGGTAATAGAACTTAAGATGCAACTGCAAGAGTTACTTGAAAAAGGGTACATTCACCCAAGTGTGTAACCCTAGGGGGGTGGGTAGTGTTGTTTTTTATTAACAAGGATGACACTTTATGGTTGTGTATCGATTATAGGAAATTGAATAAATTAATCATCAAAAGAAACATACATAGCCCTAGATCAATGATTTATTTGATCAAGTTAAAGGTGCTACCATATTTTCTAAGATTGATTTGTGATCAGGTTATCCCCAAATAAGGATAAAAGAAAAGGACATTTGTAAGATATTGTAAGAATAAAAGAAAAGGACATTTGTAAGATATTGTAAGATAATGCTCAGGACTTGCTATGATCATACGAATTTATTATTCTACCATTTGGGCTCACTAATGCCCCAACAATATTTATGAGTCTAATGAACGGTATTTCCCATCCCTATTTAGACAAATTCATTCTATTTGTTATTTATGATATTCTTATTTAATCGAGAAACTTAGAGGAACATAAGGGGCATTTGCGGATAGTGTTGCAAACCTTATGAGAAAATCAGCTATATGCTAATTTAGTAAATGTGATTTTTACAAAGATCAAATCCATTACTGGGGAGATATAATTTCATCACAAGGCATAGCCATAGATCTTGAGAAAATTAAAATCATCATGCAATTTCCTGCCCCAAAATGTTGCAGACATTCCGTTTTTCATGGGTTTATCTACGTATTACCATCACTTTCTATAAGGGTTTTATAGAGTTTCTTACCCTATAACTTCTTTTAAAAAAAAACGATCAGCCTTCAAGTGGAAAGAAGAATACCAACATAGTTTTGAATAATTGAAACAGTTATTATTACATCCTCGGTGCTAAAAGTTGCATATGCAAAAAAAATAATTTATTTTTTGCACAACCGCATGCCAAGAAGGTTTTGGAGGAGTTCTAATGTAATAAGGCAGAGTAATAGCTTATGTATCATGTAAGTTGAAAGATCATGAGAAAATACATTATGCTTATGTATCATGTAAGTTGAAAGATCATGAGAAAATACATTATGCTTATTGTTTGCAACTAGCAACTTCCACATATATGTGTAACATCTAGCAAGCTACATATTATAAACTCATAGTTCATTGTAGGACGAAGACTTTTGGACAACATACATTGAGTCGAATCCTTCCTTCCTTACTATGATGGACCACTATGTGGCCTAGTAAGATTTGAAACCGAATGAAGGGAATAACATCCCACTAAAACAACCACCTCACAGACATTATTATTATTATTAATTATTAAAATGATAAATTTTTCTATTAATGCCGCCATCCACAACTCCCTCCTTCGATCTTTGGTTTGGATTTTTCGGCCAAATTATTTTCTTGGGTTATCCACTTACGACTAGCACCTTTGTAGAATCTCATTATGCACTGGGTGCTAACCAATCTCAACATAAGTCAAATATATCACTGTGTCCATCGGACGATATGCTTCCTCCCCCAAGACTGAACTGCTACTTCAAGCTTTCCTTCTGCTGCTGAACAAAGGCCAGAGCCTTCGCTATGTATTCAACTATTGAATCAACTAAAAATATTATTATTATTACTCGTGTGTTTGGTATGAGTATTATTATCGGAGATATTTGGTAGTGTCTGTAAACGACCAAGGTATGGTGAATCATTCCATTGGTGGGAAAAAATTTGTGTTAATATTCATACACGCATAGTTAAAGTGCAGAGAAATCGTGGGTATGCAAGGTTTAGACAGGAGCAATCATGGCTATGTAAGGTTTAGACTGCCACTCTTTACTTTATTAGTTTAGTCAGTTTTCAAACATTTCTAATTTGATATATTTTTCCCGTGAGGAAATATCTGGGAAAATCCACAGCAAGGGGCCATTTCAATAGCATGACCTAACTCAGATTGTTTGCGAGAATCGACCGTTCTTTTAGCCACTGAACCTCGACTAACTAATCTAACCCTCCAGATTCAAAATATACAATTTAGATAAAGCTTCTTAGATTTCTGAAATATTTGGAATTTATGATCCAAATAAAATTTCATTAGTATTTTGAAATATGTAATTTAAAATCTGAAATATATTAAAATTTGTGATTTAAATCCACAATTCAGATAAGATTTCATTAAAGTTCTGAAATATTTTGCAATATGCAATCTAAATAAAGATATCATTCTAGATTAGGCATTTCTCCTCCTTATTCGACAAGATTGTTTCACTGACTTGTTTTCTCAATTAAAATTTCAATGAATTTTGGTTGTTTTCTCAATTAAATTTCAATGCAATTAGGTGACCAGACTGAGATTCCATAGATTTTATTGGTTTTGTTTGCAGGGAGGTGCAGCCAAAACTCAAGTTTTGTATGTTCTGCCAGATTTTCGCAGCAGGTTTTGTTGGGCTGCGTAATCACTATCAGATTTATCCACTTCGTTTTCATCATCTATTTATTTTTAAGAGAATGTATGTTTCCACAGTCTATAATCATATTTGGTGTTATTTTTGGATATTGTTATATAATCATATTTGGCGTTATTTTTGAGTGGATTAATGGTATATCTAAAATAAAATTAAGAGAATATATGTTTCCACGCTCCAAAAACATATATAGTGCTACGTTGGAATATTGTTACTGTGTGAGTGGATTGGCAATACTATCCAAAATTTTGGGTAGATATTGTCATACCTTTCGTTATCAATTATATATTTAAATTGTTGTATATACTCATCCACTGCTAGTTTGAAATACATTTCTCTAACATTCAACAAACTAAATAATATTGATATTAGAACCTATTATGAAGGAGACGTGCATGCTTAACATATTGTTGATTTGTGGTATTTAGAAAATAAATTAATAATAACAAAATATTTCAGTGTCAACAATAAATAAAATATTTCAATTTTTATATCAAATAACATAATTTTATATCAATTTTGTATACAGATAGATAAATGATTTGAAATTGAAAAAACCTTTTATATTCATACTTTATAGTATGAGTGAAATATGTAATTTTTTCAGATTTAAAATTGCACCTTACACACACACATTTCTAATTTAGGGTGTTGAGGGAGATGTGGAATCCCGTCAGTACTTAAAATAGAGTTGACATGTAGCATTTTAAGAAAATATTAATAACAAAAAACTTCAAAGTATAAGTATATATATATATATATATATATATATATAGAGAGAGAGAGAGAGAGAGAGAGAGAGCTTATTCCATGGATATATGCTTTTCACTTCACAATAGAGGAGATGTCTATTTTATTTTAAAAAAAAATTTGTGGACAATGTGGGCCATAAATAAAATATTTCAATGTAAACCGTGTATATATATAGTAACCAAAAGAATTCGCAGTTAAGTGGGTTTTGTACTTACACTAGGTCAATTTTAGCTACTACCACCATACTTTTGGGGCCTGCAACCTATCTTCTCTATCTTCTCTGCACATTGGGCTACTTTGAGGGATTTGAACCTTAGATATGGTTTACACAATACTTCATATCATGGCATTGACCAATTGAGTTGCACCAAGGGAGGTCAACTATGCATATATATAAAGTAATTAAAAATACAAAATTTCTTATGATTAAAACATTTTACTGGTGTGTTAGTCGAAATCAAGAAGATGTGGAATTTTTTTGTACGTCATGGAAAACACACATATATAGATATATAATTGGCATAGATCCATCTTAAGCTAAGATCTATCAAGTGAAGAAAGGGATCAAATCTCTCGAAATACAAACATTTGTTAAGTTTTGCACTATAAAATAAGTTTTCACCTCACGGGATTTGATCCCACTTGGTGCTCGATAAATCGAGGCTTAAGACATATCTATGTAGGTTCATTTGTTTTTCAATGAAGTAAATGTGGTTTTTTTTTAATGCTCACCATGGAGTTGACACGTGATTGGGGTGGTTTCAAAAGTTTTCTCAAACAAGCTCCAACCAAAATCACTTTCATGGGAAAAAGAGAAAACCAAAATCACTTTCATGGAAAAAGAGAACAATAGTTCGCAATATAAATTGAATGGTTTCATGGCCTGGTTATGTTGGTTTTTGTTTAGAAAAAATAAAAATAAAAATAGTTTTGGGTTAAAAACTCGCTTTATAAGAAATTTTCTGCTCTATGCATTTTGCTCTATGTCTTTAATACAAAGAAATCAATTTTCTGCCCTCTGTTTTTAATAAAAAAAATTATTTTTTCAATATAACTTGAATACTTTCATGACCCTTATTATAGTTATGTTGGTTTTTGTTTAAAATAATAATAATAATAATAATAAATAAATAGTTTTTCTATCTGCAATGACTCTATCATAACACGGTTTGTTTAAAATAATAATAATAATAAATAAATAATTAGTTTTTCTATCTGCAATGACTCTATCATGACACCTTTGTTTACTCTATCATGACACCTTTGTTTAGGTAACTCATCTTTCTTGGCCACATCCACTAATCCAAATATACTTCAAATTTCAATGTCGTTGCGCCCTGTGAAACCAGGTAAAAATGAGAATCTTGGCGGTTTGACATGTTGGCGTGTTTAGGTGCTTTAAACACTGGGGTGCCATTAGGCTAATTAAATCAAATTTAAAAGAAAACAACCATTATTTATAAGTTGCAATTCAGATTTTCATGCTCTTTAGAAAACAACCATTATTTATAAGTTGCAATTCAGATTTTCATGCTCTTTTTAACATTACCTAAGGAAAAATTATCCTCCTAGTTTTATTATTATTTTTGGTATGTTTAACCGTCTTTCTTTCCACTTATTTATTTTGTGTTTATTTATTCAATATTATCAATATTATTATATTTTTTTATGTTATTATTATTAGTATCATTATATTTTTTAAATTTTTTCATAAACTTTTTAATTATTAATCTCTTTACCTATTTAAATTATAATGTTTTCTGAAATATATTATTGATCCTAGATATTTATTTACCTAATCAATTTATTAGTTTAATTCTTGAGAAATATTTAATCCCAATTTATTTATTTATTTAACAAAATTGTTTAATTTGGTGAGGGTTTAATTATTTCTTAATTTATACTTATTTAATTATTTAGCAGGTCCTAATATTTTTAAGTTAGTCATAATTTAAAATAAAATAAAAAACTTAATTTTACTTAGTCAAAATTAGTTAGTAAATATTTCCAGGTAAATATTTATTTGGAAAGTCAACATATATTTATTTGAACCTGTATAGGGTATTATTTTGATTTAATAAATATATTTTTATATAAATTTAGTCAAAATTAGTTAGAGTCCTCATTCATTAATTAAAATATTATATAGTGGGTCAAAGCTAGCCGTTATACTCTAACGGTTGAAATATTAACTCTCTTCATCACTATCACTATTTAATATGTTGCAAGGATCTGACTCTTCTTCTTGTCCTAATGATAAACCACACTACTTGGTTTGGTGTGATTAGTATCGAAAGATGTCCCAACAATCATAATTATGGATCAGAGAAGCCTAAATTAAAAAATTATTTATATTAAAATTACAATTATTTTTATATCTTATTCTTTGTTTATTATTTTTATTTACTTTATATAATACTTTATTCACATTAAAATTTGAATTTTTTGAATTTGATTATTTTTCCGTTAAATATTTTATTTTCTTATTATATATACTAACAAAATATTAACAATATATTATCAATTTATAACGCCCATATTTATAATGTGTTTCTTATTTATATCGATATCTATTAAATATGCCATAATCAAATTTATTGAGATATCTTCTTTTTAATTATTTAAATTTATAATATATATTAATAATTCCATATACATATTTATCTTCTTGATTTCTTAAAGCCATCTCTCCCTTCTATTTTATATAATATCTTATAAAATTTATTATTTTTATAATTTTATTATTATTCTATTTAAGAATTTTATATAATATCTTATAAAATTTATTATTTTTATAATTTTATTATTATTCTTTTTCTTAAATATGTTTTTAATATATCATGTACATCTTTCTTATAATTTTATATTGAATTTATATTTTTTTCCTAATTATATTGAATTTGATCCAAATGTAAATGGGAATGCAACAAATTATAGATATAACCATAAAAATAAAGATGCAACAGAAATAATACTTCATGATCTAGATTTAAATAGGAATGCAACAAATTACAGATTTAACCATAAATACAAAGATGCAACACAAACAACACTTAATTTCATTAATATCAAATACTAAAATATGCTTACAAACAAAATGGAAATAAGACTAGCTCGGGCGATGGTAGCTTATCTCTGAGAAGAGATGTTGATGAGCCTCGGTATTGGAACACGAATGTTGTAACTCCCAAGGCTACTGACTTTAATTATCAACCCGAGGTTCACACAAATTTAAGAGGTATCGGCACTATATGTGTAGTATCCAATGTGTCCTTCCTTTGTTGTCATGATGTAATGGAGTTCATGTACTGAAACTAAATCTTAAACTAATTGCAGAAAATGAAATGGTCGAAATGGAAACCTTAACCTATTCCAAGAAATAAAGTACAAGGAAATAAACATATTCTAACTGCATAAAGATCATGAACTAAATGTAAAAGAAACCTAACTTAACCCTATTTATCACATGTGATGATTTAAACTAACTGAGCATGGATTCTAATCTAGGGAGTATTAACTGCTATGTGCATGTGTGAATATAAAAGAACTCTTTTTTTTAATATTTTTGTTTTATAAATGCAAATGCTAATCCTCACTTGTTCTTTGGCAGGGGAGACAGGTATGGAGGAAGAGGGTTAAAATGGTCTTGATGGCATGGAGGTCAAGTAGAGGCCTAATCCCAACTTCAATGATGATTTTTCTCAATTCGGGCTCAAAACATGCCGCTACAGGATTTCCTACAGGATGTACTAGTTCTCCTATAGGATCCCCTATTTTACTACAGGATGTTACAAATTTACTATATGAAATTATAATTCATCAGATGACTAAGCAAATCAAATCCAAATTGGATGGGACAATTTTTTTTATTGACTAGGATGTCTTAGGTCTTCATTCCAAGTGGAATCACCCAAAAAGACCTTTGTTAACCCATGCTAAAAAATAACAGACTAATATTAGTCTAGAAATCAGAAATTTGAGAACTAGTGAGCTCGTAAATCAACCAAATGCCTAACCTAATCAAGTGAAAATCAAATGGGGTAAATTTTGTTATGAAATAGAATGTTTTTTTATATAATATGAGTGGAATCAACTTGATTGAAGCTCATTATCATGCTCTAAATAATAATAGAAATTTAATGCTAGTTGCCACAAAGGAGTTTCATAAATCTAGATTTGTGAATAAGAAGACTAATCCAAGTATATCAATGATTACTATGACCTTCCAAATGTTTTCCAAGGATGAAATGATGCTAGTTATCTTGCAAAAGAACTTACATCAACCATTTAACCCAATCCTACAACAAGAAATCATTAATACTAAATCCAGAAATAGAAATAAATAAAAACAAGGCATGCATGTGAATAAGAAGTGAAAAGAAGGAAAGAAAATGATATAAAAGGAATCTTAGGCTCCTGGGATGGCCAATCCCAAGGAAACTTAGATACCTATAGAGGAGAACAATATTTAGAAGCTGGACATGACACCAATCTTCATTATTTTCATCATTACAATTACATCCTTGCAAGAAAATACAATGTACCTGCAAAAATACGAGTTCTTTCCACAAGAAGACTAATAAAAATCTTTCCCTAGAGGAAAATTTGACTTGGTACTTAAAAAAAAAGTTTAAGAATCATTCCCCATGAATGGAGATAGCTTTTCCGACCAAAATCCCTTGATTAGTGGATCTGGTTCCCAATACTAGGAATCTGCATTAAATGGTAGGGAACACCTTCCTAGATTTTTTCAACCATTGGAGTTACACAATCTATGCCATAATTCCATAATATGTTGTTGATTTATTATTTAATAGTGATCCTCTTGTAGTAGAGAGAAAGTCCCTAAATTATCTCCTCTTCCAAATCTTTATAATCTGCCCAATATTCTCATAATATTCCAAAAAAATAAATAATATTGAGCACAAATATGCAATTATTCTTAAACCTTCATAATGAATATATTAGAGTTAAAAATACATTATCTAATGCAAAAAGAGAGGTTTAATGTGCTGAAGGATGGTCATAGGTCTTAATTTATGTTTAATTTAGAGGCATGGGCTTTAATTTATGTCTAATTTAGAGGCTCGTCATACCCCCCTGCTGAAAGTGTTGCTCATCCTCTGAGCAACTTAGTCACCTCATTATGCCTTATTCATGGCCTTGATGGCCTCTTTTCTTGTGAATTAAGAATATTGGATGTAAGTTCTGCAAGGATAATAAAAAAAAAAAAATTGTGCAAATAAAAATCCTTGTTCCTTAAGACCATTAGTTTTCCTTCTTCCCCTTATTCAAGATGGTTTCTGAATATTTTTCAATTTGGAAAGGTCTTCCACATCCTTATCAACCTTCTGCTACCTTGTTCCACCATTTGGAAACCTCTGAAACCTTTAAAATGTCTTTATATGAGAACTAGGACATCTTGTAGTAATTCCTATCAAAACTATAGGGAACCCTCTTAAAACTACAGGAAACCCTTTTTTAGAATAAATGATAGTCTGAGCCTAGAACATGTCCTCAACTTGATTCCCATGCCTTTCTCTCATTTCTATAACATCTTTTAGGCCTTTCAAAAAAGCTAGAAAGAGATTACAGACCTCTTAGAAAGTCTCTTTTCATCACTGCAGTTTGAGTTTTGTTTTGATCGTGGATACCTCGTTTCCTTTTGTTGCTTTCTTCTTCTCTCTTGTGGCCTAGATGGTTGCCTAATGGCCTTGGTTTTCTTTGTTTTAATTAAGTCTCTCTTAGGCACTATCATTTTCGGTTATAGCATAATATTTCTTTCTTCCTTCTTGTAGTAGCATTCTGCCTTCCTGTAGTAGTCATTCATTATTCATTCAAAGTCTTCTAACTATATGGGAGTGATGAGGAATGCTGTAGGTTTGTGAAAATGGAGATGATGCTCTATTTTCCTTTTCAAGAAATTTTTAGGGTGAGATAGGGTTTGTTCTTGAAATTATGAAATGGGATGGATGAATGATTGATAGATAGTGAATATGAAGTGGATGGAGGGCTTGGAGTGTTGTGGTGACTTGGCCTTTGCAAAAATTTCTTCTTTTAACTGCTGTCCTCATTCCTTAAAATCATCACCCTTCATAATTTGAATTTTCAACATTGTATGAGTGAAGGAATGACTTACAATTAACTAGTTGAAGGTGGCTAAGACTGCTGACTCGTCTTTAGCTTATAAAACCTCATCTCTCATGCATTGATAACAAATTTCTAACTATAATATGCTCAAGAGAAGAGGTCAAGAATATTGCATACTTGTACCTACCTGATGGTTGTTGGAGAGACATGCATGTTGCTACTGAGTTGATGTTGTTGTGCTTCTCATGACTCAGGTACATCTTCTTGACTTCCTTTTTCTTTTTTGTTGATCTTATTTTGTTGATGGGTTGTCTTCTTGTTGATGTGCAGGTGATGGCTTCCTCTATTTCTGTTGAGCTTTGGAGGACTTTGTGCCTGCAGTTATGCTTCTCCTCTTTCAATCATGGTGTTGAAGGTTAGGCCTGGAGCTTGTTGTTACTTCCAAATAGGCTACTGTAGCTGCCCTTTTTTTAATGTTTGTGTCCTTTCTCTGTTGGAGGGTAAATAGGCATTGGAATGAGTGGAAGGTGTGGCCATAGAGTGACATGGTCATGATGGGTGTTGGATGAGATGTGGTGAAGTCAATTTCCTTTTTTCTATCCCAAAATAGGCTTGCATCATAATTTTTCCATTAGACTGTCTTTCCTGTAGATTTTCAAAACTTCTTGTAGTACTACAAGAAACTCCTATAGTAATTCAGGACATCCTCTTGTAGCAAACTTGTTTTGTCCATATCTCCCAAATGGTAGAATGGATTGACCTGAAACTTTTTGAGAATGTTTCCATCATCATTATGCACCTCCCCATAAAAATATTTGGTCAATGGATGCATGGATTTAGAGAAAAAATAAACATGGCCGAAGGTGATGGAGGTCGATTTCTTGGAAACCGTTCACTGGAATTTTCTAAAATTTCTTGGGCATGTTACCATCATCCATATGCATCTCCACATGAAACATATTTTTAAATGGACGCACAGATACCGAGAAAATGAAAAAATGGTTATAGGTGATGGAGGTTGATTTCTCGAAAACAATGCACTAGAATTTGTTGAAATTTCTTGAGCATGTTACTATCATCCATATTCATCTCCCCTTGAAACTTCCTAGAAATTGGATGCATGGTTTTCAAGTTATGGAGAAAACAAATTTCTGCTCTATGTATATTTGTTACATCTAGTAAAACAAAGCCTTATTGTAGTATTTTAGGACAACAAGCAAATTGAATAGGAAAATCTTGAGAATGATGGGTGGATGGTGGAAATAGATGAGGGTGATGGATTGGAATGGCCTTGGCCTTGTTGGAGCATTTGAGCAAAGGAGGAAGAAGCCAAAATTTGACTTCTTTTGACAAGGTTTGACATGTTTTTTTCTTTCTTTAGTTACAACTTGTTCTTGTTCCTTGTAGAAGTTGGAGAGCACCTACATTCATCAAAGAGATACATAGAGTAAGGATTTATTAATTTTTTTTTCTTTTTTTTTCTTCTAGGCCTATTAGTCGCCTCAAGGAGGTTTTCAACTAGTAGGTCTACTTACGCACCTCAAAGGAGGTTTTCACCTAGGATCTTTTCTTTTTTCCAACCCATTGAAAACCTCATGGAGGTTTTCAATCAATGAGACAATTTGAGGTGCTTCGAAGGAGGTTTTCACCTGATATTTTTATTTTTGTCTCTTATTTTTTTTTTTTTTTTTTCTACTCTACCATACTTGAAAAACAAAATCACTTTCAAGTATAAGAATACTTCCAATGGAACCATCTACACATCAAGATGGTAGGCAAAATGATGTATAGGCTTGAAATGTATGCTTTGACATATACTTGGATTTCAGAGACCAAATGATTTGACTTTGAAAGGATCAAACATAGTTGAAGAAGAGATTGATGCTCCATCTTGTTGATTTTCTGGAACCAAACCTCAATATAACTTTGATGTCCTTGGTTTTCTTTCGTATCTGAATCATTATTCATGTCTTTTTCTACCAGGACCTTCAAATCTTCCTCTTTTTTATGTTTTTTCTCTTAAATACATGGAGGATTTTATGGTAACCATGAGAGAGCTCTCTCGATCTCTGATTTTGATGTATGCTCTTCATCAAGTGCAACCCTTGATTCTGTGGTCTTCTCATTTGAATCTTCTTCTTCTGGATGTGGTCCTTCAATGATATCAAGATAAGCTCTTTTTTGTAATACTCTTCCTGAGTTATGGTGAATACCATTGATCTCAAGAGGATATGTTTGGTATTGTTGTACCTCAACATTGTAAGTGGGTTGAGCTACTTCAACGTGTGGGTTTGGAAATGTCAGTACAGGTAGTTGAGTGGGAGTGGATATTTGAGATGGATGTGGTTGGGGTTGTGGTTGTGTTGAACATGAATGGTAGGGATAACATGGAGTTGGGTATGGAGGATATTGAGGAAAATATTGACGATATTTTGGATGACTCCCATAAGTTCCTTTCCAACCTTGTTGCCAAGATTGGTTTTGGTGTTGATATGGCCAATGTTGTAAAGGAAAAGCTATGCTCCAATTACTTTGAGATGGATGTGCATAAGCTTGAAATTGTGAATTAGGCTCTTGCATCATATCAGGTCGAATACACTACCATGACCCTCTTAGAGCTAGATAAAATAGTTGCATTGGCAATTGACTTTCTCCATTGTGCTCTTGGTGATTATTCTTGCAACCTTGGTAATAAGGAGCAACATTTAACATCATGTGATTCTGAAAATCAAGAAAATTCCCAAGTTATCAAGAAAATTCCCAAGTTTAGCTTGACTTACTGATCTTGATGCTGATTTACTTACTCTTTCCATTTCTCTTGATATGTGTTTGCATGTTTCACAAATTTATTCAAATGATAGTTGGTATACATCACCTCTACTCATGAGATCAAGGAGATCATTCCACTCATCCCTAATTGTTCTAAGAAAGAGGGTTTTTAGTGTGTCGGATCCTAAATGATGTAGTTTTCCCCTCTTAACATTATACATGAACCTCTCTATTAGATCCTCAAGGCTCTCATCTTTTATTTGATTCATTCTAAATATTTCTTCCTTAAGATCATGATCTTTATATTTTTCTAGAAATACCTTTTGCATATTATTCCATGATCTTATTCAATTAGTCCCAAAACTCATGAACCATTTAAGAACTCTCTCCTTCAATGTTGCCAGAAACAATCTCATTTTTTGAGATTTTAATAAGTAACCATAAGATCTACAAACAATTTCAAATTCAAAGAGAAATATTTCCAGATCCTTTGACCTTAGACCATGAAATTTTGTAAGAAAAGATGGAGGGATGTTCTTCATGTGCACACTACCATCATTATCTTGAATGGGAAATCCGATAGGATCTTCTTCATTGTCATCATCTACATCCATTTCTCCTAAATTCTTTTCCATCTTCTTATTCTACCTACAAAAGTGAATGGTGATGTGGCTCTTATTGCACCATATGATCAAATGGGGGGGGGGGGGGGGGGGGGGTTGGTGTTGGAGATTTTTTGTTTTTTGTTTTTAAGATTGAATGGAAACACTAATGCAATGCACTTTCCTATTTTTGAAATGAAATATGCCTAATGCAATTTTTTTATTTTTTTTCAAAAAGTAAAAATAATGAATCAACTAGGGAAGAATACAATTCATACTTTGACACCTCCCCGGCAATGGCACCAAAAAGTGATGACCCTCGGTATTACAACAAGAATGTTGCAACTCCCAAGGCTACCAACTTTAATTATCAACTTGGGGTTCGTACAAACTTAAGAGGTATTGGCATTATATGTGCAGAATCCAATGTGTCCTTCCTTTTTTTCATGATATAATGGAGTGCATGTACTAAAACCAAATCCTAAACTAATTGCAGAAAATAAAATTCTCGAAATGGAAACCTTAACCTATTGCAAGAAATAAAGTACAAGGAAAGAAACATATTCTAATTTCATAATATCATGGACTAAATGTAAAGTAAACCTAACTTAACCCTATTTATCACATGTGATGATTTAAACTAACTGAGCATGGATTCTGATCTAGGTAGTATTAAATTCTATGCACATGTGTGAATATAAAAGTACTCTTTTTCTTAATCTTTTTGTTTTATAAATGTAAATGTTAATTCTCATTTGTTCTTTTGCAGGTGAGACAAGTATGGAGGAAGAGGTTTAAAATGGTCTTGATGGCATGGAGGTCAAGTAGAGGCCTAATCCCAGCTTCAATGATGATTTTTCTCAATTCAGGCTCAAAATAAACTGCTACAGGATTTCCTACAGGATGTACTAGTTCTCCTATAGGATTCCCTGCTTTACTATAGGATGTTACAGATTTACTATACGAAATTATAATTCATTGAATGACCAAGAAAATCAAATCTGAATTGGATAGGAAACTTTTTTTTATTGACTAGGATGTCTTAGGTCTCCATTCCAAGTGGAATCACTCACAAATATCTTTGTTAGACTATGTTAAAAATAACAAATATTACTATCCTAAAAATCAGAAATTTGAGAACTAGTGAGCGAGTAAATCCATCAAATACGTAACCTAATCAAGTGAAAATGAAATGGGGTAGATTTTCTTATGAAATAGAATGTTTTTGTAATCTAATAAAAGTGAAATCAACTTTATTGAATCTCGTTATCATTCTCTAAAAAATAGCAAAAATTTACTGCTAGTTGCCACAAAGGAGTTCCAAAAATCTATATTTGGAAATAAGAAGACTATCCAAGTAGCTCAATGATTACTATCACCTTAAAAATGTTTTCGAAGGATGAAATGATTTTTTTCATCCTATAAAAGAAATTACATCAACCATCTAACCCAATCCTACAACAAGAAATCATTAATACTAAATCTAGAAATAGAAAGAAATAAAAACAAGAGACGCATGTGAATAAGAAGTGGAAAGAAGGAAAGAAAATGATAAAAAAGGGCTCTGAGGCACTTGGGATGGCCAAGCCCAAGGAAACTTAGATACCTATAGAGGATAATAGGATTTAAAAGCTAGACATGGTACCAATCTTCATTATTTTCATCAATACAATTACATCCTTGCAAGAAAATGCAATGGACCTATAAAAATACTAGTTTTCTTCAAAATAAGTCTAATAAAAATATCTCCCTAGAGGAAAATTCGACTTGGTACTTATAAATGATTAGGAATCATTCCCCATGAATGGAGGAAGCTTTCCCCACCAAAATCCCTTGATTAGTGGATCTGGTTCCCAATACTAGGAATCTACATTAAATGGGAGGTAACACATTCCAAGATTTTATCAACCATTGGAGTTCCACAATCTGTGCCATAATTCCATAATATCTTGTTGATTTATTATTTAATAGTGATACTCCTATAGTAGGGAGAAATTCCCTAAATTATATCCTCCTCTAGGTCTTCATAATCTGCCTAATATTCTCATAATATTCCACAAAAATAAATAATATTAGGCACAAATATGCAATTATTCATAAACCTTTCTAATGAATATTTTAAAGTTAAAAATACATATGCAAAAGGAGAGGTGTAATGTGCTGAAGGATTGTCATATGCCTTAATTTATGTTTAATTTAGAGGCATGAGCCTTAATTTATGTCTAATTAAGAGGCCCATCAGATGTGGCGGCTACATGCCTTTGAACTGTGTTACAATGAGGTTCAAAGGCCTATTTAATATTGAGAAACAATGGAAAACCCTAAACATCCAAAAACCTAACCCTACAAGATGAAGCACCAAACTATGGGCTCTATTTGGGTAAATTGGTACATCAACTTCCTGGGGTCATCACTTTGGCATACGAACTCTGTTTGACATGCACAATACCTCATTAAAAATATCTATCCAAGGACTACAACTTTTGAATGACCATCGGTATATGACCAATGTTGGTCCCAATTTTCCCAAAAAGCATCATTTAGGCCCTCAAAATGGCTCTAGAGGTTTAGGACCTGAAAAACTGCCAAAAATAGTAAATTATGTTACAAATAAGGAAACTAAAAAACGGAAAGAAACAATGGTGGGGGTCCAAGTGGAATAGGTGAGTGGCTACCAATATCCACTTGGATCATTCCTCCCCCCTTAGGTAGCAATGGTTCCCATTGCGTTGAGTTCCTCTATGAGATGAGGAAACTTCTACTGGCTTGGTCCTTGGTGAGCCACTTTCCTTGGTGAAGGAGTTGGCTGCTTTAACAACTCAATATAGTTGGATCCTTTGTTGTCAGGTGTTCTTGATCTGCATGTCCATGATCCAATCAGTTGTGTCTTGTTCCATGCAATTTGGACTTAACTCTATAGGTGTGAGTTGTTCTGCAATGTCTGATGTGTCCAACAATTGTGGGAAGTATGGTCGAAGGTGGTCCACATTGAACACTGGGTGCAGGCCAAGGAATGGGGAAATGCTGAGCTCAAATGCATTGTCTCCCATAGCCTTGGTAATGGTATAAGGACCATATCATAGTGGTCTGAGTTTCTGATAGGCTTTGGTAAGGCGTTCCTTCTGCAAATGCAACCAGACTTTGTCGCCCACTTGAAAATTCTGTGGCACCCGATGTTGATCATGTCGCTGCTTGTACTTGGTATTTGATTTCTCCAGAATGTCATGGACCTGCTGGTGGATATGCTAGATGTGATCAATGAATTTATTTGCCTTATTGGCTTCGGACTGGACATGAGTTGAATATGTCTGAGTAGCTACAAATGGCATGGCCACATGAATGGGACATAGTGGCTGGAATCCCAATCCCACCTCAAAAGGGTTGTGACCAATCGAGCTGTGGAGAGCTTGATTATAGCTATATTAGACATAGGTGAATCTCTCATCCCATGTGCATGGATGTTTTGAGTTGTACATGTGCATAATTTGTATGATCATCCTATTGAAAACCTCTCTCTGGCCATTAGTTTGGGGATGGAAAGTTGTGGACTTGGTGATTTTGGTGTCCAACATCAACCAGAGACTGGACCAAAATTTACTGAGGAACCTACTATCCAGTTATGAGATGATAGACTATGGGATCCCAAAGTGTACCCACACTCATTCAAAGAAGAGTTTAGTAGTGGCTTCTATTGTGATATTCTTCTTACAGGCTGTTATAATGGCCATGTTTGAGAATTTTTCAATGGCCATAGAAACATAGTCATTTCCATGCTTAGTATAAGGAAGGCCCGATATGTAATCCATGGAGATGGATTCACAAGGTCGACTAGGGGTAGGCAGTGGAGTATATAGTTCTTGCTTCTTGATGGTTGGTTTGGCAATGGTGCAAGCAGTGTAGGGTCTAATGTACTTCCCTACATCCTGTCAAAGATTCAACCAATAAAAATACTTCTGCAATATTGCCACCATTTTCTAGACCCCAAAATTCCCAGTTGTTTGACTGTAGTGCACTTCCCAAATCATCTTGGTACGCTCGCTTGAAGGAATGAAAATGTGTCCTAGGTGGAATAATAGGGCATCTTGGAGGTGAAAATCTGGAACTTTCTGACCCTCCAAGAGCGTCTGGTATGTGTGGCAAAAATTTGGGTCACTTTTGTAGAGAAGTGGCCAATCAGAAGTCTCGTGCCCACAAGAGTTAAGAATAGTGGTTAACGCCATGATTGGTGACTAGCTGAGGTAGTCTACAACATTATTGTTGTTGCCCTTCTTATACTTGATATTCAAATGGAACTATTTCAGGTATGTTGACCACTTCTGATGGTGATCATTCTGCAACTTCCCTTGCATCTATATGAATTACAAGGGTTGGTAGTTTGTTTGGGTGACCATTTCCTTCCCCAAAATGTAATGCTTCCATTGTTGGTAGGCCTACACAATGGAATACATCTCTTTTTCATAAGTGGGATACTTTTGGACTGTGTCTGAAAGTGTATCACTATGATATACCACTGGATGGCCCTATTGAGTAAGGACTGTGCCAATAACATAGTGAGAGACATCTGTCTTGATCTCAAATCATTGTTGTAAGTCTGGTAAAGTGAGCAATGGTGTAGAGCAGAGGTGATGTTTCAACTCTACGAATGCCTTCTGTTGAGATTCAGACAAAAATAAATTTTCTTTATCTCCTCCCTTGGTAACTTGACTCAAGGGCCAAGTGATTTGAGAGAATCCCAACACAAACCTGTGGTAGAAATTTACAAGAACCTTAAAGTTGCAGAGCCCTGTCAGAGTGGTTGCCGCTAGCCAATCCTGAATGACTTGGATCATGGATGGATCCACATGCACCCCCTGTTCATCAATAATGTATCCTAGATACTGAACCTAGGTCATGCCAAAAGTGAATTTCTCTAAATTGACACACAACTTGTGTTGTTGTAGTGTTTGGAGAACCTATCGGATGTGGTGGAGGTTCTCTTCCCAACTCTTGTTGAAGATCAGGATGTCATCCAAGTATACCACTACAAATGAGTTGGTGAATGGTCGCAAGATGTCATACATCAACCTTATGAAGGTTGCAGGAGCATTCTTCAACTCAAAAGGCATAACCAACCATTCGAAAAGGCCCTCCTCGGTTTTGAAGGTAGCCATCCCCACATCAGAAGGTTCAATTGGTACCTATTGATATGCGAACTTCAAGTCGATAGTGCTGAAATATTCCCCCCCCTTGAGTTGGTCCAGAAGGTCATCAATCCATGGGATCAGGTACCTATTCTGAACAATGATCTTCTTTAGCACCCGATAGTTAATATAGAGTCTCCAAGTCCCATCCTTCTTCTGTACCAACACGATTGGGCTCCAGCAGGGCAATGAACTCAGCTGGATGTGACCTTTTTGCATAATCTCCTGAATCTATCTCTTGATTTTGTTGTTCTCTAGAATGGAGCACCGATAGATTGGTCCATTGGGTAATGACACACCTGGGGTTAGACCGATGGAGTGCTTAACTTGACAGTGCAGAGGCACCCCTGCGGGGGAGGTGAAGATGTTCTCATACTCCTCCATGACCTTGTCCACTTGTTGTTGTGTGGAGGGGTTCAGTCTGGAGGTCATGGCCACCGTATTCTTCTTTCCTTGAGAGCGTATCATCAGGGAAGCAAATTTCCCTATTTTGGAAATGAGCTTACTGCATTATTTTGTAGTAACCAAAAATATGGTGGTAGGCAGTGCTACCTTCGGTATCCTGTACAAATTATTTCCCAAAGTAACAATAACAGTGCAAGGCCTTGACTCATACACAACATGTTGCTTACACAAGTATGGTTGGCCTAATAATACATCACAAACATCAAGGGGAGCAATGTCACACAATACCTCATCCGTGAAGGGCTTGATGCTGAATGGGAGGTGGCACTGTAGGTTCACGCAAATATCCTATCCTTGGTGAAGCCACCCGATGGTGTACGGTTGTGGGTGTGCTGTGGTTGGTAAGCCCAGCTACTTTACAACCTCTTCCGAAATGAGTTTCTTTTGGCTACCGCTGTTGACAATGTATTATAACGGGGAGCCCTTTACCCACATCTGGGAGTGGAAGAGACGCTCCTCCTCCTTTGGATCTTCAGGTTCCTCCTTCTGGATATTTGTGGTGGAAACAATGGCATTGGGATCCGCATCGATAATCTACTTCACTTTTTCATTTCCCTTGTCGGGTTCTGACTAAAAGTCAGAACATGCATCTAATTCTGAAGCCTTTAGCTTGGCCACGAGTGACTACTTGGCCCGACACTCACTTGTGTTGTGAGTGGAGCTCTTATGTTACTCACACCACTTTCCTATGTCCTTCTTCGGCTTCACGGTGTTGTTCTTTACTTGCGGCTTTGGTGGGTTTTCCTAGGACACCCCGCCTTGAATTTGTCCTTTGTTCTATAGTTAGGGGGCACCTTTCTCATGCTTTAGCTTCCTAGATCCAAAGCCTCACTTCTTCTAGTTAAAATTCTACTCAATCTTAACGATGTATCGGTACGTCGTGCCAAGCGAGGAGATGTCCAGGAACTCCATCTCATCTTGGATGTACTTATGTAGGAAGTCGCAGTACTTGGGTACCAATTTTTTCTCAGAATCCTTGACACTCAACTTCATGTGAAGGGTATGAGAAACATTGGTAAACTTTGGCACATCTTGGTCCCTTCCCTGCCACAGTGTTTTCCAATTTATGTATTTATTTTTATAGCTCCCGATAGGGTAGTACTACTCCTTGATTGACATCACGAAACAAATTCCAAGTGGGTGCGGCTGAAAAAAGTGAGGTCGTACTTTCATCCTTCTACTCACAGTAGGTTTCCCACTAGTCCTTGATGTGGGGGGCAGTTTGGGAAGAGAAAAAGTAATATTTTCTCACCTGGAAAAATCATGAATAGAAAAATATCCTTCTATCATATTTAACCATTTATCCATGGTGTCCGCATCTATTTGTCCCTCAAATATGGGAATGTCAAAGTTTACTTGCACCTTGAAAGGAGTGGAGCCTCCAGAGTGGCTGATGGATGTGGATGCACCGTTGGTGGGTAACCGTTGCAGGATCTGGGCAAAGTTATCCATCATCATTTTCTTTTGTTTCTTGAGGGCCTCCTCGAGAAATATTTTGATAGGATCTCCTGGACCCCCGTCTTTCTTTTCTTTCTCCATGGGCGGTCGTTGGGGTTTGCGAGGCTGATCTTGCAAAGGTTCGACTAGATCAAGCCCTAACTCCTCATATCCCGACTTCGTTGGGGACATGCAAAGAAGAAAGAGAAAGAGCAGACCACTCTGATACACTACAACAAAACCAGCGATTAACGTCCCTTTTTACTTCTTTTTTTGCATCTAGAGCCCATTTTTGGTGCTATTTGCATCCATTTATCAAATATGGTGCAAAACTTGACACAAAATTTGCATCAAGTTTTGCACCAAATCTTACACCAAGTTTAGCACCAGGTATTACAATAGGTTTTGCACCATGTTTTGCACCAAATTTTATGCCAAGTTTTGCGTCATCCTTTACACCAGGTTTTGTTCCAGGTTTTGCATCAAGTTTGGCACCTAATTTTGTTTGACATACTTTTGCATCCTCATTTGCATCCACTTTTTGCACCTACACTTGCATCAACTTTTGCATCAACTTTTGCATCCTTTTTTAAATCATTTTTTGCATCCATTTTTTCATCCATTTGTGCATCCCTTTTGTGCCAAGTTTTAC
Organism: Pinus tabuliformis; assembly: GCA_031772625.1. Classification (NCBI taxonomy): domain Eukaryota; kingdom Viridiplantae; phylum Streptophyta; class Pinopsida; order Pinales; family Pinaceae; genus Pinus; species Pinus tabuliformis. The sequence continues at coordinate 855,497,752 of CM062818.1, read as the reverse complement.
ATCGAGTTTTGTGTCTAGTTTTGCATATAATTTTGCATCTACTTTTGTTTCATCCACTTTTCCATCTTGTTTGGCATCCATATTTACATCCTCTTTTGCATCTATTATTGTACCCACTATTGCATCTAATATTTTTGTGCCACAATTAGCGCCTAGTTTGGCACCTCCTTTTGCACCCACTTTTGATTATAATTTTGCATCCACGTTTGCATCCTCATTTGCGTCTAGGTTTTCATCAACTACTACATCTATTTTTGCATCCCTTTTTGTATCCAATTTTGGACTAGGATTTGCATCGGGTTTTGTGTCTCATTTTGCATCTACTTTTGCATCGACTTCTATTGCATCCACTTTTGCACACAATTTTGCATCCACTGTTGCACCCATTTTAAATTTCACTTTTTGCATCCCTTTTTACATCTTCATTTGCATCATACTTTTATTCTTTTTTTGCATCTATCATTACATCCACTTTTGTTATGCCACAATTTGCACCATGTTTTGCACTCACTGTTATATCCACGTTTGCTTCCAATTTTGCATCCATGTTTGCATCCTTTTTTGCATCAAATATTGCATCTATTTTTGCATCCAATTTTGTGTCAGGTTTATGCATTGGGTTTTGCATCTCGTTTTGTATCTACTTTTGCATCTACTTACATTGTATCCATTTTTTGCATCCAATTTTGTTTTGCATGTTGCATCAATGTTTGCTTCCACTTTTACATCCATTTTTTCATCTTATTTTGCATATTTTTTGTCTATTGTTACATCCACTTTTGTTGCACCATATCTTGCGCCTACCATTGCAACCACATTTGCTTCCACGTTTGCATCCCCTATTGCATCCACTTTTGTTTCATCCATTTTTGCATCTGCTTTTGTGTCCGTTGTTGCATCCACATTTGTTTCACCACAATTTGTGCCAAGTTTTACACCTACCATTGGACCCATGTTTTCTTCCACTTTTGCCTTCATGTTTGCATCCAAGTTTGCATTGACAACTGCATCTACTTTTGCATCCACTTTTGTGTCAGGTTTTTCATGTTGTTGCGCATCTACTTATGTTGTATCCACTTTTCATCCAATTTTACTTCTATTGTTTCCCTCATTTCTATGTTCGCTTTTGCATCCCTTTTCCAACACTCATCATATTTTCTGCATTGATGATATTCCTTATGGCATTGACAATTATGAACAATTGATGACAATGTCAATAATATTGACAATGATGAAAATGAAGATGATGGCGATGACATGAATTGTGATTATGATGATAAATACGATAGTGGTTACAATGACAATGATGATGATGGCAATGATTATGATGATGACGATGCTAATGACGTTGGCGAATCTTCCCAATTTTAGATGTTGTCATTGTCATAATCATAAGCATTATCTTTGGTGTCATCATCATCATTTTCATCTAGGTCATCATCAAAAACTATAATGGCATGAATGATGATGATGATTACAGCAATGTCGATAGAAATTACATTAATGATGATGATGGGGATGATAAAAATGACAATGACGATGATAATGGTGGTGATGATGATCATCATCGATCATCTCTCAAAAATAGAGTTGTTATTTCTCTTACGTATATCAATGTGTCCTAAACAACCCTTTTCTAGCACTGATCACATTTTTTGGGTTGATGATATTTCTTACAACATCTACAATTATGAACAATTGCAAACAATGTCCATAATGATGATGATGATGGCATGAATGGTGATTATGATGATAATGTAATGATGGCAATAACAATGACAAGGATGTGATGATGATGACAACGATTATGATAATGAGAATGACCTTACAATCTTATGGATTCGTGAACAATTACTAGTTTCAATACCATCTTCTGGATACGTATTACTATCATACTTTTTAGATTTTCTGTCTCTCTTGAGGTATCTTACTATAATGGTGTTGTCAACACTAGAAAGATATCTTGTTGTAATGGTGGTTCTAATGTTAGCACTAGCAAAGTTTTTGTTAAATTTTGATTTAAAAAAACCGATTTATGCAATTATTTTGACAATCTATGTAAAAAAGTAAATAACATCCAATTATTTTGACTGTAGTCCCATTTATTATCATGAATTCACCAGTCTGAAAACCATCTTCTACATACATATTATTATTAAACTTTTTGCATTATATCCCTCTTATATCTTGTTGTAATGGCAGTATTAGCACTAGAAAAATATCTTGTTGTAATGGTGATGTTAGTATTAGCACCAAAAAAATCACTAAATATAATTCCCTAAGTCCTATATATAAGAAAAATCAAAAGAAAGAAAAATAATTCCCAATTAATGGTAACTCATGTATTCACACCCTCTTTGGAAAACATATGAATATATACACTCCTAGTCACACTTGATCACATGTTTGTGATGGTTAAATCATGAAGTCCTCTTTTCCCCTTTCATTTTCACTTCATCATTTAAGCACCTAATTGAGGATCTAGGGAATTTTTCTTGCCTAAGGGTTTCATGTCTACTCTTGGTTTACTTATGTCACACTACGGTCAATCATGTGACGGAGTGAAATACTTAAGTTTGTGGAGTTATTAGAACAGTGTATTAAGTTAGTCACCACACACACATGTATTACATGTCATTGATCCACATGTGTGGGTTGGAGACTCATTGCTTGAGAACTTTAATGGATACTACTTTAGGGCCTTGATGGTATATCTTACAAAATTGCTTGGTAAACATTGTGATTCATCCTTTCTTTTCCTCGAGACACTTGATAATATTGAAGTCACTCCCAATAATCCATGGAGATGGGGAGTATAAATTACTTGTGTTGGAAATAGAATTGAGAAATAGAGGCTTTCCATTTGCGATATTGGAGTCATAGACATTGGATACATTGGAGTCTATGATTTGGATATTGGAGTCATAGACATTGGATATTATTGGAGTCATAATGCGAAAATAGGTAAACATATTGGTAACCTTGATGTATTGATCATTCCAAATAATAACCATTCCACCCAAGTATATCTAATCATCAATCACTACTATTTGGAAATTCCTCCCCCATTTTCTAATTATATGAGGTAGAACCTCACTTAATATTTTTATTTCTTATATCAACATTATTGATGGGTGCTTTGCATACCATTTTTCTTTTATGAGTATTTGTTTTCCTTTACTATTGAGGTCCCTCATGTTCCATGAGACTATTTTCATGGATAATTTACACCGAAAGGAAGTATAATGTGACTAAAAAAAACATGTTCCAAGATTTATGTTATTGGACAATGCCACTTCATGACTCCTATATTTCCTTAACCTGGGACTGAATGGTGAACTTGATAGCCTTAAGGGAAATCAACTAATGAAAATCTCAAAAAGAGGTGACTTTCGACTTTATCACATATAAGTTAATATACTAAAAAAAATATCCATAAAAATTTCATCAATCAATGAATCTTTAAAAAAAATATCCAAAACAATTTCATCAAGCAATGAAGCATTACATTATAAATTACAATCTATAAACCTTTTGGGAACTTTTTGCTAAACCATGTTCAAAACCGACATATTTAATATTAATATTTAACAATAATATGGAAAATAACACATTTTCATAAATTAAATAACATGTTATCAATCCTAAGAAATGTCACTAACATAAAACTAAAAAGCATGCAACTAATTGGAATGACCACTCAAGGCCACCATAAGACAATTAATCTATTAAGACAAGGATTAATGGGGAAAGAAATCTACAAAGGACAAAGGCAAACCTATTTTAACTTTATTGTTTTATTAGGTGCAAGTTGAACATCTCAATATATAATGAAGAGAAGAATTAATTTTGTTGCATTGAGAAAACCCAAGCACATTCTATAACTTAGCAAGGAAGAGATGTATAATACCCATCTCAGTGACACAATGCATGGCATGAAGTTACTTTTTGATATATAATTTAAAGTTATATCATAAAATCACAAATTTAGCATGAATGGATGTTTAAAATTCATTTTTATAAAAAGAAAATATAATTTTTGTTATAAAAAAAAAACTAAAAACTAAACATATTTTTTTAGAAAATAAAAAAAAAAATACTAAACTGAATATATATTAAAAAAAACCTAAAATTAAGCAAATATATATTTTTTATTTATTTATTTATTTATTTTTTAATTTTTTTTATTTAAAATAATTTTTAGAATTTTTTGAAACACTTCCCTCCATTCTAAGAAGCAAAAATAATAATAGAAATAAGGACAGACCAAAAATATTCCTTTCCTTGGTAAGTTTTTCCCACCATTCATTCCACTCACTTGAGTTATTTCATAAAACAGATATAAGTGTTATTTCACACTCTTTTGGAAAAGCCTATTGAGCTTCTCTTATGATATATCTATTCCTTGATGGAGTCCTTGATATATTGATCAAGTTTTGATTCCTTGGAGATTAATTAGAGCAAAGAAAACATGAGTACTGTTAATTCCAAGTTCAATGCCTCTAATGGTGGACACAAGGCAAGGGAGGGGTTGCTATCATGGTCATAACTCCAAGTTCATTGTCTCTGATGGTGGACGAGGCAAGGGAGGGGGTTGCGGTCATGGTTTTGGTCATGGAGTTTTCTCTTTTACATTATATGTAGGGAGTTCAAAGCAATTTGAAAGGAATCATTGTCGTCACTAGGTATAATGGATTAAGTGTGATAATGGATAAAATGAAGTAATTATTTGTGAGCATTTTTTCTTGAATGAACATTAGGATCCATCTTATTATAGAGAAAATTACATGCATTAAAAACAACTCAATATTTCATGTGACATTCATATTGTATGCGACTTATTTTTCATTAAAAACAATTTACTTTTTCATGTGACATTCTTTTTTTGTTAAAGTTTCTTCTATTTCTAATCTGAATTACAATTGTAATTTGAAATAAAGCTTCCAATAAATATTAATTTACCAATTCTGCATGGAAATCATAAGAAACATTCACAATATAATATGAAGAACAAATGGGTACCTACTTCATATGGATTAATAAATGCTTTTACTACTTAATGTGAATTACAAGTGTTATCTTAGTTGGATCTCCAATATATCTTAAGCCATATATTCATTTCATTTTTAGTACTATTAAAGGTTATTATGTCCTACCTCATTTTATTGTTAGCATTGTAATAAAAATATGCATTTTGCTGTAGAATTAGTACTAACATGTAATATTGATTTTTTTTTTTCCAGAACGCTATAGGTAATGACCACAAAGATGATGATATAGACTATGTTTAGATTACATCATATATCAGAGATGATGATGATTAGGATGGCGATGGCATTGGTGATGATTATGTGGATGATATTATCAGGATGGTCAGGATGATGATCATGGAAATGATCATGAGGATGAGCTTGACTATGATTTTCGTGGTGCTAGCTAGCCATGCGTTATTTTTTATATTTAGTTGGATGTCTTAATATGGTAATCGTACATTTGAATTTTAGTTTATTTGAATAATGATGATGATACTATCGGCACTATCTTGTTACCTTATGAATATGTTGAAAATTGTTTACAATTTTTTTATGAAGAATTATCATGTATGACGAGATTCCTATTTTTTTATGGATGTTGTGAATTTACCTTAGCATAATGATATCTATGAAACATTTTTAGTTGGTAATCTTACATTGAATTTTAGTTGATTTGATTGAATATGATGATGATATTATCATTTTTATCTTGTTATTTTATGTATATATTGAAAATTATCAACATTATTTTGATGGAGAATTATTATGTATGATGATATTACTATCTTTTGATGGATGTTGTGAATTTACCTTAGAATAATGGTGTTCATGAAATATTTTGATATGATAATCACACATTTCAATCTTAGTTGATTTGATTAAAGATGATGAGGATATTATTAGTATTATCTTGTTACTTTATATATGTGTTGAAACCTATCAATGCTTTTTTATGGAGAATGATTATGTATGATGATATTACTATTTTTGGATGTAATGTTGTGAATTTACCTTGGAATAATGATATCTACGATAAATGTTGATTTAGTAGTAATATATGTATATTGAAAATTGTCAATGATTTTTTGATGGAGAATTGTTATATATGAGGATACTGCTATATTTTTTATGAATGTTGTCAATTACCCTTAAATTTGTTTACAAATAATAAGTTATGAATTTGAATTGTGATATATTCTTAAATGTGTTATACATGAAAATACCTCCTCATCATCTTGGAGGAGAATACTATGCTGTTGGTTGAAATACCCCTTTCTCCTAAACTATATAAGCCTATAATATAAGTTATGTACGATGAGGACCACGATATCCTAGTCTATAACAAGTTGTCCCCTTCATCTAACTTTTGTTATCAAAATTCTCACATTAGAGGAATTTTCAACTCAAAAAATAACCACTTAAGAAAAAATTAAGAAACTAATAAAATAATGCCATGTAGACAATTTTTTAATATATCATTTTTATTATTCTTTTACGAAAATTACCCAAATAAATGTCACATTTATCAAAATAACTGTATATGTATTTTATATTTAAATTAATATATTAGCACAAGATTTAATAAAATTTAAATTAAAAAAACAAATTTAAATTAAAAAAGCAAATTCAAAATTTAAAGGAAATTTAAATTTAAATTTAAATTACCCAAATAAATGTCACTTTTATCACCATCTACATGTATTTTATATTGAAATTAATTTATTAACACAAGATTTAAGAAAATTTAAATTTCAAAGGAAAATTTAAAATATAAATTTAAGTTAAATTTAAATTTAAGTTACTCAAATAAATGCACTTTTTTCAAAATAACCATATGTTTATATTTTATATTTAAATTAATTTATCAATAGAAGATTTAATAAAATTTAAATTAAGAAAGTAAATTTAAAATTTAAATTAAATTTAGGATTTATGATTTTATATTTAAATTTATTTATTTAACACGCCATGATTTACTCTTCATTAAAAATATTCTCGATATTCTAATTTGTATAGATTAAGATATTAATTTAATTTTTAATATTTAATATAGTTTTGGGTCACTTGGGCACTATTCACAGTTAAATTAGGTAAGTTATATTATTAAAAAAAAATCCACTGCCTAGTCACACTTGTATGTCTTTTAAATTTTAAAGGATTTTGATTGGATTACACATTATGACATGGAAATTCAAAGTTAACATTTTAAAATGAAAATTCCTCTAATGCGAGGAAAAAAGCTCGAGTTAACTAGAATTTGACACTCTTGTTCACTTTTGGAAACTCATATGGTGGAATGTAATCTCTTTATCCTCATCTTTAGCTTTTTCCTAAAAAATAAAATCATACAAAAGTGGGAAAGAGCCATAAAGCATGGGAAGCTTTTTCCTAAGCACAAAAGCTTCTAAAAAGTGGAAAATGCCATTTTTATATGAGGAAACATTATTCATCCAAAAGCTTTTGCCAAAATTGAATTAATGAGGAATTTGGGAAATCTTCATAGCCTTCACTTTCCTATATATTGGAGGCTTGGCCATTAAGAAAATGATGGGAGTTCATGTATTGTCACGCTGCTGAGATTTATCCTGAGAGGGAGAGTTTTGGAGCTAGGAATTGGGGGAGGTATTGCTGCAACTGCATCTAATGGTTGTAACTTTCCTCCAACTCCTTTATTAATATAGATTAGTTGTTCTTCCTTCCATATGCTACTATTCATTCTTTACTTATCCTATTTAACTAATGAATGTATGGGATTTTGGTTTTTATTTATTTATTCAGTAATATTTATATGTTTATGATAGTTTCAATTATCAAGATATTACGTTGTGAAGTTTTCTTTGTTCTCTCTCTTGTGTGTAGGACCAAGATTTGGAGCTATCTAGGAGCGCTTCCCAGCTACACTAAAAACTCCAACAAGACCTGCATGCGAGGACTCACATGAAATCATTCTTCTTTTCTTAATCTGTACTCTAAATATTGATCTACTAAGAATCCTGAGCCTTAGAACAACCTTTCTCTTAATCAATCTATCTTAGGTTTTTGGGATAAATTGAGAGGGTTTTATGTTCATCTAACTGTGCATTAAATCCTACAACAAAATGATATTTAGAAACTGTAATATATTTCACTATGTAATAAAATTAGTAAAATGGAAGTAAAAGTAAAACTCTAAACAAGAAGCCAGAAGTGGATGTAACCATCGATGCAAAATTGGGAGTAGAATTGGATGTTAAACTAGCCATCAAAACAAGATGAAAACAATGAGACAAAAAGAGATTTAAAGTAGAATTAAAAAAGGGTGCGAAACTAGACACAAAGAAGGGAACACAATAGGGCATACAAAAAGATACCAAATTGGGTGCAAACAAGGATGTAAAAATGGACACCAAAATGAGGATGCATAGAATGGTGTAAAATTAGGATGCAAAATTGGGTGCAAAAAGGATGTAAGAAAAGACACAAAACAAGAAGCAAAATGGGACTAAAAAAGGGTGAAACTAAGGATGCCAAAAATGATGCATAACTAGATGAAAATTCAAACTAAAATCTAGGTGCAAAATGAGATGCAAATGTGGACACAAACTGTGGCAGAAAAAATGATGCAAATTTGGATGCCAAAAAGGATGCAAAATTAGACACCAAAAAGGATGCAAAATTGGACATAAAAAATGGTGAAAAATTAGACACAAAAGTAGAAAAAATGGTACGAAAATGGGCATAAAAATGGCTCAAATTTGAATGCAACATTGGATGCAAAATGAGGTGCAAAAAATGATTCAAAACTTGGTGCAAAAACAAATGCAAAAATAACGAAAAAAATGGCTCAAAATTGAACGTAACATTAGACACAAAATGGGATTCAAAGGTGGACATAACACATGGTCCAACATAGGGTAAAAATTTAGATGCTCAAAAGGATGAAAAATTAGATGCAAGAAATGTTGTTAAAAATGATGCTAAATTGGATGCAACAAATGATGCAAAATTAGGTGCAAAATAGGATGCAAAAAAGGGAGACAAATGAAACGAAAAAGTGGATGAAAAAAATGGTGCAAAAATGGATGAAAATTTTGGCACTAAATCAGATTCAACATATGGTGTAAAATTAGATGCAAAAAATGGTGTAAAAAGAGGCAGAAAAACTGATGCAAAAACAGATGTAAAAATAAGTACAAAATTAGAAGCAAAAAATGGCATAAGACTAGATGCAAAAAATGGCACAAACTCGATGCAAAAAAAGGCACTAAATCAGATGCAAAAGATGGTGTAAAACTCGACGCAAATTACAACACAAAAATAGAAGCAAAGAATGGCACAAAATAGGGAGCAAAAAATGATGCAAAAATAGATGCAAAAAATGGCACAAAACTAGAAGCAAAAATTGTTGTAAAACCAAATGCAAATCTTGGTGCAAAATATGATGCAAAAAATGATGCAAAATTTTGTGTAGAAAAAAGATGCAAAATTTGGCACAAAAAAGGACGCTTTAAAAATTGTACAATAGAGCCAGATTTAGCGCCAGGCTGCTCATCCCAATGGAGAGAAAAATACACTAAAATCTGGTGCTAAATCTGGCGTAAATTGCCTGTTTTGTTGTAGTGATACCATTGATCCAGATTTAAATAGGAATGCAAAAAATTAGAGATATAACCAGAAATACAAAGATGTAGTAGAAACAACACTTTATTTCATTAATTTCAAATACTGAAATATGCTTACAAACAGAATGGAAATAAGACTAGCTCGGGAAATGGTAGCTTATCTCTGAGAAGAGATGTGGTGGATACACGCCTTTGAACTCTGTTACAATGAGGCTAAAAGGCCTATTTATTATGGAGAAATAATGGAAAACCCTAAACATCCAAAAACCTAACCTTAGGAGATGGAGCGGCAAACTATGGCCCCCGTTTGGGTAAATTGGTACATCAACTTCCCGGCGTCGTAACTTTGGCATACGATCTCCATTGGATGTGCACAATACCTCATTAGAAATATCTAACCGAGGAATAAAATTTTTGAAAGACTAACATTGGTCCTCGACCCATGTTGGTCCCAATTTTCCCAAAAAACGTTGTTTAGGCCTCAAAACGGCTCCAGAAGTTTGGGACCCAAAAAACTGCCAAAATAGTGAATTGTTCTACAAATAAGGAAACTGAAAAAATGAAAGAAAATATAGTGGGGGTCCAAGTGGAATAGGCAGGTGGACACCAATATCCACCTAGATCACTTCATTTCATTAATATCAAAATACTGAAATATGCTTACAGACAGAATCGAAATAAACTTTTTTGGTGATGGTAGCTTATCTCTGAGAAGAGATGTGGCAGTTGCATGCCTCTAAACTGTGTTACAATGAGGCTCAAAGGCCTATTTTTTATTTATCAACAAGGGAAAACTCTAAAACCAAAAGCCTAGCCCCAAGAGATGGAACACCAAGATTTTGTGAGCCTCATTGAGGTTAGTTGGGCAATCAACTTCCTGGGGTCATAACTTGGTCATATTATCTTCATTTGATGCATACAATACCTTGTTGTCAAGATCTCTCTAAGTACTATAGGATTTGTGGTAGGCCCTTGCCTATGGTTTTGGGCCTACTGCAGACCTCAAAAAAGTGTTGTTTAGTGGGTCAAAATTGCTCTAGAAGTTTAGGATCCAAAAACTACTAAAAATAGTAAATGTTGTAATAAGCAAGGAAACATATGAATCCGATTGGCAGTCTAAGTGGAATAGGCGAGTGGCCACCAATATCCACCTGGATTAGTCCTACCTCCTTAGGAAGAAATGGTCCCCATTACATGCAGATCCTCCATGAGGGGAGGAAATTTATGTTGAACCTAGTCCATAGTGGACCACTTTCCTTGGTGAAGGAGTTGGCCTACTTTAACAACTCGATATAGTTGGAACCTCTACTCGCGAGTGTTCTTGATGTATGTGTCCGTGATTTAATTAGATGTGGTATGTTCGATGTAGTATGGGTTTATCTCTGTTGGTTTGAGTTGTTCTGCAATGACGAATGTGTCCAGCAATGGTGGAAAGTATCGTCGAAGGTGGTCTATATTGAACGCTAGGTGCAAACCAAGGAATGGTGGAATGTCGAGATCGAATGAATTATCCCTTCTAGCCTTGGTGATGGTGCATGGTACATATCGGAGAGGGAAAAGCTTACAATGGGGTCTAGTGAGGCACTCCTTTTGCAAATGTAGCCAAACTTTGTCACCCACCTGGAACTTGTTCGGCACTCGATGTTGATCATGGTGTTGTTTGTACTTAGAATTGCCTCTATCTAATATATCATTGACCTACTAGTAGATGCATTGAATGCGTGTTAGGGTCCCACCCTAGCCCCCTTATTTATGTCTTGGGATCACGTCATAGTCAAGAGTCAATAAAGCCCATATTAATATTTGTAAGTGGTTAACCCGCAATTAATGACGGGACCACAGTTAGTTGCAAATGGGCGGAAGTATTAGATAGATGGTAAATGGGCGGTAGTATTAGATAGATGGTATTAATAAAACGCATGATATTGGCCCGTGGTATTGCATGTATGAGTCATATATAAAGGATAGAGACTCCCTGCAAGGAGCATCATGTCTTGTTTTGTAATCGAGCTCTGCTCTATTGGAGGTTGCCCCCTCGAAGAGGCCTGTGAACATTTCTCTCTGAATAATAAAATCATTGCTATTCTGTGCTCTGGGTATATTTTCTTCGCATATTTTGTGTTCTCGGTATCTTTTCTTCGCAAACTCTATGTTTGGGTATTACTTTGTAGGTTAAGAGCATAACAAGTGGTATCAGAGCACTTTCCAGGGTTCGGTGGGATCTCCAAATTTTAGCAATTTTTTTTTTGGCTAGAGACGTGTTCCGGCATCTTTAAACCACGGGATCTGTCGTTAAGCGCATAAAACTGCGGATTTGGAGAGGCATGCACGCAGGAAATACAAGAGGTGGTCACGTCTGTTGGACTTCCTTGTAACCCCTGTGGGTACCCCTTCGAGTAGTAGCGCATTAGACAGAACCGCGCACGGACTGTCTTCCATGTACCCTCTGGGTATATAGGAAGCCCCCTAGCTCCCTTGAAACCTCGCCATAGATAAACCTTCGGCCGTCTTGTGGCTACAGTACACCGAGAACAGCACTCGGAGAGATTACTCGCCCGTACGATAGGGTAGTCGGGTTGTACGGCTAAGGGTACGGTCGATCCTCCTTAGTTAGAGCCCTGAAACATTGGGCCGAGTACTACTGTCAGACCCTTATGTATATTGCGATCTGTAGCACCTGACACTCCTCAAGACCATAGTTCCCTTTCTATCAGGGGATCACACATCACCTATTCCAGATCAGCAAGGGCAGTAGCAGCAGACATCAGTCCCGTAGCTCCATCAGATCAGCAGCAGCAGTTCTTCCACCATTCAGATCTCTCAGATCCACCAGATCGGAGTAGTTGTGAAGGGTTCCTGTCCTTGGATATAATTTTCGCAGGACTTTTGGTGGCAGTGACATTCTGAGGATTTGGCGACTGCAGTATTGATCAGGAAGGAGTAAAACTCCGTTAGGAGTTTTCCAAAAAAAAAAAAAAAAGTCTGAGATCTTCCGGGGCGCTTATTGGTGACCTAGCCCATCAGAATCAGGACGACGAGCTGAGCAAGGTGGTACTATTCAATTTCTTAGTAAAAAATTTTTAGGCGGTCCCAATTTTTGTCCTCAGGTTGGTGTATGGTAGAAACTCGTGCCCAAGCGATGGCCAATGAAAGGATCGACAAAATTGAAGAGCATGTGCACTCCCTCCAATCAGCGGTGAAGCTTATCGAACTTGAGCTTAAAGGAATAAGTAACCAGATAGCTGATGCACTCCCAAAGGGCAAGGAGCTAGCCCATGAGGAGGCGTATAATGGCCATGAATACCATGAGGGTGAGTCTAGACACTCTCATCACGTCTGGCACACCCATCCACCACCTAGTCAACGACCTCCCAAGTTGGATATGCATAAATTTGACGGTTCTCACATGTCCGCATGGCTAGCACAAATGGAGCAGTATTTCCAATTGAATCATATCATAGATGAGGGGACTAAGCTTATGGTGGGCACCATGTACTTGGACAATGAATGATGGAAATGGAAGGAATGGCATCAGCGTTGCAATGGACAGTTTCGGGATTGGGCCCAATTTGCCAAAACTCTTCGCAGTCGCTTTGAACAGGAAGACTCTTTCTTGGGGCATCTCACTAAGCTCCGACAGACGAGTACAGTGGAGGAATATATTACTACTTTTGAAGCCTTAGCCTTCCGCACTAAGGGTCTCACAGATGAGTTCTACATGGAATGCTTTATCAGCGGTCTTAAAGAAGCCATCAAAGCTCAGGTTCTACTCCACCACCCTCCCACATGGACAGAGGCTTGCCAGGTAGCCCGTAAGGTGGAACGTGCATTAACAGCCCAATCCAGCCGCCCCAACTTCCCCACTAAAGGTCGTCCGTCACAGGCTCCCAATACTACTCAGACACTTAAGATTCAAAAGGTGTCACCTGCGGAAATGGCCGAAAGAAGGAAGCAAGGACTATGTTACTACTGTGATGAAAAATATTCCCCGGGTCATAAATGCAAAGAGCACAAGTTTTTTCAAATAGATGCCACTGACTACAGCTCCACCGAGGAAGATCCACCACTTGAGGAACCGGAGGAGATCGAAGAAGATAACCAAAAGGAAATTGTATCTGATGAACCAATTATTTCGCTAAATGCATTGGCAGGAATTTATTCCCCTCAAACTCTCAAAATCATGGGTTTTCTTAAACATCGCCCAGTAGTAGTCTTGATTGATAGTGGAAGTACCCATAATTTCATCCATCAAAAGATCATTGAAGTAGCACATTGTTTCGTCCGGGCAGTTTCTAACTTCCAAGTCCAGACTGCAGATGGGGGCACAATGAAATGTGAAGGTCACTGTGAAAATGTCAAAATTCAAATGGGGGATTATCAATTGAAAACCCACATGTTTGCAATACACATGGGGGGTTGCGACATTGTCCTAGGCGCGGAATCGCTCCGCACTCTTGGGCCAATCACAATGGATTTCCAGGAGTTATATATGAGTTTTAAGCAGAACAACTCCACACATACCCTCCGTGGACTACAGGCGGGAGCCCCCTCTATCATCAGCTTGCATAGAATGGAAAAATTGTTAAAAAAGGGCCATCATGGAGTGGTAGCTCAATTTAATGCCATCCAGGTAGTAGACACCATGTCTCCGCCAATTCATCCTGAGATGCAACAGATTTTAAATAAACATCAGATGGTCTTTGACAAGCCTCATGAGCTTCCACCCTCGCGAGGGGAACATGATCATAGCATCACATTGGTTCCAGGGGCCCAACCCCCAAACGTGCGGCCATACAAATATCCGTTCACCCAAAAGAATGAAATAGAAAAAATCATCAAGGAATTGTTGGAAGCAGGTGTCATTCGTCCCAGCATTAGTCCTTATTCATCCCCAGTGGTCATGGTCCTCAAGAAAGATGGGGAGTGGCGGATGTGTCCCGACTTCAGGGCCCTCAATAAGTTAACAGTCAAAGATAAATTTCCCATCCCAGTGGTTGACGATTTGCTGGACAAACTCAATGGGGCTCAATTCTTCACTAAGTTGGATCTTTGCTCAGGCTATCACCAAATTCGCATGAAGGAAGTCGACATTCCCAAGATAGCTTTCAGAACTCATGAAGGCCATTATGAGTTCCTCGTCATGCCATTTGGTCTCTGTAATGCCCCCTCTACTTTTCAGAGCCTTATGAATCACCTCCTCAAACCATATCTCAGAAAATTTGTCCTTGTCTTCTTCGATGACATCCTCATCTATAGTGGCACTTGGGCGGCACATCTTCAGCATGTAGATCTACTCTTGCAACTGCTCCGAACGCATAAATTATTTGTCAAAATGTCTAAGTGTTCGTTTGGCATGGACGAAGTTGAGTATTTGGGCCACATTGTGGGGCGTGAAGGTGTCAAGGTGGACCCCAAAAAGATCCAGGCAATGCAAGAATGGCCTCAACCTAAGACCTTGAAAAGCTTGAGAGGATTTTTGGGTCTCACAGGCTATTATCGTAAATTTGTCCGCAACTATGGCCGCATAGCGAAGCCCCTAACGCAACTCCTAAAGAAAAATTCCTTCTTCTGGAATGAGGAAGCACAATAGGCATTTACCACTCTCAAAACCGCCATGTGTTCCACTCATGTCTTAGCACTACCGGACTTCACCAAATCATTTGTCATTGAATGTGATGCTTCGGGAACAGGTATTGGAGCGGTCTTAATGCAGGAAGGGCGACCATTGGCCTTCACCAGCCAACAACTAAGTGGGAAGAATCTAGGCCAATCTACCTACAAGAAGGAAATTATGGCCATCTTACATGCAGTCGAGACCTGACAACCTTACTTGTTGGGGCGACGTTTCCAAATCCGCACAGATCATCATAGTCTTAAATATTTTTTGGAGCAACACCTATCTTCCCCACAACAAAATAAATGGTTAGCCAAAATGCTGGGATATGATTATGAGATCATTTACAAGAAAGGGAAAGACAACAGGGTAGCAGATGCATTGTCGCACCAATTTGAGGAGGAAAGTACTCTGCTAGCAATTTCCCTCCCCATTCCCGACTGGATTGAAGAGGCTCGCAGGGAATGGTTTTCACATCCCGGGCTCTCCCAACTCATTTCTCAATTACAGGTAGATCCTAATTCCAGCAAGGGCTACTCGTGGCAAAATGATATTCTTCGCTACAAGGACAGAGTCGTAATATCGCCAACATCCACCCTCAAAAGTCGCATTTTGGCAGAATTGCACTCATCTCCCATTGCAGGACATTCGGGCTTTCAGAAGACGTATGCTCGCACCAGAAGATCATTTTTTTGGGCCGGCATGAAACAGGACATCCTTAATTTCGTAGCAGAATGTGACGTCTGTCAACGCCACAAAGGGGAAACCGTCAACACACCAGGCACATTACAACCATTGCCCATTCCGGCGTCAATTTGGACAAAGGTCTCCATGGATTTCATTACAGGTCTTCGAAAGTCTGGGAACAAGTCAGTCATCATGGTGGTAGTAGACCAACTGTCGAAGTATGCTCATTTCTGTGCCCTACCCCACCCATTTACACCAACCTTGGTTGCTCAAACTTTCATGGATCAGATCTTCAAATTGCATGGCATGCCCACTTCTATTGTGTCCGACCGTGACCCAATCTTCACCAGTAATTTTTGGGAGGAGCTCTTTAGAATACAAGGCACTCAACTCAAACTCAGTACTTCATATCATCCGCAGACAGATGGTCAAACCGAAGCCGTCAACAAATGTCTAGAAACCTACCTTAGGTGTTTCACTTCAGAAAAGAAACACCTTTGGGTACAGTGGTTACCTCTGGCGGAGTGGTGGTATAACACCAACTATCATGCCACCACCAAAATGACTCCCTATGAAGCAGTCTATGGACAACTTCTGCCTTCCCCTACTTCTTATCTCACGGGGTGCTCCAAAGTACAAGCCGTGGATCAACTCCTACAACACCGCGCAACCATGCTTGCCCATCTGCGTGAGAATCTTCATCAAGCTCAGAACCTTATGAAGCAACAGGCTGACCAACATCGCTCAGAGCGCCAATTTCAAGAAGGGGATCAGGTCTTTTTGAGGCTGCAACCATATAAGCAAACATCACTCAAAGACAAGGGTTGTCAAAAGCTCTCCCCAAAATTCTACGGACCATACCAAGTACTTCAGCGCATTGGAGAAGTGGCTTACAAGTTGGCTTTGCCACCTACAGCAAAAATCCACCCAGTTTTCCATGTATCGTGCCTCAAGAAAGTGATTGGGAACAATTTCCGAGTTCAAACCAGTCTACCTGAATTGGACGAAGAAGGGTCAATCTGGCTTCAACCTGAACAGGTTCTAGACACATGAGACAAGCACCTGCGCGGCCGCATGATTAAGGAGGTCCTCGTCAAATGGAAAGACACCTCTCCGGAAGATGCAACTTGGGAACCAGCCACTATTCTTCAACAGTTTCCGCAGCTTCAGCCTTGAGGACAAGGCTAGTCTTAAGGGGGAGGGCATGTTAGGGTCCCACCCTAACCCCCTTATTTATGTCTTGGGATCACGTCATAGTCAAGAGTCAATAAAGCCCATATTAATATTTGTAAGTGGTTAACCCGCAATTAATGACGGGACCACAGTTAGTTGCAAATGGGCGGAAGTATTAGATAGATGGTAAATGGGTGGTAGTATTAGATAGATGGTATTAATAAAACCCACGATATTGGCCCGTGGTATTGCATGTATGAGTCATATATAAAGGATAGAGACTCCCTGCGAGGAGCATCGTGTCTTGTTTTGTAATTGAGCTCTGCTCTATTGGAGGTTGCCCCCTCGAAGAGGTCTGTGAACATTTCTCTCTGAATAATAAAATCATTGCTATTCTGTGCTCTGGGTTATATTTTCTTCGCATATTTTGTGTTCTCGGTATCTTTTCTTC
Organism: Pinus tabuliformis; assembly: GCA_031772625.1. NCBI lineage: Eukaryota > Viridiplantae > Streptophyta > Pinopsida > Pinales > Pinaceae > Pinus > Pinus tabuliformis. The sequence goes on along the minus strand of CM062818.1, from coordinate 855,480,193 downwards.
GCAAATTCTATGTTTGGGTATTACTTTGCAGGTTAAGAGCATAACAATGCACTCAATGAAGTTTTTAGCCTCATCGTATAGAGACTGGATGTAAACTGAATATGCCTGAGTCAATGAGTAGCTGCAAACGGTATGCCCACATCAATGGGACATAATGGCTGGAATCCCAGCCCTACTGTTGGGTAGTAGAGGTCCCTCGTAACAATTTTGGGGCTGAGAGCCTATAAGTTAGGATAAAAATATTGTAAAACTCTGAAATATGTGAAGCGTGAAATGTAAAAGGTCGAGTCTAAGGGTTGTCCACCCAAGAGTAATAAGGAGTAAGTTGGCCTACCCATGGTCCGTGGACCATGGGAATGTATAAATAGAGCAGGGATCTAAAGGCAGAAGGTAGTTTTTAAAAGAGAATGAATTGTAGTGCTATGGGTCTGTGAAGGTTATATGCGCGTCTGTAAGTTTGAGTCGAGGGTAGTGGGTAGTGGATAGAGGCTCTGCAGCTGCGTGCACAGAGGCCTGGTAGAGTCCACAACTATGTGCATGAACCCCTACAATTGAGTGCATAGGGTAGATCTAGATGTATCGGTGATAAAGTGGAAATAAAGTTAAGTTGATTTTGAAGAACTATGTTAATCTGAGCTATTGTAGATTTGGCTAATTTATGATTGATATTTCTATTGAATATTTATGCGTATGCTTATGTTCTTGGTTAATGCAAATCTGTATCCCTGTTAAATGCGTGCACTGGTGATCTTGATTAAATGTTTACTTAGAGACCATCATAGTAGATTTGATCCATAATAACTCCTTAAGTAATTAATATTGAGGAATAGCCCAGTCTTGGATCTGTGCGAAAGCAGAGCAGTGCAAGGCTACAGAACGGTGCGTGAAACATCTAGACCACATCTAGACATCCCAAGGGTGCAGAAGCCTGGTTCCAGCACCCTCCCCTGCTACCTTAGGTGAGACCTCAATCTGTGCTCCACGGCTGTTGCTGAAAAGGCTAGTAGCTGTGGGATTTGTTTGGCTAAATAACTCTTCTGAACCTGGGTCAGGCCCCTATAAACCAAAAAATGGTTCTGGGACCGAGATCTACCTAAGGGGTGTTTGATGTTGGAACGCTGGAACTCTATAGAGAAATAAGTTGAGGATCGAAGGGATCAGGGGAAATAGTAGTTCAAAGTACATCAACGCACAAACCAGAGGTTGAAAATGATGAGCGTCATCCAACTGCCGGTATTCAAAGGAGTAGGAAGTGAAGATCCAGAACAATTTTGGTTCATGGTAACATCGGTATGGGATGCACACAGAATTATGGATGATAATATCAGAAAGGATACCTTAGTTAACGCACTACAGGACCGAGTGCTGACATGGTACATAAAGTATTCAAGCGATCACTTGATGGTGGGGACAGTAGAGATCCAGACCGAACTAAAGAAAGAATTTACCCGGTTGAAGTCAGAAACACAGTCGATCATAGGGTTCAAGGAGATCGTGATGATGCTTGGTGAAACCCCGTGGGATCTAGATCAAAGACTGAAAAGTACCATCCACGAAGGGAACATGACATTGTCGGATGCGCAACACTGTGCTTGGTTTCTTCCGTCATTGAAACCACATCTAAGGACAGCTTTGTCACAACAAAATATCTCAAACTAGGCAGAATCATTGGAGACAACAATGAGGTTGCATGAAACTCTGTTACAGGACCCGAGGTTGGGAGTTCAGAAAATCCAAGCGCAGATACAAAACTGGTGTTTGGAAATGAAGAAGTTAAAACAGGAGTAGACGCCTCGCCCAAAAGTCAGGGATGAAGTATGGTGTATAAAGTGCAGAGGCAAGGGGCCTGATAAAGATCACTGCCCGGTCATTGTGAATTATGTCGCAGTGGGGGGACTAACACCATTGGGGCCAGAGGTACATGAAGGACCAAGTACGACAACTCCACTCTGGTGTGCAATCTGTCAGGTGGGAGGAAAGCATAACATATATAACTGTCATCTACTGCCAAAATTCAACCACATCCCCCAACAACTCTTTTGTAAATTTTACAGATCGATGGGCCGTGAGGAAAGAGACTGTTGTAGCTATTAATTATTGATGGACCAGTCACCGACGTACAGAGTGTAGACTGAGGTACGAGGTCAGGATCTAGTTGCGGCGATCGCACACGATGGGTTCCAGGGACGCGGATGAGGATGGGGCAGAATGGGACCAGGAAGGGGTCGTGGGCAGCTAATCCATTACAACTGTGGAGGACTAGGACATTACGCGCAGGATTGTACCAACCAAACCAGAATATCATGCACTTACTGTGAGCAATTCGATCATGAACTGATAGACTTCCCCACAATGATAATACAAATTCGTGAAAAAAGGGCAGTGCCACATAGGACGATGCAAAACGTGCAGATGATGAGGTCTGAACCCCGCGATGAAGACCCCAAAGTTAACATGGTACTAAGAAGTGGCATGACCACAGGGGAGGATAAAGGGAACTTAACTAAGGAAGATGTAGAGGTTGGCAGGGAGACATATTTGGAAGCTAGGGAGAGCTTTGCGGAGGTCTCTACCCTGGGTAGTAGGGATCAGCCTGAGCTAGATAGGGATCCCTCGATTCTAACTACCTTTTTAGAGACATGCATAAAATTTCTTCGTGACAATAGGGTAGTTAAAGTCTTACAAGAATTGATAAATAGATGTGTAGGGTGGAGTGAACCTCGCGTAGTTCGAAAATTGGAAAGACATGCATCATCGAGTGGGTGGGGAATGTGATTAACGACACAGATTGGCAATTATGAGATGGATCAGGTCATTCTGGACCTAGGCTCAGATGAAAATGTATTGCCTAAACAGACTTGGGAGCACATGGGTAAGCCCACACTACAATGGTATCCTATTCAATTGTGGATGGAAAATTAATAGAAGATCCTGTCCATGGGAAGGCTGCAAGGAATTACGGTAGATATTGATGGTGTGAATACCCATATGGACTTTGAGGTTATTGAAATCATGGATGAAAATAGCCCTTACCCTGCATTGTTAGGAATAGAGTGGGCCACCAACATGAATGGGGTTATTAATTTAAGGAAGTGGAAAATGATATTTGAGAAGAAGTCACTCCGCGTAGTCATTCCACTCGATCCAACTGAAGGGCCGTGCTACACGGAACCTGTGTGCAATGATGGATGGGACGATGAAGGGGATTGTATCTACAAAATTGTTGCACACAGGAAAAATGGGGACAAGCCAATAGAGGAGAGGAGAATATCACGGGGCTATGCAGAATCTTGCACCGATGATTCAGATGAAGAAGACGAGCAGTGGCGTAACAGGTTGAATGGAGTAACCATGTTACACTGCAATATGATGACCAAATCCCTGTATTGCATTAGAGCTCAGGACCACGAACTGCCAATGTATGATGGGCTGACCATAGTAGATGAATTCCTAACTAAGTTCGAAAGCACGGTCCTAGAGCACCAACGGTTTGATGCATTAAAATGGACATTGCGCACGACACCTGTGCAATGGTGGGGCACCCATGAAGGAACTTTTGAAGACTGGCATAGTTGCAGGCACATGATGCAGATAAGATTTGGGAAGCTGGAACTACGAATAACGGAGAAATACGATGGACATGATGACCCGCGCATACACCTTACGAGATGGACCAAAGCTTATGGCGAGGAGCCTCAACCAGAGTGGGTGCACTTATTTTATCATACCTTGGATGTCATCCCAAGGAATTGGTATATTGAAACAGAGCTCTGACATGGTACAGGCAAGTGGGATATCTTGCGCGAAGGGTTTCTGTTGACATTCCTCTTTGAAGACCAATGTATGGATACTGTGGACGACGCGTTACAGCTTGTGAAGGCCACCATTTTCAAAACACCACTCGAACCACAAGAAATCATGCAGCCAGACTGGTCGCGATAGCTGAGCTAGGCCTTGGAATGTTACAATGTACAGGTAGAAGATGATGAGGATGACTCGCGAAACATCAATATTCTGGAATTAGAGGGGAGTCGTGAGGTGCGAAAACCCAAAATTGAAGATCTAGACATCACAATGCTGTTGAAAATGAAGCGAGTAAATATCGGAAGAGAAGAAGAGCCGGAGTATGCAATGTTTGGGGACTGTTGGGATGACACCACAGTGGAAAAGGTCGTCGAGTTACTTTAGGAATATGAAGATTTATTCCCAACAAAAATAACAGAGTTAAAAGGGATCCTAAGAGACCTAGGAATGATGAAGATAACGTTGAAGCTGGATGCGAAGCTAGTTAAGCAACGACCTTACCGATTGAATCCGAAATATAAAGCAAAGGTCTACGAAGAATTGGATAAGATGCTGGTAGCAGGAATCATTGAACCTGTCTAGGAGTCCGACTCGGTAAGTCCTATGGTTGTGCAGGAGAATAAACATAAGGGTGAGATTCGCATCTGCGTGGATCTCCGGAAGCTCAATGATGCCTGTGTTAACGATCCATTTCCGATGCCCTTTATAGATGAGGTACTAGAAAATGTGGGTGGGTAGGAAGCCTCCTCCTTCATTGACGGGTTCTTAGGGTACCACCAGATCAAGATCACGCCAGGGGACAAAAGTAAACCAATGTTCACCACTGAATGGGGTTGTTTTCAGTATACGATGATGCCCTTTGGACTAAAGAATGCACCAACAATATTCTCATGCATTGTGGTAGCTGCATTCAAGGAATTTATACACAAGTTCTTAGAGGTCTATCTTGATGACTACATTCAAGGAGTTTATAAACAAGTAGAGGATGGAATTGATCACTCGATTACATTCACAAGTCACCAGTTTTCAAAAGCTAAGAAGAATTACTCCACTACTGAGCGAGAGGGATTGGCGATGGTATATGTGCTCCAAAAATACCGCCACTATCTGCTTGGAGGACACTTTAAGATGTATACTGATCACTCTGCACTAAAATACCTAGTCAATAAGCCTATGCTAGGGGGGCACATTTGTAGGTGGTTTCTTTTATTCCAAGAATATGACTTCAAGGTTGTCGTAAAGCTGGGATGCCTAAACGCAGGCCCGGATCACCTATCTCAAATTGAGACTGGCGAAGAGCCCACAAATTTAGAGGAAGGACTCCCGGTTGCACAACTATATGCAGTGCGCATTGCAGATGGCCACTTTGAGGATATCATCCATTTTTTAACCACAGGAACTCTGCCACAGGGATATTTGGTTCAACAGAAGAAGGAATTGGTGATACGCACAGTAGACTTTATCATGATTGCAGGGCACCTCTACAAAATGGGCAATGACGAAATACTACGCAGATATGTACCGGAGTTCGAGTGAGGATAGATCTTGGCCAAAGCACATGGGGGGGTTGCTGGCGGACATTATATAGGTCATGCCATAGCCCAGAAGGTTCTTCGTGCAGGATTATGGTGGCCTACTCTACATCAAGATTCCAAAGCATACTGTCGAGCCTGCGACGTATGTTAACGGACAGGGAAACCATTGCGGAGAGATGAAATGCCGCTCAAGCCACAGATGATGCTGCAACCATTTGAGAAGTGGGCCATCAACTTTGTAGGACCTATCGCACCGCGAGGGAAGACAGGCACACACTATATCATCACTGCGATTTGACTTAGTGGGTAGAGGAATAGCCGGTTAAGGACTGCATAGCTGCTACAACTTCTAAATTTTTGTTCGAGAACGTGTTGACAAGGTTTGGATGTCCCAAAATTCTAATGAGCAATCGGGGAACACACTTTCTGAATGAAACGATCAACGCACTCACTGAGGAATTCTAGATCTATCATCAACAAAGTACGCCATACCACCCGCAAGCGAATGGGACCGTTGAAGCATTCAACAAAATTTTGGAGACTGCATTGACAAAGGTCTGTAATGCACAACAGAATGACTAGGACTTGTGCATCCCTGTTGTGCTATGGGCATACCAAACCATGTGCAAGAAGTTGATGGGTTAGATGCCTTTTCGGTTAGTCTATGGCAAGGAGGCCATTATGCCTATGGAATACATTGTGCCTAGTTTGTGGATAGCAACAATTACATGTATGGCAGACCGTGCGGCTTTGGAGGAACAGCTCGCACAACTAGAGGAACTAGAGGAGGAATGCTTTTTTGCTGGATTCCATTAGCAAGTACAGAAACAACGAGAGAAAGCGTGGCATGGTCACCATATCAGGGTGCGCACTTTCAAGGAGAATGATCTAGTATTACTATATGATAGCAAGTTTGAAAATTTCCATGGAAAACTCTGAATGGATTGGTTGGGACCCTATGTCATCATAGAAGTTACCGATGGGGGCATAGTTCAGCTTGCCAAGCTCAATGGAGACCCCTTCCCAGGAAGAGTGAATGGCAGTCACCTGAAGCTCTACACGAGTGGGCCAACTGCCTGACTAACTATCCGAAGGACAGTCTCATCGCTCCAACCAGTTGAAAGAGAGCGCGGGATGATAAAGCAGTATGGGGGAAGGATGCGTGATTGCCAGGGTGCGCGTAGATTTGGCCAATCAAAACGGTTGCGGTTTCATGGAAAGGATTACGTTGATGTGTTGCTAAGAGGAGAGGTGATCATTACTGTCACTATTCATGACAAGATGTCAGCATTATGGCAAAAGGGAGCGGGTGACGGGTAATTAAGAGAAGGGGTATGAGCTAGATATGAAACAATCTACTACAGGCTTAACACGAGGGAGCCAGAACAGGTAGGAGCCAGTGAATTTAAAATTCGAAACACTTATAAATCACAAGGGGGAATCCACCAGGTGAACTACGCTTATGAAAAACACAAGTTGTTTACTGATATGGAACTCTTCATCATCTCTGCACAAGGAGTAAGCCCGAGGGTGGTGATACGGCCGATGGAGAGGCTGGGCTCTCTGAGGAACATGGTGTTGACAGCTACGAGCATCATGTAGGGTTCAACATTAGTAGTAGGGGATGTACCGGAAAATGTTAGACACAAAGCAGAACTGGTCTAGGTGCCACAGCCTCACCTGTGGGCGGGTTGGCGAACCACACAAGAAAAGAGAAAGGATGGCAAGACATAGACCACTGGTAGAAGTGTAGTTAATAAGTCATCTCTGATGTACCTGGAGGATTGGGATCTCATGGATAGAAGCAAGGGTCCTGCAAAATTGCAACACAAGATGAAGCAAACAATGCAAAGAGAAGATACAAAGGTAGGAAGTGGCTATGGTGGTACAAGGAGGTCCCGTATGCGGCTCCCCCGCTAGAGCTAAAATCTTATAAGGGGGTGTTATGTGTTAACTAAGCAGAGTAGAATGAGCATTATCAGTTGTGAGAATTGGTAGAAACATCGAAGCAGGAGTTGGATGAAGCATCACAAGAGACAATGAAGGGGTAGATGGACAAAGAGCATCACCCAAAGGGAGGTGAACTGTGAACACAAGGCAGTGTGTCTCGCCACACTGACGAGTGACTCGGGATGAGTCATGATGATTGCGTTGGGGGTCTATTGGGTAGCGGAGGTCCCGCATAATAGTTTTGGGGCTGAGAGCCTATAAGTTAGGATAAAAATATTGTAAAACTCCAAAATATGTGGAGCGCGAAATGTAAAAGGTCGAGTCAAAGGGTTGTCCACCCAAGAAATAATATAGAATAATAGGGAGTAAGTTGGCCTACCCATGGTCTGTGGACCATGGGAATGTATAAATAGAGTGGGGCTCTAAGGGTAGAAAGCAGTTTTAAAAGAGAATAAATTATAGTGGTATGGGTATATGAAGGTTATATGCGCGTCTGTAAGTTTGAATCAAGGGTATTGGGTAGTGGATAGAGGCTCTGCAGCTGTGTGCGCAGAGGCCTGGTAGAGTCTACAGCTGTGTGCGCGGACCCCTGCAGCTGAGTGTGTAGGGTAGATCTAGATGTATCAGTGATAAAGTGGAAATAAAGATAAGTTGATTTTGAAGCACTGTGTTAATCTGGGCTATTGCAGATCTGGTTAATTTATGATTGATATTTCTATTGAATATTTATGCATATGCTTATGTTCTGGGTTAATGCAAATTTGTATCCCTGTTAAATGCGCGCACTGGTTATCTTGATTAAATGTTTGCTTAAAGACCATCATAAGTAGATCTGATCCATAACAACTCAAGTAATTAATATTGAGGAATCGGTCTCGAATCTGTGCGGAAGCAGAGCAGCGCGAGGCTACGGAACGGTGTTTGAAACATCCATACCACATCTAGACCTCCCAAGGGTGTGGAAGCCTGGTTCCAGCACCCTCCCTTGCTACCTCGGGTGAGACCTCAGTCAGCGCTCCATGGGCTGTTGCCGAAAGGGCCAGTAACTGTGGAATTTGTTTGGCTAAATAACTCTTCTGAACCTAGGTCAGGCCTGTATAAGCCAACACCTACCTGAAAAGGGTTGTGGCTCGTTGAGCTATGGAGAGCTCTATTTTAGCTGTGTTGGACATATGGGAGGCTTTCATCCCATGTGGGTGGATTCTTTGAGTTGTACATGGGTAGAATGTGTAAGATCATCATGTTGATGACCTTTGTTTGGCCATCAATTTGGGGGTGGAAAACCATGGACTTAGTAATTTTTGTATCCAACATCGACAAGAGACTTGACCAAAATTCACTTAGGAATTTGTTGTCCTGATATAAGAGAATGAAGTGCGGGATCCCAAAGTGTACCCACACTCGCTCAAAAAAGAGCTTAGCAGTGGCCTCTATTGTGATACTCTTCTTGCAGGTTGCCATAATGGACATCTTATAGAATTTGTCAACAACCATGAAAACAGAGTCGTTGTCATGCTTAGTAGAAGGAAGGTATGACATGTAATCCATGGAGATGGACTCCCAAGGTCAAATAGGAGTAGGCAAATGAGTATATAAGTTTTGCTTCTTGATGGTTAGTTTGGAAATAGCGCAGGAAATGCAAGATCTAATGTACTTCCCAACATATTGACAAAGGTTCAGTTAATAAAAATACTTTTGTAATACTGTCATTATTTTCTCTACTCTGAAATGTCCAGCGACCCGACTGTAGTGCGCCTCCCAAATCAACTTGGCACTCTTTCTTGAAGGAACACATATATGTCCCAGGTGGCATCACATTGCATCCTCGAGGTGAAAACTTGGAAATTTCTTACCTTCCAAAAGTGTCTCGTATGTGTTGTTGTATTCTAGATCACTCTTGTAAAGATGTGGCCACCGTGAAGTCTCATGGCCAAAAGAGTCAAGCATAGTGATTAGCACCATGACTGGTAGTCGAATGAGATAGTTTGCAACATTATTGGTGCTTCCTTGTACTTAATGTTCAAATGGAACTTTTTGAAGTATGTGGACCATTTATGATGGTGATCGTCCTACAACTTCTCTTGTGTTTATATGAACTATAGGGGTTAGTGGTTTGTGTGAATGATCGTTTCCCTCCCCAAAATGTAATTCTTTCATTAACAGTAGGCATGTACAATGGAATATATTTATTTCTCATAGGTGGGATAGTTTCAGACTGTGTCTAAAAGTGCCTCACTGTGGTGTTGTGGCCACAACCACCACCCTTTCAATTCTTGTTGTTTTCAAAACCTATTTCTATTGGTGATATAACTTTGAATTAGCTCTCATTTGGCTTTTGAATCACTTGAATCAGACCAAAAACAAAGGAGTTTTTGCTGTTCCCTAAAGGGAACAACACCTTTTTGGAGTGTTATTTGTTGTTCCCTACAGGGAATAGCTACTGTTCCCTCCAGGGAACAACTGCTGCTAGAGTTTGTTGTGGCCACAACCACCACCCTATTAAAACATGCTCTAGGGGAAAATTTGAATGGGTCCCTTGAGAAGTTTGATCTTTCATCTCTCCGAATGATAACTGTAGTTTTCAGATGGAATTATGTCCTCAAAACTGAATGGTTCAATGGTTTATTAATTATGGTTGCAATTCATTTTTAATCATTAGTCCCCAAAAAATCATCGCGCCCTCTTGAGATTTAGAGCTGGAAGGGCTCATATAACCACTAGTTGCAGAGTCTGTCTCTTTATGAAAGTTTTATGAAGGTAAGGCTTGTTTTAGGCATTTCTGTCATATCTCTCATAATCATATATATTGTTGATCATTCATGCAGGTAAGGACCAAGAGAAGAAAAGAAAGGTTGGTGAGCTGATGTATAAACATTATGAAGGGCTGCAATGAAAGATGGAAAGGGATCGTGAGGTGGTAATAAAATTCGAGAAAGTAACACAAATTTTGAATGATCATCGTATGAACAACATGCCTAGTCCACACGATACCTCTACCAACTGGATTTTCATTGCCATGTGTCGTGGCTTTGGGATAGAATGGGGTAGGATGCCCTAAAATTTTGAGAAGACAAGAAGTAGAACAGACGTTGGCATAAGAGTTCTTATGTCGCTCTAGGGACTCTAGATGACACCTCTGCACCATCGATGTCAATATTGCAAAGACATACTCCGCAAGAAAGGGATATGGAGTCGCCACAGTGCACCATGGAGGCACACTCTATGTTAAGTGGAGGTACTCCTGACAGCGCAGATCCATCAAGCTGTTGTTACCTGAAGATACACCTTAAATCATGCCAGATGTTCGATGACGAGTGCAATGTCTTCATTTTCCTTCAGGAAATAATAGGGAATAACGTTCAGTCGATACAGGTGTGAAGAGATGGCTTGCAGTCATTCTTCTTTCCATTGACATCCATTCATTTCCTCCAGGAAATAAAATTCTCCAGCAAATGTGGCCTTGACGTGTCAGCGATTTCATTGACCATTCTATGTTTATATATTTTAATTTGTATATTGAAAAGAACAGGAAGGTGGAAAGTCATGGAAGACCGAGGGTCAGTTGTCTTGCTACATAAGTATTACCTCTAGATATGGGTAAAGGAATCTTTTTTGGTAGGACAGGGGTCGATTTTATTATGCTAATAAAGAAGAATATTTTGGTCAAGAAGAAGCCTCCTTTTCTTTTTTTTTTTAGATTCATTTTCCTTTTGTTTTATGTTTGGAATCAGGGTGTTGTGACTGACATGAGGATATATATATTTTGTTTTTGTGCAGAGTGATAATAGATAGCTTATGACTAGTCTTGGTTATTTGAATATAATTTGTTATCATGGTTAACACATGAGTGGTCTCCGATTTGAAGCTACATTAAACATCAATTGCAAGTTTTATTTGTAGAAACAGGAATGTGTATTCTTGTATGAATAATTAGATTGAAATTAAGCTTAAATACAACCTTTTTCATCGATGAACTCAGTAATTGATTTACTTGGACTTGGAACCTATATATGATGTTTAATTTCTTTTATTATGCTCCTGCAGGATAGATTGAAATAGTTAGAACTAGCATAAGTAGGTAGAATCAATGTAGATAGGACTTGATACATATAGGTTAGCTGTTTCTTTTTTTGATTTAATTGAAGTCTTCCTCCAAGAATAAATCTTTCAACACCTATAAAAGTTTACGCGATCCTTTAAAACCCATTGGAACTAGCCACTCTATATGAAAGTGGATATAATTCGGGTATGTGTTTGGGTTGGTTCCCTTTGTTGGCACAACGAACATTCGACGTGTCAAAAAATTTGGCACTAGAAGGAGGGCTTGAACTACCATCCACAGCTTTCAGGATTTCATCTATTAACATCACACATGGATTCGAAAAGATTGATGTATGGATTGTAAAGGTCGAAAAGATCCCTCCGCCCATTTGGAAGAGCCTCATTTCGAAGAAGCAGAGGTTCCTCTAAGTCCCGTGTTTGGGTCACCCAAGGAAGAGAGATTGTGGGAGTATCCTGTCACTCAGGAACTACCAGTCAGAGTACTTACTCGTGCTTATGCTTGTTCCCTATCTCAGCTCCCCATATTTCACTCTTCACCTCTGATGACTAAAAGAAAGCCAAGGATCTGTCACATAAACGATGAGACATCTGTAGCCCCTTCTCTTGAATATATTGTGCTAGAGTCTTTGCAAAGTATCGACACTCCTTGGGAAGAAATTCTTGAGGATTCCATCTCTAAAGGTAATACCTGGCTCGATTTGGGAAATCCTAATAAAGAACACCCAGGGGAAACATTCAACCAGAACCTCTGTAACCATAATATGGCTAACGTTCCTCCTCCAAGTGGGAATCAACCTCCACAGCCTCCTCCAGGTGGGAATCAACCCCCACCTCCTCCGGGAGCACTCCCTCCCTAGCCTTAATAGGATGTCGTAGCGGTACTTGACAACAACATGCCTTACCCAAGAACGCAAAAAGAGTATTGTATAAATTCGACCTTGAGTGGGGAGACACTGTTGATAACCATATTCACTCTTTCTTCTTAGACGTGTGCATGTTGGGGGTAGCCAATGAAGATGTGGTATGTCGCTTGTTCCCTTTTACTCTGATTGGTATGGCTGCCACATGGTACTTTAGCTTGAGAATAGGATCAATCACCAAATGGGGTGCCTTTCAGCAGGCCTTCTTAGACAAGTTTAGCGATGACAAAACACCTGTGGCCTTAGTTTTAGAACTATCCCGTTAAAATATGGAAACCAAAGAAAAGGTTAAGGATTTTAACATATGATTCAACACTTTGTTCAATAGAATCCCAACTAATGCTAGACCTACTGATGAGGTGCTCATGGAATTCTACATCACTGCTCTCCCTGTCCCTACCGTGATGTGTGTTGAAGGGAGTAACATACAAACCTTACAGGGTGCTATCGATGAAGCAGTGAAAGTCGAGAATGAAATGTTCAGTCTCACAACATGTCATCTGCGACCGAAGGAAAGAAAGCATCTCAGTCATCCAAGAAGAATAATGGGAGTGATAACAAAGTGGCTGAGATCAAAGAAAAGGACACCACAAATGTGGAAGGTTTGCATCAGATCATTAAGAAATTGATGAACACAGTCATCAATATGAAAAGGAATTCTGGAGAGAGTGCAAATGGGAATGGAGGAGAAAATAACAACAAAAAATCCTTCAAACATTTCTATCATAAGAAGACAGAAGGTGGTTATGGTCAACCTACGTTGCTTGCTCCACCCAATGAAGGGATTTTAAGTATGGAAGAGCGGGCTCTTATCGGATCCCTTCTTACCAAAGAAGAACCTATAGTAGAGTTGGAGCTAGAACTAGAAGATGAGGAAGAGTACCAAGTAAAAGAGACCTTAGACAAGATATCTCAAATCAATGTACTGTGGGATTTCTATACAAATGGGAATGATGATGATGAAGGAGATAGTACAACATAAATCCACACTAATGAAATTACACACAAAGTAAAGGGCAACTTGTGGGCATGATGAAGCTTGTAGACCAGACAAAGAAAGATGTTCACCCTTCGAAGGCATCCACTCCCAAGTTTCCTGTTGAGAAGAATAAACCTAGTGGTGATTCCAAGAGCACTCCAGTCGTGAACTATCCAGAGAAAGATAATACATCTCTAAATGTAGCAAAGGTGACTCAAAATGGTAAACTCCCACCTAAGAACGGCAAAACCGGTATGTTTACTCTACCCTACCCTATTTATAACATTGATTACAATATTGTAGATGATCTTAAGAGACCTCGAGCTAATATCACATAATTTTATTTGTTAAATTTAAGACAGCAAAGGGATTTTCTTTTGAAAGCTATGAATGAACAAAATTGCAAATCTCCCACCAATTCGAGTAGCCAAACCAAGAAGTCGGCGTCCAGACCTGTTAGAAACCTAGTATAGCCCAAATGCCATCAACGATGGAAGCTACTCTGTCAAAAATGAATTGGATGCCCCAAGATATCAGTGTAGCCATGATAGGAAGGCAATCAAAATCCACGACTCCACCTTTCCTTATCACATTTGAAATCTTCAACATGAACATACACAATTTCCTAGTAGATTCTAATGCCTTGTCCACTATTATGCCTTACGCTGTTTCTAAAAGACTTCATGCAATGGCTGAGAAAACTGGAACTCGAATTATGCAACTGGACATAATGAATGTAAAGTAATTGGAAAATTGAAAGATTTGCTGATTCGGATGACTACCAAACCACAATACATGCAAGTCATTGACATAGTGTTAGTCGACATACCTGAGGCATATGGAATGCTTCTTAGTAGGGATTGGTCAGCAAATTTGAATGGATATTTCTCAACTGATTGGTCCCATCTCTTGTTGCCTCAGAAAGGAAAAGGTGATATGCTGAGAGTTTATCGAGAGAGATATATGAAGTATGTAGTGATAGAACTAAATGACCCCATTGAACCTATAATGTTTACCAATTCTATTGTTGGGAATTATAGTTTTGATGTTTGTGCCACGTAAACTTGTTTTGGAGAATTCCATGCAGAGACAGTTGAAGAAACTGTAATAAACACATAGTTGGAAGCTCTCCCCCGTAGTCCAACTGATGAGCTACTGTGTAATATGGTAGATGATAGGACCAATTTGGTAGAAGGAATTTCATTTGATATAACATCAGATTCTATGTTATGAAACGAGCTCAAGAAAAGATAGAAAAGATAGATCAACGCCTTAGAATTCAGCCTCTTCGAGGGGGCAACCTCCTTTACATTACATAAATGAACAATTCTTGGATGATACAAATGACAAAACCTCCTTTCTATATATAGGAGTCTAGGGAGTCACAATATAATCCAGCTGACCTAACAATAATAATATAAAGCCACAAAAATAACAATAGAGGGATTCTATGGGGCACAGAAATAACAATATGGGGGTAATAGGGGCACAACAATATAAATAAAGGGTATAACTACAATAGTAATGGGGTAATCACTAGTATTATAGGGACCCAACATGCCCCTCTCCTTCAAAAAAGTGTTTTCCTCAACGCTTGAGTAGTTCTGGATACTTCTGCATAAAATTCTCATCCTCCCATGTGGAATCTTCAGCGGATAAGTTCTTCCACTTGATAAGATACTCTGAAATTGATCGATTTCGTAGCTGTCGAGTTCTTGTTTCTGTGATTGCTTCGGGTTCCAATATAATTTTTCCTTCCTCGTCAAGTTCTGGCAATATTGTTTGAATTGGGAGCTTGTCACCTATAACCTTCTTTAAACATGAAACATGGAAAACTGGGTGCAATCGAGAAGCTGCAGGAAGCTCCAATTTGTATGCCATAGTACCAATCTTTTGCAACACCTTGTATGGACCATAATACTTTGGTGATAATTTATTATCCTTTTTAGCTTGCTTTAGGGACATTTGCTTATATGGTTGTAGCCGTAGGAATACCCAATCACCTACATCAAAACTTCTTTCACTGCGATGTTGATCTGCCTGTTGTTTCATTCTATTTTGTGCCAACACGAGGTTATCCTTTAAGAGTTGGAGGACTTGTTGTTGATGTTCGATGTGATGTTCCACTGCCTGAACCTTAGAATTTTCTCTTAAATATGATGTGATGGATGGTGGTTGATACCCATAAAGTGCCATAAATGGGGTCATTTTTGTTGTTGTATGGAAGGAAGTGTTATACCACCATTCAGCCAGAGGCAACCATTTGACCCATTGTGTCTGTTTATCAGATACAAAGCAACGAAGATATCCTTCCAAACATTTGTTTACTATCTCAGTTTGCCCATCAGATTGAGGATGATAAGATGAGCTATGAGCTAACTGAGTACCAAGACAAGAAAATAATTCTGTCCAAAAATTTCCAGTGAAAATGGGATCTCTGTCACTTACAATAATCTTTGGGTTTCCATGTAGCTTTTGAACTGTTTCCATAAATGCAGTAGAAACTGTACTGGCTTTAAATGGATGTGATAATGCACAAAAGTGTGCATACTTGGTAAGTCTGTCAACTACCACCATGATGACACTCTTTCCCTCAGACTTGGGTAAACCTGTGATAAAATCCATTGAAACCTCCTCCCAACGTTGGCTTGGAATGGATAAAGGTTGTAATAGACCTGGTGTCTTAATTGTTTCAACTTTATTTTGCTGGCAAACCAAACATTCCGCCACAAACTTTTGAATATCTGATTTAAGGCCATCCCAAAAAAATTCCTTCTTAACCCTGTGGTAAGTTTTTAAAAATCCTGAGTGCCCTCCTAAGGGAGAAGTGTGCAATTCCATAAGAATCTTTGTTTTAGCTGGGAATTCTTACAGAGGTATAAGCGATCTTTGTACCATAACGAATCATTTTTCCAGCTAAATGTATCAGAAGTACTGAAATCCTGTTGTAGATTTCGAATAAGTGCCCACACTTCTTCATCATTCTTCCATTCCTCCATTCCTCCCTTGCTTCATTTATCCAATCTAGTTGGATAATAGAAATGGCACACAACAATGCTTCCACATCCTCATCCTTTCTTGAGAGTGCATCTGCCACCACATTTTGCTTCCCTTTTTTGTAGATGATTTCAAAGTCATAACCCAACATCTTTGTGACCCACTTTTGTTGCTCTTCAGAGGATAATCTTTGTTCTAAAAAGTATTTAAGGCTATCATGATCCGTTTTTACCTTGAAGTGTCTTCCCATTAGGTAGGGTCGCCATTTCTTAAGTGCATGGAGTATTGCCAACATTTCCTTCTCATAAATAGCTTTGCTTAAAAACTTTCCCTTGATTGGACGACTTTCAAAAGCAATGGGTCTTTCATCTTGCATTAGAACAACACCAATTCCATTTCCTGAAGCATCACATTCCACAATAAAGGTTTTTGTGAAGTCCGGTGTAGCTAAGACCGGTGCTTGGCACATTGCCTCTTTAAGATGTTCAAAGGCCTTTGTTGCTTCCGAAGTCCATGAAAATGAATCTTTCTTCAATAATGTTGTTAGAGGTGCTGCTATTCTCCCATAATTCTTAACAAACTTGCGATAATACCCTGTCAACCCAAGAAATCCTCGCAGATGCTTTATGGATGTGGGGATTTTCCATTCCTTAATGGCTTTAATTTTGCTAGGGTCTACCTTAACTCCTTCATGAGATACAATATGACCCAAATATTCCACCTCCTGGACTCCAAAGAAACATTTGGATCTTTTTGCATATAATTGTTTCTCCTCCAATAGTTGTAGCACCCTGTCAACATGTTCAACATGATCCTTCCAAGACTTGCTGTAGATTAGTATATCATCAAAAAATACTAACACAAATTTTCTAAGGAATGGTTTGAAAATTGAATTCATCAAACCTTGAAATGTTGAAGGTGCATTGGTAAGGCCAAAAGGCATGACCAAAAATTCATAATGACCCTCATGAGTTCTAAATGCCATTTTCGGAATGTCTTCAATCTTCATTCTGATTTGATGATATCCCGAACGAAGATCCAACTTGGTGAAGTAAATTGATCCATGCAATTCATCCAGTAATTCATCAATACAGGAATGGGGAACTTATCTTTAATAGTGAGCTTGTTGAGCTCCCTATAATCCGGACACATGCGCCATGATCCATCCTTCTTGTGCACCAATACTACTGGAGCTGAGAAAGAACTTTGACTCGGTTGAATTATACCAGCCTCTAGCATTTCTGCAACCATACGTTCAATTTCACTTTTTTGGACATAGGGATATCTGTACGGCCTGATGTTTGGAGGAACACTTCCTGGAATCAGATGAATAGCATGATCATGATCACGCATAGGTGGGAGACCCTTGGGAGTCTCAAATACCTTGGAATGATTGTCCAAGACTTTTTGGAGATCTGGAGAAATAGATGATTCCAATGTGGAAACATCTAGCGAGCATAATTGTGCAATTACACCTCTTTGCTCCTTTTTTAGAAGCTTTGTCATACCATTAGAGCTGATTATCTTTCCTGGTTTCCCTGCAATACCCCTTAATTCAACTTCCTTTCCTTCCATAGAAAATTTGATGAAAAGTTCTTGAAAATTAAAAGCTATTGTACCCAAGGATTGTAGCCATTGGACTCCTAGTACAACATCCGCACCTCCCATTGGAATGGAAAGCATTGGGCTAGTCAATACATATTCTCCCATGGATAGCTTGATATTATGGCACTTTCCAGAGCAATTTATTGTTCCTCCATTTGCAATCATCACTTGACACTCTGGTGCTGGATATAGGAAGCAATTCAATTCTTTTGCTACCCTACAATGAATAAAATTGTGGGTGCTTCCTGAATCAATCAACACTATTACCTTTTTCTTCTTGATTTGTCCTTCTATCTTGATGGTTTGAGGAGTGGTAATTCCCACCAATGCATTACAAGATATGGTCAGATTTATTTGTTCTTCATCTAGGCTTTGTTCCTGAAGTATATCTTCTTCTTTTGACCTTTCTTGCTCCTTTTCTTCTTCCTCTTCACAATCTATGTAGAATAATTTCTTCTCAGCACACTTATGACCTTTAGTGTATTTGCTATCACAACTGTAACAAAGCCCTTTTGCTCTTTTTTCTTCCAATTGTTGTGGTGTCAACCTTATAGGTTGTGGAAGACTAGGGGCAACAACACTTCCGTCTTTATAGTTGTGAGTGGTATGCTTCCTAGTTGCAATAATTTTGCTTTCCATTTTTCTTGCTAACCTGAATGCCTTCTCTAATGAATCAGGTTCCCAAAGGTGAACATCATGTTGGATATTATCCTTTAAAGACCCTATGAACACATCAATCCTATGCTCCTCTGGAATATCTTTTACCCTTATGTTCAATTTTTGGAACTCCTCAATGTGCTCCATTACTGAACCCTTTTGTTTGAGACTTATCAATTGGCTAAAAAAAGTGTTGCTTTTTGTATCTTCATAATGTGCTATCAATTCTTCCGTAAAAATTGCCCAAGTGATAAATTGTTTACGAGAGCAAAGCCATTGATACCATACAAACTGATTTGGTTCCAAATATACAGTTGCCATACGTACCTTTTGTGCATTTTGCACATTATTGAGATCGAAGAATTGCTCCATCTGTAATATCCATGTGGCGGGATCCTTGCCATCAAACTTCCTCATATCGATTTTTGGAATATGGTGATTCTTCGATCCAACATTAGCGTCTATGGAATCATGATTAAAATTTCTTTTGTTCTCATCATGAGTTTCCTTTACTACCTTTTCACCATTAGTGACCCTTTCTTGTAGCAACTTCTTCAATTCTTCCATGTCTGTCTTCATATCTATCTTCAAATCTGCCATGTCTCTCTTCAAATCTATCTTTGAATCATTCATCTTAGCTTCCATGCCCTTTATCTTAGATTCCACGCCATTTATCTTAGATTCCATGCCACTTATCTTAGCTTCTGTTAGCTTTTGTGAGCGTGACATTTGTTGCACTTGTTCTTGTAATTTTGATATATCATGTAGCATTTCTTCCTCTTCTTCATGAGTCATGCTAGAGCTTTCAGGTTCCTTACTAGGTGTTTGCATTTTCTTTCCTCGGGGCATCAGTTACCGATAATAATGATTTACTATGCCCTTTGAATTCCGTTAAACCAAGCTTACACAAAAATTAAAAAAACAACTACACACCTTTTTTCACTTTATAGAAGCCTGATATTGAACCTGATGTATCTCTGTAATTTTGGATCATCCAATTCTAAAATTGGTACCTGTAGTATCCTTCTACGTCCTCTTTCCAATGCCACAAGTCTAAGCCAAATTGGATTCTCCAAGGAAAAGGTATGTGAAATCTCCCACAGTGACCTGTTTTTATACTGGTTCAGTAGAGTGAACTTGTAAGACGTGCCACGAGTCACTGTTTCAACCTTTGAATCTGAAACACACACACAAGAAGCTACAGTCCGTCCTCTTTCTGTAACTTCTTACGCAATTTCAATCCGATCCCCAGAGAGAAAGTTATGACGATTTTCCCCAGGTCACCTGTTTTGAATGTAATTCAGGAGTCTGCAAAAAGACCAACTTCCTCAGATCATATCTCCGCAAATATCGCGCGAAAAGCTCTGAAATTCGGAGCCAAGGTTCAGCGCAATTTCTTCTCAAATGGATTTTTTTGCGACTTCTGAAACGTCACAGAAAAAAAGTTATAGCAAAAATTCCACGATGACCTGTTTGGAGCAGCGAAACCCTAGAATCCAAAGCTCTGATACCAAATGTTATGAAACTAGCTCAAGAAAAGATAGAAAAGATAGATCAACGCCTTAGAATTCAGCCTCTTTGAGGGGGCAACCTCCTTTACATTACATAAATGAACAATTCTTGGATGATACAAATGACAAAACCTCCTTTCTATATATAGGAGTCTAGGGAGTCACAATATAATCCAGTTGACCTAACAATAATAATATAAAGCCATAAAAATAATAATAGAGGGATTCTATGGGGCACAGAAATAACAATATGGGGGTAATAGGGGCACAACAATATAAATAAGGGGTATAACTACAATAGTAATGGGGTAATCACTAGTATTATAGGGACCCAACATTCTATATTTTGGACACCCTACTTTGACGGCTGTAACTACTTAGAAGGTGCAGGTGTTGGGAGCATTCTCATTGTCCCACAAGGGAACCAACATTTGATGGCCAGCCAGTTGGAGTTCCCGTGCACCGACAACATGACAAAATATGAAGGCTTGCTATAAGGCTTGAAGAAAGCCATTGATATGAAGGTGTGAAAGCTTAAAGTTTTTGGTGACTCACAGATAATTGTGGACCAGGTAAGGAAAAGGATACATTGCAATTCACTACACCTGGTAAGATACCAACATGAGGTATGGAGCTTAATTGATAGTTTTTATTATTTTAATATCACTCACATACCTCGATGGCGTAACCAAGGTGCTGATCTCATGGTTGGTATGGCGGCAAAACTTTTACCTGATCTTAGATTAAACAAGAATAAATTTTATGTTGAATTGATTTTCAGACCATCCGTACCTGATAACATCTCAAATTGGCAGGTGTTCGAAGGTGATGATCAAATCCTTGAGTTCCTGCATTGCGAAAAGACATTCAAAAATGCATTCATTGATGAAAAGGAGGATGACAAGCTTATGAATGGGATTCAGGATGAGGAAAAAGATCAGCCTAATATAATTCCCAAGTCAGTTTTCAAGATGGAGCACTTTAATGACCTTCATGATAAATTTAAGAAGCCAACTAACTGCAAAACACATAGCTCATCCATGAAGTATGAGTCGGTCAACCTTGGAATTGAAAAATACCCAAAAAATGTCAATTTGGGCTTAGGATGCTCTCCACAAGAAAATGTTGTGTTTGTTAAGTTGTTTAAAGAGTACAAGGACATCTTTTCATGGACATATGGTGAATTAAAAACCTTCGATACCGGCATCTTGCAGCATGCAATTCCTTTGGAAAAGGATGTTAAGCCTTGCCAACAAAAGCTTAGTAAGATGCATCCAAGCCTGGAACTGTCGGTAAAGAAAGAATTAAACAAAATGCTGGACACTAAAATCATTTTTTCGGTCAAGCACACCTGCTAGGTAGCCAATCTCGTTCTAGTAAGAAAAAAATGGAGACATCAAATTGTGTATCGATTTCAGAAACCTAAACAGAGCATTGTAGAAGGATAACTATCCTATCCCATCTATGGAACACATTCTTCAATGCGTTTCTAGGTCAGAAATGTTTTCCCTATTGGATGGGTTTTCAGGATATAATGAATTGTTGGTGTCGAATGGAGATCAACTTAAGACAACCTTCAACACTAAATGGGGCACCTACACACATCGTAAAATGTCATTTGGACTTATTAATTCAAGCGCCACATTTCAGAGAGCTGTGGACTTAGCTTTACGAGGATTGATTAACAGATCAGTAGTGGTTTACATGGACGACATTACTGTGTATTTTTATCACAAAAGGGATCATATTTATCACCTGAAATAGATTTTCGAAAGATACCGAAGGTACATAATATCGTTGAATCCCAAGAAGAGTGTTTTCTCAGTTACAAAAGGGAAGCTACTGGGTCATATCCTCTCGAAGGAAGGAATTATTATCAATCCTAAAAGAATAGAGACCATCATGAGAATAAAACCTCTTGCAAATAAAATGGAAATGCAATCTTTTTTCAAGAAGATAAATTTCGTTAGGAAATTCATTTCAGGCTTCGTGGAAATAGTGCGTCCCATTCAGCTAATGATGAAGAAAGATGTTGTGTATAGGTGGAACGGTGAAGCTAAGAGATTGTTTCAGCGAATTAAGGAGGCCATTGGAGAAGCTCCTGTGTTGATTAGCCCCAATTTTGACAAGGAATTCCTCCTGTACACTTTCGCTTCTGATGTTTCATATGCCACAATCCTCACCCAAAAAAATGATAACGGCAATGAAGTCCCCATTTCTTATATGAGCTCTAATCTTCAGGGGGAAGAACTAAATTACCCTAACGTGGAGAAACAAGGTTTTGCTTTTTTTAAAGCCGTGAAACATTTCCGCCCTTATTTACTGAAGCCTAGGACCAAGTTGATCATTCCCCACCCTGCTGTAAGGACCCTCTTCGTACAGAGGGAGATGGGAGAATGGAGAGGGAACTGGATAACGACTCTTCAGGAATATGACCTTGAGATTAAACCAAAAAACATAGTTCAGGGGTAGGGGTTATGTAAGATTGCAGTAGAAGCCATGGTAGGTAAAGAAGGGACGTCAAAGGAACCATAAACTCAGTGTGCGAGAAATGCTCAAGTAACATTTAGGGAAGAGCCCGGATGGGACAACAAAATGCTAATATATGAGCGTGAAATATTGGAAGTCCCATTGGACACTAATTCGTGGTATTACGACATACACTTTTATCTAACATGGGGGTCAAGTCCTGAGCACATGGATGCATCACGAAGAAGAGTGCTTTGATTAAAATCTAATCAGTATCACTTGGCCAATGACACATTATACAAGAAACATTATGATGGATTTTGGCTAAGGTGTTTGGAAAAGGATGATGCTGATCATGTCTTGAAAGAAATGCACGACGGCCCAGAAGGTGGTCACTATGGTGGAGAGACCACTGCTCACAAAATATTAAGGGTTGGGTATTATTGGCCCACAGTGTTCAAAGACTTGCATGGCTACGCTTGGAAGTGCAAGGTATGTCAAACTGTCGCAAGGCGAGAAAGAAAGCCAGTCGTTCCCCTCATGCCCATTATAATTTATCACCTGTTCCAACAATGGGGCCTCGATGTCATAGGTGAGATCACTCCAAGCTCTTCACAACAGCATAAGTATATACTCACGGCAACTGACTACCTCACCAGATGGACTGAAGCCATCCTACTTCCGAAGGTTAATGAAGATGAGGTAATATCTTTTATTGAGAATTTTATTATCAACAGGTTTGGCATCCCTGACGCTCTCATATTTGATAATGCTTCTTATTTTCATCACTAAAATTGACTAAATTTGCTATCGATAAATCAATTCGCATAAGATATGCATCAAACTATACCCCCCAGGGAAATGGAGTTGCAGAGTCCTCAAATAAAGCCTCATCCACATAATCCGCAAATCTGTCGCCGACAACTAGAGGAATTGGCACAACGCTCTAACAAATGCCCTTTGGGCCGATAGAGTCACCCCAAAAGTAGCATTAGGGAATTCCCCATACTTCCTCATCTATGGACAGGAAGCGATTTTACCTCCCAATGTTACCCTTCCCTCTTTACAGCTCTCCCAAGCCTCGAGAGGGACCCCTTCAGCCTTACTTCAAAAAAGAATCAACCAACTGGTGAGGTTGGAGGAATTGAGAGAAAATGCTAGAAATAAGTTCAGGAATCACCAAATGATTGTGAAGAGATGGTTTGATCGCCATCAGGTGGGAAATAAAGATTATCAAGTCGGAGAGCTAGTCTTGAAATGGGACATGTTGAGTGAGCCAAAGGGTAAGCACATGAAATTCCAACATTTATGGTTGGGCCCGTTCCAAGTTGAGGAAAAAATTGGTCAGGGAACCTATAGATTAAAATCATTACAAGGAGAAACCAAAAAACTCCCTGTTAATGGCCAACACCTTAAGAAATATTTCTAGTAGCCACCACATGGTGGTTACCTCTTGAGTAGGTTCAGATTTATTTTATTTTTGTTGTTAGCGTAGTTATATTTTTGGTTTTTTTTTTCTCGTTTTTGTTTTTATGCAAAGTATATCTTCCTTTTATTTTGAACTTCAGTCCTTTTCAACCATTTGATTTCGGTCTTTCAGTTTCATTTTCACCTTTTGTAACTTTCTTTTGATTTCCCTCATTTGTTACCTTCAGAATTTTTGCTTCCATCATTAACCTGTTGATGACTCTGCAGATCCTAAATTCATTATTACCTTGCAAGTTGAACGAACCTTCGATGAGCCCATGGGAACTAGAAAATTAGCGGTAAAATTAAAATTGAAGCCACTCATTGGCATATGTAGGGAACTAGGTAGGCTCTATTGATAATCTGGATACCTGAAGCATGTAGGTACATCTTTATAAAACGAAAAAATGTGTAACAATGGTTGGACTGGCATGGCGGAATGCTACATTTTTTCTTAAAAATCCCACCTAGACCTAGCCTATACTAACCTATGAGATTTGCAGTCATTCTCCATTGGTTCCGTCCACCACACTAAGTTTCCAATATTTGTCATCTACAAGTAAACCTCCTTTCATGGGCTATGCTCGCTGTCGTATATCCTATGGTAAATTTAATTGCGCTCTAGTCCTTGTGCCTGAAACGGGAAGGACTTATTTAAAAGAAAATTAAATGTCGAGTCCTTGTGCCAATATGGAAGGACAGGTTGCTTGGGAAGCTGGTTGGAGTAGGGACTGTTGTTGGAATCAGAGTACTGGTTGACACAGTAAGCGCAACCTTGCTTAAGTGGTTTAAAAATATGGCATGATCCATGACTACGCCCCATTCGATCATACGAAAGTATAGCACTAAAAAATCCTTACATAAAGTGTGAATAAACATATCTACATATATTCGTCAAGCTTGACGTGTGATAAAGAGCTGAGGTACACATCTAAACAGGTATTGACAAACCAGTGATGGCCCCAGAAGGATTTTGAAAGTAGAAAACAGGTAAAGGAGGGTCAATAAATCCCATAATATGACCATTGGAGAATTCCTGTCAAAACCCTATCAGTAAGTAGAAGCTATTTCTCTTTATCCCACCTAAAGTGATCAATGCTGAAGTGGAACCCATGCCTTTCCGTCTATACAATTTGCATTTCGAGTTTATCTTAACACCCTTATGTTTTATGGATCAAAGTTTATTTGGTAACAAAGATAACTGTTTCACTCAGCAGTTCGCCATTTGTTGTGGCCACAACCACCACCCTATCAATTCTTGCTATTTTCAAAACCTATTTCTATTGGTGATATAACTTTGAATTAGCTCTCATTTGGCTTTTGAATCACTCGAATTAGACCAAAATAAAAGGAATTTTTGTTGTTCCCTCCAGGGAATAATTTCTGTTCCCTAAAGGGAACAAAACCTTTTTGGAGTGCTTTTGCTATTCCCTCCAAGGAACAACTATTGTTCCCTCCAGGGAACAGCTATTGTTCTCTCCAGGGAACAACTGTTGTTAGAGTTTGTTGTGGCCACAACCACCACCCTATTAAAACCTGCTCTACGGGCAAATTTGAATGGGTCCCTTGAGAAGTTTGATCTTTTGTCTCTCTGAATGATAACCATAGTTGTCAGATGGAATTATGTCCTCAAAATTGAATGGTTCAATGGTTTATTAATTATGGTTGCAATCCATTTTTAATCATCATTACCCAAAAAATCATCGTGCCCTCTTGAGATTTAGAGCTGGAAGGACTCATATAACCACTAGTTACAGAGTCTGCCTCTTTATGAAAGTTTTATGAAGGTAAGGTTAATTTTAGGCATTTCTGTCATATCTCTCATAATCATCGCTAATGCTAATGATTCATGCAGGCAATGACCAAGAGAAGAAAAGCAAGGTTGGCGAGCTGATGCATAAGCATCATGAAGGGCTGCAACGAAAGATGCAAAGGGATCATGAGGTGGTAATAAAATTAGAGAAAGTAACGCAACCCTTAAATGATCATCATACGAACAACATGCCTCGTCCACTTGATACCTCTACCGGCTAGATTTTCGTTGCCATGTGTCATGGATTTGGGATAGAATGGGGTAGGATGTCCTAAAATTCTAAGAAGACAGGAAGCAGAACAGATGTTGGTATAAGAGTTCTTATGTTGCTCTAGGGACTCTAGATGACACCTCTGCACAACTAATGTCAATATTGAAAAGAAATACTCTGCAAGAAAGGGATATGGAACCGCCACTATGCATCATGGAGGCACACTCTGTGTTAAGTGGAGGTACTCCTAACAACGCAAATCCATCAAGATTTTGTTACTTGTAGATACACCTTAAATCATGTCAGATGTTCGATGATGAGCGCAGAGTCTTCATTTGCCTTCAGGAAATAATAGGGAATAACATTCAGTCGATACAGGTGTGAAGAGATGGCTTGCAGTCGTTCCTCTTTCCATCGACATCCATTCATTTCCTCCAAGAAATAAAACACTCTAGCAAATGTCGCCTCGACGTGTCAGCGGTTTCATTGACCATTCTATGTTTGTATATTTTAATTTGTATATTGAAAAGAACAAGAAGGTGGAAAGTCAAGGAAGACCAAGGGTTAGTTGTCTTGTTGCATAATTATTACCTCTGGAAATAGGTAAAGGACTTTTTTTGGGCAGAATAGGGGTCGATTTTATTGTGCTAATAAAGAAAACTATTTCGGTCAAGAAGAAGCCTCTTTTTTTTAGATTCGTTTTCCTTTTGTTTTATGATTGGAATTAGGGTGTTTTGATTGGCATGAGGATATATATGTTTTTTTCTTGTGCACAATGATAACAGATAGGTTATGACTAGTCTTGGTTATTTGAATATAATTCGTTATCATGGTTAACTCATGAGCGGTCTCCGATTCGAAGCTACATTAAACATCAGTTGCAATTTTTATTTGTAGAAACAGGAAATTGTATTCTTGTATGAATAATTAGATTTTCAATTAAGATTAAATACAACCTTTTTCATCGGTGAGCTAAGTAATTGATTTACTTGGACTTGGAATCTATATATGATGTTTAATCTCTCTTATTATGCTCCTGCATGATAGATTAGAATAGCTAGAACTAGCATAAGTAGTTAGAATTAGTGTAGATAGGACTTGATACATATAGGTCAGCTATTTCTTTTGTTGATTTAATTGAAGTCTTCCTCCAAGCAGCAATATTTTAATAGCTATAATAGTTTACGGGATCCTTTAAAACCCATTGGAACTAGCCACTCCAAATGAAAGCGGATCTAATTGGGGTCTGCGATCGGGTTGGTTCCCTTTGTTTACACAACAAGCATTCGATGTGTCAACATGTGGTAAGCGAATGGATTCCCCTATTGAATAAGAACTGCACCAATATCATAGTCAGAGGCATCTACCTCAATCTCAAATGGTTGTTGTAGTTATGGTAATGTGAGCATTGGTGGAAATTAGAGGTGATGCTTCAACTCGACAAATGCCTTCTTTTGGGTTTTACACTAGAAGAAATTTTCTTTCTCTCTTCCCTTGGTGACTTGAATTAAAGGCCAAGTGATATGAGAGAACCCCAACATGAACCTATTGTGGAAACTGGAAAGACCTAGAAAGATGGAGAGCTCTGTTAAAGTTGTTGGGATTGGCCAATCCTGAATGAATTGTATCTTGGATGGGTCCACATGCACACCCCTCTCATCAATGATGTACCCTAGATATTGAACCTGGGTATGCTAAAAGTGCATTTCTCCAAATTGGAACACACCTTGTGTTGTCATAGTGTTTGGAGGACCGGTCGAATATGTTGGAGGTGCTCTTTCCAACTCTAGTTGAATATCAATATGTCATCTATATAGACCACCACAAATGCATTAATGAAGGGTCGCAAGATGTCTTCCATCAATCTCATGAAGGCTGTGTGGGAATTCGTCAACCCGAAAGGCATGAAAAACCATTCGAAAAGGCCCTCCTTGGATTTGAAGGTAGTCTTCCACACATCAGAGGGTATGATATGCACCTGGTGATGACCAAACTTCAAGTCAATATTACTGAAATATTTGGCCCCTTTGAGATGGTCCAGAGGGTCATCAATCCATGAGATTAGGTACCTATCCCAGATAGTGATATTGTTCAGTGCTCAATAGTCAATACAGAGTCTCCAGGTCCCATCCCTCTTTTGTAGCAATACAATCAGGCTCCCACAGGGTGATGAGCTTGGCCCGATGTGCCCTTTCTACAATAGCTCTTGAATCTATCTCTTGATATCATCATTCTCCAGAACAAAGAATCGATAGATTGGTTCATTGGGTAGCAGCACGCCCACAGTTAGATCGATGGAGCTCTTGACCTAACAGTGCAGAGGTACCTGCATAGGTGAGGTGAAAATGTCCTTCTACTCCTCCACAACCCTATCCATCTATTGCTTCTATGTGGAGGGGCTCTATTTGGAGGACGTGGCCATAATATTCTTCTTTCCTTGAGGGATAATCATAAGGAAAACAAATTTCCTAGTCCGTGAAATGATCTTACTGCATTTATTTGGAGTGACTAAAGAGATGGCTATAGGTGGAGCTACCTTTGGTATCCTCTACAACTTATTGCCCAAACAATAATCACAAAGAAAAGTCTAGACTCATATACAACATGTCGCTTCCACAAGTATGGTTTTTATAATAATACATCACAAAATTCAAGAGGATCAACATCACAGAGTACCTCATCCATGAAGGGCTTGATGTTGTAGGGAAGGCGACACTGCTAGCTAATGCGGAGATCTCTTCCTTGGTGAATCTGCCTAATAGTGTACAGTTGCGGATGTGTTGTAGTTAGTAGGCCCATCCGCTTCATAGCCTCTGCTGAAATGAGGTTATTTTGGCTCTTGTTGTCGTTAATTATCTATAATGGAGAAACCCTCACCCACATTTGTGAGTGGAAAAGGTGTTCCCCCTCCTTTGGATCTTTAGGCTCAATCTTTTAGATCTTGGTGGTGGCCACGGTAGAAGTGGGCTCCACTTCAATGATTTGTTTCCATTTTTCATTCGCCTTGTCAAGTTTTGACTCAGAGTCAGAACATGCATCTAATTCGGAAGCCTTCTACTTAGCCACTCATGATTTCTTGCCCCAACACTCAATTGTGTTGTGAGTGGAGCTGTTATGAAACTCAAACAATTTTCCCATGTCCTTCTTTGTCTTCATGGTGTTGTTCTTTTATTGTGGCTTTCACAAGTTGTCCTGGTTCACCGCACCTTGGATTTTACCTTTTATCTGCATTTTGGGGATGCCTTTCCCTTGCTTCAAATTCACAGATCTAAAGTCTCACCTATTCTTCTTAAACTTCTGCTCAATCTTGACTGTGTATCGCTATGTCGTGTCGAGTTAGGCGATGTCTAGAGGATGTACTTGTGTAGACATTCATGGTACTTGACTACCAAATTTAGTTTAGAACCCTTGATACCTAACTTCGTACGATGCGTATGAAAAAGGTTGGCAAACTTTAGCATGTATTAGTCCCTTCCCTACCACAGTGTGGTCACCTTTATACATTTATCCTCATAGCTCCCAATAGGGTAGTACTGCTCCTTGATGGCATCCCAGAATTAATTCCAAGTGTGTGAAGCTGAAAATAGTGAGGGTGTACTTTTGTCCTTCTTTTCACAGTAGGCTTCCCACCAGTCGTAGATGTGGGGGGTAGCTTTGAGAAGTGCAAAAGTTATATTCTCTCATCTAGAAAAATCATGAAAATAAAAATATCCTTCTAGCATATTTAACCATTTATCTATAGTGTATGCATGTATTTGACCTTCAAATATGGGGATGTAAAAGTTAAATTGTACCTTAAAGGGTGTGGCACTTCTAGAGTGATTACAGGAAGGAGATGGATCACCTTTGGGTTGCTGCTGAAGGATCTGGGAAACATTTTCCTTCATCACATTCATTTGTCACTCAAGGGTTTCGTTGAAAAATATTTTGAAAGGATCTCGTGCCCCCTCATTTTTCTTCTCTTCCGCCATGGGAGGTCATCGGGGTTTGTGAGGTTGAGCTTGTAAAGGTTTGACCAGTTCAAGCCCTAACTCATATTCTGACCTCGTTGGGGGCATGCAAAGAAAAATAGAGAAAGAGAAGAGTGCTCTGATACCACTGATCCAAACTTAAACAAGAATGCAACAAATTATAGATATAACCATAAATACAGAGATGCAGCAAAAATAACACTTCATTTCATTAATATCAAAATACTGAAATATGCTTAGAAACAAAATGGAAATAAACTAGCTCAGGAAATGGTACCTTATCTCTGAGAATATATGTGGCGTCTACATGCCTATGAACTATGTTACAATGAGGCTCAAAGGCCTATTTATTATTGAACAATAAGGGAAAAACCTAAACAACCAAAACCCAAATACTAGGAGATGGAAGGTCAAGAGTTTGTGGACCCCGTTGGGGTTAGTTGGGCAGCTAACTTCTTTGGGTCGTAACTTGTTCATATTATCTCTATTTGGCACATATGATACCTTTTTGGAAATATCTCTCTATGTACTATAGGATTTTTGGTAGGCCTATGACAATGGGCCTACTTTGAACATCAAAAAATTCCATATAGGGGGTGTTGGATTGAGGGGGCCTGACCTAGGTTCAATGTTATTTAGCCAGCAAATCCCTACACTACTGGCCCTTTCGGCATCAACCTGCTAATCGTGGGCTGAAGTATCGCCCAAAGTAGTATGGGGGGATGCCAGAACCAATTTTTCTCACCCTTGAGATGGTTGTGATGTCGTTGATCTCTTCTATCCTTGCCTTCGAGCAGGTGATCTCACTCTAGGGCTTTTCAGGAAAATCATCTATTCCGGTCCTTAATACCTTCACGAAAGTATATGATCAACCTTCACACAGCCCTAACTTGGGGCATAGGTACTTTTGTGCTGCTATGGCAGTGAGTCGCTCAGATTCCTTAATTATCCTAAGTGTTTCACTTATCTTATTAACCGATCTTAGTTAGCTTCATGTAAACAAATGTTCTTACTCGCATTCACTTAACCAACACATTTACATATATTCACTCATCATATAAGAATTATAAGTGAACTTCATACCCAATATAACAAGATGCATAAATAGGAAGTAAAGACACAAGAATTGTAGAATACTTCTCTTTATTGATAATTCTAGATAATTACAGACTTGACCTTCCCTACACACTTAGCTATAGGGGTCTGCGCACTCAGCTACGGACTTCTACTCTAGGCCTCTGTGCACTTAGCTGTAGAGCCTCTACCTACGCTATGACCGAATACTTAGACTTCCTGCTCTACGCTATGAATTTCTTACATGTTTGATGTTTCTTATTCACACTACTTAGAGCTTCACTCTATTTATACAATCCCATGGTTCGCGGACCATGGGTGGATATTTTACAACTGACATTACATTTCAAAATAAGGGCAGACAACCCTATGAATCTTTAACATCTACACACTTCGCGACCACAAAATGTGGAGTCTTTACACTTGGATTACAAAATTTGCTCAAAATATGGGCTTTTAGCCCCAAAACTATCCTTGGGGGATCCCATACCCAACAGGCCCCCAACACAAACATCATGACTCGTCTGCGAGTCACTCTGGAGGCGTGGAGATCTTAGCGTGAAGACCTATCAGCTCTGTTTGGATGTTCGCAACCTCTGTAGCGCACTTAGCGACTGCCTGCTGGACTTCCTCCACTCTCTACTCATTGACTGCCACTAAACTGCCACCTTGAACCTTCTGCTGAGTTTCCTGCAGTGTTGCAAGCTTCCCTTCAATGTAGGCTATGATTGTATATGCCTCATTTATCCATGGCTATAGGTGCACTTTTGAGGCCAGTTCTTTGTGCCGAGCGGCATCCACCTGTTCCTTAGGTGCGTTTACCTCTTGCATCTGTGCAAACCTCTGTGTAAGGGCAACTATCTGCATGGTCCCTTTGACCTCATCATACCTTTTTGGTAGCTCACGTGCCTCTACCTCTAGGAACTCCACATTCAGGTCCTCCTACAGGGTGGTTAGGACCTCAAATGACTGTTCGAAAAGCTACGTGCAGTCTGCTACTGCACTATTGACCACCGCTATTGTTGTTATAACAACGATGGAACGATGTTCGTTGACTTCTAGCGGAGTTGAAGGTTGAGCCCTCAACTACAATAATGCGATTAGCAGGTTCAGCTCCAACTGAATCCTGACCATCTCTGCTTGAGCATTGTGCACCCTTGTGGCTAACTTGCGGAAGCGTGCCTCAACTGGTTCTTCTGTTTGAATTTCCAACTTCGAGACCATTCGACAGGATTCCTCCACCACCTACATGATTTTATTGTTCTGATCCACTACCTCATTGCACTACAGGACCAACTGCTTCATGTTGATGCACTTCTCGCTCATCACCTGCAGAGCGCGACTCTCTCAGGCCTTAAGTTCCACTGTGACTGCATCCTACAAGAGGTGGAGTGTCTCTCGAGGGAGCATGGCCATGTTCAATCCCACCCCCTTCAGTCTGCTGACTGTGGGCCTGTCAACCTCATTTTCTATAGTAAGTGCCCAATCTGGTAGCACTATCATGTTGGTCACCTTTGTGTTCAACATCTCTGTGGCAGCTGAAGTGCTGATCGCAAGGCTGGCGGACGCTGCACCAGCCTATGGAGTACGATCCTGCAACTCTTGTAGCTCTGTCTAGAAAGCTCCTAATTCTAGTTGCTGCTGCTCTTCGAATTGTTGGGAAGGCCTCCATGGAGACATCCCTCACCGTTTCTCCAATGTCGTGAAAATACCCCTCAGTGAGGGTGATTGGGTTGAAGGATGTCTTTAAGGCCTTTGTTTTCTTCTGCAACACTGTCTTTTCTTGTGGGTGCTGACGCTTGAGTTAGGTGGATGTCATCTGTGGGTCCACACCACCTTGTTCTATTGGCTCCACTATTTCTACTTCAGTGCCAGGTAAAGATGACTTTTGTCCTTCGCACTCACCTCCTCCTGTTTTCTGTTATTCTGCTAGTTTTGAGGTGTCACACGCTGCTTGGTCCTTAGCCTCTGCTTCCTCATTTCTGTGCTTCTTAGCCAGCTGTGCCATTCAGATTTTTCTTTCTTCCTTCTTATGATGCACGATAAATTTTTCCGTTTCCACCATGGAGCCTGTTGCAACGTGCCACTCCAGCAGCCAAGACTTGAGGACTGCGAAGATAACATTATCAATCACCAGATATGGTGATTTATGCCATGTCTTTGTAGGGTCATTCCATGCCTTGATAAAGACATGGTGGAAATCTTCTTTGAACTCTACAAAGGTCTGCAAACTGGCGTAGACTATGGGCGACAACCGTGGCTTGCGATTGATCCCTGTCGCAATACTCATCTCCAACAAGATTCAAAAGATGTTGTTTTCTGTTATGCATTATGCATCCTTGGTCACCCACAACGAAGCATACTTCGCTGCCTCTAGAAGGTCTGGTGCGACCTAAGGGAATTGGATGTCTTATGGCAGCTCCCATGCCCCCAGTACAATCTAGAGAAAGAGATGTGTAGTGGAACGTCTTGCCATGCTCCTGTGCCTTGCGACAGTTTGTAAGGAACTCATCACACATATAATTCACCTAGTTGAATTGGACTCCCTCAGTGCATTGGGCTGCTAATGCAATCATAGGCCCGAGCACCTCATCTTCGTGGCACTTCCGCATTACCTTCCCTTCTAATATTTGTGTCACTACCTTGACTGAAGGGTTGTTAATGCTAGAGATGGAATATCCCCGCTTCTTCTTTTCCAACTTGAATTTCGCCTTCATAGCCTTCGCGAGGGCCAACTCACCACCTTTTCCTTCTGATATATTGGCTAGATTCTCCCCTGAGTAGGGCAGCCATGTGATGTGATGAATCAAGTGGTCTGTGATGGGAATGGGCTCCTCCAACTACAAACACCCATCATGCACCAAGGAGAGCAACTTCCTGATGAAGAAGACGATTACTGGGGCATTGTGGTAATGTGGCACCGACATAAGGTTGAGCAGCCCAACATTCTCTACACCCTTGAGCCAAATCCACAGCTCTAATTCGATCATCCCAGCAGCCATATCAATCCTTTGGTGCATTAAATACTTAGTCACTAAATGTGGGAACTTCTCGTGATCTACGAGGTCCCAATCTTCGAATTTTAGTATAGCAACCCACTCGAAGCATGGCCCCCCAAAAATAATGTCATCTGGGAGCAATGGAGTCTGTTGGGAGCTCTTTCTCTCACCTATGTCCTTGGGCACCTTAGCTTTTCCCTTGTATGGTGGAACATATTCTGGTAGCCTGGTAATAAGGTCCGCACACTGGGTTTCAACTTCCATTTCCACATTGTCCTCATCCACTAGGATTTCTTCAGATTCTTCTTTGCTTGGTTCCAGGTTAATGGCCTTCCCTTTCTCCTGTAAGGTGAGCTTGGTACTCTGTGGGTTTCTTGGTGAGATGCACACTGGCAACATAGGATTCTTCTGCTTATCCTTCTTTGGTACCGGTGTCCTGGGTGATTTAGGGACTTCGACTACCACTCCAACACTCTCTGGGGAAGCTTCTACTACCTCAATTTCCTACATGGCTTCAACTTCTACGTCCATGGCTTCTACGGGTGTTGACACCATTTTATTCAGGAGGTCTTACATCTCCTTCAACAATCTCTCAAACACTGAACTTGCTCCCAAAGCCTCGAAATTCGCACGGTCCATACACAGCTGATAGTGCGACAACTGAATTTTCAAAATGCTAATTTTTTTTTGCTGGGTAGCCACTTGTAATTTATAGGGCCTTTTGAATTCAAATATGACCATTCCCCCCACATTCAGCCCATTAATGCGAGATTGACAACATATTTTTCAAGAATATAACCCATAAATTTCGCCTTAAATTCCTGTTGCTTACTCCATTTGGCCTCAATCCAACCATCAAATCGTGAACAATGATTTTAAGGATCAATTTCTGATGGACCTGCATGTTATTTCCATGAGTAGCAGCTGCCTTCGCACTGTCACGGACCCTTTGACACTTCCTTGCTTTGTGTAGTCTTGAAATCGCGCAGCTCCCCAACCCGAGAAGTGTAGTTTATAGTCCCATGCCTCCTTTCAGCTGCCTGGAGTGCTAAGACTATGTTGTTCTCCTTTAGTCAGATGGCCAGGCCACCTGTGTATGGCTTAAATCAATTGCCATTCACCTTTCCTGGGAAGGGATCTCCATTCAACTTAACGAACTGGACCGCGCTACCGTTGGTAATATCCTTAATAACATAGGGCCCCAGCCAATGCATTCTAAATTTCCCCGCAAATTTATCAAACTTACTGTCATACAACAACACCAAGTCATTCACCTTAAAGGTGTGTAACCTAATATGTCGGTCATGCTATGCTTTTTCACGCTGCTTTTGGACCTGTTGATGAAATCAAGCCAAAAATCTCTCTTCTCCAAGCTCATCCAACTGTGTGAGCCTCTCTTCTAGGCCTCTGTGATTTGTCATACTTGTGAGCACCACTATGCGTAGACTAGGCACAATGTACTCCATGGGCATCACTGCTTCAACACCATATACCAACCTAAAGGGTGTCTGTCCCGTTAACTTCTTGCATGTTGTCCGATAAGCCCATAGTACTGCAGGTATGCATAGGTCCCAATCACTTCGCTGAGCATTGCAAACCTTGGTCAACGCATTTTCAAGAAATTTGTTGAATGCTTCCATTGTCCCATTAGCCTGTGGGTGATAAGGAGTGCTTTTCTAGTGATATACCTGAAATTCTTCCGTCAGTGCACTAACCGTTGCGTTTAGAAAGTGTGTACCCTGATCACTCATTAAAATATTTGGACATCAAAATCACGTCAATACATGATCAAATAGGAATTTTGTAGTCGTTGTGCCTATGCAATCTTTCATAGGCTGCGCCTTCACCCATCGTGTCAAATACTCCATCATAGTGATGATATACCTCGCCCTTGTCTTCCCTTGTGGCTAAATGGGTCCTACAAAATCTATTTCCCACTTCTTGAAAGATTGCAACATCATTTGTGGATTCAAAGGCATTTGATCCCTTCACGATGGTCTGCCTATTTGCTGACATACGTCACACACCTTGCAATATGCTTTTGAATCTTAATGAAGGGTAGGCCACACAACCCTGCACGTAGAATCTTCTGCGTGGTTTCTCTCCCTGCATAATGTCCTCCCATGTTGCCCCAATAAATGTCCATGAGGATGCTGCTTCTCTCAAACTTCAGTACATATCTTCACAATATCTCATCAGTCCCCATTTTGTATAGATTCCCAGCAATGATAGAGAAATATACCATGCACACCAATACTTCCTTAATTTATTGGACAGAGTATCCCTCTGGTGCGGTTCCTGTTGTTAGGAATTGTATTATATCCTCAAAATGTCCATCTGTGACGTGCATTGCAAATAGTTGTGCGTTAGGCAATCCTTCCTCCAAATTAGTGGGTTTCTCCCTTGTCTTCATGCGTGATAGGTGGTCAAGTCCTGCGTTCAATCGTCTAGGCTTCACAACAACTTCAAAGTCATACTCTTGGAACAATAAGAGGCATCTGTAGATTCACCCCCCAAACATAGGGTTATTGACCAAGTACTTCAATGCAGAGAACAGGTGCACCCACTCAGGTTGGGGCTTTTCTCTATAAGCCTGTGTCCATTTGGCTAGATGCACGTGTGGATCATTCTTCCCATCGTAATTTTCTATCAGTCACATCTTAGGCTTCCAAAAGCATGTTCTCATCATCCTCCTACAGTCATGCCAATCGTCAAAGATTCCTTTGTGCGCACCCCACCATCTTGTGGGCGTATCACGTAGTGCCTAGTCCAAGGCCTGGAAGCACTACTTTTCCAGTACCTCCCTTTCAAATGCATCCAAAAAGATATCTACCTCATTCAGTCCATCATAAGTAGGTAGATTTGTTACCTTTGATGACACATAGTGCAATGACCGGGTCATCATGTTACAATTCAGCATAGTTACTTCATGTAACCGATTCTTTTAACGCTCTATTTCTTCGTCAGAATCCGAAGTGTAGGAACTCTCGCGATCCCATGTAATCCATCCAAACATGATGGGACTCACCCAGTCTTTATCTCACACTGTTATCTTTTATATGTAGTCCAGATCATCATCACTCTCATAATCGCGGATTGGTTCTATATAACACGATCCTTCAACAGGATTCAGGGGTATTATTATGCGTAGTGATTTCTACTCAAAGATCATCTTGTGCTTCTTCATATTGATTACCCCATTCATATTATTAGCATAGTTCTATCATCCACTATCTCTATTACTTCAAAATCCACTAGCGCGCTTGCTCCCTTAATGTGCACGGGCACCCCCAGGAGCTGCCCCATTCGCTCCCATGTTTGTTTTGGTAGGACATTCGCATCCGACCCCAAATCCAGAATGACTTGATCCATTTCATATTCTCCGATCTATGTGGTGAGTCTCATTTCATGCCTCGTCCTTGTCTTATGCTTACTGATCTTTCAGAATACGCGCGGTTCACCTTGCGTGGTTCCAACAAATCTATTGATGAGTTCTTTTAACAATTTTACAGCCTCGCTATCGCGCAATAACTTCATATAGGTTTCCAGGAAAGTTATGAGCATAGAAGGGTCCATTTCCAACTCAAGTTTATCCTTGCTTCCTGAGGTTGAGGCCTCAATGAAGCTCTTCTTGGCTTCCATGAAGGTTTCACAAGCGCGCTCCAAATCAAACTTAGCCTCTTTCATCGGAGCTTTGCAAACCCATGTACTGTCTTCTAACTGTTTTCCCTTGTCATCGCCTATCGTGATCCCAATCCTGAGCACTATATTTATGTTTCAATCTTCCTTGCACAACTCAGACCTCATCATCTGAAGGTTCTGAGTCGGTGGAGGTGGTAGTGCCCCTTTGTCTCATATCCTAGCTATCAACGTAGGACAGTCTTCTATTCCATGACCAAATAGTGTCCAATACTTGCATGAAGGACATGTTGGATTAGTTCAATCACATGCATAGTGTCCTGGTCCTCCGTAATTGTATCAAATCAACAATCCGCGACCTCTACCAGTTCCTCCTCCACCTAGGCCTTGTTCGCACCCGTGAAATCCTGTTTGCGCCATCCCTAAATTTTGGTCAAGGGGCCATGTTTTGGCTTGAACCCTATAGGTGGGAGTTCTATCCATCATCAATTCATAGCTCCTGCAAGTACGCTCATCATGTCCTACCAACCTACAAAAGTTGTAGAACAGCTGTTACGGTGCTTGTACATACTTCTGTAGCAAGTGACAGTTATCCGTGGCATGTTTTCTGGTTACCTGAAAGATAGCGCACCATAATGCAGGCCCCACGATAGGTCCTGTTTAAGCTTCTAGACTTAAAGGCATTGGTCCTCGTCCTGCAATGCAATTGTCAAAGACCAGGTAGTTGTCATTGTCATGACCCTGACTCTTGCATTTCAAGCACCATACCTCTTTGCGTACCTCTGGTTGAACTGTCCTATCTTGCTTCAGACTTTGCATCTCAAGGCACAAATTCTACAACTGTGTGTAGATCTGCTAAAGTCCTAGATTACGATCTTTCATCAGAGTATGTAGTCTCATGGAAATCTCTAAGGCCTCTTCCTGAGTTGTTATCTTTTCTTGCGACAACGCACTCCTTAAGTGGGGTAGTTGCGAAGCCACAAATCAATTTCAATGTTTTCCATCTATCAAATTCATATTGGCTTTGCGGATTTGACACTTCAATCTTTGATCCAATCCCCAAGGTGTCTTGCCTAGTCACATCGCAATCTCTTTGAATCCCACAATCGACTACACCTTAGATTTAGGCCTGCTAAATTCCTTCTTTAGTGCTGTCTGGATGTTTGCTACTCCAACATTCGGGTTATCGTTAGAGTACTTAATATACCAGGTTAGCGCATGATCTTTCAGAGAACTAACCAGTGTTACCTTCTTTATGTGATCATTTGTAACACCTTGAGCTTCCCATACAACCCTCACAAAGAACCAGAATTGGTCTGGGTCCTCATTTCCCAAGCCTTTGAACAAAGGAAACTTCACTATATTTTCCATACTGAACCATGGTGGAGCTGGTACGGGCGAAGTTGGAGGTGATGGTGGTGAAGTCAGAGGTGGAGTGGGCAGAGGTGGTATTCGTGAGAGTCCTTGTCTTATTAACTGAATAGTGCTTCGTGGAGAGACCTTCGCTATCGCTTCTTCATCCTTTCGCGGAGGTGAAATCAAGTGGCTATACTTTGGACCCTTATTTCCTTCATTTTTGTAAATTTTTTTGCTTTGCGTAGTCCCAAACATCGAGGTAGCAGCATAACCCTTTTTTTGCACAACAACATTGTTGGTACCATTCCATTACCATCTTTTTCTTCTAGAAACACCATCATTTGTCTACCTTTTTCCTCCATAGACCCCTTATATCCATTGAAATTGATTAATTAATAGCATTATAGTTGTTAGTTTGCATTAAAGTTAATTTATGAATTTTTATGTTAGAAATTAGGAATTTTCAATAAAAAAAGATTAGACGAAGTTGTAACATCTTGTAAATGGTTTATCATCTGACACGTGGCATGACAGGCAAGCCAAAGCAATGGATAGGAATGAGACCTGGAATGTACATGCATGGTGAAAAATCGATTCTACAGCGAATCAAAAGCTCCTGGTTATGCGGTCCATGCTGGTCAAACCCCAGCCTTTTGGTTACAAAGGCAGTAAAAGCCATGGTTTCCAAAACCGGTTTCGTTTTGTTTTTTTTGGAAATCGGTTTAGATTAGAAATGACCAAAAATCATTCCATTGTAAAAGAAGAAACATATTCTTAATGAATGTACCTTCGGTTCAGGTAGGGACAAGTAGATAAAGACTGCATATTATTTTGTTTTCAAGAACAGTTACGATTATTATCTTTGTGCATCATTTGAGAACAGAACTCGTGTATGTGATTTCAATCTTCAGCACTTAAATATAGTCACGGTTTTACTCCAGTAGTGTTTATGCGTTAATACTCTCGTTGCTTGAGTTTACTTCAGTGTACCATTGAAACGTGGACAGGCCATGTGTGGATTGGTATACTGTTAATTTCATTTCCTTAGCAGTTTTTGAATTTGAATAGAACGCATAGCGTTTAGTGTTATTTCCATGTTTATGACTTTTTCGATTTGATTGGAAATTCTCACAAATGGTATTTATGGTGATAGCTTGAAGATTTTATCGTTAGATCATTGAACCATATCTTGTAAGAGATTTGATCCATCATTATATTTTAAAGCATCTCCATAGACTCTGTTTTCATGCATTTAAACTTTAGTGTGATTTTGATTTTTCATGAATGCTTAAGTGTTAACTAGATAGAGCTTTTGTGCATAGCATCCTTGTAAGAAGATTAAAATCTCAGTCTAGCAATACGCTGTATCCTTAGGACAGTTATATAAGTTAGGTGATCTGAGTGTTAAGGTGAGAGGAAACATATCTTAAACTTCTGTAAAGGAGTACTGTAGCCTATCACAATAAAGACTTAGTTAGGAATCCTTTATGTCTATAGACTTTAGACACATGCCTCGAAGTTTACTTACCCTGGTTGATAATAAATCTAGTCTAATCTAGCACCCTAGATTGGCCACTACATTTTGGCGCTGTTGCCGGGGAGGCGTAGTTAGGGGATTTCGAAAAAAATCAAAATATATAATTAAAAAAAAAAAAAAAAAACACAACATAGATTGAATTATCATTTTAGAAGTCATGTTTTCTTATGCCTAGATCTAGAGATAATAAAGGTAGATTCATAAAAACCCCCCATCCAAAAAATAACCTACCGTCAGGAGCAGACCCTTTAGGAAATGTTGAACACACAACATCAGCTGAAGAATTCACCATACAAAAATTAGAGGATAAACAGAAATCAGGGCAAAGACTCACACTCATCGAGAGGAAAATTCTATTAGCACACAAATCACAGAAGAAACATTTCCCTAAATCCTCTATAAAAGGAGAAAGTAGCACCGTAACTCAACAATCTTTCCTTGAACTTCTCTTTGAAACAAGTGACACTGAACAAGAAATTAAATCAACAGAGGAACCTATCAAAATGGTTGAAGAAGGACATGGATTAGAAATAGGACCACCAAATCAAGGTCAAGAGGAAGAGTCAACCTTTAAATTTCCTATCCAAGAACCAGAAGAGGATGACGAAATAAAAATGAAAAACATACCTCCATCTGTGCTACCAAAGTTTTATGGCATGGCTTCAGAAGACCCAGATTCATTCTTGTTTGAGTTTGACATTGTATGTTGAACATATGGTTACACAGATGATGCCCATAGGCTTAGACTCTTCCCAGCAACATTAAAAGCATCAACATTAAGATGGTTCATGGGGCTTGGTGAACATGCGATAACTGATTAGGATGGCATGAGAAGAATATTCTTAAAGAAATACCAAGCTTATTGTAGATCGAAAGATTCCAAAGATGATATCTTTAGGATGAACCAAAAAGAGGATGAAAATTTAGAGGAGTACTTAGAGCGGTTTCTTTACAATTTACAAAAATCAAAACACAGAACCATGCCTCTTGATCTGATTCGAACAATACTTTTGAAGGGCATTCGAGAGGAATACTTAGATGATCTTAATTTGATGGGAAAAGGTGATATTTCCACTTTAACTTTTAAACAAATTGCTGAGTTATGTGAAAAGTATTCTAGGAGCAAAGCCAAAATTGGAAAGAGAACCATATCATCCAAAGCCACAAAATCTGCTTCAGCAAGTGTCACAAGGGCTGAAATAGGGAACCTGTTAGAAGAATTCAAAACAGATCTATTAAGTACCTTAGGAACTCAAATTGACACTCTAAAAGCCAATAAGAGACAAGAAGAGGAAGATCAAATAATGGTTGTCTTTTGTCCAGAGTGCCGGAAGAAACATGCCTTGAAAGATTGTCCATTAGAAAACATCCAAGTCTGTGCCTTTTGTACTGAAAATCATGATATATTTCATTGCTCTAAAGTCAAGGTTTTGTAGAATTGTAATGTGGCAGCTAATACATATATGGAAAATGTGTATTTCATGGGTGCAAAGAGACTATGGCAGCCAAAAACAGCACCTCAAGGTATGTTCCCAAACCAGAATTTGCAATTTCCTGCACATGATCAGATGTATGCTTAGAATTCGTGGAATGTACCCATGCCATGGCAGCACCAAAATTACCCACAACAACAATGGAGACCATCTCAGAAATACTCTCAACAATATCACTCATATCCTCAACCATACCAACCATATTCACAGCCATATCAACAATATCATCAGCCATATTCGCTATATCCTCAACCATATCAGCAATATCCTCAGTAGCAAGTTGTTTACCCACATCAACCTCAACCCACTCAACAAGCATTACCTGCTCCTCCACCAATAAATCCACCACAATTACAACTTCCATCTAACCCACAACCTCCTGGACCTACTAAAATCCCTGCTCAACCTGTACCAAATCCAAATAATAGAGCAGAGAGACTAGCCTACAATATAGATGAGGGAACCTCATATCCCACATTACCCTTGCAAAATATCAATTTGAGGTCTGGAAAGACACTTCATAAAGAATTTCCAGCAGCTGATAAACAAGAAGAAAACAAAGAAAATGAAAGTGAAACTTCAATTCAAAGGAAACAAAATGATGACATCAAAAATAAACAAATGCGACCGTTGCATCCACCACCATTTCCAGACGGATTGGTCCAAACAAAACTTCCCATGTCTATACCACAGTTTGATGTTTTAGATGAGCTAAAGATTGTCTATATAAAAATTCCACTACTACAAGCCATAAAAGACATTCCCATATATACTAAAGCCATCAAAGAACTGTGCCTTAAAAAGCCTACTAGGAAAAGAGTTGATCCACAAACCATTCATGTTATTGTACATTTAGCTAGCCTTATGACAAACACTATTTCAATGGAAAAGTATGTTGAACTTGGTATTCCCAGAGTCACTACAATCATTAACAACATACATATTCCAAACACCTTAATTGACCTTGGGGCCGCAATAAATGTGATGACTCTTGAAACCATGAAAACACTCTAGCTCACAAACTTGCAGCACACAACAATTGTTCTAGAACTTGCTGATAGGTCTAAAGTGATTCCTGAAGGGATTTTGGAGGACATAATTGTTTCACTGGACTCTTGGGAGTATCCAGTGGACTTTTTAGTTCTTCAGCCAAAATCCAATTTAGGAGGACACCCTATCCTCCTTGGTAGACCATGGTTAGCAACTGCTGATGCATTCATAGGATGTAGATCGGGTAATATGATTATTTCACAAGGAACTTAAAGAAAACAACTCACTCTTTACCCATTAGCACAATCACCAGCAGTAGCACACAATCTATGGCTTGACGATAAATACAATGACAAGGAAGAATTTCAATCTATTTTTAGAATCAACCAAATCTATGATTTTCAAGAACATAATAATGATGATTTGGTAGAATAGTTCCTTTCTCAACCTGATATTTCTGAAGATTTGAGAAATGACCAATACCATGCTGCAGACGAACTTTCGGAAATTTTTTTTCAGGAAACATGCACCATTCAATCTTTGCAAACAACATTTGAGAACATTTTCCCCATTCAATCTATCACAAACACACAAAGCAAGACCATAAAGATTAGTCCAGGAAAAACTTTGAATATTGCACTCACCTAGACTCATCTCAGGAAGAGAATTTGATTCAATTATTGAGAAAATACTAGAAAGCATTTGCTTGGGACTACACTGATATGCACGGAATTCACCCCAAAACATGCACTCACCATATTTATATGGATAGTAATATCAATCAAGTGAGGCAACCACAGAGACGAATGAATCCCATGCTTCAGGATATTGTTAGAGAAGAATTACAAAAACTATTGAAAGTCAATTTTATCTATCATATCTCTGACAGTCAGTGGGTATCCCCATTGGTAGTAGTGCCCAAGAAAAATGGTAAGTGGAAGATTTGTGTTGATTACAGACAATTGAACAAAGCAACCCTCAAAGATTATTTCCCACTACCATTTATTGACCAAGTGCTAGACACATTCGCTGGGAAATCATCATTCTCTTTTCTTGATGGTTTCAGTGGCTATAACCAGATCAGTATAGCCTTAGAGGACCAGGACAAAACCACTTTTACTTGTCCTTGGGGCACTTATGCTTATAATGTTTTTCCATTTGGACTTTGCAATGCTCCAGCTACATTTCAGAGAGCTGTATCAGCTATTTTTGCTGATTTAGTTCATGATTGTGTTGAAGTATACATGGATGATTTTTCAGTGTATGGTGATTCATTTGAGCATGCATTAATGAATCTTGAATTTTTTTTGAATATATGTATTGAAGCTAATATGTCACTTAGCAATGAAAAGTGTTTTATGATGTTAAATGAGGGGATAGTATTAGGCCACTATATTTCTTCTCACAACATTAAAGTTGATCCATCAAAAATCCAGATCATTGTCGATTTTCCAATACCGAAGACTCAAAAAGAGGTAAGAAGTTTCCTTGGGTATGCAAGCTATTACAGAAGGTTTATTGAACATTTTAGTAAAATAGCTTCACCTCTGTTTAAACTTCTAGCAAAAGGTACACCTTTCAACTGGAATGAGAATTGTCAGCAAGCATTTGAAACACTCAAAGAAAAGTTATTAACCACACCAGTCTTAAAAGGACCTA
The DNA here is from genome assembly GCA_031772625.1 of Pinus tabuliformis. Lineage (NCBI taxonomy): Eukaryota > Viridiplantae > Streptophyta > Pinopsida > Pinales > Pinaceae > Pinus > Pinus tabuliformis. The sequence continues at coordinate 855,435,495 of CM062818.1, read as the reverse complement.
ACTAGAACCTACCATTTCACATCTTTATAGATGCATATGATACTGCAGTAGGCGCCTCATTAAGCCAAAAAGAGGAGTCTTGTCATTAAGCCATCTATTTCATTAGAAAAAATCTAACACCTGCAGAATTAAACTACACAGTCACAGAAAAAGAAATGCTTGCCATCATACATGCTGTGAATAAATTTCGACATTATGTAACTGGTTATGAGGTTTTTGTACATACTGACCATTCTGCCATTAAGAATTTAATGAATAAACCAATAACTGGTGGCAGAGTTACCAAATGGTTGTTATTGTTATAGGAATTTTAACATCACAATGTAGATAGACCAGGTAAGGAGAATCAGGTGGCAGATTTTCTTTCTAGAATGCAAAATCAAGGTGAGGTTGTTCTGGTTGAAGATTCTTTTCCAGATGAAAATTTATTTGCAATTTCAATAGTGAATCCTTGGTATGCTGACTTGGCCAATTATTTTTCCACAGGAAGAACACCTCCATACTTTACTCCAAAGGAAAAGAAGAGGCTAGTCAAACAAAGTGCTCGATACTCATGGGTTAATGGTGATTTATTTTACACTGGTTATGATATGATTATTAGACGATGTGTAAGAAATGATGAAATAATTGATATTTTAAAATCTTGCCATGATGAACCGTGTGGTGGGAATTTTGTAGCTAAACGAACAACATTCAAGATTCTTAGTCTTGGATACTACTGGCCATCTATTTTTAAGGATTCCAAGAAGTACGTGAAGAGTTGTGATAGCTGTCAAAGAATGGGTAGGCCAACAGCTACAGATGAGATGCCACTTCAGCCTCAAGTACACCTAGAGCCATTTGAAAAATGGGCTCTAGATTTCATAGGACCCATTAATCCAACTTCCAATAGTAAGAAGTACATCCTAGTATGTACTGATTACGTAACAACATGGGCTGAAGCCAAAGCACTAGTCTGGGCAACTGAACAAACAGTGGTAAACTTCCTTTTTGAAGAAATTTTTGTAAGGTATGGAGTACCAAGGGAGATAGTAACAGATCAAGGTACTCAGTTTACTTCAAAGTTAGTTAAGGACATCACAGAAAAATATCAAATCAAGCACGGAAGAAGTACAACTTACCATCCATAGGCCAATGGCCAGGTGGAATCCACAAATAAAACATTGGAAGGAATTATCACTAAGACCATAGCAATGAACATAAAGAATTGGGAGGAGAAGCTCAAAGATGCACTCTGGGCTTATAGAATCACGTGGAAGAATACTACAGGATTTACACCATATCAGTTGGTGTATGGAAAAGAGGTAATGCTTCCTATTGAATTTCAAATACACACTTATAAGATGGCTACAGATTTGGGAATTGATCTTAATGAAGCACAACAAGAAAGAATTAAGTAGTTGAACCAGCTGGATGAAATGAGGCAGCGAGCAGAGGAGACAACACTCCTCATGCAAAAACAAAGAAAGCAGTGGCATGATGCACATATAAAAAAGAAACAGTTCAAAGACGGAGACTAGGCTTTACTCTTTGACTCTAAATTCAGAGATCATAAAGCCAAATTTACCACACATTGGATGGGCCCATATGAAATAGTTCAAGTTTATGAGAATGGATCAGTCCAGCTTATTACCATTGATGGAGAAGGTCACCCCTTTCTTGTCAATGGCCATAGGTTGAAACTCTATCATAAGCCCATCACCAAGGAGGATTTTCTTCAAACTGTATCTCAGCAAAGGGAGGTTGAGATATTGCAGCCTTCAGCTGTAGTATCTCTACCTTAGTTCATTTCATTTCAATTTAGAAATTAAAAAAAAAAAAAAAGTTAAAAAAAATAATAATAATAATGGTTTAGATGTGAAAACCAAACTCTGGCACACTCTAACCTGTAATTCTTACTTGAAAACCAATTCTTTGGTTGGTAATAATTCCTTTTCTTTTTGTTTCCTGTTTGATTCATCGATTCAATAATGACTTGAGGACAAGTCAAACCTTTAGTGGGGGAGAAGCATCAACATTTTTGTTTTTCTTATCTCATTTCCTCATTGTAAATTCTCAAAGAGTTTGTTTCAGCACTTCAGTATTTCAATAAGAAGTTGTTTTTGTCTTTGTTCTAATCAGAGGGACATGTTTAAGCACTATGAAGTGGGACATGTTCAGAAGACCATGTTACCAGCACCAACATTAGAGGGACCTGTTCAACAAACATAAAAGGGACCTGTTAGAGACTGATATCCCAAGTTACTTCAACAAAGCTTCAACAAAGTTTCAACAGAGATTCAAAGGTTGCTCGTCACGGAGGCTCCATCAAACACCAAAGATCAAGGAAGCTGCACACATATAGTTCTTTTCCAGATTTCAATGAAGCTGCACAAACATTCTCCAGATCTCAGAGGGACCTGTTGTATCCAAATTCATCTCAGAGGGACCTGTTGTATCCAAATTCATCTCAGAGGGACCTGCTATGGATAGCAAAGATTAGTCATATCTGAACAAGAAAGACCAGTCCTACCTATGCATGCCAACTCAACTCTTGATAAACCAATAAAAGTGTAATGTATTGTTGTAATTTTTATTTTTAACATTTAAATTATTAGATTATTTTAGTGTTAAATGTGATGACTATGACTGCTTATGATCAATTTCAAAAACACCCACATATCCTTCACCCTTGTCATATTCCTAATTCCTATCATTTCCCAACACTCTAGCCTATCCCCATACTCCTCCTACGATTTTTAAATCCTCTATTATACCACCCTCCCAGCCTTGTTATTAACTCCTTATCAGCCATCAAAATTTACTATCGGTCCAACATCTCCCTATTCGGCCAAGCACCAATGAGCAAGGGATAGGTGGTGAACTATTGGAAAGCCAAATGTTACACGATTTCATTCATTGTTTTTGAATCGGCTAAGTTATAACATGACCGTTTGATCAAGTCGACTCATGCAAACAACTATCCGTTATTATACTCCAGTACTCCATACATGCTTACGGCGTTCTCATGATGGTACTCATACAACCCCGTACAGCTACTCCTCTGTCATTGAAATATGAATACGCTCTGTTATTATTATAGTGAATTGGGTCAAGTCAGTTGTTAAAATTCCATTTCATTCTCAGTTGTAAAAAGGGCATTCCATACTAGCAATTCAAGTGTTGTGATTTAAAAGACAAAGGTTGAGAACAACAAGTGCTACGAAAGGAAAGCACAGTAATTGGGCTCACAAGTTTCCACCTCCGCCATAATTCAAGGACAGTCATCCGGTCACTGCTTAAGCCATTGAAGGAGCTGATCGCGAAGAACAGAGGGCGCCACTAGGTCAGTTGTGTGGAGCGAAAAGCAAAGGTAACAAACCAGAATACCCTTATTGAATTAGTAAGCATAAACGAAGAGGGTTAGAGCAGGAGTTTCTCTGTCAAAATGACTAATAGAGTAAAGCCAAACACATTTGATAGTTCTCAGTACCACAATGACTGTATTGCAATTTTAAGAGAAAAACAATGGCTACCCTTCTTGGAGAAGTTTAATGGGAGCAATGAGGAAGTAACTAAACAGTTTTCCTTTACATTTAATGGGGAGAAAGCATTGATAGGAAATTTCTCATTTAGGATCTCAGAAGACATCATAGCACAATCCTTGGGGATCAGCCCAGAAGGAGAAAAATACTTCAAAACAAAACAATTCAAAGAAAAATCATGGACCCAATTCATGTCCAGGTCGAGGGTTTCATCTGTTAACTGGAAGAAGGGTGTCCCTAGGAGCTAGCTGATGCATCCATGGGACGAAATGGTGTATATCATTCAAAAATTTGTTACATGTGAGGTTCATTACATCATAGTCTATTTATATCACATGAAACTCCTGTTACACCTAAAAGGGCAGTGCACCATTAGTTTACCATATTTCCTCTTACAGAGCTTGACCAAGATGTCAAAACTGTCCAAAAGAAAAAGGGTAATGAAGATAAAAGTTTATGTCATTTTGGGTTAATTAAAATTCTAATTGAATTTGAAGTGCAGACGAGGGGAAAAACATGGAAGGAATTTTTGGCTGCCAATCAAATCAAAGATGGAGAGGATGAGCAAGAACAGCAAGAGCACTCAGGATTTATGCTTGACTTTGAGGAAGAGATCCATGTGCACAAATCAAGCAATGTCCCTCTACCCAGTAGTAGTGTGAGGACGAGAAAGATGAGACAAGAGGCTGCCCAGAAAATGGAGCAAGATAAAATTTTCACTAAATATACAAGAAGATCCAGGAGAGAACAAAAGACCCAGCCACAAGAAGATCAACTAGAATCAAATGCACATGCACCGATGGACATCGAGAGCAGTGCTCACTCACAGCCTAGACCAGAAGCCGAAATGGAGGTTGAGAGCAACAATAGGCAAGGAAAAGAGTCACCACCTGCAATCAAGAAATAAAGGAGGCTGGAAAAGAAAATCGAAAGGTTAAAATAAGAACTGATGGAGGACAACATGCTGGAGAAAGTCATTAAGAGGGAGAACGAAATGTTGAGAACTTAGAGTAAGAAAACCTAGCAGAAGAATGAGAAGCTTAAGGAGCAAATCAAAGAGCTCAAAGCTGAACAAACTGACATTTGCAAGTGGGCAACCAAATGGTATACCCAAAAGAAAGCCCTCAAGGAGAAATATAAGAGTTTGAAACATGAGCTCCACATTCAGAAAGATGCCCAAGCTAAGAATAACATAGATGCATTGTTAAAAGTAGTAGAGGTACAAGCAGGAATAGAGTATAGAGGCAGCACATCAGGATTAGCATGAGGACATGCTAAGTCATTGAGCTTGGGGGAGATGTTGGTACCATTCCATTACCATATTTTTCTTCTAGAAACACCATCATTTGTCTACCTTTTTCCTCCATAGACCCCTTATATCCATCGAAATTGATTAATTAATAGCATTATAGTTGTTAGTTTTCATTAAAGTTAATTTATGAATTTTTACGTTAGAAATTAGGAATTTTCAATAAAAGAAAGATTACAGGAAGTCATAACATCCTGTAAATGGTTTATCATCTGACACGTGGCATGATAGGAAAGCCAAAGCAATGGATAGGAACGAGACCTGGAATGTACATGAATGGTGAAAAATTGATTCTACAGCAAATCAAAAGCTCCTGGTTATGCGGTCCACACTGGTCAAACCCTAGCCTTTTGGTTACAAAGGCAGTAAAAGCCATGGTTTCCCAAACCGGTTTCGTTTTGTTTTTTTGGAAATCAGTTTAGATTAGAAATGACCAAAATTCATTCCATTGTAAAAGCAGAAACATCTGCTTAATGAATGTACATTCGATTCAGATAGGGACAAGCAGATAAAGACTGCGTATTATTTTGTTTTCAAGAATAGTTACGATTATTATCTTTGTGCATCGTTTGAGAACAGAACCCTTGTATGTGATTTCAATCTTCAACACTTAAATATAGTCACGGTTTTACTCCAGCAGTGTTTATGCATTAATACTCTCGTTGCTTGAGTTTACTTCAGTGTAGCATTGAAACGTGGATAGGCCCTGTGTGGATTGGTATACTGTTAATTTCATTTCCTTAGCAGTTTTTGAATTTGAATAGAACGCATAGTTTTTAGTGTTATTTCCATGTTTATGTCTTTGTCGATTTGATTGGAAATTCTCACAAATGGTATTTATGGTGATAGCTTGAAGATTTTATCGTTAGATCATTGAACCATATCTTGTAAGAGATTTGATCCATCGTTATATTTTAAAGCATCTCCATAGACTCTGTTTTCATGCATTTAAACTTTAGTGTGCTTTTAATTTTTCATGAATTCTTAAGTGTTAACTAGACAGAGCTTTTGTGCATAGCATCCTTGGAAGAGGATTAAAATATCAATCTAGCAATACGTTGTATCCTTAGGACAATTAGATAAGTTAGGTGATCTGAGTGTCAAGGTGAGAGGAAACATATCTTAACCTTATGTAAAGGAGTACTGTAGCCTATCACAATAAACACTTAGTTAGGAATCCTTTATGTCTATAGACTTTAGACACATGCCTCAAAGTTTACTTACCCTAGTTGATAATAAATCTAGTCTAATCTAGCACCCTAGATTGGCCACTACAAACATTTTAATCAAAGTATTCAAAGATTCTATGTATTTACCTCACTTTCCTTTGAAAAAGCATCGCTTTGCCTCACTATAGTTGACTGAGGTGTCTACCGCGAACACAATAGGACCATCAAGTTTCCACCTCCCTTGGCTATCTGCTAGCTTCACGATCCACTTATGTAGCTCAACTAAAAAGCAGGTGAAAAATATTTCATGGATCTCCATATATAGGTACCTGTCTAGTCACTTTTCTTTTGGTAGTTGCGGATTTTTTTTCTTGTGCTACGAACTCATGGATCCTTTTATCCAACCAACATTTAATTTCTTTCTTAGTTTGATTCTAGTGATATGACATCACAAATCTTCTATGTAGATTCTGGTCTTGGCAACGGAACCATTTGTTGGCTTGAGGGGGCCTAACCCAGGTTCAATGTTTTTTAGCCAACAAATCCCTACACTACTGTCCCTTTCAGCATCAGCCCACGGAGCATGGACTGAAGTCTCACCCGAAGAAGTATTGGGGGATGCTGTAACCAAGTTTCTGCACCCTTGAGATGGTTGTGATGTCATTGATCTCTTCTATCCCTGCCTTCACGTAGGTGATCTCGCTCCAAGGCTTGTTAGGAAAGCCCTTTATTCTGGCGTTTAATACCTTCGCGAAAGTATACAATCAACCTTCGTGCAACCCTAATATGGGGCTTAGGTACTTTCATTGCTATGGCAGTGAGTCAAGCAGATTCCTTAATTATCCTAAGTGTTTCACTTATCTTATTAATCGATCTTAGTTAGCTTCGCGTAAACAAATGTTCTTAGTTGCCTTCACTTAACCAACACATTTACATATATTCGTGCATCATATAAGCATTATAAGTGAACTTCATACCCAATATAACAAGATGCATAAACAGGAAGTAAAGAAATAATAATTATAGAATACTTCTCTTTATTGATAATTCTGGATAATTACATACTTGACAAGCCTTGCGCACTCAGCTGCAGACTTCTACTCTAGGCCTTTGCACACTCAGCTCCAGAGCCTCTACCTATGCTATGAACCAAGACTTAGACTTCCTTCTCTACGCTATGAATTTCTGACATGTTTGATGTTTCTTCTTCAGACTACTTAGAGCTTTGCTCTATTTATACAATCCCATGGTCTGTAGACCATGGTTGGATCTTTTACAGCCGACATTACATATCAAAATAAGGGCAGACAACCTTATGATTCTTTAACATCTACGTGCTCCGCAACCACAAAATGCAGAGTCTTTACACTTGGATTACAAAATTTGCTCGAAATATGGAATTTTATCCCCAAAACTGTCCTTAGGGGATCTCGCACCAACAGGGGGTCAAAACTGCTGTAGAAGTTCAGGACCAGAAAAACTGCTAAAAGTAGTAAACGATGCAATAAACAAGGAAATGGATGAAATTGATTGGAGGTCTAGGTGGAATAGGTGGGTGGCAACCAATACCCACCTGAATAAGAATTTATCATATTTTTTATTATATTATTTTTAAAATTTTTAATAGTAATATATATATATATATATATATATATATATATATATATATATATATATAGATATAGATATAGATATACATATATACATATATACATACATATATATATAGATATATATACATACATATATATATATATATATATATATATATATGTATGTATATATATCTATATATATATGTATGTATATATGTATGTATATATATGTATATATGTATATATATATATATATATATATATATGTATGTATATATATCTATATATATATGTATGTATATATGTATATATGTATATCTATATATATATATATATATATATATATATATATATATATAGATATACATATATACATATATACATACATATATATATAGATATATATACATACATACATATATATATATATATATATATATATATATATATATATATTAAGAAACGTTTTATGAAAAGGATGTTGTGGCAGTATGTAACACTCTCTGTTGCTATAGATATTTTTTTATTTACCATCATTTACTTTTACTATACTGGCTTAGTGAAAATAATAGTAAAAGTTTAATGTTTTAAAGTTATTAATTTAAAAGCTAAAGATAGTGATCTCTCATTCCCTAGAAATGAAAACATCTCAGTGGGATGAAAAGGATGTTGTGGCAGTATGTAACACTCTCTGTTGCTATAGATATTTTTTTATTTACCATCATTTACTTTTACTATATTGGCTTATTGAAAATACTAGTAAAATTTTAATGTTTTAAAGTTATTAATTTAAAAGTTAAAGATAGTTATCTTCTCTCATTCATATATATACATACATATATACATACATATATATATAGATATATATACATACATATATATATATATATATATATATATATATATATATATATATATGTATGTATATATATCTATATATATATGTATGTATATATGTATATATGTATATCTATATATATATATATATATATATATATATATATATATATATATAGATATACATATATACATATATACATACATATATATATAGATATATATACATACATATATATATATATATATATATATATATATATATATATATATATATATATATATATATATATATTAAGAAACGTTTTATGAAAAGGATGTTGTGGCAGTATGTAACACTCTCTGTTGCTATAGATATTTTTTTATTTACCATCATTTACTTTTACTATACTCGCTTAGTGAAAATAATAGTAAAAGTTTAATGTTTTAAAGTTATTAATTTAAAAGCTAAAGATAGTGATCTCTCATTCCCTAGAAATGAAAACATCTCAGTGGGATGAAAAGGATGTTGTGGCAGTATGTAACACTCTCTGTTGCTATAGATATTTTTTTATTTACCATCATTTACTTTTACTATATTGGCTTATTGAAAATACTAGTAAAATTTTAATGTTTTAAAGTTATTAATTTAAAAGTTAAAGATAGTTATCTTCTCTCATTCCCTAGAAATAAAAACATCTAAGTGGTAAATCAAGGGGGTTAGACAAAGTAAGGAAAAAGTCGTTGACACCTTGAGAGAGAAGAAGGAACCTAAACAGGACACTGGAAAGGTGAGGCAAGACATTATTTGAGGAGTATTTCTTGAATTTAACTTGAGCTAGTGGAAAACTCCAAGATAGATGGGAGTTTGTAAGTTCTAGATTGGACTGGGTCTTGATGCCTGTGAACTGGCCTTAATAGGTCATTGTCGAACTGACTGTTCTAGAAATTAAGAAGCCTGAGGGGAGAACTAGACATAATTATTAGTCTCATTGGTAGGGAGGAGTTGTATTTTCTTGGCAGAGTTCCGTGATAGTCTAGACTAATCAATATAAGCTCATCTATTTCCTTTCAGAATTTATAAAATTCTTGTCAATGATGTAGGATAAATAAATCTTTTAAGAGTTATTTATTAATGTTGTTGAAAGTAGAGAATTTGCGTAACTATGATCATAGAGACTGTCATTGTAGTGATGCATGACATGAGTCTATAAAGAATAGATTATGGTTCAGTGTTGTAAGGATCTCTATATAATTGTGTTTAGTTTTTTGAATGAAAATATGTTCTTGAAATTGTAACTATAAGAGTGCAGGAAGTGTATAGTGAAAAAAGACTATAATCCTGTAATTATAATTGAATAAGAAATAAATAATTGGTGAAAGAAACTATACCCAGAAATACAAAGGAGAAAGAGGCACGACGATATTGGTATTAGGTGATAGGAACTGGTTGAAGACCAAATCAACAAACCGAGGTTTGTTAGGAGTCCAAAACCATATAAGACTAGTTAATTTTTACCCCACGGAAGTAGGCAGGTCCCAAGTGGTTGTTGAAATGTGGCAACAAGAATATTCCAATTTTAATTTGTCCTTGAATTAAGATTCGAATTTAGTCTCACTAGCTGCTTGAAAAAATAATTAATTAATTCATCTCGAGTTAATTAGTTGGAGAAATTCAAGCTAGAAGTATTTGTGAAGTCATGCAACAATTATCCCTTAAATTAAGGAACTTATCCCCTAATTAAGGAGATAAGGATGAATTGTATTTGAGTTGTAATTAGTTAGCTGAGTTAACTGAGTTAAATCTACTTAAATTAGTTCCAAACAGTTTGAGGAACTAATTTTGAGTTTAGTCAGTTAATGCATGCATGCATGAAACTAGTGTACTCTAGATAACTGAATATTCTCTCATAAATAACTCATGCATGTCAGTTCAGACAAAGATCCAGTTGAGATTAAAGGTAGGGACATTGTACTATCAGTTGCAATAACTTTACTATAAGAAAATCTCTTGCATGCAGAAGGAATTCAATCCTTGAGATTTGTGCAGTTTTATAGTGTGTTGGAGTAGTGTGTGAGATCAGTGCCACACAAGGTTATAGTTGGAGCACCCAGGGAAAAATGCGCAAGGAAATAGGAGGCTTGGAGGACAGAGGAGAAGGCATATGAGTTGTCTATTCTGTCTATGAGTAATGAGAGGGATTGTACTAAGAGCCGGATAACTGTGAGAGCTAAAGCTGTGTGTAATCCTGAGATATTTCCACTTGTATGATAATACATATATCAGGTTTTTTAGTTGAGGATTTCCCCAGAGTATTCTTTTATGTTTCATGTGTATTGATTCTTCTTCTCTGTTATGTGTTCTACTTGATCTTGCTAAAATTGATTCAGCTTCTGCAAGTTTGATTGTAGAAGTAGATTAAGTATTTTGATTTATTTATATTGCATAATCAGGTTAATCTATAGTGGAAATTTCTACATGGTATCAGAGCTAAGGTGATCAGAGCTATGAACAATATACTAAGAAGGGAAATTCGAAGTTTGAAGTTCCTGGTTTCAGATACTAGATCTAATTCTTATGACACCTCAAAGTTCACTAATGGCATTTAATGGCTTGAGACTTGAGTATGCTCTAGATGGCAGCTCGAATTACATAGCATGGAAGGATTGCATGGAAGCGGTATTAGAAAACAATGGTTTGAAGGATTTCATTGATCAAGAAATTCCCAAGCCAACTGCAGCTTATGCACAAGAATTCGCTGAATGGAAGAAGTGTGTGGCGAAGGCAAGAGGGATTCTTCTGGAGGGGTTTGAGACCATATTTTCTCAAGTATCTATGGGAAGGAGACTCCATTTTGAATGTGAATGACATTGAAGGACCTATATCAGAACAGTAGCGACCAGAGGAAACTGGCGCTTAAGGATAAGCTTCGGAAAATCAAGATGGAGAAGGGTGATTCTATTTCTACATATTTGAACAAGCTCACCACCTATAGAGATGAGCTTGGTAGTGTGGGAATAATGACAACTGATGATGATATCATGAGCCCTGCTCTCCTCGGTCTTCCAAAGAGATGGAATAGCTACCAGGACTCTGTGAATGGAAGAGAGAAACAACCGGATTGGGAACGACTATAGTCGGATCTGATGCAGGAGGAGATCAGGAGGAGCATCAGAGATGGTTCTTCGTCTAAGCATGATGATGAAGAAAATCTGGCCTTAGCAAGTAAGGAAAGGAAAAGGAAAGGGAAGGCTTCTCATTCCAAATCGAGTTCTTCTCATGTAGGGAAGAAGATTAAGAAATATAAAGTCAGATGATTTAATTGTCATGATGTGGGCCATTATGCAACTAATTATCCATTCAAGAAATCCAAGAAGGGATCGTTGAAAGGATCAGAAGGTAAGGCATTAGCCTCTTAATTCGAATTAGATTTTACCCTCATCGCATGCATGATTTCATCGATGGTGGGTTGTGTTTGGTATCTGGACAGTGGAGCCTCATTCCACATGACCAGGGATAAAAATTTATTTGTACCTTGTAGGAGAAATACCCCAAGATGTGCATAGAGATGGGTGACGACAGAAAGCACTGTGTTTCGGGAGAAGGCACAGTTGCTTTTCATAGGGAGCATGGAGCTCCTCTCACCTTGATTGATGTGAACTATGTGCCTAGACTGAAGAAGAACTTGGTATCAGTCGCGATGTTGTTGGACAATGGCTACGATGTTTTCTTTAGTAAAGGAATGGTGTTCCTGAGACACATAGCCATGGGTCAGACCTAGAGGATTGGGTTTCAAGTGAAGAATCTCTATAAGCTAGAGGTATATGACTGTGCTGCATTGAGTTTGAAAGTAGAATTGGTGCAAAGCCAAGACATTGGCGAGTTATGGCATAGGCGGTTGGGCCACTTGCATCATGGGGCCTTGAAGATAATGTAGCAAATATATACCGGACTTCCCAAAGGTAAACTTAAGCAAGTGGACACATGCAAAGGTTGTACCTTGGGAAAGTACGCCAAGTTTTCCTTTCATGATCGAGACAATCGAGCTAAAGCAATCTTAGAGAGAGTTCATACTGATGTGTGTGGACCATTGTCGACAACATCCAACGAGAAACAAAGGTATTATGTGATTTTCATTGATGATTTTTCTCGTAAATGTTGGATTTATTTCATGCAGAAGAAGGATCAGACCTTCTCAAATTTTTGTGAGTACAAAGCTTTGGTTGAGAAAGAGTTAGGGAAGAAGATCAAGGCATTGAGAAGTGACAATGGTGGAGATTATGTCTCTCAAGAGTTTAAGGAATTCTGTGTAGCAAAAGGAATTAAATGGGAGTTGACGACACCTCATAACCCACAACAGAATGGGGTGGCTGAGAGGAAGAACAGAATGATTGTGGGGGCAGCTTGGGTGATGCTGCCTGACCAAGGCCTACCACTTCATTTGTGGACTAAGGCATGCAACACAGTGGTCTATTTGTAGAATAGAAGCTCGCATGGAATACTTGGGATGAAGACACCAAAGGAATATTTCTCTGGGAAGAGACTAGATGTGGGTCACTTCGGGATCTTTGGCTCATCGGTATATTTCCATGTGACCAAGGATGCTTGGAAGAAACTTGAGCTGACAACTGAGTTGGGAATACTTGTGGGGTACATTGATACGCCTCAAAACTATTGGGTGTACTTGCCTACCAGTCAGAGGACAATGGTCCGTAGAGATCTCAAGTTTGATGAGCAGAAGGCCATGCGAGTTTCCCTCGAGAGGGAGCTCCAACTACACTCTGTGGAGGAACTATTGGTTCCTAAGGAGGAGGAGTCTCAAATTGATGCAGAGCAGCCACATGCAAAGGTTCCAGGAGTGGAGACATCCACTCAAGCAGAGTCTTATAGAGATGGATGAAAGTGCACAAGAGAAGATGACAGATTATTGTCGAATGTGAGAGAGAATGTGGGAGAACCATCCTCTTAGGGCAGACATAGGAGGTCACCTGAGAGGCACACTTGATACATGGCCCTTGTTGTGGAATGTGTTGAGATTGAGCCATCTTCCTTTGAGGAAGCAGTGCAATAGCCGATTTGGGTTGATGATATGGTGGAGGATTATGACTCCATAGTTTGGAACAATGTTTGGGATGTGGTTCGAAGACAAGAGAACAATTCAGTTGTGAGTTCCTGTTGGATTTACAAGGTAAAGCAAGTTGCTAATGGTAGTGTGGAGAAACATAAGGCAAGATTTGTTGCCCATGGTTTCTCATAGGTCGAGGGGATTGAATATGATGAGACTTTTTCTCCTGTAGCAAGGTACTCACCTATCAAATCAATGTTGGCACTATCAGCACAGATTGGTTGGAAGATCCATCAGATGGATGTGAAGACTACATTCCTCAATGGAAAGATTAGGGAATAGGTGTAGATAGAATTGCCGGAAGGTTTTGAGACCTTCGATCGTGAGTCACATGTGTGCCAACTGAACATAGATTTTTACGGGCTGAAGCAAGCATCTTGTGCTTAGTTCACCAGGATCGACAACCACTTCAATGGGCTGGGCTTCACAAAGAGTGAAGTGGATGTGAACCTGTACCACATCATGGTAAAGGTAAGTAGTTGATCATTGTTCTTTATGTTGATGATCTCATATTGATAGGTGATGATCAATTGACCATGTCTTGCAAGGAGGACCTTGCAAAATAATTTGAGATGAAAGACATGGGTCTCATGCACTACTTCCTTTGAATGGAAGTGTGGTAGAAGGATGGGGAGTTTCTTGTTTCTCAAGGCAAGTATGCTAATGAGATACTCAGGAGATTCCACATGGAGAAGTGCAAGCCCATGCAGACTCCTCTAGCAGGTAACTAGAGGAAGGAGGATGATACTTCAGGAAAAGTAGTAGAAGCTACTGTGTATTGACAACTTGTGGGTTCACTGATGTACTTAGTGAACACATGACCATATTTGTGCTATGCAGTGAACCAATTGAGTCAAGTTTGGTTCAGCCTACCAAGATGTTTCGGAAGGCAGCTAAACATGTTTTGAGATACCTTAGAGGCACATCTTAGTACAGATTATGGTACAGATGGACATAGGGAATGAAGCTACAGGGCTTAACAGATGAAAATTGGGTAAGGAGTCCATCAGATTGGAAGAGCACATCAGGAGGAATTTTCAACCTTGGGTCAGCTGTAGTTTTGGTACAACAGGAAATAGAGGTTGGTTGCACTTAGCTCAGCAGAGGCTGAATACATGGCTGCAAGTCAGGCAGCACGTGAGGCCATTTAGATGTGGAAAATTATAGTTAGTTTGTTTGATCAGAGGATGGATCTAATTGTGGTCTATTGTGATAATCAGAGTTGTATCAAACTCTCTGAGAAACTAGTATTTCATGACAGGTCCAAGCACATCGACATTCGGTATCATCATCTTAGAGATTGTGTGGTGAGGAGGATCATGTTGTTGCAGTATATTTCGACCAAGGAGAAATATGCTGACATTTTAACTAAGGAATTGTCAATGTGTAAATTCAGGTTTCATAGAGACAGGATCGGGGTGGCAGATAATCCCTTTCTTGCTGAGAGGGGGTGTTGAAATGTGGCAACAAGAATATTCCAATTTTAATTTGTCCTTGAATTAAAATTGAGAATTAAATTCGAATTTGGTTTCACTAGTTGCTTGAAAAAATAATTAATTAATTCATCTTGAGTTAATTAGTTGGAGAAATTCAAGCTAGAAGTCTTTGTGAAGTCATGCAACAGTTATCCCTTAAATTAAGGAATTTTCCCCCTAATTAACGAGATAAGAATGAGTTGTATTTGAGCTGTAATTAGTTAGTTGAGTTAACTAAGTTAAGTCCAATTAAATTAGTTCCAAACAATTTGAGGAACTAATTGTGAGTTCAGTCAGTTAATGCATGCATGCATGAAACTAGTGTACTCCAGATAACTGAATATTCTCTCATAAATAACCCATGCATGTCAGTTCAAACAAAGACCCAGTTGAGATTAAAGGTAGGGACAATGTACTATGAATTGCAAGAATTTTCCTATAGGAAAATCTCTTGCATGCAGAAGGAATTCATTTCTTGAGATTTGTGTAGTTTTACAGTGTGTTGGAGCAGTGTGTGAGATCAGTGTCACACAAGGTTACAGTTGGAGCACCCAGGGAAAAATGTGCAAGGAAATAGGAGGCTTGGAGGACAAAGGAGAAGTCATATGAGTTGTCTATTCTATCTATGAGCAGTGAGAGGGATTGTACTGAGAGCTGGATAACTGTGAGAGCTAAAGCTATGTGTAATCCTGAGATATTTCCACTTGTATGATAATATAGATAGTGAGGCCTTGCTGAGTCTTTCCCTAGAGTATTCTTTCGTGTTTCATGTGTATTGATTCTTCTTCTCTATTAAATATGTTCTGCTTGATCTTGCCCAAATTGATTCAGCTTCTGCAAGTTTGATTGTAGAAGTAGATTAAGTATTTTTCTTTAGTTATATTCCATAATCAGGTTAATCTATAGTGGGAATTTCTACAGTGGTTTGGGTCCTGCCTCTCTACCAGGTACTGGTAAATATTATCATGTGTAAAGAAAAAGAGATCCTTCTATAATAATGTATTTAACTATAGAAAAGAACAAATTGTAATTAATTGGAAAAACAAGGCAACTGTAAATTTTGAAACTCATGTATGCATATATGGACTCGTATAAGGATATGCGAGTTGCAATGAAATTAAATGACATGCTAAAATTACACAGTGCAGGAACCATAACTGTATATTATTGTTACATTAATAAATATAAATAATTATCTATTTCGTTCCACAAATAATTATTGTGTAAAGAAAATAGAGGATAATTCCGATTAACCATGCATGTGAGCCCAAGATTTGATTTGTAAGAAGAATTAAACTACTGAACATGCAAACAATAAGTGAAAGAAACTAATTTATTACATTTCGATAACCATGAAAGGGAAAAATTACAGTAGGGGAACCGTTGACCGTCTCTAGGAATACATGCAACAATAAACAATGAGGGATTTTGTATTTTTAAAACTATAAGAAGTTAACTAAGAAAATTATGATATTTTAAAGATGTATTGTACAACGAAATTACTTGTTGTAGCTAGAACCAACTCAGTGCAAGCCCTTGCTTGAAGGGAAATAAATAAATTTACATCAATAATGCATGTGACCATCAAAATGCATAAGGATTATCTAGAATTCCCACAATGCTAATAGAGACCCTTGGAATGCTTTCTTTAAAAGCCTAAATGCATGTACCTAGACAGAGTAAATTCTTGGAGAACCCTCACACGGTATAGAGGGAAATAAATTAATCATTCCTAGAATGTGAGAGTTATGTAATTCTGAACATAAACCATCAATTAAGAAACTTTCAATGATGCAAAGGAACGAAGAGGGCCAACTTGCAATTAGCTAGAGAACACGATCAACCATGTCCATGTGAATTTGAAGCAATACAAAAGAGGTATAGACAACAAGGGTCCCATACCTATTAAACAATTATAGATTTTTCGTCGTCGTCTCACTGAAAATTAGGAAAAATCTGTTAGCATAGAGAAGGACAACTCTTTTAATAATTCAAGGAGAATACTAACACAAATTCCCTACTTAGCTTTGCAGATGGTTACTAGATCTTCCCTCCTAACTGGCCATGAGGTAGATCATGTTCTAACTTATAATAAGATATGCAAATATTCTCAAGTTTGCAAAGAGATCCAGCAAAGAAATGAAACCCAATTAAACTGGTAAAGTGGTAAACCAAAATACCTAGAGATGAGAAGAAAACAAAGGGAGCTCGTACCCTAATTCATTTATGGTTAGTTGAAAACCCTAAAAGCTTACAGTGAAACTACAAAATTGTGGTCGAGTAGCCAAGGGTAGCTGGGTTGGTTATGCTTAACCGAACCATTGTATGTTGATCCATTGGATTAGACCATGGGAAGATCAATGGTAGGCTTAAGGAAAGGTGTCTACGCAGTCGGTGGGAAAATAAATACTTGTGTACCATCCCGAGGGGGAGTCGAGGAACTTCAACACATATAGACATATGTCCATATCATCCTCAAATAATAAAATAGATTACTTGTACATTAACTCCTTGGGTACTATATTAATAACAAGCTTAAGTATTGCAGATAAGGATTATGACCACAAGGAATAACCCTTGACACACATATAACAATTTATAATCATAAGGTAGAAATTGGATGAGTCAGATTCCACTAGTGGCATCAAGTAGTTTAATATTAAGTTAAGATAATTGTTTACTGCTCTATTAATGGATTTAAAAAAAAATAATAAAAATTTGTAAGTCATGAAAGTAATTTTTTTTATGTGGAATATCTTCATGCATGTTACAAGTGGTATAAGAGCATCATGGTTGCAACATTGTGGTTTGTTTGGGAAATTTTGAAATAAAAAATGTACTAATGATGCACAAAGAAAGAAGAAGCAACGTGAGGAGAGGAGTTGCAATCACTCCACATAAGAGACCATCGGTAGAATCTGGACCTGTACCTTTTGCAGGAGCAAACTCAGAAATGTGGGTTCAGTTGGGAGACGAAACCCATAATACAAATGTGATGTTGTTAGAAATAGTTCAATAGTTATGAGCCGAGATGACTAATTTAAGAGATGATAATGAGACATTGATGCTAGAGAAAGATAGAATTATGAAAAGTCTCTCAGATAGAAAAAATTAAAGAAATCCAAATCCTAGTTCTAATGATAGAGATAGAGTTGAAGTGCAGCGAGAAAGAGAGGGTAATCCAAAAATTGAGGGAGGTCAAATCGACAATGAAGAAGAATCTAAAAATTCTTCTGGTGGAAACAGGACCAAGAGGAAAAGGGTAGAATTGCAAGGGGCGTTAAAAAAATAAATAATTCCCAACATTTGATGGAGAAGTGGAAGAGGTTATTGAATCTTGGATGATCAACATGAATAAATACTTTCAAATTTATCAATACGATGAAAATTTAAAAGGAGTTTGGAAATTTATCACTTGCAAGGTAAAGCTACCCTGTTGTGGGAAGAAATTAAAATTGTTCGAGGAATTGATGAATAAGAAGTGACTTGGGACAATTTTCAAAAACATTTCAAGGGTAAGTATTTAATAAAACGGCTCTATGATAGAAAAAAAGTCCATGGATGAATTTGTAACCAAGTTGACATCTCTACTGAGATATGTTCCCTATATTAATGAAGAGAAAGTTAAGGTGAAACGTTTTATTAGTAGTTTACCAACTTTCATGAAGGAAAGGCTAGAATTTGATAATATGAGGTCGATGGATAAAACTATTTGAAAACCTTGAATTTGCTACTAGAAAATGTAGCAAAAAGGGGAAAGTGGCAGAAGTTCGCCAAAAAAAAGGGGTAGAAAGCATTTCAAAATACTAAGAATGCAAAAGTTGTTGGTGTTAAGAATGCACATAGAAAATAGTAGAATGGACCTCTGGGTAAAAATCAACAAAAATTGAGATCGCAAAGTGAAACTAGAAAAGTTGAGGTGTTAAGTAAGGAAGAGCCTAGCCAATCACAAAAAAACCCTTTGCAATGGTAGTGTTGTGGGGAGCCCCACTATTATAAAAATTATCCTCCTCGTACCAGAACAGAGCCAACTGTTGATATTCAAGAAGCTTTTACAACTAAGGAGGTAGCAAGAAATATACCAAGAATTAATTTTTCTTTGGAGGATCATCAAGTTGAATATCAACCTACGATGATAGAATTTGAAGGTAAAATAGATAACCATTATGTCTCTATCTTAATAGACCAAGGTGCAAGTTTGAGTTATGTTAGTCTGAAAATAGTTGAGTTGTGTCATTTACAAATCATCAAATTTAAAAATCCTTAGTTAGTATAACTTGCCACTAGGGCTAAAATAAGAGTGACTGCAAAAGTAGAAAATTTTCCAGTTGAAATAACATGGCAACAGATTAAGGTGAATTTAAATATGTTGCCTTTAGGATCCTATGATATGCTAATCGAAATGAACTAGCTATAAGGACATTGGTGTTTGGTGAACTGTAAAGACAAAACCATCAATTTTCTCATTGATGAGAGTGTTAGAAAAGGAACTCAAGGTATTAAAAGTGCCATTAAATTATGACCTATCATAGCAAACTAGTTAAGCAAGCACATCTAGAAAGCTTGTCAAATATATGATATGCAGGTGCGCTATACCAATTCTAAGGATTTCCTTGGAAAATATACCAATTATTCAAGAGTTTTTTGATGTATTTCCAAAGGAAATTCGAGGGCTGCCTCCTAAGAGGGATATTGACTTTACTATAGAAATAATTCTAGGACTGATCCTAGTGTCAAAAGCTCCTTATCGTATGAGCATAAATGAGCTAACTGAACTTAAGATGCAGCTACAAGAGTTACTTGGCAAAGGGTACATTCACCCAAGTGTGTCACCTTGGGGGGCCCATTATTGTTTTTGAGAAAGAATGATGACACTTTATGCCCATGTATCGATTATAGGCAACTGAATAAGTTAACCATCAAAAACAAATATTAGAGTTATAAAAAATAAAATATTTTGTAAAAATTAAAAATAGCATATAAAATATCCCATAAAAATAAAAATAAAATAATAATAATAATAATAATAATAATAATAATTTTGAGAGATAATTATCACCACATACTTGTTTTTTAGAAAAAGACATTGTCTATATATATATATATTTTTTAATTTTTTAATTTTTTTTTTTAATTACAAAATTATCATTTCATACTAAACTACACTCCCCATGTTGTAAAAGACCCTTCCGCACAATAAACTTCTATAAATGTTTTATTACAAAATTATTATTTCATGCTAAACTCCCCTATACATGTTGCAAAAGCCCCTTCCATACTGTAAAATTTTACAAATTTTTATTACGAAATTATCATTTCAAAATACATTTGGGTAATTCTGCCCCATTATACTAATGGATTGATGTAAACTTTTTTCGTTACTTTAATCTAAATTTTATCTAAAAGAAAGGCCTTCTATTCATCTTAAATGCATTAAACAAATCAAGTAAATGTGTTCAAATTGAACTACTCCAGTGATATTTTTAATCATTAGTAAAGTTGTTTTTTGCAATAAAATATTCAGAGTAAATGAGTGTTTAATATCATTTCTTAAAAAAATAATAATAAGTGTGTGTAAATCAAGCGTGAGCTCATTGATTAAGATAAGAAAGTAGGTCAATCATTTATTTAACATAATATGTAAAGCTGAAACATATGGCCGCACGATAATATAATCCGAAGCCTAGTTTTTCCATTCTTGAAAATTTCCACGGCTCAATCGAACAAAGCTCGTCTATGGTGGACTACAACAAGCACCACTGGGCCAACAGATAAGTGTTTCGTTGAATACCTGAAAATCATTGTCGCTCTCGCAGTGATAAGGACAACAATGAAATACCTCTACTGCAACGGAAGGGTTTGAAAATAAATCACAATCACAACCCAGGACATAATGAATGAATGATAAGAAAATGAATTTATTGAGTTTATTCCACTCAATAATAAAAATTGATAAATCCCAAGAAAGTTGGGTAGACATTCTGAACCAACAAGTTGGGTTAACATTTTGAGTTAACAAGTGTGGTTTATCATCAAAACAAAAAATTGATAAATCTTTGTAAGTTAGATCAATATTTCCAACGAACAATTTAGGTCAACATTTCAAACCAACAAATGTGATTTACCATCCAAACAATTACAACAATTAACATCACTCTAACCTTGCACTAAAACCATGATGAGAACCACTGCAATCAAAGCCATGAACAATTTGAAGTTTCTCATTCCCACTATTAAGAGAATATTATAGTTTCTCTAGACTTCTCACCCACCACTAATAGTAGCAGTGCTTGACATATATTTATAACAGAATATCCAACTCTGGTAATGCCTAATAAAGGATCTGGGTTAATAACAATGTTGTGCTACTCTTAGAGGACAACTCATCTTTCCCAATATATCCTGCTTGTTTTTCCTTATTTCTTGCTAGTATTGTTTTGTAGTTTTCATTATATGTTTTTTGGGTTACTAATTCATTGTTTTAGAGTTTGTGTTTCATAAGTGAAACAAATTAAGCACCGCAATAAAATCTCTTAGGTGTTAGTCCCAGTCTAGGATATTTGGATGTGTTTGTCGCCTCCCTTTTGTGCCCATATCACGCCCATTATGGTTCTAAAGAGATATCTGTAGGCTCTTTGGCATTCATAGAATATTTATTTTAATGACTTGTGCACGCAAATTTAGCAGAGATATTGAAAACATATATATATATATATATATATATATATATATATATATATATATATATATATCTACATATACACTTATTTTTTACCATGGAATTTACAGATGAGTGTTCGAACACGTTCAATTAACCAAACCTATTTGTCAATTAAGTATGAGTTAATAGGCTGAGGCGGGGTAGTTTACATGAGAGTGGTACGCGTTTTCACATTAACTTGTCCTACTTCATTTTTATATTATAAGAGTGGGGTGAGGGGAGTTATTATGCAAACTCCCCCAGCCCCACCATACTAAGTCTCCTCACCCATGGGAAGAGCTTGCATATTAACTTGTTCTATTTCATTTTTATATTATAAGATTGGGTTCAGGGGAGTTTATAGGAGTTAGTATACAAACTCTCCACACTTCCACTATACTAACACTCTCCACCCTTATCCTCACCCCCAACCTCATATAAACGCTATGAGGGTGGGTGGATGATATATTATACAAACTCCCTCGACTCCCACTTCCATAACCCCACAAAATCCCCTGACTCTAATATGAAGGTTATGAGGGTGAGGTTGGGCAAGATAATATGAAAACTCTCCGCACCCCGACGCCCACCCCCATAACGCTCAAATGAGGGTGGGGGTGAGGATAGTTAGTGTGCAAATTCCCCCCACTCCCACCCTCATATGAGAGTGGGGATGAAGCGAGTTTTCATATTATCTAGCGTTGAGGGGAGTTTATATGAAAACTCACTCCAAAAGGAGTTTGCATACTAACTCTCTCCCACCCTAAGTTGACTTAGTATGAAAACGCATACTACACTAATCCTCATATGACTTTGTGGATAGAGGGAAGTTTGCATACAAATTCCATTCAACCCTACCCCTATATCATATGAAAACTCCCCCCACCCCCGTAACCTTCATATGAGAGTGAAGGTGAAGGTGAAGGTGAGGGTGGTGAGATTTGGTATTCGAACTACTACCACCCTAACTCTCATATGAGGGTGGGGTTGGGGGTGTTTGTATGTAAATTATTTTTACCCTAACCCTCATATGAGGGTGGAGCTAGGGGAAAATATGCACACTAATCTCATGCCTTGAGTTGAATTAGTATGCAAACTTCAGTAACTCTAATCCCCATATGAGAGTGTGGATGGGGGGAGTTTAATCTTGTACACAAACTCCCCACATCCTCATATGAGGGTGGTGAGAATTAGTATGCATTCAACTTCCACAACAACCTCATCTTCATAGGGTGGATTTGGGGGGGAGTTAGTATGCATGCAAATTGTATGCTCCCCCACCCTAAGAGTTACTATCTAAGTAAACCTCTATTGCCTCCCTCATTAGTATGCAAAATCCCCCTACCCTCACCCTCATATGAGGGTGGGTTTGGGTGGAGTTAGCATGCAAACACCTCCCACAATAAACCTCATAATAACCCCTATATGAGGGTCAGCATGAGGGAAGTTATTATGAAACCCCCCACCCCATGGCCACCATGATTTTGAGAGTTTTGTGGGCATAATTTGCATGAAAACTCTCATGCTTAGTGTGGGCGTAGGTGGAGTTATCATGCAAACACCTTGCACCCCCACCCTAATAATAACCCTTGTATCAAGATGGGGATGAAGGGACTTAGTATGAAAACTCCTACCCCCTTCCCCCTACTCATCCTCATATGAGGGTGGTTTTTTGTGAAATGGCCAACATGCAAACCCCCACTCTCACCCTCATATGAGGGCAAGTGTGGGAAATGTTAGTATGCAAATTCTCCCCACCCCACTCTCATATGAGGGTCAAAATAGGGGAAATTAGTATGCAAAATCCACCCTTGTATATAACTATCATATGAGGGTGGGGTAAGGGCATTTAGTATGCAAATTATTCCCTACATCACCCTAATATGATTGTGGGTTTGGGCATATTTTTCATACTAAGTATAATCAACCACTCCCACCCTCATATGGGTAGAGTTTGGATACTAACTCCAGCCACACCCAATGTCATTTGGGAGGATATAGTATGCAAACTCATCCAACCCCCACTCATATGATGGTGCAGGTAGGGGAGTTTCCATACTAACTCCACCCACCCACACTCTCATAACTCTCATATAAGGGTAGAGGTGGGGAGAGTTAGAATACTAACTATATACACCCCCATGCTCAAATGAGGGTTATGAAGGTAGGGGTAGGGGAGATAACATATTAATTGCATACAAACTCCCACTAACCCATCCGTCATACGAGAGTGGGTATGGGGATAGTTTAAATCCAAAACCTCATATGAGGGTGGCAAAGTGGGGAGTTAGTATGCAAACTTCCTCGCACACGCACCCCCACCCTCACATGAGGGTGGGGTAGGGAACAATTAATAAATGAACTCCTACCACCCCCACTCCCATATGAGAATGTGGAGGCTGGGATAGGGGGGAAAGAGTTAGTATACACTCAAATGAAAGTGGGCGAGAAAGTAGTTAGTATGAAAACTCCCACCTAACACTGTTACACAATTTTTTTTTATTATCCTTATACTCCCCATTCCTTGATCCTAGAGGACCTCTACAGTGAACCCTACATGCCTTCCCTTTATGAAGAAACTCCTGTTGTGTCCCTCTTCATGAGCAGAACAATTCCCTTTTGCACCATTTCCCCAAAATCTTCTGTTTTTCGCAATTTACAAGACCGACACTAATGGCCCTTGTCCTCCTCGCATCAATATGCAGGGATTAACACTATCCCTAGCGCCAATCGGAGTGACTGAGCTTTGTTCTAGTCGCACCGCTCCTCTTATGGAAAGTTTCTTAAATAAAGAGCCCAAGCTTCCAGCTCTAGAAGCTTTGTAACAAAAATCTGGTAAATTGTTTGGCCGGATGGGGTCGAGGATGTTAGTTTGGGATCCTTTCTCATATAATTATGGAACTATCTAAAGAGATAAGAACTTCTCCCTTGAGAAAAGGATCCATCTCCCATCCATTCATCCTATATAAACCTCCATTTTTCCGAAGCACAAGCTAGTGTTAATGTTGGTGTGCTAGTGCTAATTAAGTTTGGAGAAAACAACAAGCTATTCATAGTTGTATCTATCTAGTTGTGTGAGGGAGAAGTGTGAATTTTGTTTAGTGTGAAGCCTAAAGGGAAGATCATTAAAACTATTATTGTTGAGGCCATCATGGAATTCTAGCAGAAGTATGTGGGAACCTAGTTTTGTCAGAGGAGAATGTCAACGTCAAGACAATGGATGTAATCTCTTATTGATTCAATATATATGCAACTATCGATTGATTTCCTACATGATGTGTCATCTTATATGTTCATGGCTTAATGTTTCTTGAATTCTTAAGTAGGTTGAATTACATTTTGTCTATTATCATGGTTGTTGTTTGCCGTTGTTTACTTGTTTCAAGTGTTTGAAGAAGGAAGTGAGAGATAGCTGGAGCGAGCAAGCAAGGACATCATCAAATAGGATAAGCATACTAAGAGGTAGGACCTCTTAATTGGTTCTAACCTAAGAAAATCTTCCATAGAATGTATAATTTGTGGCTAGACCCATTATCAGGCTAGAGGAATTGTTTGTGTCCGCACTCATAATTTTACTTCACCACAAATTGGCGACCATACTAGGGAGCCAATCTTTCTGTTTGTCTTGTTTGAGATTTTATGATTTCGTGAGAACTTTTCTAGTTCCACTTTTTCCCTTTGGTTCTGTTTCTTTTCATCTGCTTACTGGTCTGAGTTTAAAATTCATAGTAGTAGATTTGGTCCTAGCTTTTATTTTTTTTTATTTTTCCTTGGCTCCCTCACTCAGTGCACTTAATCCACTGACAGTCGTGCTGATCAGCACGATATGCTGAAAAACAGTCACTACGACCTCCCTCTAGTGCTTGTTGTTAGTTAGGCAGTCATGCCGATGCCTGTAAGTGAATATTAGGGTTTGTCCCCATTCTTGGTCAGTGTGTTTTTCTCTCATGATTTCGACCCCATAAGCCTTTTAGACCATTGTCTCCCTGACTAGAGAGCTGCTTGTCATTTGGTTTTGTTTTCTTATTGGCTTATCATGTTTCTACTTGATTTCTTGAGTCATTGGATGGTTAGTGACACTAAGGGCATCTAGATTGTCATCCATTCAGCTGATTGTGAACTTAGTGAGTCGAGTTGTTGGTGTACTTCTTGCATTTCGTTTGTGGTCCTTTTATGGCTATGACCTCCATTACACGAGTTTGAAGAGTTTTCATTTGCTTGTCTAAACGTTTCTTTTTCGGCATGGATCACATTGCTTGTATTGTTTTTGGTAAAGTCGGTGCTTTATTAGTTTGAATCAGTCTCTCTTTTCATGTTTTCATTTGCTTGAAGAGCTAATTGTCTCGAAATTTTTTTCATTGAAGTGTTGTATGTGAAAAATTCATTTCGTTGTTTCATGAAAAAGTATGAAATTCTAGTTTGTTGCAATAGTATGCTACAGTAGTCAACATCATTAAAGGTTAGGATTGCATTGGAATTTGAAAAGGAAAAGAACTCTTTTGCTTTAGAAATGACAGTTAGAAATGTACTTATCAGGAAATTAGGAATAGGAATGCATTTTTTATTAGTTTATTTTCTCAAAAAGTGAAGTAGTGAAAGATCATTTTGCTTTCAGTTGCTTGGTTGTTTGCATTTGATTATGTGTTTCATACCTTTTCTAGTGTAGATAATTCATCGAATTGAAAGGGTCTTGTATCATTTAGTTGAATTTATGGTTTTTCTAGTCACATCGCTAAGGCCTGAAAACTGAGACATAATTGAAGATAAACTTTAAAATGAACTCAATTAACTTATGGCACATTTGACATCTAACTACCATATTTATAAGGACTAGGCTAGAGACGTGTTCCAACATTGTTAAACCTAGCAGCTGTCGTTAGCTTTGGCATTAGACAACAATAGTACGAATATGTGCTCCCCGTAACGTCGAGTATATAACGGGAGAACCCCTCTAGGCTGCAATCCTTTATTCATAGGAAGCCAAGTCGGCCACCTTGCAAACATGATACAACAAACACAACATTCAGGGAGATTTCCTTCTCATACTTCTCGATTTGTTGGGTGGTATTCTGCAGTTCACAGTTGCCTTGTAATCCGGTTTACCAGGATCATCCAAAGAAGTCATTTGATATTTTTGACTCATTAAACTTAAAATATCATTCAAGAACTTGTCCTTTCGAGATCGCTTCCAATTGAAAGCGATAAAGTCATCTTGGTTACTTTCTCGACTTGAAAAATGAAAGAGCACCAGTTTATTTATGCATCTTAACAATTGATTGCCCACGATCTGATAACATCCTGTTAGTCTTTTCTATACCAAATCGTGAGTTTCCCTTAAAGAACATTTTAAATCCTTCAAGTTTATCTCCCTCTTTTCTTGTTAACTATGACAAAGTCATCATGGCTGAACCATCTGGTTCACCTAGTTCCTCTTCCTCTCCTTCGTCTGCAAGTTTTCCTGAGGAGTTGTTTCTTGAGTTACTAGAGTGATGTGAGGACCAAGGTGATGAACTCAAAACTGTTATGAGAATTCAACATTTGTCATCTTGTCCTCTGCCTACTTTAGATACTAGGTCATCTGCTGATCTTGGCTCGAAATATTCGAACAATCCCATTCGAAATCCCGAGAGTTCACTGACCACTGATGGTCAGCTTGGACTAGTTATCTATCCTCCGAATATTTTGTTTGACCTTGTTCTGATATCATCGCAACATCGCTACAGTCTGTATGATCGGTCGGGTGTTCCTTTGGAATTATCCCCTCGTACTTCTTTGGCTGTTCGTCATCGTTTGTTCTTAGATATGGAACCCGAAGGCGATGCTCCAGTCACCTCTCCGGAGGAGTCAGAAGTTTCTACTCCACACATTATCAAGGAGGAAGAAAATCCTTTTCCTCATGAAGGTTTCCCCTATACAGGGAGAATTCCCACCAGTGTTCCACCTAATTATGTGTCTTTAGCACAGTTGGTTTCAGGTACACCTAGTGCCTCATCACATTACCATAACCCTGTTTGGGTGTTCGGTGCCATGCCTACATCAGGTCCGTTCATTTCGAACTCGAACTCCAAACAAGATATTACCTCAGTCCCGGTACAACCCACCATTCCAAACCCTCTTGTATCATCAGTCCTAGTCACTCGTCTGGATCAACCGATGATCTCGAGGAATGTCTCTGTCAGTTCATCCATCCCTCTGGTCAGTGGCCAAGCTGTGCCACCGCCTGGGGGGAAAAACTTGAATGTTTCTATGGTGTCAGTCGCCACCAATGTGAGTGGATCACAAGCTCACATTCTTGGTATGAACCAACCTTCTTCTAGTGTTATTCACAACCTTGCTGATCCTATTGGACCAAGCAATGTTTAATACCAGCAGGTTCAAAATTCTATTGGTATGTTTTGGTCAAGCAATGTCCAATATCAGTAGCCCTATGAGGCTCAGGGCCAATACCAAACTCCTTATGTTCCATATGGCTCTCAAGGAATGGTTAATCAACCTTACACCCTTTAGTCTGGGCAGTACGTTCAGCCTGGCTCGTCCACTTTCTAGGGGAGCTATGGCCAGATTCAGTTCGGGAATTTTCTGAGCACTATTCAAGTACCCTTGCAACAAAAATGACAACCTCTACAACAATAAGGGAAACCTTTGTTACCATAAGGGCAACCTTTGTTGCAGCAAGGGAAATACGCACAATAACAAGGGAAAATGATCCCGCAACAAGGTCAAGTGCAACAACCGCAAGGGAAACCCTCGCAACAGTTGCAGCAAACCATGCAACAACACATGGATGATGCTTCGAAAACCTCTTAGCTCATGTCCTTGCAGGGCCAACCTTTGCAACCCTAGGGACAAATTTTGTAGCCGTAAGGCCAACCCTTGTAGCAACAAAACCAACCCAGGCAGTAGCAACCCTTGCATACATATCAATAGGGTCAAACCTTGCAAGGGAAAGGCTAGGGTCAAGTCCTACAGTAGCAGGACCAAAATCCTAATGTCCTAGGTTAACAGGTCCATAATCCTTTTGGCCAAGGGCAGTAGGTACAAAACCCTAATGTCCTAGTTCAACAGGTACAAAATCCTTTTGGTCAAGGGTAGCAGGTCCAAAATCCCTATGTCCAAGGGAAATAAGTGTATAATCCTTATGCCCAAGGAAATCAGGCCCAAAATTCTCTTATTCAGCGACAACAAGTTCACCACTGATATGTTTAGGGACAACAGGTATGATATTCATATGTCTAAGGTCAACAAGCTCAATATCCTTTTAACTCGTATTATCAACAACCTACGACTAGACAGTTCCAAGGTATTCAAGGTCAAAATCCTCCCTATTTCCAAGGTCACCTGTAATGGGGGCAACATCAAATGCCATATTGCCAAAACCCCCCACTATGGGGCCAAAATCCTTACCAGCAGGGATGGGCTCCTCGACTTAGACCCGCTTACTGAACTCCTATGCCTTTTAATACTCAATCGCCATTCTTGGCCACATTAGAGTTTCCAGATGTGTCTCGCCTTACGAATGATCCAATTCTTCATTCGCCATACTGGCCTCCAGTGCTATCCAAAATACTGAGCGATTATCCGAAGTTTTATGGGAAAGCAAAAGAAGATCCTCAAGCCCATGTGATGACATATCACCTCTGGTGCTCTTCGAATTCTTATGTTGATGATTCCATTCATCTCCGTCTTTTCAAATGGACCTTCATAAGTGCTGCAACCAAGTGGTACATTGAGCTTCTTCAAAGTACTTACCATGAATTTAACTCTTTAGCCATGGGTTTCCTCACGCATTTCCAGCTACTGGTTCGCTATGAAACTAGGACCTATTTGCTCACATTTCTTAAGCAAGATACTACGACACACATCTCCGATCACATCCATGAATGGAGATGTAGACTTTGCTTGATCAAATTTTAGATCACTGATCAGTTTCTCACCGAATGGGTCACTAAATCATTCATGGGCCCAATTGCTTATGTTATAGCTATGGGTGGATCCGTTACAGAAGAAGAAGCCATTGCTTGTGCCAAGTACTTAGATCTAGTTTAATCTCAGTTTGGAACTTTGTATGACTTAATACCCGATGCTCCACAGCCATCATCTGATCCCACAACATCAAAGTCATAGGATGCACCTCCTATCAATGGAGTTATTGGTTCAGTATCCCAGACCCTTGCTAAATCTTCTTCCAAACATAAGTCGGTCTCGAATGTTGTTCCCAATAGTTGTTCCTAGAATCCACCTGGCCCTGGTAAAACCTCAGAGGTCCACACTGTCCAGTCTACTGCAACAGACAAATCCTCGAAAGGTAAGAAGAAAGGAAAAGGCAAGGGTAAAGTCGATGCCCCAAAACAGGGTCCTCCCAAATCGTCTGCTGGTGAATCTTCACAACAGAAATCTAAGTATCCCTACCTCATTTGCGAGGAGGATCACTAAACCAAGGATTGTACCTGACGATCCAAGGTTAGTAATTTTCTCAAAGGGACACTAGTAATCCTCAAAGAGCCATTTTCGTGTAAGAAAACCCAAATGTTAGACCAACCACAATCATCTGCTTCCCTAAGATCTCAAGTGTTCATGATGAGTACGCCTATTAATGTGGCTACTAGATCAAAAGATTAGCAATCTCCTACTCTGACAGTTGGGAAAGAAAAAGAAGCCACCCCTTCTTCTTCTACCTAGAGTTCTGGCCCTCTTCATATCAAGCGCCCTAATCCTGATTCCGCTATACGACAACCCTCTTGAGGTGTGCTGCGGAAATCCTCATACAATCCCAACGCCCAAGCCACTCAACACTATAATATTTTTAAATAGAGGAGGAATGACTTGTTATAGTGTTTTATGAACCCAACATTTCACACTACTAAGTGAGTCCATCATCAGGGGATGCGAAAATACATATTCTAGAGATATTCATGATGTGTCCATGAGATATATTTTAAGTTATATATAGGTTATAAAGCAGTTAATCTAAGAAATTAGGTCAGCCAATCTCCACTTAGTTTGTTAATATTCAGATTTACTTATTTAT
The DNA here is from genome assembly GCA_031772625.1 of Pinus tabuliformis. Classification (NCBI taxonomy): domain Eukaryota; kingdom Viridiplantae; phylum Streptophyta; class Pinopsida; order Pinales; family Pinaceae; genus Pinus; species Pinus tabuliformis. The sequence goes on along the minus strand of CM062818.1, from coordinate 855,404,753 downwards.
TATTATTATTATTATTATTTTTTAATTAATTTGTTTACTTAAATTAATTAATTTGTTTAATTAATCAATTAGTTTGTTTAATTAATTAATTAATTGTTAAATTAATTAATTAATTGTTTAATTAATTAATTTGTTTGATTAATTAATTAATTAATTTGTTTACTTAATTAACTAACTTGTTTAATTAATTCCTTATAATTTTATATATGATTCCTACTGTTTATTTTCTAACTGTTTTGATATGAGTTAATACAACTATATGTTTAATTTAAATACATGTGCTACCATGCTATTATAATTAATAAGTTATGATATTAATTTATTTAAATATTGTTGAATTTTTGGCTCAGGCGCCATCAACTATGTTGGCTCTCGAGGTGCTCCAAAGCTGCCCATCGCAACAGAAATCTTTACTGTCGGCTATTGGGGTTATCAATCCCACCGATTCCAATTTGATATGTTTTGATCTAGAGAACCATGTTCTGCGTCTCCCTCATCAAATTGCCTTTCTCATTCAAGTAATCATCAATGAGAAGACCATTCACAGGACTGTCATTGATGAAGGTTCTTCCACTTGCACCATGTCAATCTCATGCAGGAAGGCTATTGGTTCTCCTGCTTTGAACCAATCCCCAAACACTTTGGAAGCCTTCGATGGGCACTATTTGCGACCCTTCGGTGTCTTACCTAACCTTGCCACTACCCTGGAAGGCAAGAAAATACAAGTTGAGGTAGAGATTGTTGATGCCAATCTCAATTACAATATTCTACTTGGTCGGAGCTGGACCCATGCTATGCATGTTGTAGCCTCCTCCCTATTTCGTGTGATTTGTTTTCTCCATCAAGGGAAGATTGTCACTGTCGACCAACTGTCTTTCTTTGTCTCTTCATCTTTAAATGGAAATGTTCCATACGTCAAGCACACTGGTGTTCCCTATGAGAGTGTGGGGGTAGGTCTTTTCAAAGATTCTGCCTTAATGAGAATTTTTCTACTCCCACCTCCTCATGTTGCCTCTGCCAACATGGTCTTGGTCAGATATGATCCTTGGGTCATACCTTCACCATATCTTGTTGATACCTGGGGCGATGTTATGCTGCTTAGTCCTAACGAAATGAATTACGTGAAAATTGTTTCGGCTTCGAGTTCTGCATCCTCTGATTCTTCTGTTTCACCAACCTCTCTTGACACGTATTCTCACTCCCCATGGCTTGGCGCTTTGGAATCGCCTGATCCCTTAGCTGAGACCTTCCTTACTGATGAAGATATCATGTAAGTCCTGTCTCTCGAGGAAGCACCTTGGACCGATACTCATCATTGTTCCTCGTTTGTGCCCCGACCAACAATCATGTCTACCAATTTCGAAGAGTTCTCTTCTCTATTTCATTCCCTCTCGCTTCTGCCGTCGATCATGACTCATGAAGTATGGTCAGAAGGAAATTTGGGTAATATTACCCAAATGATGCCGATTGATATTTCTATTAAGCCTGGTATCATTGAACATGTCGATATCGAGGTATCTTGTTCTTTGCATGAGATCAAGACCTATACTCGTCTGTTTCAGGAATTCTATGATGTGCTTACGTGCTCCTACGAAGAAATGCCTAACATTGATCCTAGCATTGGTGTGCATGAAATACCAACTTATCCTCATGCGAAGCCCATTTGCCAACGACTCCGCCCAGTGCACCCTATGAAGGCCACTGCTATGAAGGGTGAAGTTGAGAAACTTCTCAAAGTTCGGTTCATCTATCCCATCCCTCTTACTGATTGGGTGTCAAATATTGTCCTGGTGATAGAAAAACAAGCCACAATCCGCATTTGTGTCGATTATCATGATCTCAATTGTTCCTATCCTAAAGATAAATATCCTACTCCCTTCATTGATCAGATCATTGATGAATGTGACGGGAAGGAGATTTTTTCCTTTATGGATGGTTTTTCTGGTTACAAGTAGGTTAACATTGCACCAACCAATCAGGAAAAGACAACTTTTATCTGTCCATGTGGTACATTCGCATACAAAAAGCTCCCTTTCATCCTCAAAAACGCTGGGGCTACATTTCAGCGGGCAATGTCCTATGAATTTCATGATATTCACAACATTGTCTAACCTTACTTGGATGACCTTCCCACTCATTCTCGTAAGCACCAAGATTACCCTGAGCATCTTTGGTAGATTTTCCTTTGCTGTAGACACTACAACATTCGATTAAACCCACATAAATGTGTTTTCTGTGTAGAATCTGGACGACTCCTCGGCTTTATCATTTTCAAGGACGGTATTTGCCTTGATCTGCTTAAAGTCGAGGCCATTGTAAATTAAACCCCTCCATCTCCATTGCACCAACTCCAGAACTTGCAAGGAAAGGAAAACTTTCTCCGTCATTTTATACCCAATTATGCTGGGTTAGCTACAGGATTTACCTAGCTACTCAAACAAGCACCACCCTTTGTATGGGATGAGGTTTACGAAAAATCTTTCTATGTTCTCAAGGCTATCCTCATAAATGCTCCTTTGTTGCATCCCTTGGATTATTATTGAGATTACTTCCTTTACCTAGCTACAGTCCCTAGCACTATTGCTATGGTCTTGGTCGAAGATAACGACAAAGGCAACAAACATGTTATCTACTACCTTAGTTGTAATCTCCTCGACACTGAAACATGTTATCCCCATGTCAAGAAGTTGGCTTTGGCTACCATCTAGGCTATTCAATGCTTTCGAAACTACATCCTCTTACACACAACTACTGTGATTTCTAAATGCAACCCCATAACCTATATCCTGACTCATCAGTTGCTTGGGGAAAATGATTCGAAATGGATTGTCATCTTGCAAGAATTTGATTTCGTATTTACTACTACCAGATCTAAGAAGTCACTAGTTTTCACTGAATTGATTTGTTCCCTTCCTTCTAAGTCTCTCCCTATTGGTGCAGATGAATAGCTCCCAAACGAGACTCTCTTCCTAATCAACACCCTTGATCCACGGTATGGTGATATCATCATGTATCTCCAGATGTCCACGTTCTGGTCCGCATTGACTAAGGATGATCATCAAAGGATTCGGCATCACTCCCAACCCTACCATATTATTAGCGATACTTTATACTGTGTTGGTGTCAATTCATTTCTTCGCCAATGCCTTATGCTTGAGGAGGCTGAAATAGTTCTCAATGACTACCACTCTGGGGCATGTGGTGGTCATATGTCTGGCTATGCTACTGCTAAAAAAATCCTTCGCCTTGGTTATTTCTGGCCATCCATTTTCAAGGCTTGCATACTTGCTGTTCGCAAGTGCCATTAATGCCAAATTTACCAACGCAAGTTGCACGCCCCACCCGCTCACCTACACCCCGTTATTACCGTTGGTCCTTTTGCCAAATGGGGCATCGATTGTATGACATGTAACCCTCGTTCAACTGGGGGGCATGTCTATATTATCATTGCTATGGATTATTTCACCAAATGGGTCGAAGTGATGCCTACATACATTGCAGATGGTAAGACGGTGGCTCAATTCTTTTTCAATAATGTTATTTCCAGGTTCGATGTACCTCAAGCCATTGTCACAGACCATGGCTCATATTTCAGAGATTACATGATGGCTGAGCTGAAATCCACATTGGGTTTGTGCCATGATGGCTCAACCCCATATTACCCTGAGTCCAATGTCTAAGTTGAAGCCGTGAACAAGGTTTTGGTTACAATGCTTCAGCATAATATTGGGATGCACAAGTCAAATTGGCATCTCATGCTCTTTTCAGCTTTGTGGTCTTAACGAAGCTCGACCAAAGACGCAACTAGTTTCACACCATTCCAGCGAGTCTATGGTCTGGGAGGAACATTACCGATCGAATGCGAGATTCCTTACTCAAGCTAGCTGTTGAAATTCTCCCTAAAACATCACCTAAGGAAGAACGCCTCTTATATTTAGAATGACTGGATGAGACTTGTCCTATCGCTATGTTGGTTACCAAAGCACAAAAGAAATGGGTCAAGTCCCATTTCGATCAGTTGGTCTCCCCTTGCACGTTCTCTGAAGGTGATTTGGTCTTACTATATGACCAAGCTAATGATAAGCTGGGGGCAGGCAAGTTCAAACCCATGTGGCATGGGTCCTACATTATGAAACATGTTTTGCAAAAAAGGGCCTATGAGCTTATTGATTATGAAGGAAATCCTCTGGATAAGTCCCAGAACTGGCTTTACCTCAAGAACTACTATGCTTAGGTCATCTTGCATGGTTACTTGGGTACATTAGTGTGTCATTCATTTTTGTGCAGTATGGTTTGGTGTGTTAGTTTTCAAATAGCGTTCCTATTTACTATGTTTTCCTTTCTTTGCAGATGTATGCGACTCCTCACATCAGTTTTGTTGATGGTACTTGCCGTAGTACCCAGAACCTATCATCCATGGCATGGGATATTTATGACCCTAACAGTGGGTTGATTGACCTTCAAGGTACCTATTTAGGTCACACAACTAACAACATTGATGAATACAATGCGGTCATCAAACTGTTGTCAGAAGCCATTGCTCTTGACATTCGAGAGTTCGTTGTCAACCTGGATTCATAGCTTGTCGTCCTTCAACTAAACGAGAAATATTCCATCAGAAACCCTCAAATATTGAGAATGTATCTCCATATTCATCTACTAGAAAGAAATTTTGATTACATTACATATCATCATATTCCTAGACGCATGAATACATTGACATATGCATTAGCTAATTATGTTTTGGATAGACATTTACGAAACATGTGAAAAGATAAAACAAACCATTTGTACCATAGTAAGCAAGAAAATACAACACACACACACACACAGATATATATATATATATATATATATATATATATATATATATATATATATATATTATATATATATATATATATGGTGATAATGTTTGATACATAAAAACCCCAAAAATAATATGTGTTCCCAAAATAACATTAGTAGGTCGCAGGCCTCATATATCCGTGGCACGCAGGCCTAAAAAAATGTAAGTGCTGAACCTAGGAACTAATCAGCATGGTGATCATGGTAGCATGACATGACTCGTGCAACACGAGTCAACAATCGGCAGATCCGATCTGATATTCCCACCATGTGTCTCTGGTACTGGCGACGAATGTCTCCCACCCGAGCATACTCTAGGATACCACGAGTCAACCCCTCAAGGTTCCTCGTGATCTCCTCCTTGTGGTCACTCCCCTCTTAATAAGGAGCGATAACATCAATCGGTGGGAGAAACACCTGGCTATTGGGGAAATCCCAGCAAGGTGCTCTGGTCCAACGTTTGCATTAATAAAGCAAAATGTTATAAACACATATATACTAAAAAATAATTAAAAAATCATCAAAATTTAAAAATTGTTTTTTTACCTTCATCATCAAAATCCTCTCCATTTGGTAGCAGATGGAAATTGGTGCCACTGTATGGCCTATCCTCCATGCTGATCTTCTATCATCATAGCCAGTATGACATGTGCTGGCCCATCTGCGGGTCAAGTGGCATGGTAGGATCTACCTCAGTCAACTCGTACTGGAACAATGGCACCTGTTCCAAGGAAAAGGTCACTAGTACAGATCCGAAGAAAAATTGCTTTAGATTCCCCACCTTAGCTTTGGTTAGCTCACGTTTTATGTTGATCTTCATGGCCTCCACCCTGTTGAAGATCGTCGGTGTTGTACAATCAATAGCATACAAGAAATTTGACTTATTAGTCTCATGCATTGCCTCGGACCCCGTCACTCTGTTGGTAGTCAACAATAGCAATTTCAGTTTCAGATCCTGAACAGTGGAAATCTCAATCTTGCCACTCTTGGATTTGAGGGCTTAAGGGCAATGTTCAATGAGCAACATGGATATGCTTGTCCCAATTGGTTGTGGCCCATATAAGTTGACTGGTTCCCCTCTTAGGGACAGTCCTACAATGAAATGTATGTCTAAAGCTTCTAACTCAAGCTCGTCGTCACCAATGACGAATATTTCCCGATTTATGTCCTAGAGACTAATCAGGTACTGAAGCAACTTGGGTTGGGTCCGCATCCTTGGCGTGAGAAATAATTTGAGGAGCTTGCAGGCCATCAAAGCTTCCAAACAATTTGGATCATTTAGTGCCTGGGTGTCCACATCCTCGTGCTCCCGTTCTTTCCAGTCTACCATTTTCAACGATTCTTTCCTGCAAAATCCATAGGTTTGAGTCAACAGTCATTTATGGCCCATCAATTTCAAAATTCAATGGTGGTTTTATGAGGAAATAGGGTTTTTCCCTATTCACGGCACCGATGTGCCTATTTTAAAAATAGTTTTGCCGACACCACGACAGGCCATGTTAATTACCCTCGGTCAGTGTGATTCCATGCTTGGATGTCGCGCCGATCGAGGGAATTTTTTTTTTTGATAAATCCCCCCTCAAAAATCCAAAAATGGTTAAAAATAGGAATAGAAAGCATGAAAATGAAGCTCAGGGCCTCGGCTTTTATCTATAACTGACAGCTTGGCAAATGACCTCTCAGATCTCCCACAATCTACTTCTGAACAATTAGGGCAAAAATGAGTAAAAAGTATTTCACACCAAGGTAAAATGGTAAATGGTAAAAAATATTTACTTTTCCTCCTTTTTGTTTAGTTTTTAATGAAAATATTAGGTTTTTATAAATATTTTAACCTAATTTTCCTCAAGAATTGGATAATGCACTTTACCTTTTTGCGCAACGACAGGTGATGGATGTTCAAAGATGATGTCGAGTCACGTTTCATCTCTTTTCTCGACTCGTAAAACTCATATGAAAAGATTGCCTAGTATTTTTCCCTTTTGATTTGTAAAAGAGAATAAAATGGGGGGTCCACTTTCAGGCTCTTTTTCAACCCTTTAAATTGAAAATATAGCCGAGCCCTTATCGTTTCGAAGTCGTTAACGGATTCAAAATGTCATGTGCCCAATATAAGTTTACCCCTTTTTTGGGCTAGGATGCACTATTTACAAAAAAGGTACTCCTTGACTAAAATGGTCAAGCGGTTCTCTCAAGTATCATTTTCTATGTTTCTAGGCTCGAGAGACAGAAATATACAAAAAGGGACCATGTGGAGTTTTCTTTTCTGTGTCTTTTTCAAACTCTCTAAACATGAAAACGATATTGATTTACACCTTTTTCGGACTTGTTAAAACTATACAACGACATCGGATTAGTCACCATGACGAACATGAGCTTCTCCTTCCTAGGGCTCGTTAAACTTACTAGGTCAGATTTGTTCGAAGGATGAACTTACAGTGCAAGCATATGTTATCCCCTTCAACCTTGTGATTAAAAGTAATTGGGGTACCTGCCAAAAATGGTGGGGGAAAAATTGGAAATCTAATCAGTTGTGTCGGCAACTCACTCTTGAACATGACACTTTCTAATTCGTGTCGGGTTGGGATATCCTCCTTTGTATCGTTGACCTTCCTGGGTTGGGCCATTCATTTTTGTCTTCCAATTTATCTCTACCACGTCATCATGAGCACCGATCCTATGGATCCAAAAGCTACCAAACTTCTGGTCGTGTCGTCGATATGTTCAACAATTTTCTTTCTATAGTTACATTTACCTCTGATTCTCTGTATCATTCAAAATCATTTTGCATCCTTTTGTCTCACGTCGATGATGTGGGATACATTATGGCCCTCCTTTGACACGATCACTTCCTGTCGAATTCAACTCATTATCTAGAAAGTTGATCGAGAGACTCCCTTCTAGTACCTTAGAGCTTGCATGCTCTAATGACAAGTTCTTTGCACTCGATGACAAGTTCACATCTTTGGCTTTCGATTGAGTGATTTCACGAGTGTTCGACTTTAGTTCCTCTATTCACTTTTCGTGGATTGTGCTAATAGTACCTTGACGACAATTTTTATTATTTGTGGTTTCTCTTGCGCTTGTTAACAATTTACATCATTGACTGGTAATCAAGTGAATTTCTAGCATGTTTGACGTCAACACATCTATTCACATGTTAGAATTTTTACTTTGATCGGGTCGTCTTGGAGCATAAGACCTTGGGCTCAAATAAAAAATTTCTAGGTTACGAAGTGATGTGACATTATTATGTTAATATACATGTCTCTTTTAGATGGCTGGCTGTGACCATACCATGAGTTATCATATGTGATCCTTCTCATTATTGTATGGTTGTGACCATACCTTGGTTTCATTATGATCGTCTTTGACAGATCGCTGCGCCCATACCTAGATCCATTTACATGATCATTCTCTGGATGGCTGTGTCCATGCCATGACTCATGTATCATTTGACAGATTTTTCGGTTATGTATATGTATTTGTACTTTCTTACAGGTTTTTTGACGATAGACTACGGTTCCCCGCACTGATTCATAAAGAATTTCATCCCTCACTCTAGTTAAACCTTCACACTTTAGGGGGCATCTGTTACACAACATTTTGTCACTGTCCCTATACTCCCCATTCCTTGATCCTGGAGGACCTCTACAATGAACCCTACATGCTTTCCCTTTATGAAGAAACTCTTGTTGTGTCCCTCTTCATGAGCAAAACAATTCCCTTTTGTACCATTTCCCCAAAATCTTCAGCTTTTCCCAATTTACAAGACCGATGATAATGGCCATTTTCCTCCTCGCACCGATATGTAGGGATTAACGCTGTCCCTAGTGCCGATCGGAGCGACTAAGCTTTGTTCCAATCACTCAGATCCACTTATGAAAAGTTTTTTAAATAAAGAGCCAAAGCTTCTAGCTCTAGAAGCTCTGTAATGGAAGTCTGGTAAATGGTTTGGTCGGATGGGGTTGAGGATGTCAGTTTGGGCTCCTTTCCCTTATAATGATGGAACTACCTCATGATAGAAGATGTTCTCCCATGAGGAGAGGATCCATCTCCCATCCATTCATCCTATATAAAACTCCCATTTTCCCAAGCACAAGCTAGTGTTAATGTTGGTGTGCTAGTGCTAATTAAGTTTGGAGTAAACAGCAAGCTATTCATAGTTGTAGCTCTCTAGTTGTGTGAGGGAGAAGTGTGAATTTGGTTTAGTGTGAAGCTTAAAGGGAAGAGCCTTAAAACTATTATTTTTGAGGCCATCATGGAATGCTAGCAGAAGTGTGTGGGAACCTGGTTTTGTTAGAGGAGAACGGAAATGTCAATACAATGGTTGTAATTTCTTCTTGATTCAATATATATGCAACTATCGATTGATTTCCTACATGATGTTTCATCTTACATGTTCATGGCTTAATGTTTCTTGACTTGTTAAGTAGGTTGTTGTCTATAATGACGGTTGTTGTTTGTTGTTGTTTACTTGTTTCAGGTGTTTGAAGAAGGAAGCGAGAGATAGCTGGAGTGAGAAAGCAAGGACATAATCAAACAGGATAAGCGTATTAAAAGGTAGGCCCTCTTAATTGGTTCTAACTTAAGGAAATATTTCATAGAATGTATCAGTTGTGGCTAGACCCATTATCAGGCTAGGGGAATTGTTTGTGTCCACACTCATAATTTTACTTCACCACAAGTGCCACCCATATATAAGTGTGGGCCCAACCCTCATATGACTCCTCCCAAGGGTGTGGGTGGGGAGAGTTTGCATACTAGCTCCCTACACCCCCACTCTCATATGAGGGTTACAAGGGTGAGAGTTTGGATATTTTTCATACAAACCCCCCAACCCATTCTCATATGGGGGAATTAAGTTGCAAAATTCCTCCACCCCCACCCTTAGGTGGGTGGAGTTGGTATGAAAACTACCTCAACCCCCACCTACATAACCCTCATATACCTCACCGTGGTATGACACCTCTTGAGGGTGGGGATGGAGGGAGTTTGCATACTAGTTGTCTCTAGACCCACCCTCATATGAGGGTTATGAGGGTGTTGGGAGTTTCCATACAAACTACCCCTACCCCAACTTTCATATGGGGGAAGTTGGTTTGAAAACTTCCCACACCCCTACCCTCACCCTCATATCTGGGGAGTTAGTATGCAAACTCCTCTGACCCCTAACCTTATATTAGGGTGAGGGTAGGGAGAGATGGAATACTAACTCCCACTAGTACAAAATGCCTAATTAGTTACTAAAACAACAACTAAAATTTGCATATAAACGACCATTTTTCAGTGGGTGACTAGTAGTAGCTAATTTATAGTATCTTATAATGTGACCAACTTTTAGTCATCTTCAGCTTAGCCAATAATTGGTTGTCTTAGTTTTATCGTCTAGTAGTATATTTAGTAATAAATTGGGTCATTAATTTAGTCATTGGTTTAGTCGTTAATTTCCACAATTAATGACCAAATATACAACAAAATATATTACTATATGATCATCTGAGAGACCCAATTAATGACCAAATAAATATGACCAAAATGTTGGTCATGTTATAAGATACTACAAATTAGCTACTAATAGTCATATATATGTAAATTTTAGTTTTCATTTGAAACCAGTTAATGACCAAAGAAATATGACTCAATTTTGATCATGTTATAAGATACTATAAATTAGCTACTAATAGTGGTCTATATGAAAAATTTAGTTGTCATTTGTTACAAATTTATCATTGGCAGTAGTCATTTATCTTTTGTTGGTAGTTTCATATTCACTATATAAATGACTAATTTTGTAGTTTAGACTCATTTCATTTATTTTCATTAATAATCATTATAAATGGCTAATTTAGTAGGTTTATATTCATTTAATTTAGTTTCATTAATAATCACTATAAATGACTAATTTAGTCGTATACTCATTTTATTTATGTTCACATTAATCAATATAAACTAATAATAAATTAATTAATATGATTTTGTGACTAAATTAAGAAAATGTCATACAATGTGCATTGGTTCATCTAATATGAAAATGCAAAGTTACATATGTGAATTACAATACTAAATAATATCAAGTGAAACTATAAATAATTTCAACCTCATAAATTATATTATATGAAATGTTAAGCATTACAATATGAGTTTCCAACTTAATATTGGTTGGACTACAATTTGCACAGGAATGTTGTTTCATCACTACAAAACATTATCATTGTGTTACCAAGGCATTGCAGGTGAATTCACCAACTCTAAAGACTTGACCATCAATCTTTATGTGCATGTCTTATGTGGAATATTGTCTTTAAGGGTATCATTAGACCAATTTTCTTCTCTCCCTTTTTGCATTTGTCACTCCAGTGTTGTTGTTCTCCTCTTTCTTGAAATCATTTTGTTTACCATCAATACTAAGTTCCTTTTATGAAAACAAAATAAGATACAATGAAGAGTGTAAGACATGAAACACGATGAACACTAGAATATAAAATAAAGTATCCTATAAAGGATTTATATGACATATACCTCAACATAAACAATGTTAAATCCACTTTTCCCCAGAAAAGCAAGAAACTCGAACATGTTTTCTTCAATTGAGCGATAAAGGCCGCTATGTGGCCAGATGACTTGTATAAAAAAAGAAAATAAATGTCACCATAGAAAAGAACACCTTAGTAACTTAGTATTCAACCTTTAGGGAAACCTCAGGCACAATCATGTCAACTAAGTTACATGCTAAAAATCTCAAGCTATAAATAACTTGTGAAAACAAATAACCTGAGGTGTGATGTATAATCCTTCTCGTTTTATTCACAACAACATTTCATTCTCTAAAACATGAACTTTTTCAAGTATATAAACAACATGTGCTCAAATAACAACATGAAAGTAAACTTTTTTAATAGTCACGAAAATATTTCAACGCAAAACAGTTAAAAGGATTTCAATAAATATCATGTAATACAAATTTCATCTTCAAGCTTTGGTTGTTGTTTAAATGGACATGATACCAAGTATTTCCAATTTCATAATTAAAATATGAAACAAAATCAAAAGAAACATTCAAAATACAATCAAACATTAAAGAGAGGATATCATGGAATGGACATTACAATCATAAAGCAATTGTTTACTTGTACATTGATGTCTTGTCAAACATTCTTAAAACATTTGCTTGCCCAAAATAACCATGAGGTCAAAGAATCACAAAATAAAAAACATCGATGGATAGCCTATGCTCAAATCATTTTTAATTTTGTCACTTAAAAATTAATTGAAACAAGATATAACATTGATCTCAAACAACTTACAAAAAAAATCCTTAGTGGCACAAACTCTCCCAGTATTTATATCATAGATTAGAATAAGTTTGTATACTCCTTTGAGGACTATTTTCTATATGCCACTTGTCTTTGGTAAACTTCAATAACATATTACACTCTTTAAATGGAAAATCAGATACAGTTTCAACAAACAGATTGAAAAATTAAGAGTGAAATGCATATAGACATTGATACCATTGAACAAACAATATGTTACCAATAAGCAAATTATTTTTAATAACTTAAAGGAGGACAAAAGACCAACCTAAGTATGTTTTAAGAGCATTTTTAAGGTTTCCATACTTCTTTCACACAGACTCTTTTAGGATTCATTTGAAGGATCGAGTAACAAAGTTACATGTATCTCCAACCATTGAATTAAAATAAGAAAATGCTATTTTCATCCTCTTTCTCTTGGGAGTGTTGTTTTTACATTGCCCCTATTTATGAGTGTGTGTCCCATCATCCAACCTACACAGGGGAAACATATTTAGTTGTTAAATATAATGGAAATAAAATGTAAAACCCACTCAACTCTAGCTTTACATGACATAGGCATAATGAACTAGTACAATAGAAGAATGCTAACTTACAAAAAAGACATGATAAAAAATAATAATGGAACATTGTTTCCTGCCACATAATTTTCTCTTGCCACAATAGTTGGATGGATGCCATGTATCAATGTATGATCCTCATTGGTACATACATTTCCTTATTCCATGAAATCCTGCATATCTTCTCCCCTCTTACTGGACATGACCCTCAATACCAGAGCTTAAGGGTAGTGAGAATCAAGATTTTGCAGGCATCCATGCAGGTTCATATTCATGGTCCAACTAGTGAGCATGGAAATGACATTGGGATTTCTCGTTCTTAGGTAAAATTGTTTTCCTTGATATTTAAGAAATTGATTTGATTCAGGGCTCTTTGGAAATGACATTGGGATTTCTCATTCTTGTCTAACATTGTTTGCTTGGAACAATGTTCTTGCTACCTAGGATTTATTCTTCTCATTCTTGGTACCCGTTTATTACATTTGTCATCATAGACAACTTGATGTCATAAAGTCAAATAGAGATCACAATTTCACCATAACTCCTATAGTCAAATATTAAGGTCTATCTTACATAACGCATTCTAAGGAATTTATCACCATATCCCACAATTAAATAAATATATTACCATGTTTCTATGGTAAATTTCCAATTTAAGATCATAATATCATCAACTATAATCAATATGACTAGCCTCACATCTTGCATCACAAATGAAGACTATAATATAATTGAAAGATATAATTTATGAAGCACGCATACAAATTTGAAGATGTTATCATGAGAAGTATGTAATTTATACAACATATTTTAAAATTTAAATATAAAAAATAAGTAAATATGTAATTTATACCACATGTTTTAAACTTTAAAGATAAAAAATAAGTAAAAACAATACAAATTGAAATTTAATTTTTTAACATAAATACACTATTTTTTTTACCCATAACCTTATACATTTATAAAATCTCAAACATCAATCCACTGAAAATCCACCCTCACCACAAAAACAGTGCCATGTTGTAAAAAAATAGTAGTTATCAAGGAAGGAAAGTACAGTAGGGACTTATATTTTAATGTAACAAGTAAAGAGTAATTATTTATAAAAGAAATTTGAGTGCAGCTTTGGAGGGAGTGGAAGTCTGAAGAGATCGGGTAAGAAGTGGAGTGGCTTGGCAACTTTTTATTAAAAAGAAGCTCATAAATTGTATTTGATTAATAATTAAAGGAACAAATCAAGGAAAATATACAAATTAAATAAATAAGAAGGCTAATGATAGCTGAGGACCTCTGGTATATTGTGTTTAATCTAAAAAATAAATAAATAGATCAATTATGGTAGGGTAAGGTATTTCAGATGCAGAGAAAGTCAATGATGGCCAAGGACCCAATCCCAAGACAAACATGATCCCTCTCAAGGTATGGGTCTCATTCTATCTAGATGCAACTTGATTTATGATTATAGAACTATGTGACCTTCACTTTTTTTGTGCCTTAAGGCACAAATTTATTGAGACATATGGTTAAATTGCAAGCTCATATACTACAACCACCAACTCCATGATGCATCCTCCTTGAGAGTAGTGTTGTGAAGATCCTCCTCTAGGAAGGTACAAACCTCCTCCAACCATTGCCTAGCTTCTTATAATACCTGATGTTGCATGTGAACCATCATTCACCCCCACCCTCTCATAAATTTGATAGTCCAACAAATAGAAGCCTCCCACTAAAGAAGCTAACCCCTATATGAACAAAATCGAGTATGCCTCGTGTAATAAAATATATGCGTATTTCCCCTACTGAATCGAGACTTCATTGATGGGAAAAATTAATCGAAATGAATCGATATTTCAGTTCAAAGAATGCATTGAAGTGCGAAGACTACATTGTAATATAATATTTTGTGTTGCTTCTCACTCCGAGCCTGGTGTAGATAAAATTGACACTTAGACCTCACCTATACTTAGAGAATTTTGAGCTTGTAGCCTGCCCAACAACCCTCAACACAGTCCACACTATCTACACTTTGAAGGAACCACTTTTACCACTGAATGATATGCATCCATCTCTATGATCGATACAGTCTCCCTTGTTAACCACTTACTACCAGAATATTTATCTATTAGGAATGATATGATTTTGATCTATTATCGATCACCACCCATGCTTCATTCATCAACCCTCATAATAAAAAGGAACCTACTCAATGAGCAACTATGGGTACAACAACAGGAGCATCTAACCCATTAGACCAGTCGAAACCCATTGCCAGGTCAAGATTGATACCCCAAACACTCATCCATTTTCAACTCTACCCCTTGACCTGTACCTCATCCATTTGAACCAAGACGTACTACACTTATTCTCAGAGGAATTCATATTGTTACCCCAATGTGTAACACCTCCATTTTCACCACCTAGACGTGTGGGCCCATTTTCACCTCTCCCCTGTGTAGGCCTGTACTTAGAGAAATGAGACCATTTAGCCCCTATAGTGTACTTCATGATATTTACAATGATATTATATTTATACTATTATATTACACCTATTCCTGGGACATACACATCTATCTCTATGAAGAGGAACCACATCAGAGATACTACAACACAGGAACCTCACATGTCTCTATCAAATCAACTGCCACAACTACTGCATATGATATAACTTTGTTTCTCCTTCCCTCATTTCTTTAGGTAGTTATGGAATGGTTCTACTACCTCTAGTACGTCCTATCATTCCTTACTCTATGCACTCATGCTACCTACAGGAAGGGATACGTAGAGTACTACTTAAACAAGATGATCCACTTAGTTATTGGTTTTGGAATTTGGTTGGCCTTCGTGATATTTTCACTACCTATGGAACATTTGCGCAGCTACCTTTAACCACCATCGTGATGTGGTGCTTCATTACTTCGATGAATGTTTGTATGTAGCATTACATGTTAGCCAATTTTTTTTTTTCTAAATCTCTCTGAGTTTTATTTGAATTTATTCTCATGCTCCTAATGTTTAGGATCGCGTATCTCCCAGATCTAATTTTCATTTACAGTAACAGACACATGTTATTATTATAAATATTGTGGAAATTAGAGTTATCATGTTAAAAAAATAGGGAAAAAAAAGAAATCTAGATGTTATAAAACCACAAGTAAACACAGAGAATGTGCAATGATTTCATTGTTCGATCTTATCATCTTCTTTTGCTTAAACCCTAGTTATATCGCTTGAATTCTAGGGTTTCCAACATATCGCAAATTTACTCTAATGTGACTGTGTGAGGCCTCACAAGGCCGAGAGGAATAACGTTAACAACTGGCATGGAACAAAACATTCTTTCTAGTTACGCCTAGTTAGCTTATTAATATGCATGAAATTTAGTGATCAATGGAATATGGTGATGACTTGCAAAATGTGGCCAAGAATGAGTCAACACGGTTAGAAACGTAGTGTAAGCTTCCCTAGGATTCTGCAACTTTTCTATGTCTCTTGCATAGTGATTAGTACACCTAGCATTTTTACTAGTTTTCATGTGCTCATTACGAAATCAAAATCTAAGGCGCAATATGAATTAATTAAATGCTTTTAATATTGAGTAATTTCAATGATGAGATATTTTTTTGGATTCATTGTTTTATATTGTCTCTAAAGAGACAAAGGTGATATTGTATTGTCTCTAAATATAATTTTTTGTTGTCTCTAGAGAGACAATAGCTAGAATTAAATAGATTGTCTCTATGAAGACAATGTCTTTAGTCCCAACTATTGTCTTTGGAGAGACAAATGAAATTGTCTCCTAAGGGACAATAATGTTTGTGATATATATTGCGTTTATAGGTACAATTTTTTTAAGACAATAATTATGATACACCCACTTAAAGACAATATTTAAGACAATACACACATTTTGTTTTGTCTCAAGTTAGGACAATTTACCCAAAAATTATCTCAAATATTGTCCTAAAACTCCCCTTCATGTTGTAGTGTCATGAATTTGATGATGAAATTCTACCTCTTGAAGTGCGGGTCACTATTTTAGAACAATCTTTAAAATCTCCTTTTGGAGCACCATATCCTCTTAATGTTCCAACCACTTGATCATATCAAGAAAATCCATTGGATGATGTGATTTAGAGGATTGAAACGATAAGCATTACTGGAAATGTAGAACCATCTGAATTGATGAAACAACCTTAAGCATCTCAAAAAGGTCCACCAAAGTGGTTCATCAAAACACTTGAGCGTTCATCCTAATGAGGTCAAAAAAATAAACCAAGCAAGATGATGGTGGTGTAAATAATTATCATTTTGACAGCATATATGATATTATGTTTTATATGTTTGTGAATTGAATTTATGTAAAAACTTTGAACCAATTTCCTTTGAATAAGATGCTTCTCATGATGAGTAGAAAGGAGTAATGCAAAAGGAGTATTATGCTCTCATCAAGAATGGTACATGGAAGTTGATGGACCCTCTATTTGGAATCAAACCAATTGACTATAAGTGGGTTTTCAAGAACAAACATAAATTAGATGGATCACTTTGAGCTGAAATACAATTCATAAATTTACATGGTGGATCCAAGGGTTTACCTAAACTAAGTATTAGGGTTTCAATTATATCTTATTGTATTTTGTTCTATAGTTGAACAAAGAAACTAGGAGTGACAAGTTGGAAGTTGGAGAAACCCACAAGCCTCAAGTAACACCATAGAGAGTACATCTTCCTTTGTACATTCCTATTTCCATACCAGAGAAAATAGAAAAAGAGAGCGTCACTTTCTAGTTAAGTTTACTCTAATAAAAATTCCAAAGTAAAACTTATAAAACTTTCATGACAAAAATATACCAACATCTTTCTTTCTTAACCATTAAAAAAAACATTAACGTAATTAACCCAAAAAAAAAACATTAATGTAATAAATGTGAAACAAAACTGTAATTAGCAGAAACATTTTTATAATAAATGTGAAACAATACTCTAACTATGTGGCCTACCTTACCATTACCTTCAACGCCATCTTCGGGCAACACCTCTGAACTTATTAACACAAATGAAAATATTCTCCTCTTTTGTGGAGATGGTGAAACCATGGTATGAGCTGAATTTTTGAATCGCTTTATAAAATTCACAAACACACCACTCCATACAAACTCAAAAGGTATAAACGTGCAAACAAAGACGACTGTCATAAATTAATATCAATTCAATAGAAAAAAAAATAAACTAAGATTGTTGATACGAATAATCAATTGGGTATGGGTTAACATATGGATTTAAGGGTCCTTCCCTAGAACAATTGTCGCCCACACCTGTATGCCAAGATTATTGTTGAGGGAATGTCGGAACAATTGTCGCTCACACCTGTATGCCAAGATTATTGTTGAGGGAATGTCGAGTTCATTGAGATGGCATTGTTGTTACTATTGATCCCTGTGTATGGGAACGAGTATTGATTGGGAGGACAATATGACTGAGGCATGGAAATAGAATTAGTGCTATAGGGCTGCCATATTTTAATAAATCAATATTAAAAACATTTAATTAATTCATTATTTCTAGTTAAGCCTAGTCAACGCATTAAAATGCATGGAGTTTGGTGATGAATGGAATGTGGTGGTGACTTGGAAAATGTGGCCAAGAATGAGTCATCACAGTTAGAAACGTAGTGCAAACTTCCCAGGATTCTGCGACTTTTCTGCATCTCTTGCATATAGATAAATACACAACATTTTTACTAGTTTTCATGTTCTCCTTACGAAATCGAAAGATAAGTTGCAACTAAGCTAACACGAAAACCACCTCCAAAAGTCTTGTGGACCAGAACAATCTGAATTACCAGAAAAGCTAACATCCAAACCACCTCCAAACAACTTTAGGAAGGCATTGGAAAAGTCACTCGAATGATCCGCAAATTCAATGTGAAAACTTTGGATGAGGATTGAGAAGACAACCTAGAAAAACTGGAGTTATTAGAGTCCAAGGATTATTATGAATAGATATTCAAAGATAGATCTAGAACTTCATAACTTGAAAGTCCACAATAAGGCAATTTCAACTTTATAGGCTTTGCATCTCCCTTATTATTCAGTGGAATTTCTATTAGCGCCAGCCACTTTCAAGAAAGCTCAACATCTCTGTTTTCCAACAGAACTAGTCCAACTGGATTTTGAGATTTCACACTCATACTTGTAGAAATTTTCCATGCATTGATTACTTTGTCAGACATCTGCACTTTTATTTAGAAGTATGGCCTATTGTAGATATTGCAGAAAGTTTTTAAAATCATATTTTCATAGGAAGGGCACAGTATAAGTGGGAATCCGGCGATAAAATTGTGATTTTTTGTTATTTAAAATGTGTCTTTGAATGCATAAATAAATACAACGCTTTGAAAACTTATTGGATACTCAAATTCTATAGATTAGACTTAAAATTCTAAGAAATCCCTGCCCAATTTAGACAAAATTGACTGGAAAATATAAAAAAAAATAAAAAAATTGAATAGTTAACTATCCTCAAATACCCTTAAATAAAAAAATATCAATTCAACCCCGAAATTTTTCAAGAGATCCAATAGACAAGTATCAATTCAACCCAGTAATTTTTCAAGAGATCCCTCAACGAGGATGAGTTGCTACTCCAAAGGACAGTTCTCATGAAATATTCTCAAACTCTGCATGAATTCCAAAAATGCAAAACTCCTTCCTTGCGACATCAAAGATTTCCCAGGACTATTCTGTTGCAGACATCACCCTCAAATTCACTCAAATATAGGGCCTAACATGCATTTCGACACAAGTGTTATGGTTTCAAGGGTTTTAGCTCACTCAAATCTATGAAAAAAAATAATATGCTTATTGGAGGCGCCGAGAATGCATTTAAATCGAGTGTTCTATTTTCAACTATTTTAGCTTTTCTTTTCTTCCTTTTTTAATTTGTTTGGGTATTTTTAGGAAGGATACGATTGGTAGGTATCCGAAGCATATCATGGCCATCACCGAAACTTTATATGTCGTGGTCAAATGTCCATTTGACTGGTACAACAACGGTCATAATCCCAGCCCTCTCGGTACATAGTCGGTATAACAAAATTAAAGTCTTCTTCGAGTTTGGAGTAATCAATGCCAGTATGCCAACTTTCACGATTGGAGTAGCCAATTCCTGTATGCTCCATGATCAAAAGAATATACTTTGTTGTCTACCATGTGTGAGTACGCCTATCTCTCATGAAATCAAACATTTTCCTGGTTCAGAACGATTATTTCTCTATATACGATATATTCTTGTTATTGAAAACATTGACCATACATAGCCTTCACTATTGACAACATTAACCCGAGTGGGGCCTTCAACTTCCTTTGTCCTCTATCTCGTACTCCTAGTAGCATATCTAGCACCCGAACCATAAATAGCAAGAGCGAACGCAGAGCCAGATGCAGATCCTACAACGGCAGGTACAACAGTCGATGTTGTGGTTGACTAAGCGGTTGATCTCGATCCAGCAAATGATTATTCTAATGATCCACTTTCAGAGCCATAGCCAGCCTAAGTATTACCGGATCCAAGCTTATAACTAGTAGATCTCTTACCCGTAGCAGGAAAGGTAGGAGTAAGAGTGAGGGAAGCATATGAGCTAGTTATTTATCCACCAGCAATAGACGCAGCAAGAGCGAAGGCAAGGAAGACAACCAAGCCAGAAAGCCAAGACATCTATATTACTACAGCCATCTAACCCCAAGCCAGATCTAGGCCAGCCACCTTGCCATCTAAGTAAAGGTCAGCTAGCCACAACCCATCACCTAGCCCGAAGCCACGAAAGACAAGATAGAAAGCTACCAGAAAGCTAGCTGCTACTAGTATTGTGGAGGGTTTGGTGCATTTCTATGGTATTTCAGTTAAAGAACGAGATCCAGTTCAGGATAATATTGATTCATATCCTAAGTTTTGACACCGCCTTCCTCTCACTAAGCCATTCCCAAACACGGTTGACACCTACTTAGATGAAACACAAGCTACATCGGCTCCAGTGTTAATGTATTTTTTTAGCGTTTCGAATTAGTTTTGTTGCATACACCCCTGGGGAAATTTTATTGGTGAAGAAAACTCTGAAAGCCCTAGCTGATGCCCAAAAAAATTATTTAACCCCAAATCCTCTCTATTTTTATACATAAAAAAAACACAAACAACCGGGAATCCGAATCCATTTAAATCATAAAATGTATGAAGAAAAATAAAGAAATAAAAATAGATCTAAAGCAAGATATGAGAAAATAAAATCCACGCAGATACACCAAAAATGTCCCACCATATAGATCTGGATCAGTGATGTGGATCAGTGCTATCATCACAGAAACAGTGCCAAGTTGTAAAACAATGGAAATTATTAAGGAAGGATATATAATCTATAACCCCTAGGGTTTACCACCAATGCAGCCAAAACCCCAAGTTTACCGCCTCTACAGTTTAATCATTTTTCTCCTCGTGATCGATCCAATTCCAGTCCACACAGTTATACCATGGGGAAAAATCTTCTCAATGAGATGAAATTTCGATGAGAAAATAAAAGTAGAGGAAAAACTCAAAAATAAAGCAAGAAAATTGAATTGAGAACAAGAGAAAAACAAGGAGAGTGAAAAATATCTTTGAATCCCAACAATTTGAAATGCAGAAACGTAAGGTTTGGGCAGGTGTGGGAAGATGGCCGAAGGATAGCTAGCAGAATTATGTAAATGGGAGACGCTTATTGATATCACATGCATGTGTTGCAATCAAGCCAACCTGAAGCCTTTGTATGTTTCATCTGAGCCCCCTATTCATTTCTTTCTATAATATGTTCATTTCTTTCTATAATCGAAATGTTGATTTTTACCCATAATAGTAGTTGACCTGTTATGATAATTTAGTGAAATAGTTATTTATACTCATCTCACTTGAAAAAGAATTTTATTTATACTCATCTCATATCTGGAGACTAAATAGTTTACAATTGATAGGTCAGGTGGATTATAATAAATGATTTTCATAACATTTCACACAATAAATTTATTTTTTCTTAATTCTTTTCACATTTAATTTTATTTTACTGAGTTTCCTCAAATTAGATATTAAAATTGATTTTCCAATAAAATAAAATCGCTATTATTTTTAATATTAAAAGTTAGTTTTAATTTGCTTCATGGTGTAGTAGATCAGTTGATAATAGAATGGGTTATTAAGACACTTCTTATGATGTTATTGGTTTAAACTTTGATTAGCTCAGTGTACCATGTGTGAGGTGTGGGTATGCTTGAAGGTGAATTTGGTAGTGGATAGAATCGATCCCCTGTCACATAAGTACAAGATTGCTATAGTTGTCGATTCTACCATATAATAATAATAATAATAATAATAATAATAATAATAATCTTGTTTTTTTAATTATATTGAATTAAATATTTATCAAAATTAGATGTTATTAAAAGCACATGATTTTATTAGAGGTAGTTTAGGTGATGGCAATAAGGGAAACTAATTTTCTTGTAAGAATTTTCTAAATTGTGTTGCCACTTAAACGGTCTTATAAAAAAAAGTCTTAACCCCACCTAGAATGCCTAAAAGGAAACTCTCAAGCAAGCCACCCAATGTCACCTTGGTGGCCTTCTCTCACTCTTTAGACTACACTGAAGGATATCCTTGTCAAGGGGGAATCCTTAAATAACAAGCTAAGCTAGGTCATTGAGTAGTGAAGGGAATTTCCTTAATGAAGACTAGTGTTTTGAAACTACTCACTCTCAAAGTAAAAGGCTAGGGATAAGTGTGCGAATAGTTAGACAAACCATGAAGTATGACCAAATTTTGAATGCTTTTAATTAGACAATTATGCTTATTCATGCAATGAAATTATACTTGAAAATGAAAGATAAAACTTGATCAATTAACCACATAACATGAGATGGTAGTGAAGCATATATATAATGACACAATAAAAATATAGAATGAATAATAAATTATGTTCATACAGGTAAGGTATTAGATCATTCATTCATCATATTCATGAGCATTGGAGATTGAGATTTCCTTATCATCATCAAGATACCATTCCACAATTATGAGATCGTACACCAATAGTATTAACTATTTTTGGGATGGCAAAGAGTTATGTGTTTGTGATGATAAATAAAGGAAATATTCAAAATTTTTGTTGTTACTAAGGAAAATGAAAAAAACAAACTTGAATCTGGACCACTTACACATTTGTAACATTCAAATTTCATCCATTTATCACCATTTATAGTTGGGTAGTTTGTAACCATAGAATTGTGACCCAAACGATGTATTTGTAACATTCCAAAGTGTGTAATTACAAATAATGAACCATGAGCAATACCATTAGTGTGTGAGAACATTAACTACTATGAATTTAGAACAAATTTCCATTAATACTAGAGATCATTAATGTAGGTTTTAAAGAACCCCTAAACAATAAGAAATTTCATATGTCAACACCAAATATTTAAGAATTGTGTGCATTGTCTAAATTGTGTGCAGAGTGCACCAATAATGGAACTATTAGGCTTGGATCACTATCTCGTTATGTGCATTAGGATGTGTCATCTCAAATTAGAAAGTGATCATACATCTACAAAAAGGGAAGCAAGTAAACTGTCAAGACAATCTTAAAAACAATGAATTGTTAGCCTTATGAACTAAGTCATTTCATGTTCGCATGCATTGATTTACACAAGGGTGTGGTTATAATGTCAAATGTGTTCAAAAAATGTAAGAAATAAATGTATCAAGAACAAAATTTTACAATGATGCAAATTTGTATACAACCCTTTTCACAATTATTTATAAATAGCTTACATATAAAGGTGTTTCATGCATTCATGTACTCATGTGAAGCTTAAGAGTGTTTACTATGTCATAGATATGTTACCTAAATATGTAAAATCCAACATGAACAAGTAAAAATATGATATTGTGTCCTTACAAGTAAACTGTTAATCATTTTTTATTTTGTCACTTATTCTAGTCATATATTTTAGTTCTATACTAAATTAGTCATTTAAGTTAGTCACTTTTAGTTGAGTCACTTAATATCTAGTCATATATTTTATCCTTAGACCAAATTAGTCGTTTAAGTTAGTTTTTTTTAGTTTTCTCACATAAAATTACTCAAATTTAGTAGTAATTCACTTGAAATAATTGTGGTGACTAACTTTTTTAGTCGCATAGTCACTAATCTCTCATTTTTTACTAGTGTCCCCTACCCCCATCTCATATGAGAATAGTGCTAGGGGAATTAGTATGCAAACTTCCCTAAACCTGAGTGTGGGGGCTAGGGGGAATGGGGTTAGTATGACACTCATATGAGAGTGAGGGTTGGAGGAGTTTTCATATTAAATTCCACCACCCCCACCCTCATATGAGGGTCATACTAACTCCCTCAACTCCATGATTAAGATTTTTATTATTAACTCTCCTTGTCCCTATCCTCACACACCTTTCATATGATAGTTAGCATGAAAATGAGGGTGGGGGTGAGGATGGAGGGGAATTAGTATACAAACTCTCCCAACCCCAAACTTCAAATGTGATGACGGTGGGGGAGTTAGTATATTGACTCATGTAACCCCACTATCATATGAGGGTCTGGGTTAGGGGAGTCAGTATACAAACTCCCTCAACCTCCAACCTCATATGTGATGGGAAAAGAAGAGTTAGTATGAAAAATCCTCCAACCCCCAACCTCATATGTAATAAGTGGGGGAGGGTGGGTAGTATACAAACTCCCCCAACCCCCCACCTCACATGCAATGGGGGTATAGGAGTTAGTACTAACACCCCCCACTATCATCCTCATATGAAGTTGGGAGTTGGGGGAGTTTTCATATTGACTCCTTAGGTTGGGAATGTTTGCAAACTAACTCTCACCCACTCCCACCCCGATTGCATATGAAGATGGGGGTTGGGGGAGTTTGCATACTAATTCTCTCTGAACCTCACCCTCATATGAGGATAGGGTTGATGTAGTCAGTATATTAACTCTCCCAACCCCATCACATATGGGGTTGGGGGAGTTTTCATATTGACTCCCCAACACCCCACCCTGGGGCAAGAGGAGTTAGTAAGCAGACTCCCTTGATCCCTAATCTCATACGTGATGGGGGTGGTGTAGTTAGTATATTGAATCTCCCCACACCCACCCTCATATGAGCATAGGGATTGGTGTGAGGGGAGTTAGTATGCAAAATTCCTCCACCCCCAACCTCAAATGCAATGGGTGGTTGTGGGGTGAATTAGTATACTAATTCCCCAACCCCCATAACATATGAGGCTGGGGGATATGGTATTTTTAATACAAACGCCCCTTCTAATGTCTCATAATGGTGGAAAATATGGTTGAAAGAGGTCTACATTAAACATTGGGTGTAGGACAAGGAAGGGGGGATCCTTAGCTCAAAAGAATTGTCACCCACAACCTTAGTGATGGTCTAAGGTCCATAACGAAATGGTCAAATATTCCGATGGGTCACTACAAGGAATTCCTTCTACAAATGCAACCAAACCTTATCTCCCACTTCAAAATAGCGTGGAACTCAATGCTAATCATGGCATTGTTTGTACTTAGTATTAGATTTTTGCAAGATATTGTGGACATGTTAGTGGATGTGCTAAATTCATTAATATGAAAAATACCCAAACCCCAACTTCATATGTGTTGGGAGTGGGAGAATTAGCATAATAAATTCCCCCCATCCTTATATGAGATGCGAGTGCCAGAGTTAGTATACCTCATATGAGGGTGGAGGTGGGGGTAGTTGGTATGTAAACCACCTCAACCCCCACCCTCATTTTCATATGACCCTATGAAGGTTGGGGTAGCGGAATTTAGTATGAAGGTCATACTAACTCACCTACCCTCACCTTCATTTACATACTAACTTGCCTACCCTACCTTCATTTGCATACTAACTCTCGTATGAAGGGTGTGTGAACATGGGAGTGGGGAGAGTTATAGTAGGGAGAGTTATTATGAAAATCCCCCTCAGCCCCACCTCATTTGCATACTAACCCCCCCTACCTGACCCTCATAATATGTTCATTAGGTGGGAAGGATCCCTGATATGAAGTTTGGGTTGGGGGGAAGTTAGTATGCATACGACCCCCACCCCGCACCCTCATTTGCATACCACCCCCACCCTGCACCCTCATTTGCATACCAATTCCCTCCACCCATACCTCATAGTATGCTCATTCGCTAGGAAGAATCCACAGGGGCTCACTCAATGAACCTTTGACATGTCATGTTCATTTGTGGCATACTAAACAATACTCTTAATTTGACTACATATTGGAAAATATCTCTAAAAAACACATTATTTAACCCCCTACCAATATGAGCCCAATACACCTCAATTTAGAAAAACACTTGCTTTCACTAGATATTGTAGGTATCCAATTTTTCATTAAAATTTTTATACCCTTTTATGTCTTTTCATTAACTTTGAGCTCCATTTTTTATACTTGTCAATATAAAAATCTTTTACCCCCTATTATATGCTCAATATATGATGTCATTTTTTCCTCAATATATATCCCCCAATATGAAAGCATGTGGTATGGTATTTCTCCCGTAGTGAAGCCCCCATAAAAGAAACTATGAAAGAAGAATTTCAAAATATTTGTCACAATATTAATCTTCCTAACCTCCTAAGTCATTAAAACTATAATGATCTTGGAATGCTTCGCCTAATGTGTTTTAGCATAGAAATAATTTTTTAAATAAATCCAAATAACATATTACCTTTTTTAAAGTTTGATATATCAATTTTAATCTCAATGAAAGCTAATCATAATCATCATTATATATATATATTCAACATAACTTTCATTATTTTCATAATGTAAATCTAACTTCTGTATTTTTTATCATTATCAATAGATAAATTAAAATTAAAACAAATTTAATCCAATCTATATATTTATTGATATATTCTAGTTTGGCATGGGAAAAAATTGATTTCAAAAAAATCAATTTTCAGTTAAAGGAATGACCGCATTAAAAATCATATAATGTGTATTGCATATTATATGTATCTAATAACTATTAACTTTGATCCACATACCCATTAGATGTAGGAATTTACAATCCACACATATAATACAATATGTACAAGTTTATAATGATTCATTAGAATATGTTAAAAACCACATAATATCCATTGCAAGTTTTATATATTCAACAACTACTTACTTTTCCCTATACTTGTTGGATATGGTAATGAGGTTAGGGATGGAAGGACTCAGTACGCAAATACGAGGATGGGGTGGAGCGAGTTTATATGTAAATATTACAATGGGGGTGGATGGAGTTTGTATGCAATTGAGGTTGGGGTTTGGGGGATTTTGTATGCAAGTGAGGGTGGGATTAGGGGGGAGTTTGCACACTAACTTCCCCCACCCATGATAGAAGAATTTTCACTATTGATAAACCTACATTACATTATCCCCATTTTTGTATAACTTTAAACTATGTGAGCCCTTTCACTGTTCCTAATGTTTCAACATGGCATGGGTTGGTTATGTGGTCATGATATCCTATGTGTTCAATTTATGTTAAGAAGGCTCCTCTACATTCATGTTGACCTTCTTGGGACTTGATTTTAACATTTGACCACATGATCTATAGAGGCACTAGAGCCTTTCATCCCACATTTTAGTATAGCTAAATGTTTCAATATATGCTCTCTATAAGATTATGTTATTCCCTCAAATGAATATCCCATAGAGGTTATGATTTATTTTAACATTTCTTTAAATATATTTTGTAACACTTTTAAGACAATCACGCTAAAAGGGAGCAATTTGTATTTGAATCCAATTCTAACTTGCTTTATCAGTTTGGTCTCCTTGATTGTATATCTTCAAACATTTCTAAGTATTTGAAATTTATCCATAAGTTTATCTATGCTCTAATTCTAATCTTTTTATCTATATATCCTTAGGTTTTTCATTTTACTGTGATCTCACTTGCTATAGATATTTAAGTAGTCTTTCCAAGTCTTACCTCTATCGATATAGAAGGATTAATTTTCTCTATTAAGGTTGATATCCCTAGCTATACATAGTTATATTTTCTCTCTTTTATATCGCTAGCTATATATCCTCATGTTTGTACATTCTTATATTCTCCATTTAAGTCTAATATAACAATTTATAGGTCCTCAAAACATGGAATAATTAAATTCATTCATGAAAATTCCAATATTTATTTCATCTCTGATAAAATCTCCCATAAATATGGATATTAATAAATATGTGGAAGGTGAGAATATCCATATCCTCATAAATCACAATAGATATCTCTTATTTTTATTTATTTAAGATATGATATTTTTATTATGTGTCTTAGGTGTAGGACTTTGAGTTTAATTTATGGTTGTTAGAGATCATGTTTTATACGTTGTTAGAACTAGTTGGATATATCCTAGAAGTTGTATATAGGTTTAGGCTCACCCTCTATTGTAATGCATTTAAACCTTCTAACACCAAAATCCATTATGATATTGACCATATTGGATGTTGAGTTATTGACTATTTATATTCTCATTTGTCATGAATCCAATGTAACATATTTTCCATAATGAGCTACCTTGGTGTAGAATCCTTTTGCCATATGGTGCGATCCTGCTTTCCATGACAAAATTAAGAGCCCTTATAGTTTGAAACTACATTTTTGACCTCATTAATCTTTCCCATATATTTATATATAGTGCCCATGGGGATCTATCCTTTGTATTTTCATTTGTTTTGCAAGGAAGTGATAGCATAGGCTATTTTAGAAAATCCTTCAGTAAAATGGTGGTAATATCTTGTTAATCCCATAAAAGATCGTATGTCAATAACATTAGTAGGAACATGCCACTCCATAATGTTTTTTATCCCTTTTGGATCAACCTCTATGCCTTCCAAGAGATGACATGTCCTAAGTATTGAATCTTCTCATTGAAGAAATCACACTTAATATATTTAGCATACAATTGGTGTTCCCGTAATGTTTGCAAAAATATTCGAAAATTCTCCTTATATTCCTCTAGATTCTTTGAGTATATAAGAATATCATCAATAAAAATCAACACAAATGTATCAAGATAAGGGTGGAATACACTATTCATAAGACTCATAAATTTTTTTGGAGCATTAGTTAGGCCAACGGGCAGAACCACAAATTTGTAATGGCCATAGCTAGTTAGGAAGGAGGTTTTAGGAATTTCCTTTTCCCTTACCCTTACCTAGTGGTACCCTAACCGCAATTCTATATTAGAGAACATCGTGGCTCCTTTGACTTGGTTGAATAGATCATCGATTCTTGATAATGGGTATTT
Source organism: Pinus tabuliformis (assembly GCA_031772625.1). Classification (NCBI taxonomy): domain Eukaryota; kingdom Viridiplantae; phylum Streptophyta; class Pinopsida; order Pinales; family Pinaceae; genus Pinus; species Pinus tabuliformis. The sequence continues at coordinate 855,375,653 of CM062818.1, read as the reverse complement.
GTTCTTAATTGTCATCTTGTTAATTTTTTGGTAACCAATACATAATCTCAGAGTTCCATCTTTGTTTTTACAAACAAGAAAGGTGCTCCCCATGGAGACACACTCGGGTGAATATAACCCTTGTCAAGTAATTCCTGTAGCTACATTTTGAGCTTAGTGAGCTCAAGAATACTCATTTTGTAAGGGGTCTTTGACGCAGGTGCAACCCCTTGATTCAATTCTATGTTGAAATCGATGCCTTTTTGGAGGTAACTGTGGAATTTCCTCTAGAAACACATCAGGAAAATCATGAACAATTGGTAGGTTTTCCAAAGAGGCTATCTTACATTTTGAGTTAGTGAACCCCACTTGTACAACCTAAATCTGACATCCCTTCCTAATACATTTTCCTAATTGGTAGGAAGTAATTGGTCACATTTTATGGGTATTTTCACACCTTGAACTTCTTGCCTAACACCCCTTTAATTGAGATAATTGATAGTTTTCTCTTTACAATTTACTAATGACCAATTCTCTTCCAACCAATCCATTCTGATGAAAACATCATAAGACCCCAAAGGTAATACACTCAAATTTATGCTAATTGATTGATTTTATATCTCAATAGAATAGTCATTTACTTTGGCTGACACTCTTATCTTTGCCCCGATTTCCAATTGCACTAACCAGGGATTTCTAAATTTACAAGTTTGTAGTTGGTATTTTTCAATGACCTTGGTGTTGAAATAACTTAAACTAGCTCCTCAGTCTATCAATATGGACACAACATGTTTATGTATCTTACCTTCGAGCTTGATCATAGAGGGTTGGTATTTAGCTTGATGATCATTTAATGTTGCATTAATCCTTGGTATGTTGGGTGCCACCTCAGCAACTGTGGAGGTCTCTTGAATGTTAGCAGTCTTTTCAGCCTTGGAGCGATGACGATAATTTTTATAATAATGGGGTTCTTTGCAGCCCCAATGATATAGTGGGGGCTTTTGCTATTCACTGAACTCAGGTTTGATGGAAACTTCCACTTGCCTAATTTCCCCTTGCAATTTAGCTCTCTATTGATTTCTTCCAAAAAATTTGTTGTACTAATTTCTAAGTAGACTTCTGGTATTTCTAGTTTTCACATTTTTCATGTTTCAGAAATTTTATGTGGTTTTTTATTTGTCCAACTCTTATTGCCTTCAACTTTTGATTTCATCTATTGATAAAAATATGTTCTTTTCGAATGGCCTCATCCATTATTTTTGGATTGTCAAATTCCAGTTGTTCTTAAATGAACGTTGGTACAATACTCATAAAACGTTGAACCTTGGCCTTTTCCTCTCAAATATAAGGTACTTCCTTAAGAAAGACATTAATTTGGTTAAGAACTCATCCATAGTGAGTTTACCCAACCAGAGATCATGAAATTATTTTTCCTTATCATCATAAAACTGCTCTGTCATATACTTCTCCTTGAAATGTTTCTGGAAATCCTTCAAAGTCACTTCTTGTTCAGTAATTATATTAACAACATTAACATCTTCCCACCACAACATAACCTTTCCTTGAAGCTGATAAATGGATAATATTTCTTTTAGATTATCATTATATTCATAAATTTGAAAGTGTTTATTGATATTAACCAACCAAGCTTCCCCAACCTCCTTTGTTTCACCATCAAAATTTAGAGGTCTAATTTTCTTAACTTCTCCTTTTAATTTTATTTTCTTCTTTTTATTCTTCCTAGAAGTAGAAACATTATAAGATCCTTCCTCATTCACCTCTTTTTCCACCTCTGATCTCTACATCTGATTTCCATCCAGCACATTTCCACCTTCTTGTATTTGTTCCTCATCTCTACCATAATTCCTAGAACATGGTAATGGGTTTCTATGATTCTTCTAGTTGGAGAGGCTCTTCAAAATCCTCTCTCAGTCATGCATTAACCTCTCGTTATCTAACCTCGGGAGAGCCATTTTATTAAAAAAATTTAGATCATTTCTAACAGTAAAAATGTATGGTTTCACGTTCGTCTCCTAGCTACACCCACATTTCTAGGTTGGCTACAACCACTGGTACTAGATCTCCCCAAACACTTTGGGCGGCTGAGTACTCCCAGCCCCTCGCCATATAAAGATTACTCTATGAATGAAACATATACATGCTTGTTATTTGTATGCCCATAAGGCCACAGTACTACAACCTAGGTTCGCATACCACTTGTAACAGTCACTCCAAGTAAAAATCTAATTATTTTATTTAATTTTTTTACTGCCCTAAGATTATACAATTCCTATGGCACAAAGTTATCATTATTTAATATAATAACACACTACGGATTTCCATGACTTATATGTTATATATAGAAATATAACTATGGTATGATCATATAGTAGCCATGATTATTCATTAACACTTAATGCACTGGATTGGTTGTGGTTGTAATTGTTGCAGCCGATTACATTGAACATTATACGAGTTGATTGGAATTTATGAAGTTTATTGTTACACATCCCATAATTCAGCTCTGTTCAGATATACTAATTTTTATCACCAAAAAATTGATCATCTAGCCTAATTTACTAGATGGATCGAAATACAGCATGTAAGGCCAATTTTACCATAGTAAAATTGCTTTCATTGTGAGAAATTACTTAATAACCCACCTTTGTTAAGTAATTTATAATTAAACCCATGTAGAATAATTAAATAAATCACTATTTATTTAATTTTCTGAATAATTAATTAATTCATTGATCAATTATTATTCCTTGTCATATTTGACCCAATTATGAAAAATCAACAGATAAATTATTAATTAACTTATTTTTCTCTAGGAATAATTAATTAATCACTAATTAATTATTATTCCTTCTCAAATTTGACTAAATCCCTTAGGAATAATTAAATAAATCATTATTTTTTTATTATTCCTTAACTAATTTCTTGAGATGATAAATAAATCATTTATTTATTTATTATTTCTAAATAAAAATTTAAATACTTTTTACCTCCTAACCAAATATAATAAAATAGTCCAAGTGGTTATTCCAAGAATGGGGTTAATAATATTTTATTACTGCTCATTATTCGAGGATACTCAATATGCTTCTATAAATAGAAGGGTTTTCTATTCATTATTCACTTTTGATTATATTCATTGTTGCACTCATTGTTGTAACTCTTATTATTATCACTGTCGCACACCATTTTTCTTCCATTTGATTTCCCATTGAGTTCAAACATTTTATTTGTCGGGTTTACACATTATAGAGGAGAGAGAGACTGTACAAAAGATGAAGACGTTTGAGGATAGCCAAGAACTCATCCCATAGAGGGGACTGTTAACATTTATTAGTTCCATTAATAGGTGTTATAATAAAATCTATTCTTTGTATATCTAGTTTCCATTGGATTATTAGAGTTATTATTACTGTTTCATTCTGTTGTTTAACTATGATTGTGGCATAGATGAGGACTTTGCCAGGTTTTGTTTCTATCAGTTGCTGCAGATCTACAATGTTTAGTAGTCATCTATATTGGTTAGACTATTTTTCATCCATAGTCTTAAGTGTTTTATTTCCGTACACCTTTGGGAAGAAAACACTACAACAAAATTGACGACTCCATTGGGTTTTTTTACTTCTGATCTAGAAACCCGGGTGACCTTCAATTTTTGTCTTAGGGTTTCTTATTTTTTTAGTCTCTTAATGTTGTTTACTAGCTTTTTAACCCTAGATCTATAAAATTTCTAACTTTCGGAAGTTTTCTAGTCTTTTCTGTAGGTCACAGGAACCAACCACGACAGAGATGACAAATTTTTTTTTAGATTTTCTGACGAGGAATAAAGGAGCAGAAGTCACACTTTTCTATTCAAAAAGTGTGACCTGGAGTCCAGAGCACACCTTTCAGCCCAAAATGTTCCATCCCACCTAAAAATAGGTTAGTACCTGCGATTTTTAGGGTTTCCGGGTTTTTGTCAGATTTGTTTCTGGTTTTTGTTGAGAGCTGTCTCATTGGTTGTTTGACCCCTGTTTCATCCCTCTTAGGCCTTGATCTACTCTGGTTTACTCGTCAAAGTGGAATTTAACCCCTTAGGGTTTCTAGTACACTTCCACCTTTATATGAGGAGTTTAGCTGAGTAAGAAGTCTGAGTTTCTACAACACTTTTAGCCATATTTTCCAGATCTGCACCCTTTTATTTTAGATCTCCAAAGATAGGTTTCTTCCATCCATAGTTTCATATTAAACCTTGTTTGGTCATTTTGCTTAGAGTCCCATCGGTTGCCCTAGTTTTTTCACCCATATCCCTATCTTTTTGCAACGATCTTCCTCTTTGGTTTTTTGTTGTAGCACCACTTTCCAGCATCCTAGTGTCATTTGATCCCAGTCACACCGAAACTTAGATATCTTGACGTTTTTAGTGTGTTTTCAATCGATTTCACCACCAACCAACACAATGCTTGCAAACCCAGTTTGGGTGGGGTTTAGTTAATTGTTTTGCTATTCATTTTCTATCATTATTTCAGTTTATTTCAGCAATAGTTTTTCTTTTTTCAAACACGATCTGGGCTTAATCAATAAACACACTTGCACACACAAGCACACTTTAAGCGAAGGGCGCTTGGTTTACAGGACCAAGCTAAGACTTAACATAATAAATTTATCTCCCCTCACAAAGACAAAGGAATATTGTTAATCTCCCTTCACCATTTCCATGTCACGTGTGTCTTACCACCATTGCACCACCAAGGCATTTGTCATGGAGACTCTTAGGCCTTCATCCCCAGTTTCTGTTCGGGCATATTACTCCTCCCTGTAGGGTTCACATTCATAGTCCCCTAAGTCCCCATACTAACTCTTCTCATGGTTTTTTTGATTCCTCATCTAATTTCGATCCTCCTTCACTACATATCATCACCATGTCTGGACCCACAGCTGGTGTAGGAACCCATCTTGGTGTTGGCTCCAGTTCTACCACGATGGTAACATCTAGCAGAACAGTCTCATGAACTATTACGACAACCCCCATGCTCCCTTTTATGGTTGGGTTAAGTCTCCCTGATTTTAGCTAGTTACTAAATGACCCTATACACCACGATGTTGGTTAGTATACTATGTCGACTAAGATTCCCTCAAACATCCCAAAGTTTGAGGGTAATTTTGGAGAGGACCCTACCAATCATGTCCACTCCTTCCACATGTGGTGTTCATCCAACTCCATTATCAATGACTCCATTCGTCTTTGGTTGTTCCAGTGCATGCTCACTGGAGATGCTGCAAAATGGTATGTAGACCAGCCCGCTACATCTCATTCCATTTTCACGATGCTTACTAAATCATTCCTCTCATATTCTCAGTTACCTCATTCTACCAGTCCTCCACCACTCACCTTTCTAACCATGTTCAAGAGTAATGTAGAAGGAGGAGCACATGTCGTGCCCCACCCTTCAAAGACTGTGTCTATCTAGATTGGTTTCTTAGGAGCCTTTTATCACGAATTGGAAAAGATGCCACATCCCATTTTCCTTAGATAGAGGAAGAAGCTCTCAAAACTGCACTAAAATATGACCTGATTTATGCGCAATCTGGTTATATCTCTATGTCATTCCAAACATTCCCCATCCTGGAGGTGAATGCATTGGGGGAATCTCATGCCTTTGACGGTATCATTGGAACCCTTTCACATCCTTTACCGTATACTCGACAAAGTTATGGCTATCCACAGGGGGGCACCAGTTCCTCCAACACTTATGCCCCTCTTGCTAGCAACATGTTTTCAGGGCTAGCCAATGCTCAACCTATCTACCAAACCATTGCTCCTCCACCATCTTATCCTTATGCATCATCGAACGCTCTAGCCCCTCAAGCATTAGCACCATAGCCTCCCATGCATCCTCATCCCCAGTAGCCACTGCCCCCTGTTGGTCAACTATTTGTGTAGTAGAGTGAGACAAATCCCCAAAATTTGAAGAAAAATAATAAGGGGAAAGGTAACAAGGGTAACCAGGGTAATCAAGGTAATCAACCTAGTGAACCCCAGTGGAACCATCCTAACACCAACAACCAACAACAGGGAAACCAACCCAAGCAGGACAATGCTATTTGTACAAACAAGCCTTATGCATTTTGTGGTGTACATGACGATTATACACATGAGTGACCTCTCTTACCCTAAATGCCCCAAATGTGAGAAGCTCAAGCAGCTTCTAGAGGTCAATAATCGCCTCAGAGTCACACACCATCTCAACTGACAGTGCTTACAAATCCTTTCCCTTAGCAAGGATTTTTTTCTATTGAACCTCAGCCAGGTCAAGCAACGCATCCCCCTCAACCTTTTGGTCCTGGTGATTACTGGATCGTCATTATGAGTTTTGGGGAGGTTAATCCCTCTGATATCAACCTACAAACTTGGTCACGTCAACATGAAAATCCACCGACTTCGTCCTCCACTAAGTCCAAAGCCAGAGCATCTATTGAGCCTCTTCTGACACCAAATGGTCCATTACAAATCCCTCAACCTAAAGTTGAGGCAATTCCCAGGATCCAAAAAGGACCATTACGCCATAATGTGGCTTATAACCAAGCGGCCCATACATATAGTATAGTAGACGACTTGGTACAATCACCTGCCGTGGTGCCGACACTTGAGGTCCTTTAGTCATGCCTATCTCAAAATAAATCTCTACTGACTACTTTGGGTGCAGTAGATCCTTCCGATGATCGTTTGATTGTCTTCCCAGTTCATACTCAGAACATCCCCCATTACCTTCATTAGTTTCTTTCCAGATACCAATCTGAGTCTGTAATGCCATCATTTCTTGATGCATTATTGACAAAGGTGAATCCACCTATGTGATGTTCACTGCCATTTGGAAGCAACTTAAGTCGCCTGAGTTGTTCCCATCCACCATCAGTTTTCACGCTTGGTGTTGGGTGTGGAGCCTGATTATCTTCTTTATTCAAAGGTATCACTGCATTAGACCTCGGTTCATAATGTGGCGACAATGCCACCCATAAAATATATGCCACTAGAGGGGTGCAGGGGGCGCAATGATGATTATTTGGAGCCCTCCCACCCCCGAGCGGGGGATCGAGGGTAGCGCCCCCAAAGCTAAAAATAGATGTAAAATTGCCTTGTAAAATGTTGTAATTTCGTAGTCAATCTGGGTCGTTCGTTAGGCGGAGATCTAATGGTAGAAGCTATGTTTAATTTAAGGTTTTTTTCCCTAGAAGACAACCCCTTGCTATATATGAGGTAATTGTAGTGCGTCTATGTAGATCTGTATTCTCAGTGAGAAAGATAAAGAAGATTGTGTGAGAGTGAAGAGGGAATTACAATGGATTTACTGTAGGTTGTATCTCTTTAGTTTATTGGATAATATAAAAGGAAGGACTGGTTGTTTCTCCGTGGACGTAGCCCAATTTGGGTGAACCATGTATATATGCGTCTCTCTTGTTTTATTTTTTTTCTATGTTTATATTTATGCAATATATTTTGTGTTCCATTTATCTATAATACATAATTTTCTAACACTTGGGATAGACATTCCTCCTAGCCTCTTGGAATGTATCATAATTATCATGTGACTCTTGTGGGAAAGACTGTCCATGTAGACATTGAGGTTATTCACTACCATTTAAATTACAACATTCTCTTAGATGTAGTTACACATATGCCATGTCAGTCATTGCATCTGTGGTTTTCCATAAGATGTGCTTCCCCCATGAAGGGAAGATCGTCATCGCCGATAAATTGACTTACTACGAGCCATCATCTGTGACCTCCCTTGAGTCCATTATCTCGTCAATGTCAGATAAGAGTTCTTCAAATCCTGTCATTGGTGTTTCACCTAGAGTCTATAAAGATTCCTCATTATTGGGTGCTTTCCCTGATCCTCCCTCTCTTCTCTCAGATCCTAACTCTTTTAGTGTTTGCATGTTACAAGCGTCATAGGATACTCTCAAGCAATCTGGTACATCTAATTAATAGCCAGGTCCTCAGCACCCTATTGTTGCCATCTCAGTTGAGCCATTTGGATCCACCCCCAAGGACCTCCTCCATTTGTGGATGCCTCTCCTATGTTCCCACCATGAACGGTTCCTCCAGGTCTCAACCATCGAGGAGTTGTTCAACCAAGACATTACCCTCTATGCCAGATACCTTTCTTATTTCCCCCTTCGGGAATATTTTATGTCCATGTCATGGCTTCACTGGTCCTTCATAACATGACTTTAGGGTTCCTAGTTTAGTACATTAATCCCCCTGTAAGCATTCCACCTGGTTAGCTATGACCTTATCATGCTTTTACCCTTGTTCAACCGGTCCCTGCAGCCCCTGCCACTACTTCAGTTCCATCACAACCTCAATAGGAACCCACTCCTGTTGCTAAAGCACCTGGATAGGGTGGCAATGCTAAGAGGAAAGAACCTAAGGACAAGTCTCCCCAAGCTCCTCTAGCCCCCAAGGCCCCAAATCAGTCACCTCTGTGCGATTGGTGTAAATTTGTTTGGAATGCCCCCAATAATTGTCCTAAGCTTCCTCATCTCAAACCTTTTGTTCATGAAACATTCCTTGAGTCAGATATCCTTGAAGTTCATGTTACCTTACCAAGTCTAGCCAATAAACTCAGAACATTATGCACAAATCACCCTTGTGCCTTGTGTGATCATCATGGTCACTACTCCCATTGTTGCGCTTGTCTCGACAAATTTCATGATTTCCTTGAGGCACTTTGTGAATACGAGATGAATCGTAGTGGAACAACTACTCCTCTTCCTGTGGATTATGGTACCAATAGTAAACCAGAATAGGGGGACTCTAGTCCCACCACCGTGACCCCTCCCCCCGATGTCGAGATGATGGACACCACGGGCCATGTCCTTTACCTATTGTAATCCTTGAGTTCCTCCTAGGAAAACCCCACTGAGGTTTCTGCGCGCGCTTCTATCGAACCTCTTTCAATAGAATCCTAGGTCTCAACATCCGTAGATCCTCCATCTACCAGCTCATCATCTACCATTCCATATGATGTGTATGTGAACCTTCTCTCTTAAGTTGATGCACCAGGTACTGCCACCACATCATGTAGTCATCCTTCCTCTCATCCACCCATCTTCCATTCGGATGAGGACATCATGCAAGCTACATCTACCCCTGATTACCCTTGCACTTAGGCAAGGGGGCATATTTTTTTGGAGGATTCTGAAGGCCATTTCCTTCCTAATTCTCCCAATGCACTCTACTCAAGAAATTTCTCCCAGAGCATATCCCTTTGATTTGTGAGTCTTTTTTCTTCCATGCAATTAGGTAGGTTGCATCATCTCATCTATTTTCTTTTGCACCTTTCAGATGGATCCATCATCCACACTGTATATCGGTCATGCTGACAGTGCAAGTCACTTCTCTTGGAATCTAGCCTTGGCAGCCTGGGCCATTTTTACCCCCTTGTATACGTTAGTCCTTTCAAGCAGCATGTGCATTGGATCTGCCACCAATAACCAAGCTAAATATGATGCAGTGATAGGTTTGTTAGTCAATTCCCTCGCTCATCGCATCCTTCATCTTCATGTTCGTTTATATTTACTGCTACTTGTCATGCGATTGAATGGTGTGTATCATGTGCATAACTAAGGCCTATTTAGAAAATATCTATGTGTTAAGTTGTTGGTACGTGAATTTGAAACCATCACTTCTAGTCGTGTTCCTAGAGCCCAAAATAACTATGTAAACTCCATTTTCAAATAACATTTCTAGATTGGCATTTATCACATGTATACCAGAGAAGACAACCATAAACATAACACATGGCAAACCATTATTGTCATATAAAAATGCATAATCATATTATGTATCATATAAGTGTTTGGAGACCATAGCTCTAAATACATCAGACATTCCCATAGCATGTTCCAAAATCAAAACCAAAGGGACCCACATGTCCCGATATCTAGTCACTATCTAGTAGATCTCGCAGCAAAGGCTCTGCTTCCACCTACATATAGATCACGTACTACCTAACCAGCCATCGCCATGCACCACACGATACCTCACCACTTGGAGGGAAGGCTAGTACACTCATATGTGTATCAATCGTCTAACTCATTCCATCCGCTCTCTAAAACTCTGGTCACAAGTACCTCACACCTATAGTGTAGATCAACGAGTAGCACATTATCCTATGAATCCTGTTGTGATGATGATGTTCCTTGATATGCAGCCCTAAGCGCTGCAGCTCATCCAACATATCTTGTCATTTTACCGGTGCTATGTCTGCATACCACCTATTTTACACTCAATAACATATAAACATGATTAAAATATGACATGCACCATAAAAAATAACAACTTGACACTTACCGTATGGTCCCCATGCTCACTCGGGTGGAAGTTGTAAGTCAGGATCACCCTAATAGTTCATCTCGCTATAAGGATAATCATCAATGTGGAGGAGAATTTGATCCTAATGTGCGAAAAACATGGGTCAGAACGCCCTTCCGAATCCCCCTCTTCCTCCTCTCCACAGTAGCTGCCCCAATAGCCCATCTTGGGCTCTTATCGGTCCCCATCTAGGATCTGTACATGAGGACAGATGGTGGGTATCTTCTCGAAGAAGAATGCACATAGTATTGTATGAAAATCATAGTCATAGTTCACCTATCTCTTGCATAGACCTAAATGTTGTTTCACAGATGAAAGCATCATCTTGACCCACCCATAGTAGGTCCCGGCCAAAACACTCTAAGCCAGAATCATCCGCCCACCAGTGATGTGGTGGAACGCTTGACAACCCAAGAGCTGTACCACAACTGCAGTAATAACCCATGTCTCTAGCATGTCTAGATCACCAATTGAGATGGTCGTGCCCGTCACACGCACATCTTGTGGACAATGGCACTCCACAAACTCTGTAATGTTCATCCCATGAGGAAACACCGGATGTATACCCCCCACCACCCCTAGGGAAGGGAGTCCGATCAAGAAATAAAGATCCTGTAATGTGAACTCAATGTTCTTCCCTTGCATGACAAAGACCTCCTGGTTTGAATTCCAATAGCTCACAATTCTTGATAGCAAGGGCTCACCTACCCTCATCAATGGGTTCTCTACCAACTTGCAAACCTCGTAGTGAGCCAATTCCCCTCGAACCCCCTGATCCCTCTAAATCTTAGATCGAAGGGTATCCAAGTCTCGCTCTTGCCAGTTGATTTTTAGCTCGGCCATGCCTACAAAAATCCACATGTCTTTTCAGTTCAGAGGGAAAAACATTGGTCTACAATGATCAACCTGCAAACCCCACCAGGTTAGCAGACCACCCCTCCTTTCAGCCCCAAATTGGAGTTTTATGCCTAAAAAGATAAATCTCGTAGGTTTTCACCTATTTCCTGTGATCCAAATAGAACTTTTGGGCCTAAAAAGTGTGATGCGACCATGAAGAGGAGCAGGGGTCTCCTAGGGAGCTGCGGGGTGCCAAAATCAAGAAATAAGCCACTGAAATTGAGGAGATGAGTAAGGCCACCTACCTGAAAGTCACAAAGCCTGATTCTGAGAGTTAGTTTATCTGCTACAATCTCCAGAAGATTTAGGGCCTCTTCCTCATCTCCAAATTCACCACAACTCACTTAGAAAATGAATTGAAATTGGAGGGAAAACGTCCTTTCATAGAAAAATCTACAATTTTCATGTCACCCATTGTGACCAAACCATAGCTTAGATTGATGATCTGTTAGAACCATTGGAAAGCTCTCATTGACTATTATAATGGGTCTTTCTCAGTGTTTGATGATGTGATACTTCACCATGAAGTCGTTTTTCCAAAAAGGGTCACTTCATCACCTCTCAAAATCAAATTTCTACATATGTGATGCTTCTACTTTTGGGACCACCTTCCCTTGGTGCTTGTCATCTCACATGTCGATTTTGTTCATGAGTAACCATCAATTAATCATGCTTTTATGGTCCTCACCTGGCCTATTCTCTGTGGCAGCATCATCGAGTCACCCTTGTTCAGAGCATTCGTGATGAGTCACTTTTATATCCATGGAGTCTGTTTCATGTCCCATTATAGCATGTCACATTATTCCATCCCTCTTTGCATAACGTTCATCTTGTGTTGCCCATTTTTTCCTCCAGTCATACTATTCCCATCCCGACCAGAGTTGAGTCAGTCACTGCCAGATCAACCATGCACTTTATGCTCTCACAAGGGTAGCCATTTGTTTGTCCCTGAATCTAACATTTTCCATTGTCCTTGGTGTCAGTCCATCAGTCACATTACTATTTTCCCTCGTGCCTTAGTTGAGGATCCACATTGCCTCACCTATTGTGAGCCCTATTCTATCGACATCAACTCACTTATTCCAAAAGAATGGCCTAGAGGGTGGTGTATCTTGGTTCCATCTTCCATTCTTGTTCAACACCTCAGATCAAACAAAGGGACTCATAATTTCCATTTAAGTTGGTTGTTTCATGATCATGATCCATATACTTGATAGTCCAGTTATGTAGTAGATTGCACTAGTGATTCTCGGGTGTGTGTGAGATGTTTCAGACGTCATGAGGGGGTGGCCTTTTAGGTAGCCCCCACATGCCCGGATGCATTCCTATTATTCTATATCTTTATATGCAGTTCCACACATTTGATGGGTTTGCTTTCTACCAATCATAATGTTCATAGAATGCACATCTCCTTTAGATCATTCATTCAGTTTTGCATAGCCCTTCCCTGTTCAGCAGGGCTTCTTTGGTTGTTATACCCTCCCTCCCACCCATTTTTTTAGGGAAGGACCATTATATCTCATGTACTCAAATGATATTGTATTCAATCCTAGCTCATTTTTTTTCCAAGTGCATTATGTATATGGGACACATTGTATTATTTTATGGCTTAGTTATGCCAACATGTCATGTACCATTCAACATGTACTTCATTTCTCAGTTTTATGTTTCTGGGTGCATCATTATTTTTGTACTAAGTTATCTCGACGGGTATAGGTATGCCTCCCCCGCCTCACTAAGATCTTGTAGCACAACATAAAAGAAGGCTTGCATTGGTCTCACCCCCTCTGTTCCTATCCTCTTTTGCTTCAGCTCTATTGGCCTCTCTCTCTCTCTCTCTCTGAGTCCACTTTTTCATCTAGTGATTGTGTCTTTACAATGTACTTCGGTCATACATTTTTCTCCTAACACTCATACATTGGGGGACAATCTGTTATGACCAAAAAATTGATCATCTAGCATAATTTACTAGATGGATTGAAGTACACCATGTAAGGCCAATTTTACCATAGTAAAATTGTTTTCACTTTGAGAAATTACTTAATAACCCACCTTTGTTAAGTAATTTATAATTAAACCCATGAATAATTAAATCACTATTTATTTAATTTTCTTCTATGACTAATTAATTAAACCATTGTTCAATTTTTATTCCTTCTCATATTTGACCCAATTATGAAAAATCAACGTATAAATTATTAATTATCTTATTTTTCTATAGGAATAATTAATTAATCACTAATTAATTATTATTCCTTGTCAAATTTGACTAAATCCCTTAGGAATAATTAAATAAATAATTATTGGTTTATTATTCTTTAACAAATTTCTTGAGATGAGAAATAAATCATTTATTTATTTATTATTTATAAATAAAAGTTTAAAAACTTTTTCCCTCCTAACCAAATATTATAAAATATTCCAAGTGGTTATTCCAAGAATCAGGTTAATAATATTTTATTATTCCTCATTATTTTAGGATAACTCAATATTTTGTTATAAATAGAAGGGTTTTTCATTCATTATTCACTTTTGATTATTTTCATTGTTGCACTCATTGTTGTAACTCTAATTATTATCACTGTCACACATCATATTTCTTCCATTTGAGTTCCCATGGAGCTCAAACATTTTATTTGTTGGGTTTACATGTTATAGAAGAGAGAGAGACTCTACATAAGTTGAAGACACTTGAGGCTAGCTAAGAACCCATCCCATAGAGGGGGATTGGTCAAATTTATTTTTTCCCTTCACATGTATTATAATAAAATCTATTCTTTGTATATCTGGTTTCCATTAGATTATTGGAGCTATTATTACTATTTCATTCTGCTGTTTAACTATGATTGTAGCATAGATCAGGACTTTGGCAGTTTTTTTTCAATTAGTTGCGACAGATCTACAATGTTTAGCAACCACCTATATTGTTGAGACTATTTCTCATCCACATTCTTAAGTGTTTTCTTTTCATACACTTTTGGGAAGAAAACACTACAACGCTAATCTCGATGCACCTTACTGCTGCCCATATGTCACTAATATAGACCTTTCCAATTTAACAACTGTGAGCGGGATGATCATCAAACCCTTGGATTTTGATTGAACGATTCTTGATATTCCAAGGCCATTATGGCTACCTACCCCACTCTTTGGCTCCCACTCGCATTATCACTTGGTATGTTCAGTGATGTATCAGTGTGATGAAACCCTAACTGGTTTAGGGTTCAAACCACTGGATTCCTCACCAGCATAGGTATGCCCTACCAAGTTTTTAACTCCCTTTTGACTAGTTAATGAAAATTACAGAGAATGTGTTTCCTGAGGTTTTGCAGTTGTAGGTAGCCTTTAATGCTGCTAGATATCTTCAAGGACTCATTTAGGCCATTCATGTGTGTGGCCTTTTTTAGTGATGAGCCTCATCATTGGGTAACTATATGGACCTTAATTCACCTCCTAGCTTAGTCAAATCAACTCTTCTCACAATATATTACATATTTTGATTATATTTTGTTTAATGAGATGATTCAAAGTGAGATAGTATGCCTAGTGGACTAATGTGCATTGAATGCAGGCTTATGAGAGAAAATCACAAAATTTTGGCTAGATTAAGGGTTGAAACTCGAATGAGACAAGGAAGAGAGATTGTAGGAGGTAAATCCTCCTCATTTACTCCTCCCTCATTCGAATATTCCTCCATCAATCACACTGGCTTGGAGTACAAACATCCAAGTCATGGAGATCAAAAGGTAGCCGAGCAAGTGATAGTTAAAGAGTTAGTTTATCTCAAGTTTGGGAGCTGAGCCTCCCTAGATTTAAGGAATTTATTGGAGACTTCATTTGTATAAATAAATAGGTCTAGAGCCACATTAGGATTTGAATTTTTGCTATAAAAACACTAGTTATTTTCAAGTTCAAGACTTGTGGAAGACATTGCTATGTAATTTCCTGTTTTGATAAGGAGAATGAGAATTTTCTTGATCCAACACTGAGTTAACTCAGAGGGATGAAGCTCTTGGGATAGGGCCCAACCATAGTAGCAAAGTCTCCTCTTCTTGTATTTGTATGCTTAGATTGATTTCATAGCTTAATGGTTGAATTATCTTTAGCATTATTTCATTGCAAGTAGTGTAGATTTGATTAGTTGCTTATTAGTTTGCTTCCATTTTTGCTTCACTTCAACAGTTGTTTAGAAGAGATAAAGGAACATCATAAATATTTCAATAGGTTTTTTGGACTCACTTCTTCCTTCAGGGATCATGCTTTGAGGAAATAACTCCTATGCAGCCCCAAAAAGACAGAATTCTACTTTCTCATAGAATTTAGGGTTTTCTGTACTTAGGTCAACATTTGATCAGTTTACAAGAGTAGGATTTAGTTATAATTTATTCCATATTTAGTTTTACATTAGATCTCATCAATGATTCCATCTTATTCTGCAAGTTTTCTTCATGCATGAAGTAGACAGTTAGCTCATTAAACTTTGTTTTCCTAGATCATTGAAATTCTTCTTGTTTACATGATTTTTCGGTAAATGTCAATGTTTGATGTAGTGCAGGTGTTTCAAAAGTACAAAGAGATCTCATAGTTAGCAACCTCTTTCCAACTTCATCCATCCATGATTATTCCTTGTTTTCACTAAAACACTTTCCAATTTCATCATTTCACAAGGAAACTTCTCCAAACTTACTGAGCAAATCTAGCCATCTCCCAACTTTGGTTTTGAGTTCTAGAGTGATCCTAGGTATTTCCTTGCCTTATTCCATCCACCAACCACCTTCCCTAAGCCTTCCATCACCTTCAACACCCATCCTTTTGCTCTCGGCTGTATCCTGTAGAAATACAAGGAATCCTGTAGGTTTTTAGGACATCTTGTAGGTTTTCCTGTAGTGGCCTGTTTTGAGGCCGAATTGAGGGAGAAGCCTCTAGGAAGCTAGAAAAGGTCACCTACTAGTCTTCCCAACCTTCTAACCATTCACCAACATCCCTAAGCCACCTACCACATCACCAAAAGAGATTAGCTTTCACACTTTTCCATAAAAAAATACAAAAAGAAAAACATATTTATTTTAGTCATTTACATGCACAGTAGTAGAATGTTTGATGTTTTGAATTTACATGCTTATGAAAGTAGGATTGCATACATGTTAACTTAACATTATTTTTGAAGAATAGTCACTTAGCAGTTAGTTAGAAAATGGTGTGTTTTTAGCATTTGATTTCAGCCTTCTTCCTTAGTGCAATCGACAAGATTTCCCTTAGAGTAGAGTTCTCTTTCTTTCATGAGTAATCAAGCTTCTTCTGAATCCATAAAAGTCTAGCTTGAAAAGTCGTAGTGGTCTATCGCCAACTAAGCAGTGACAAAGAGAAGACCCATCAATTTTACTTGTGTATACAATACTGTCATCTCCAAGTTTGTACGAACCCCATGTTGATAAAGTAAAGTTGGTAGCCCTAGGAGTTGCAACATTCTTGCTGCAATACTAATGCACATCAGCCATGTACTCCATAAATTGGAAATTGTTGTTCTTTTACCCATCTTTTTTACATACATAGGGTCACTCTTCATGCTTCTAGTGTTGTGCAGGTATCTTCTGGCAACTCTCGGGATTCAAATCTCCTTCACAGGTAATTTTTGGGATTTCATGTTGTTCTATAATGCACCCTCTTCCTGGAACTGGTACAAGTATCTCATTTTGTTTGTTGGGTTTTGCAGATATGTAGACTTGAGAATTCTTCCACACACTTGGTTCACAACCATCTCACAATGGCTCACACTTTGATTCTTATTTTTTTCCTCCGGGTTATGTTCATACTTCCTCTGAAGCGTTAGCTTGTTATGCACTGCCTATAATGGTTGTCCATTAAATGGTTTTGGGGTTTTTAACATGGAAATGCATTTTGGGTCTAGAGTGTCTCACTCTGTTTGGGGTTTTAGATGAAAGATTCTTTGTTCTTGTTATATTTATGGGTTTACTTGGGTTATTCCTGCATTAAGAGGAAACAGTAATTGAACTTGTGTATCCTGACCTTTTCTATGAGGGTTATATTTCCAAAGTTAAGAGGTATTTTCCTCCTGTGACTGATTTGAGTTTATTTTTCTTTCCAAATGAATTGGTTACTACTTAGATTTTTAGTTACTCATGGTTACTTGTGGTTGGGGATAAGATTTACCTATACTTCTGGATTCAGTTTAATTAATTACATTGTTTCAGTGTAAACTTGTATATGGGTTATTGCGGAAATATATATATATGTTATAATTCTTTTTGTCACTCACATTATTTTCAATAATGCTTGGCTTTTGTTTCAATAGATTTGAAATAATGGTATCTGGCTCTTTAATTTGATAAATTCTCTATATATTCGAAACGATAATAAACAATTCTTTAATTTTGGTAACTCTCCGTATATTTGGAATAATAGAAAGAAGTTCTTAATTTTGATGATTCTTTGTTTGTTCTTGGTAACCATAACAACCCTATTCCTTTCAAGGAGAACACAAATTCTGGGTAAGGGAATGTGCTAGTGAGAGCTTCTGAGCTCCAAAGTTGGAACTAACCCTAACCCTTTATGAAGGGATTATTCCCGTAGGAACCCTAAGTTCCAATGGGAAGTAACCCACACCAACATTTAAAATATCATTTGTATTAATTGAATAATGTGCATGTCTTGGTTCACATACCCCCGTTGTATTGGTCTGCTTGTTTCATTACCTATTTCATTGTCTGTTCAGTTTTCTAGTACTATAATTTTTTGTCAAATTGGAAATTAGGCAATAAGAATCTTTATTACTAGTACATTTATTTTCTTTCTCCTTAACAAATAATTCAAACACGACTTTCTATAGGGGACACTATTTATTCTATCAATCACTACTAGATAGTTCATCTCCTTTTAGGTGAAATTTACAGAAGACAATCAATAAAATCTCCATACATGTTTACATAAATCAAAAAACGGTATATGTAAATAATAATTCAAATTTCCTTTCTAATGAACACAAAGTACTTATCTGCATGTTACACTTATCATGGAATTATTTGAGAAGTAATATTTTTCCACCTAACCGATGAGATTGGTTATTACATCCAAATCTCCCCTCGGGCCTGTTTAAATCTCTAGTGTTGACTAGCCAACAGTTTTATTTCCTTGACCTCAAGACTCCAGTCTAATCAAGAACTCCTTAGAGCTTCCATTGGCTCCATACCAACTCAAGAATGTTCTAGTAACAATCTTAGCAGCGTTCTGCACAAAGTTTCTTCTTACCTTTTCTTTCTTTTCTAGCCTCAGGCTCTCCCCTACCCTCCATAGCCTTCTCCTAGAAAAATGAGATATTTTAATCTCTTCTAAAAAGGAAAGGAATAATTTCTTCAACCACTTGGAGAATTTTAAAGATTTTCTTTTAAAAGTTTTTTCTCAATAATTCCAATGATTGGGTAACCAATCTTTAAACAATGAACATAATTAACCACTGTAATTTTATTCTTACTTTTAAGTGTTCTAAATAATTATCACATTCTTGCATCATGTAGTAAATTAATATTTACATAATGTGGATGGGTATTACAAAAATAAACTTAAGCTTATCTATATTAAAATTGTTAGGCCCCTATAATACTAGTGATTACCCCATTACTATTCTAGTTATATCCCTTATTAATATTGTTGTGCCCCTATTGTCCGCACATTGTTATTATTGTGCCCCATAGAATCCCTCTATTGTTATTTTTGTGCCATCATATTATTATTGTTAGGTCGGCTGGGTTATATTGTGACTCCTTAGACTCATATATATAGAAAGGAGGTTTTTTCATTTGAACCATTAAAGAATCATTCATCTGTGTAATGTAAAGTAGGTTTCCCCCTTGAAGAGGCTGAATTCTAAGGTGTTGATCTATATTTTCTATTTTTTTTATGAGTTGGTTTCATAACATTTGGTATCAGAGCTTTGGATTCTAGGGTTTCACTGCTCCAAATAGGTCATCATGGAATTTTCACTATAACCTTTTTTCTGCGAAGTTTCAAAAGTAAAAAAAAAACCATTTGAGATGAAATCGCACTGAACCTTGGGTCCCAATTTTAGATCTTTTCGCGCTATAGTTGCGGAGATATGATCTGAGGAAGTTGGTCTTTTTGCAGACTCCTGAATTACATTCCAAACAAGTGACCTAGGAAAAATCATCATAACTTTCTCTCTGAGCATCGGATTGAAGTTTCGTAAGAAGGTACAAAAATAGGACGAAATATAGTTTCTTGTATATATTTTTTAGAGACAAAGGTCGAAATAGGGACACGTGGCATGTCGTACAAGTTTGCTCTACTGAACTAGTCTATAATCAGTTGAGTGTGGGATATTTGGAATAACTCTTCCTTGGAGAATCCAATTTGGATAAGACTGGTGGCATTTGAAAGAGGACACAAAGGGATACTACATGTTGCAGTTTCAGAACTGGATGATCCAAAATTACAAAGATACATCAGAGGCAATATCGAGCTCCTACAAAGTGAAAAAAAGTGTGTAGATTTTTTTTTAAATTTTTGCTTAAGCTTGGTTTGAAAAATTATTTTGAAGGAATTCAAAGGGCATAGTAGAGCATTATTATCAGTAATTGATTCCGCAAGGAAAGAAAATGCAAACACCTAGTAAGCAACCTGAAAGCTCTAGCATGACTCATGAAGAAGAGGAAGAAATGCTACATGATATATCAAAATTACATGACCAAGTGCAAAAAATCTCATTCTTACAAAAGCTAACAGAAGTTAAGATAAATGGTGTGGAATGGAAGCTAAGATGGATGATTTGAAGATAGATTTGAAGGCAAATTTGAAGAGAGACATGGCAGATTTGAAGACAGATTTGAGAAATTTTCTACAAGAAATAATTACAAATGGTGAAAGGGTACTAAAGCAAACTCATGATGTGAAAAAAATAAATGTTAATCATGATTTCATAGACTCTAATGTTGGATCGAAGACCCACCATATTCCAAAAATCGATATAAGGAAGTTTGATGGCAAGGATCCCGCAACATGGATATTACAGATGGAGCAATTTTTTGATCTCAATAATGTGCAAAACACACAAAAGGTATGTATTGCAACTTTATATTTGGAACCAAATCAGTTTTTATGGTATCAATGGCTTTTCTCTCGTAAACAAATTATCACTTTGGCAATTTTTACAGAAGAATTGACAGCACATTATGAGGATACAAAAAGCAACACAATTTTTAGCCAATTGATAAGTCTCAAACAAAAGGGTTCAATAATGGAGCACATTGAAGAGTTCCAAAAATTGAACATAAGGGTAAAAAATATTCCAGAGGAGCATAGGATTGATGTGTTCATAGGGACTATAAAGGATACTATCCAATATGATGTTCGCCTTTGGGAGCTTAATTCATTAGAGAATGCATTCAGGTTAGCAAGAAAAATGGAAAGCAAAATTATGGCAACCAGGAAGCATACCACTCACAACTATAAAGATTGAAGTGTTGCTGCCCCTAGTCTTCCACAACCTATAACGTTGACACCACAACAATTGGAAGAAAAGAGAGCAAAAGGGCTTTGTTACAATTGTGATAGCAAATATAGTAAAGGTCATAAGTGTGCTGATAAGAAATTATTCTACATAGATTGTGAAGAGGAAGAAGAAAAGGCGTAAGAAAGGTAAAAATAAGAGGATATACTCTAGGAACAAAGCCTAGATAAAGAAGAAGTGATTCTGGCCATATCTTGTAATGCATTGGAGGGAATTACCACTCCTCAAACCATCAAGATAGAAGGAAAAATCAAGAAGAAAAAGGCAATAGTGTTGATTGATTCAAGAAGTACCCACAATTTTATTCATTGTAAGGTAGCAAAAGAATTGAATTTCTTCCTATGTTCAGCACCAGAGTGTCAAGTGATGGTTTCAAATGGAGGAACAATAAATTTCTCTGGAAAGTGCCATAATATCAATCTATCCATGGGAGAATATGTATTGACTAGCCCAACGATTTCCATTCCAATGGGAGGTGCTGATGTTGTACTAGGAGTCCAATGGCTACAATCCTTGGGTACAATAGCTTTTAATTTTCAAGAAATTTTCATGAAATTTTTTGTGGAAGGAAAGGAAGTTGAATTAAAGGGTATTGCAGGGAAACCAGGAAATATAATCAGCTCTAACGGAATGACAAAGCTTATAAAAAAGGAACAAAGAGGTGTAATTGCATCAATTATGTTCGCTAGATGTTTCCACATCGAAGTCATCTATTTCTCCAGATATCCAAAAAGTCTTGGAAAATCATTCCAAAGTATTTGAGACTCCCAAAGGTCTCCCACCTATTCGTGATCATGATCATGCTATTCATCTGATTCCAGAAAGTGTTCCTCCAAACATCAGGTTGTACAGATATCCCTATGCCCAACAGACTGAAATTGAACGTATGGTTACAAAAATGCTAGAGGCTGGTATAATTCAACCTAGTAAAAGTTCTTTCTCTGCTCCAATAGTATTGGTGCACAAGAAGGATGGATCATGACCCATCTGTCCAGATTATAGGGAGATCAACAAGCTCACTATTAAAGATAAGTTTCCCATTCTTGTCATTGATGAATTACTGGATGAATTGCATGGATAAATTTACTTCACCAAGTTGGATCTTCGTTTAGTATATCATCAAATCAGAATGAAGACTGAAGACATTCCAAAAACAACATTTAGAACTCATAAAGGTCATTACGAATTTTTGGTCATGCCTTTTGGCCTTACCAATGCACCTTCTACATTTCAAGGTTTGATGAATTCCATTTTCAAGCCCTTCCTTTGAAAATTTTTGTTAGTATTTTTTGATGATATACTAATCTACAGCAAGTCTTGGAAGGATCATGTTGAGCATGTTGACAGGGTGCTACAACTAATGGAGGAGAAACAATTATATGCAAAAAGATCCAAATTTTTCTTTGGAGTACAAGAGGTGGAATATCTGGGTCATATTGTATCTCATGAAGGAGTTAAGGTATACCCTAGCAAAATTAAAGCCATTAAGGAATGGAAAATCCCCACATCCATAAAGCATCTGCGAGGATTTCTTGGGTTGACAGGGTATTATCACAAGTTTTTTAAAAATTATGGGAGAATAGCAGCACCTCTAACAACATTATTGAAGAAAGATGCATTTTCATGGACTCCAGAAGAAACAAAGGCCTTCGAATATCTTAAAGAGGCAATGTGCCAAGCACCGGTCTTAGCTACACCGGAATTCACAAAAACCTTTATTGTGGAATGTGATGCTTCAGGAAATGGAATTGGTGCTATTTTAATGCAAGATGAAAGACCCATTGCTTTTGAAAGTCATCCAATCAAGGGAAAGTTTTTACACAGAGCTATTTATAAGAAGGAAATGTTGGCAATACTACATGCACTTAATAAATGGTGACCCTACCTAATGGGAAGGCACTTCAAGGTAAAAACGGATCATGATAGCCTTAAATAATTTTTAGAACAACAATTATCCTCTCAAGAGCAACAAAAGTGGGTCACAAAGATGTTGGGTTATGACTTTGAAATCATCTACAAAAAAGGGAAGCAAAATGTGGTGGCAGATGCACTCTCAAGAAAGGATGAGGATGTGGAAGCATTATTGTGTGCCATTTCTATTATCATAACAGATTGCATAAACAAAGCAAGGGAGGAATGAAAGAATGATGAAGAAGTGTGGGAACTTATTCAAAAGTTACAACAAGATTCTAGTACATCTGATACATTTATCTAGAAAAATGATTCGTTATGGTACAAACATCACTTATACCTCTGTAAGAATTCCCAACTCAAACAAAATATTCTTATGGAATTGCACACTTCTCCCTTAGGAGGGCATTCAAGATTTTTAAAAACTTACCATAGGGTTAAGAAGGAATTTTTTTGGGATGGCCTTAAATCGGATATTCAAAAGTTTGTGGTAGAATGTTTGGTTTTCCAACAAAATAAAGTTGAAACAATTAAGACCCCAGGTCTATTACAACCTTTATCCTTTCGAAGCCAACGTTGGGAGGAGGTTTCAATGGATTTTATCACAAATTTACCCAAGTTTGAGGGAAAGAGTGTCATCATGGTGGTAGTTGATAGACTGACCAAGTATCCACACTTTTGTGCATTATCACATCCATTTAAAACCAATATACTGCATTTATGGAAACAATTCAAAAGCTACATGGAAACCCAAAGATTATTGTAAGTGATAAAGATCCCATTTTCACTAGAAATTTTTGGACAAAATTATTTTTTTGTCTCAGTACTCAGTTAGCTCATAGCTCATCTTATCATCCTCTATCTGATGGGAAAACTGAGATAGTAAACAAATGTTTGGAAGGGTATCTTCGTTTCTTTGTATCTGATAAAAAGACATAATGGGTCAAATGGTTGCCTCTGGCTGATTGGTGGTATAACACTTCCTTCCATACAATAACAAAAATGACCCCATTTATGGCACTTTATGGATATCAGGCACCATCCATCACATCATATTTAAGAGAAAATTCTAAAGTTCAAGCGGTGGAACATCACATTGAGCATCAACAACAAGTCCTCCAACTCTTAAAGGATAACCTCATGTTGGCACAGAATAGAATGAAACAACAAGCATATCAACATTGCAGCGAAAGAAGTTTTGATGTAGGTGATTGGGTATTCCTATGGCTACAACCATATAAACAAATGTCCCTCAAGCAAGCTAAGAAGGATAATAAATTATCACCAAAGTATTATGGTCCGTACAAGGTGTTGCAAAAGATTGGTACTATGGTATACAAATTGGAGCTTCCTGTTGCTTCTCGAGTGCACCCAGTTTTCCATGTTTCATGTTTAAAGAAGGTTATTGGCAACAAGCTCCCAATTCAAACAACATTTCCAGAACATGGCGAGGAAGGAAAATTTGTATTGGAACTAGAAGCAGTCATAGAAACAAGAACTCGAAACCTACGAAATTGATCAATTTCAGAGTATCTCACCAAGTGGAAGAACTTATCTACTGAAGATTCCACATGGGAGGATGAGAATTTTATACAGAAGTATCTAGAACTACTCAAGCATTGAGGACAACACTTTTTTGAAGGAGAGGGGCATGTTAGGTTCCTATAATACTAGTGATTACCCCATTACTATTCTAGTTATATCCCTTATTAATATTGGTGTGCCCCTATTATCCCCATATTGTTATTGTTGTGCCCCATAGAATCCCTCTATTGCTATTTTTGTGCCTTTATATTATTATTGTTAGGTCGGCTCGGTTATATTGTGACTCCTTAGACTCCTATATATAGAAAGGAGGTTTTGTCATTTGAATCATCAAAGAATCATTCATTTGTGTAATGTAAAGGAGGTTGCCCCCTCGAAGAGGCTGAATTCTAAGGCGTTGATCTATCATTTCTATCTTTTTGTGAGTTGGTTTCATAACAAAAATACATTATATTCTTACAATATTAGATACTCAATATTTGTTTTCCTTTATCTTTTTAAATTAGAACTACATAATTAGTAAATCATAATACTGTAAAAAATTCTTAAATAATTTTTAATAATGAAAATTCCTAAAATAATAATAATAATGATAATGTAATAACATTAATTTTTTGCTTTTAATTATATTGTAGTAAATTTAGTTTTCTATTTTTAATTATATTAAAAAGAATATCCATAAAAATAAAAGAGATTTTAATTGTGTTTTTTACTTACTCCATGTTAAATACAAATAGGAAGAAGTTTTCCACCCAAAATGATGCTTCTATACAAAATTATGGTTTACCCCATATAAATAATAAATTAATTAATTAATTAATTAAAAAAAAACTAAAACCAAAATTGACTCTTACATGTGTACTAGTCTAATTATATTTTTATTATTAATTTCAAAACATTTTGTGATAATTCACCATCATTATACTATTAAAATTAGGGTAAATTTATATTAACTTTGTATTTTAAGTCTCTAACAAATTAAGTTTTTGGATATGTAAATCTCATTTTAAGTATAAACTTAAGAAAATATTTTCATCTCAATAAACTTGATCTCTTTGGACACCTCATAGATATTGGATTAAAATAAACCAAAGTTAATGTGTATTAAAATAAATTATATTCTTACCATATTAAAATAAACGAAAGTTAATATGTATTAAAATAAATTATATTCTTACCATTTTGAATGATTAGTGTTTGATTTCCTTTATCTTTTTAAATTATAGCTATATAACTATATCATCCTAGATCCTATCAAGCGCTAAGAGGGATCAAATCTCTAGTGGTGCAAACCTCTTTTCTCAATGAAAAAATTAAGGAAAAGTTTGCACCTCAAGAGATTTTATCCTTGTTGATGTTTAATAGATCTGGAATTAAGATGGATAGTTCAATAGTGAAGATAGTCTACTTGAAACTCTATTGTCAAACAACAAAATATAATAAGCTCTTATGTTATAGCGTAAAACCCAATAAGAATATATAACTTTGTCTTTGTAGGAGTATAAGATATTAATTATGCCTGGTTTAATATATGAGAGATGTATTTTAATGAATTTTCATGCGGAGGTTAAAAACAACAGTTGACATAGTCTAAACTGGAAACTCCAATAAATTTTAGGACTACATGCACCAAATTTTATTTATTTCATTTTCACATTTCTCCTCCAATAAATTTTAGGACTACATGCACCAAATTTTATTTCTTTTGTTTTCACATTTCTCTTCACACTCAAGAGTAAAATTCCAAACATATAAAATAAAATGAATAACATATAAAACAACATGGAAAAATATAATATTTGAAGGTTGTGTAACAAAGTTAGCAAGGTTGTTTTTCCCACGTTTTACATGAAAGGTTTGCAGAGCTATAGAGTCATGGTGTAGTGTTCCCTTTTTAAGTGTTTTTTCTTTGTCAAATTGGATGTGAAAATTTCTTAGGGTTATGATATTTGTGGTGGAAATTAGGATTTACTTTCATCTAGCTAAAAGTTTTTATTACAATAAAAAATATCTTTAAAGTTGTGAAAACCTCAAGTCTAAAAATATCTATTATAAATTTACTATTTTATTTTAATTATTAACTATTAGTTAATTATTTATTTTATTTTTATTTTTATTTTTTTTAAAGTGATTTGACTATTAGATAATAATACTATGGGAATGGGTTGTGAAAACCTGGCCCAAAAAATGCTATCCATAAATTTAATACTTTGTCTCTATTTTACCTTAATCATTAATTATTATTATTATATATATATATATATATATATATCTATATATATATATATATATATATATATATATAATTTGACCATTACATCATAATACCATGGGAATGTCCATGGGTTATGAAAAAATGGAGTCTTGGGTTGTGAAAAACTGGAGTTTGAAAAACCTCTTGTAAATTTATAATTTTATCTCAATTTTATTTTGATTATTAATTAATTATTTATTTTATTTTTTTAAATATTTTTAATGTAATTTGATGAAGTCAAAATGTTTACATAACTTAACATATGTATACTTATGAGATCCACATTTTAAAAATATTCATATTTTTAACTCGTACACATCTAAAATCTAACACTTACACATCTAACATCTAATGCCTATACATCTAACACCTACACATCTAACATCTAAAGCCCACATATCTCACCCATATAGGGATGTAGAGTACATAGCACATGCATATAAATTAAATGGTTAACATATGTATTCTTATGAGCTCTACATTTAAAAAATATTCACATTTTTAACTCCTACACATCTAACATCTAACATCTAATGCCTATACATCTACGACCTACACATCTAACATCCAAAAACTACACATCTTCCCCATACTGGGATGTAGAGTGCATAGTTGATGGGACTAGCCCTCGTCCTTGGTTCAGATACAAGATTTGATTAATTTGAATTATTAATAAAGTGATTTTGTGGATTTCGATGGTGCTTGGATATTTTTTTGTGGTAAATGTATTGTTACGGTTTTGCTATGAGGGAGACACCTGTCTCTACCTCGAGCTTCGTCCTCCCGCCTTTGCTGTGCTTGTAACCCTAGCTTCTCACTTGGTTTGTCATTTCGACTGTCTTTCCATTTGCGCCGAGAGGGTCTGCTCTCTGGTTTCCACTTGAGGGTTTCGTTGGTTTTGTTCCTGTGGCACTCTACTTGGTTTCTTCGGCCATGGCTTTGCTTAGTAGCAGAGCTCTGCTAGTGTTCTGTCAATGTTAATGGCTACTTGTGTTTATTTGCTGGTCTGCCTAAGGGTTCTGGGCTTGCCTCTTGGCGTTCTGCGACTCTGTTCGAAAGTTTCTATGGCACGGTGAAGGTTTACTTCCCCTTGAATGTATCTAGCATCACTGTGTTTGTATTTCACTTGTTTACTAGTTCGATGGCTCTGTTATTTAACTTGTCTCTGGTCACTTGTACATCCAGGTTGCGGCCATGAGGTGACCCAGTTCTCATCCTCAGCACGCAGCTATCTCAGGTATGCTTTCTTTCGTTGTTTTAATGTATGCTACACTTTTCCTTCTAGTTCTGACAGTGGATGCTCCTTGTGAGCAGGGTCCCTTGCCAGTTCGCAGTTTGTTGTGGTCTCTCCTCTTGCAATTCATCGACCCCTTCTCTGGTAAGTAATAACCCTTACCCTACATTCTTTGCTCGGTTGGGAGTTGTTTTTTTTGCTATTAATTCTCTGTATGCAGTGGTTGCAGGTGAATGGTGAGTGAGAAACTGTGGCTTTGGCTCCTCTTGCAGTTCGCTAGACTGGGTAGGGTCTTTCCATGCTTCTCGTGCTTATCACCTGTTGATACTGTTGTGTCTTGGTCTCAGGCTTCGGCCTCTCTGTCAGTTACTTAGTCCATGTGTCGGTCTTGTAGAATATGGGCAGGTCACTTAGTTTGCTTGTAAATTGGGTTTTTTAGAATAAATGTATTTTTCAGGGTTTCGAACCTAGGTTCTCGGTCTACTTGTAATACAAGCTGTTTTAACTTAGTCTGTAAATTAATTTCCAAGGACTCCTGTAACTTATCTTTCAAACTATATTTGCAATGAAAATATTGGTGTATTAAATCATGTGGTACCTGGTATTTGATGTTGTCTTTGTGGTGGTAGTTCTTGTGATGTTTAATGTGAAACCCTTTGCTTGTTTACTTTGTTGTACACTTGATACTCTTTAGAGCTGTAGGTAGTTGTTTGTGAGGCTTGCTGGCTCTTCGATGGTTTTCTCTCCATGTGATTGCAACAACACTTCCATGCTCTCGGTCTCATTGTCTCTGATTGTTTCGATGTCTGCTAAAAGATTTTAATTGCCAATACTTGCTACTATTTGGAAATGCATTCAATACATTCTGGAACAGAAAAGAATTTAACTATTTGCAAATGGAATTCAGATGACTACGAAAAACTATTTGTATATTCTTTATTGCTCTTCTGCTATGATGGAAATGAACCTGACAATGTTTTGTTCTTTTTCTTTTATATGATTTGTTGAAAAGTTTTGAAAACTGTTAACAATTACATGCAATTACCATAAGGAACTGTTAATTTCCTATTTGTCTAAATTCTAGGATTAATTTAAAAGAAACAGATTTTTTGTTTTTTTTTTTTCTTTAAAAAGAAAAAAACATCTTAACAGAAAAATGAAACAGAATCTGTTGTCGTGTCCCAACTGCTGATAACTAAGGAAATAAAATAAATAAAAAAATCAACTCAGGTACAATGACCTGTGAACCTATTTAACTTGCGAGACAAACACTCCCTCTTGTTCACCCCTGGTTGGATGCTCCTGCATCAGGCTCCCGGGGTAACAAAAAGTCATGGCTCCGGTCCATGATCTCCTCGATAGAATACCATGCACGTTGTATCTGCCTCACATCAAGCCAGGAACTATCCTTTATAGGGCGGTTCCTGCACTTGAAGAGGTACTCTAGGTACTCCTTCTTACGTGTTTGCCTAGCCACTTGTGTGTTGAGGATTCCCTCGATTTCAAGCAGTTGAGGTGATGGCATTTGTCTCATCCCCGAACTACTCTCCTCTTGGGTGTCCCGTTTTGGCTGTGCCGAACTGTCCTCTTCCAAATTGGCAGTGTATGGGAATAAATCTACCACATTAAAAATGGGCGATATTCCTATACCTGGAGGCAATTGCAGTTCATAGGCATTTGCAGAAAACTTGCGCAGAATCTTACAAGGTCCATTTTTTTTGAATTTCAGCTTATTGTATTCACCCCTAGGAAATCGTTCCTTACGTAGGTGCACTAAGACCTGATCCCCCACATTAAATTGTACCTCACATCATTTCAAATCAACTTTTTGTTTGTACCTCTAACTATTGTCATGTAATTTCATCTTCACCTGCTCATGTAGGTCATTAATTGCTCTTGCAAAGTCTTCCCTATCAGCACTTCTTTTCTCTAGCTATCCCAAATCCCATAGTTCATGCACTCCTCGGGGATGCATTCCGTACACAATCTGAAAAGGACTGCTTCTTGTGCTTCGGTTTGGTGAATAATTATAAGCGAATTCTACTTGAGCAAGCACACGATCCCACATATGTGACTTTTCTCCCACTAGACTCTCTAGCAGGTTTCCTAGACTTCTGTTCACCACCTTTGTTAGTCCATCTATCTGTGGGTGATAAGCAGAGCTGAAGTTCAACTGTATGTCCAGCTTCTTCCATAGGGTGCGCCAAAATGTCCTATGAATTTCACATCTGTATTAGAGGCAATGGACTTAGGTGATCCAGGTGGATATTGGTGGCCACCTGCCAAGTCCACCTGGACCCCCACCATTGTCTTTCTCAACATTTTCAGTTTCCTTAATTGTAGCACAACTTACTATTTTTAGCAGTTTTTCGGATCCTGAACTTCCGGAGCCGTTTTGAGGCCCTAAACGACGTTTTTTGGGGAATCTGGGGGCAACATGGGTCCATTGATGTACCAACTTACCCCCAAACGGGGCCCACAGTTTGGCGTTTCATCTCCTAGGGTTAGGTTTTGGAATGTTAAGGGTTTTCCATTGTTTCTCAACAATAAATAGGCCTTCGAGCCTCATTGTAACACAGTTTAGAGGCATGTAGCCATCACATCTCTTCTCAGAGATAAGCTACCATCGCCCTAGCTAGTTTGTTTCCATTTTCTGGTTGTAAGCATATCTCAGTATTTTCCATTAATGAAATGAAGTATTATTTCCGCTGCATCTTTGTGTATATGGTTATCTCTGTAATTTGTTGCGTTCCTATTTAAATCCAGATCAGTGGTATCAGAGCGGTCTGCTTTTTCTCTGTTTTTCTTTGCATGTCCCCAACAAGGTTGGGATATAAGAAGTTAGGGCTTGAACTAGTTGAACCTTTGCAAGACCAGCCTTGCAAATCCCGACGGCCTCCCATGGCGGACGAGAAGAAAGACGAGGGGCAGGAGATCCCATCAAAATCTTGCTCGAAGAAGCTCTCGAGCGACAACGGAACGCGATGATGGACAACTTTGCCCAGATCCTTCAGCAGCTACCCAGAAGCAACGCATCGGCTTCCAGCAGCTACTCTGGAAACGCCACACCCTTTAAGGTACAAGTTAATTTTGAAATCCCCATATTCGAGGGTCAGATAGACGCAGATGCCGTAGATAAATGGTTAAATCTGCTAGAGAGTTATTTTTCTGTTCATGAATTTTCGAGTCGGGAAAAGATTTTTTTTGCTCTCCTCAAAGCAGCCCCCCACGTCAAGGACTGGTGGGAAACCTACTGCGAGCAGAAGGATGAAAGTACTGGCTCACTCTTTTCAGCCGCACCCACCTGGGACTCGTTCCGGGATGCCATCAAGGAGCAGTACTACCCTGTCGGGAGCTATGAGGATGAATACATAAAGTGGACCACGCTGTGGCAGGGAAGGGACCAAGATGTGCCGGAGTTCACCAATCTTTTCCATACCCTTCGCACAAAGTTGGGTATCAAGGATTCGGAGCAACATTTGATACTCAAATACCGTGGCTGCCTGCACAAGTACATCCAGGAAGAAATACAATTCCTAAACATCCCCTCGCTCGGCACAGCATACCGGTATGCCGTCAAGGTCGAGCAGAAGTTTAAACAAAAGAAGCGAGACTTTGGATCTGCGAATCCAAAGCAGGGGAAAGGTGACCCTAATCCACAGAACAAAGGACAAAGCCAAGGCGGGACAGCCCAAGACAACCAGCCGAAGCTGCAAGCAAAGAACAGCGCCGCGAAGCCAAGAAAGGACACTGGAAAATGGTTCGAGTTCCATAAGAGCTCCACTCACAACACAAGTGAGTGTCGGGCCAAGCAGTCACTGGTGGCTGAGCTAAAGGTTTCAGAATCAGATGCATGTTCCGACTCTGAGTCAGAACCCGATAAGGGGTATGAAAAAGGGAAGCAGATCATTGATGCGGACCCCAGCACCACTGTTGCTACCGCAAAGATCCAGAAAAATGAACCCGAAGATCCAGAGGAGGAGGAGCGTCTCTTCCACTCCCAGATGTGGGTAAAGGGCTCCCCAATACAGTTCATTGTTGATAGCGGGAGTCAAAAGAACCTCATTTCGGCAGAGGTCGTGAAGCGGTTGGGCTTACCGACCACAGCACATCCACAACCATACACCATTGGGTGGCTTCACTAAGGACGAGATCTTCGCGTGAGCCAGCAGTGTCGCCTTCCATACAACATCAAGCCCTTCACGGATGAGGTATTGTGTGACATTGCTCCCCTTGAAGTTTGTGATGTATTACTAGGACAACCATACTTGTGGAAGCGACATGCTGTGTATGAATCAAGGCCCCGTGCTGTTATTATTACATTGGGAAATAAGTTGTTCAGGATACCAGAGGTAGCACCACCTGCCGCCCTCTCTTTGATTACTGCAAAACAATGCAGTAAGATCATTTCCAAAACCAGGAAATTTGTTTTCCTGATGATACGCCCTCAAGGAAAGAAGAAGACAGTGGCCGCGGCCTCCAAACGGGGCCCCTCTACACGACAACTACAGATGGACAGGATTGTGGAGGAGTACGAGGACATCTTCACCTCCCCGGCAGGGGTTCCTCTGCATTGTCAAGTCAAGCACTCCATCGATCTGACCCTAGGTGCGCCACTACCCAATGGACCAATTTATCGGCGCTCCATTCTGGAGAACGATGAAATCAAGAGGCAGATTCAGGAGCTCCTACAGAAAGGTCACATCCGTCCGAGTTCATCGCCCTGTGGGAGCCCGACCGTGTTGGTACAGAAGAAGGATGGGACGTGGAGACTCTGTATTGACTATCAGGCGCTGAACAAGATCACTGTCCGTAATAGGTACCCGATCCCGCGAATTGATGACCTCCTAGACCAACTAAAGGGGGCGAAATATTTCAGCAAGATTGACCTGAATTCGGGATATCACCAGGTACCAATCGAACCCTCCGATGTGTGGAAGACTGCCTTCAAATCCAAGGAGGGCCTCTTCGAATGGTTGGTCATGCATTTCGGATTGACGAATGCTCCTGCAACCTTTATGAGGCTAATGGATGACATCTTGCGGCCATTCACCAACTCCTTTGTAGTAGTATACTTGGATGACATTCTGATCTTCAGCCAGAGTTGGGAAGAGCACCTCCACCACATCTGACAGGTTCTCCAAACACTGCGACAACACCAGCTATGTGCCAATTTGGAGAAATGCACTTTTGGCATGACCCAGGTTCAATATCTAGGATACATCATTGATGAACAGGGGGTGCATGTCGATCCAGCCAAGATCCAAGTCATTCGGGATTGGCCCTCTCCAACCACTCTAACAGAGCTCCGCAGCTTTCTAGGTCTTGCCAACTTCTACCGCACGTTTGTGTTGGGGTTTTCTCATATTTCTTGGCCCTTGAGTCAAGTCACCAGGGGCGGGGCGAAAGCAAAATTCTTTTGTTCTGAATCTCAACAGAAGGCATTCAGGGAGTTGAAGGATCGCCTCTGCACAGCACCAGTGCTCGCGTTACCAGATTTACAACAACCATTTGAGGTCGAGACAGATGCCTCTGACTATGCTATTGGGGCAGTCCTTACTCAACATGGACATCCAGTGGCATATCACAGTGAAACACTTTCAGACACAGTCCGGAAGTACCCCACTTATGATAAAGAGATGTATTCCATTGTACAGGCCTGCTGACAATGGAAGCATTACATTTTGGGGAAGGAAACGGTCATCCACACAGACCACCGACCTCTGCAGTTCATACAGACCCAAGGGAAATTGCAGAATGATCGCCATCAGAAGTGGTCTACATACCTGCAACAGTTTCACTTGAATATCAAGTATAAAAAGGGCAGCACCAATAATGTTGCAGATTGCCTCAGTCGACCACCAATCATGGCACTAACCACCGTGCTCAACTCTTGTGGGCACGAGACTTTTGATTGGCCACTTCTCTACAAAAGCGACCCAGAATTCGGCCACACATACCAGACACTCTTGGAGGGTTGGCAGGTTGCAGATTTTCACCTCCAGGATGCCCTATTATGCCACCTCGGTCACCTTTGTGTTCCTTCAAGCGAGCGTGCCAAGATGATTTGGGAAGCACACTACAGTCGGGCTGCTGGGCATTTCGGGGTCGAGAAAACAGTGGCAGTACTGCAAAATTATTTCTATTGGCCGAATCTTCGACAGGATGTTGGGAAGTACATCTGATCATGTACTGCCTGTGCCATTGCCAAACCGGCCATTAAGAAGCACGACCTCTATACCCCGTTGCCTACCCCTAGTCGACCTTGGGAATCCATCTCCATGGATTACATGTCAAGCCTTCCTTCCACTAAGCATGGAAATGACTGTGTTTTTGTGGTCGTCGATAGGTTCTCGAAGATGGCCATTATGGTGGCCTGCAAGAAGAATATCACAGCAGAAGCCACTTCTAAACTCTTCTTTGAACGAGTGTGGGTGCACTTTGGGATCCCACAGTCTATCATCTCAGATCGGGACAGTCGGTTTCTCAGCACATTTTGGTCCAGTCTCTGGTCAATGCTGGACACCAAACTCATGAAGTCCACCGCCTTCCATCCTCAAACTGATGGCCAGACAGAGGTTGTCAATAGGATGATTGTGCACATTCTGCGCATGTATAACTCAAAGCATCCACGCACATGGGACGAGAGCCTCCCCTATGTTCAGCACAGCTACAACTAAGCTCTTCACAACTCCACTGGCCATAGCCCTTTTCAGGTGGGTTTGGGATTCCAGCCACTATGCCCCATTGATGTGGCCATGCCACTTGCAGCTACTCACATGAATTCAGCTCATGTCCAGTCCGAAACAGATAAGGCCACCAGCTTCATTGAGCGCATCCAACATATTCGCCAGCAGGTCCATGACATTCTTGAGAAATCAAATGCCAAGTACAAGCAGCGACATGATCAACATCGAGTGCCACACAAGTTTCAGGTGGGCGACAAAGTCTGGTTGCATTTGCAAAAGGAATGCCTCACTGGAGCTTATCGGAAATTGAGACCACTCCGATATGGTCCTTACACCATTACTAAGGCTATGGGAGACAATGAATTTGAGCTCAACATTCCCCCATTCCTTGGCCTGCACCCAGTGTTCAATGTGGACCGCCTTCGGCCATACTTTCCACCATTGCTAGACACATCCGACATTGCAGAACAGCTCAAACCCACAGAACTAAATCCAGATTGCATGGAACAAGCTGCAACTGATCGGATCATGGACACACAGATCATGAACACTCGCCAACAGAATATCCAACTATATCGAGTTGTCAAAGCAGGCCAACTCCTTCAGCAGGGCAAGTGGCTCACCAGGGAACAGGTTCAACAGAAGTTTCCTCATCTCATGGAGGAGCTCAACGCAATGGGGACCATTGCTTCCTAAGGGGGGAGGAATGATCCAGGTGGATATTGGTGGCCACCTGCCAAGTCCACCTGGACCCCCACCATTGTCTTTCTCAGCATTTTCAGTTTCCTTAATTGTAGCACAACTTACTATTTTTAGCAGTTTTTCGGATCCTGAACTTCCGGAGCCATTTTGAGGCCCTAAACGACATTTTTGGGGAATCCGAGGGCAACATGGGTCCATGGAATGGACCCATGTTGCCCGTTCCAACAATGATAGTGCTCGGATAGATCTTTCTAATGAGCTATTGTACGCGTCAAATGGAGATCATATGCCAAAGTTACGACCCCGGGAAGTTGATGTACCAACTTACCCCCCAACGGGGCCCACAGTTTGGCGTTTCATCTCCTAGGGTTAGGTTTTGGAATGTTAAGGGTTTTCCATTGTTTCTCAACAATAAATAGGCCTTCGAGCCTCATTGTAACAAAGTTCAGAGGCATGTAGCCATCACATCTCTTCTCAGAGATAAGCTACCATCGCCCTAGCTAGTTTGTTTCCATTTTCTGGTTGTAAGCATATTTCAATATTTTCCATTAATGAAATGAAGTATTATTTCCGCTGCATCTTTGGGTATATGGTTATCTCTGTAATTTGTTGCGTTCCTGTTTAAATCCGGATCATTAGGCAAGCCATGCAACCTGACAATCTCTGTGAAAAACAAGTGTGCTATGTGAGTGGCATTACTAGTTTTCCTACAAGGAATGAAATGTGCCATTTTTTAGAACCGGTCCACTGCCACCATCACAGAGTCATGACCATGTTGTGTTCTTGGCAAACCCAAGAAAAAGTCCAAGCTGACTGAGTCCCACGGTCTACTTGGAATAGGCAGTGGTGTGTAGACTCTTGTATTCTGACTGTGTCCTTTTGCGAATTAACACACTTTACACCTGATTACAAATCGCTGCACATCCCTTCGCACCCTCGGCCAATAATAAAAGTGACTAAGTGGATCTAAGGTCTTATCAATGCTGAAATGTCTGGCAAGACCTCCATTGTGTTTCTCCTGGATGATGTTCTCCCTCATCGAATAGTTGGGAATACAAAACTGTCCTCACTTAAACAACAGCTTCTCCTCTAGGTTACAGTCCAGCCATGGGCTATTATTCCTCATCAAATGGTTTTGGTAGGCTTAATAAGCCTCCTTAAGATCTGCATCCATTTGATACAAGCCTTTTAGGTGTTCAAAACCTAGCACTTGTATCGTGCTCTCCTACAAGAGAAAAACCCTTTTGCTCAATGCATCTGATACCTTGTTGGCCCGTCCACTAATATGTTTCAACACAAACATATAACTCTGCAAGTATTCAACCCACTTTGCATGCTTGTGGTTCAGTTTGTGCTGTTGCATAACGTACTGCAAGGAAAAATTATCAGAAAACAAAACAAACTCATTGCCCAGCAAATAGTGTCTCCAATGCTTCAATGCTTGGACAAAAGCATACAACTCCTTGTCATAAGATGAGTACTTCTGCCTTCTTTCAGTCAACTTTTCATTGAAATAAGCAACAACTTTGTCATCTTGGTTGAGTATGGCCCCAATGGCTATACCACTGGCATCACAATGAACTTGAAAAAGTTTGTTGAAGTCAGGTAGCTTCAACGTTGGCCTCTCTGTGATATTCTTTTTCAATATCTGGAAGCTCCTTTTCGTAGCTTCAGTCCACTGAAAAGGTTGACTTGCCTTCTTGATTGTATCCAACATAGGTGCACAGATTCCACTAAAGTCCCTTATAAACTTACGATAAAAACTTTCCAACCCATGAAAAATTCAAACTTCGAACAGAATCTTAGGGGATGGGCAGCTAAGTATAGCTGCAATTTTTTCTGGGTCCATTTTTAGCTCATTCTCTACAATCACGAAACCCAAATAAACGAACTCCTTCTGAAGAAAGTGTGTTTCTTAAAATTTATTAGTAACTTGTTTTGCTGCAATTTCTCCAAAACATGTCGAAAATGGTCCTCCCTAGTTTTGCTGAAAATCAGTATATCGTCAAGATACACAATCACAAATTTCCTAATGAACTCCTTCAACATTTCGTTCATCAGGCACATAAAAGTACTAGGTGCATTACTTAACCCAAATGGCATCACCAGCCATTCATACAGCCCTTCATTAGTCTTGAAAGTTGTTTTCCATTCATCCCCTTCCTGGATTCTAATCTGGTGGTATCCACTCTTCAAATATATCTTCGAAAAATATGCTACCCTGCTCAAATAGTCCATCATATCATCCATTCATGGCAATGGAAACCTATACCTGATTGTAATCTTGTTTATTTCTCACGAATCCATGCACATCCGCCATTCGCCTCCTTTCTTGGGAGCAAGCACTGTCGGAACTACACATGGGCTCAAGCTCTCTCGAATCAGTCCCTTATCCAGCAACTCCTATACCTATTTTCTAATCTCCTCGTTTCCTTTGGGGATCATCTTGTAAGCAGCTTTATTCGGTAGACTAGCTCCAGGGATGAAATCTATGTGATGACTGATACTCCGCTTTGGTGGCAATTTATTCAGTAGATCGTCCACCACAGTGTCACTAAATTCTTGCAACATTTCCTGGATTTCTACAGGTAAAGTAGAAATTTCTGTGTGCAACAACACTATTCTTGGTCTCCTCACAACAACATATTTCACTTCGTCATCTTCAAT
This sequence comes from Pinus tabuliformis, assembly GCA_031772625.1. Classification (NCBI taxonomy): domain Eukaryota; kingdom Viridiplantae; phylum Streptophyta; class Pinopsida; order Pinales; family Pinaceae; genus Pinus; species Pinus tabuliformis. The sequence continues at coordinate 855,337,856 of CM062818.1, read as the reverse complement.
CTACTTTAAAAATTGTTTTCCACCCACCAATAACACTTCTGTTGCACTGGTTTCTGCTATTTCCTCCTCGTTGATGGGCACTATAGTATGCTTAATTCCATCCTTAACAAACTTGTAACAATTTTTTTCCCATTATGAACAAGTTTCCGGTCATATTGCCACGGTCTTCCTAGTAGAAAATGACACACATCCATGGGCATGATGTCACAAATAAGTTTGTCCTTATATTTGCCAATATAGAATTCCACCTCACACTGCTCATCAACTAGCAGTTGGTGACCCTTCTGTATGCATGACACCTTATAGGGGGTTGGATGCTTCAGTTGTTTCAGACCCAATTTTTCCACCATCTCTGTTGCAACCAGATTATCAGTGCTTGCACTGTCTATAATCAACTTGTAGCATTTTCCATGTGACTTGCACACAGTCCAAAATAATGCCTTCCTTTGGGTTTGTTCAGCTTTTTCCTTCGTTGGCTTCAGAAATACCTTATTCAAGACTAAGGCCTCTCCTGTCTTTGGTGTGTTTTCTACCTCCTGAGGCAGTGCCTCCGCTTCTTCTGTCTGAGCAACATATGCTCCTCTTTGACCAGCTTGTTCTCCTTTAGGACATTGAAAGGATTTGTGGCACTTGTAGCACTGGTAGGTAGCTCCTATGCCTCTGCCATTGCCCCTGCCTCTTTCGTTTGGCCTTCCTCCTCTAGTGCTACCATCCTTTTCTGCTGTCCTTAGAGTTTTAGAATTGTTTCCCTCTTCACTGTTATTGGCAATCCTTCCTCTGCCAGAGGATTGTCCTCTTCCTCTGCCTATTCCTCGTCCCCTCCTAGCATTCTGCTTTCTTATGATTTTTCTTCTACCTTTAAGGCACTTTGATATGCTTCTTCTATGTTCCTTAGAGAAATAATACTTATTTCGTCTAGAATATTTCTAGACTTAGGCCATTCAAAAACCTTGTTGTTTTCTCTGGGGTGTCTTTAGTATATCCAACTCTCAAGTTCACCTGATAGAATTCTTCAGTATATTCTTTCACTGTCATTCCTCTCTGCTTCAAGTTCTGTACCTATCGATGCAAAGAAATCTGGTAATCTTTGGGCAGAAACCTGCCCTTCATCTTAGCGACCATTCTGGTCCACTTTTTAATTAGCAACTTGTTCAATCTTCTCCTTTCTACCTAGACACTGTCCCACCATAAGGTTGCGTGTCCTTTCAGCTTAGTAGCAACGAATTTAACTCTCTTATCTTCACTGACCTCCTCACATTCAAAATACTTATCCAACTCACTAATCCATTCCAACAGCAACTCTGTGGACAAAACTCCATCATAGTTCAGAATTTTAGGTTTTGGCTTCCTACTAGCCAACAAAACTGACCTTAATAATTTAATCTCAGGTCCTTCTTCATCTAATCCATCTATTGTAACTATAGCCTCTTCCTCACTGTCATCTCCTACTTTTGGATCCCTTCTCCTTCCTACTTCTACTGTCACCAAACGGGCATTAAGGATCCTAATCTCTTCTCTCAACCCCTCATCTACTAGTCTTCGAATAGCTCTACCACGACCTCTTCTCCCAGCTTCCATTTTAGTCAACTGTTCCTGCTGTGATACCAAAATTGATGGGACCAGCCCTCGTCCTTTGTCTGGATACAAGATTTGATTAATTTGAATTATTAATAAAATGATTTTGTGGATTTCGATGGTGCTTGGATATTTTGTTGTGGTTAATGTATTTTTATGGTTCTACTACGAGGGAGACACCTGTCTCTACCTCGGGCTTCGTTCTCCCGCCTTCATTGTGCTTGTAACCCTAGCTTCTCACTTGTTATGCCATTTCGATAGTCTTTCCATTTGTGCCGAGAGAGTCTGCTCTCTGGTTTCCACTTGAGTGTTTCATTGGTTTTGTTCTTGTGGGACTCTACTTGGTTTCTTTGGCCACAACTTTGCTTAGCAGTAGAGCTCTGCTAGTGTTCTGTCAATGTTAATGGCTACTTGTGTTTATTTTCTAGTTTTCCTAAGGGTTCTGGGCTTGCCTCCTGGAGTTTTGCAAATCTGTTCGAAAGTTTCTGTTGCACAGTGAAGGTTTACTTTCCCTTGAATATATCTGGCATCACTATGTTTTCATTTCACTTGTTTACTGGTTCAATGGCTCTGTTATTTAACTTGTCTCTAGTCGCTTGTACATCTAGGTTGCGGCCACGAGGTGACCCAGTTCTCGTCCTCGGCACACAACTATCTTAGGTATGCTTTCTTTCATTGTTTTAATGTATGCTACGCTTTTCCTTCTGGTTCTGACAGTGGATGCTCCTTGTGAGCAGGGTCCCTTGCCGGTTCGCGGCCTGTTGTGGTCTCTCTTCTTGCAATTCATCGACCCCTTCTCTGGTAAGTGATAACCCTTACCCTAATTTCTTTGCTTGGCTGAGAGTTGTTTTGTTCTTCTATTAATTCTCTATATGTGGTGGTTGCAAGTGAATGGCGAGCGAGCAACTGTGGCTTTGGCTCCTCTTGCGCTTCGCTAGACCGGGTAGGGTCTTTCCATGATTCTCATGCTTGTCACCTATTGATGTTGCTGTGTCTTGGTCTTAGGCTTTGGCCTCTCTGTCAGTTAATTAGTCCATGTGTCGGTCTTGTAGAATATGGGCAGGTCGCTTAGTTTGCTTGTAACTTGGGGTTTTTAGAGTAAATGTATTTTCAGGGTTTCGAACCTAGGTTCTTGGTCTACTTGTAATACGAACTATTTTAACTTAGTCTGTAAATTAATTTTCAAGGACTCCTATAACTTATCTTTCAAACTATATTTGCAATGAAAAGATTGGCATATTAAGTCATGTGGTACCTGGTCTTTGATGTTGTCTTCGTGTTGGTAGTTCTGGTGATGTTTAATGTGAAACCCTCTGCTTGTTTACTTTGTTGTACACTCGATACTCTTCAGAACTGTAGGTAGTTGTTTGTGAGGCTTGTTGGCTCTTCGATGGTTTTCTCTTCGTGTGATTGCAACAACACTTCCACACTCTCGGTCTCGCTGTCTCTGATTGTTTCGATGTCTGCTAAAAGATTTTAATTGCCAATACTTGTTTCTGTTTGGAAATGCATTCAATACATTTTGGAATAGAAAAGAATTTAACTAGTTGCAAATGGAATTCAGATGACTACGAAAATTATTTGTATATTCTCTATTGCTCTTCTGCTATGATGGAAATCAACCTTACAATGTTTTGTTCTTTTGCTTTTATATGATTTGTTGAACAGTTTTGAAAACTGTCAACAGTTACATGCAGTTACCATAAGGAACTGTTAATTTCCTATTTGTCTAAATTCTAGGATTAATTTAAAAGAAACTGAGTTTTTTTTTCTTAAAAAAAAAAAACATCTTAACAGAAAAATGAAACAGAATCTGTTGTCGTGTCCCAACTATTGATAACTAAGGAAATAAAATAAATAAAAAAACAACTCAAGTACAATGACCTGTGAACCTGTTTAACTTGCGAGACAAACACTCCCTCTTGTTCACCCCTGGTTGGATGCTCCTGCATCAATAGCACATGCATATAAATAAAATGGTTAATAAATGTCAATAGAAGAGGTATTTTTTAAGCATTCAAATCTATTCTAGTTTGAAAAATCATACATGTAAAAATCTAGAATTTAATATAAAAACTAGTAAAATTTTGGTGAGTATTATCAGTTTAATCATATGTACATGAAAAATGAGAGATTTTTTTAGCAAATTGAGTGAATATTTTTTTAGAAAATGTTGGAAAAAAAAAGAGAAAATTGGAAAAAAAATTGAACACACACTTTATCATATATCTCAAATAGCTAAAATTAAAAATCATAAAAATTAACTAAATTATCTTTATTTAAAATAATTGTTATTCATTTGAATGATAAAAAAATTAATACATAAGTTAAACATATATACATTTAGAAAAAACATGTAACAAATATTCTTAATTGTAGATATCCACCCTCACTTTATCATGGAGTTTCTTACTTTATAAATAGGATTTGTTATAATGACGACCAATACTATTGCTTATCAATATCACATGATGAGAAAAACATAACGCATTTCATATGACACTCGTTAATATGATTTTTTTTAATTAATAAATTTAATTAAAGCAGTAAAAAAGGCATAATGCTTTGGAAATAAATCCATATCATTGATTTTTGTTATTTTTGTATACTATCAAGAATATTCTGAGGTTAACTACTTCCATTCACCTAATAATTATTAGTAATTAATTTGAAATTTTGGAAACCCTATTCCTAAATAACATAATAATGCTAACAATTTGAAATTTCTCGTTCCCACCATTAACAAAGAAAAGTAGTAAAAAAGTAGTAAAAAAGGCATAATGCTTTGGAAATAAATCCATATTATTGATTTTTGTTATTTTTGTATACTATCAGGAATATTCTTAGGTTAAAACCCTCCATCCACCTAATAATTATTAGTAATTAAGTTAAAATTTTGGAAACCCTATTCCTAAATAACATAATAATAATAGCAATTTGAAATTTCTAGTTCCCACAATTTGGATTATTTGTATCTCCATATTATAATTTCTCTACACTTCTCTCACCCACCACTAACAACAACAATGCTTCATATATATTTATAACAGAATGACCAACTCTATTAATGCTTAATAAAGGAGTTGGGTTAATAACAATGTTGCGCTACTGTTAGAGGAAAACTCATCTTTCCCAATATATCCTATATGTAATGCAAATGAAGACACACATTCATGTTTTTTCCTTATTTCTTGTTGGTTTTTTTTTTGTAGTTTTCATTATATGTTTTTAGGGTTAAAAATTCATTGTTTTAGAGTTTGTATTTCGTAATTGAAACAAATTGAGCACCAAAATAAAATCTTTGAGGTGTTAATCCCAGTCCGAGATATTTGGATGTTTATGTTGCCTTCCTTATGTGCCCATATCACACCCATTCTGATTCCAAAGAGATCTTTGCAAGATCTTCAACATTCATACAAGATTTATTTTAATTGCTAGCGCACTGAAATTTAGCAGAGAAATTGAAAATAGATATATATTTATTTGTTTACCATGGAATTTTACATATGAGTGTTCGAACATGTTGAATTAACCAAACCTATTCATCAATTAATTATGAGTTTAAGGGTTGAGGTGGGCAAGTTGCATGAGAGTGGTAAGAGTTTGCGCATTAACTTGTCCCCCTCCATTTTTATATTATAAGAGTGGGGTGCGAAGAGCTTGTATGGAAAATTCCCCGGCTTTCACCATACTAATTCTCCCTACTGGGAAGAGTTGGCATATTAACTTTTCCTACTTCATTTTTATATTATAAGAGTGGGTTGAGGGGAGTTAGTATACAAACTGCCCCCACCTCAACCATACTAACACTCTCCCACCCTACCCTCACTCTCAACATTACATCAAAGCTATGAAGGTGGGTGGATGAGAGAGTATACAAACTCCCCCAACCCCACTTCCATAACCCTACAAACTCCCCTTACCCTCATATGAAGGTTATGAGGGTGAGGTTGGCTGAGATAATATGAAAACTCTCATGACCCTCACCCCCTGTTTATCCCCGAATATATTAAGTCATTTTCCCTTAAATATATATCCCCCAATATGAACCCACGTGGAATTGTATTTATCCCCTAGTGAATGCCCCATGGGAAACCCTCATATGGCTCCTCCCATGGCTGTGGGTGGGGAGAGTTTGCATACTAGCTCCTTGGACCCCCACCCTCATATGAGGGTTCGAAGGGTGAGGGTTTGTATATTTTTCATACAAACTCCCCCAATCCCACCCTCATATGGGGGGAGTAAGTTACAAAATTCTTCCACCCCCACCCTTAGGTGGGTAGAGTTGGTATGAAAACTCCCCCAACCCACACCCACATAACTATCATATACCACACCCTCATATGACATCTCTTGAGGTTGGGAATGGAGGGAATTTTCATACTAGCTCCCTCTAGGTCCACCATTATATAAGGGTCATGAGGGTGAGGGTGGTGGGAGTTTCCATACAAACTGCCACTACACCAACCTTCATAGGGGGGGGGGGGGGGGGAATGTATACAAACTTCCCACAACTCAACACACACCCTCATATTGGGGAAATTAGTATGCAAACACCCCAAACCCCTACCCTTATATTAGGGTGAGGGTAGGAAATTAGTATGCAAACACCCAAAACCCCTACCCTTATATTAGGGTGAGGGTAGGGAGAGTTTTCATAATAACTCCCCTACTCCCATATCATATGAGGATGGTGGTGGGGGAAGTTAGTACGCAAACTTCTGCAAACCTGGGCGGGACGGGTTAGTATGACCCTCATATGAAAGTTAGGTTTGGAGGATTTTACATATTAACTTTGACCACCCCCACCCTCATATGAGGGTCATAGTAACTCCCTTACCCATAGAGTTGAGATTTATTACTAACTCTCCCCACCCCTATCCTCACACACCCTTCATATGAAAGTTAACATGAAAATGAGAGGTGGTGGTAGCATTAGTATAACCCTCATATGAAGTTTGGGGTGAGGATTGAGGGGAATTAGTATACAAAATCCCCCAACCCCGAATGAGGGTAGGGGAAGTTAACATACTAATTCATATAATCGCACCATCATATGAGAGTGGGGGTCAGGGGGAGTTAGTATACAAACTCCCTCAAGCCCACGTAGAAGAATCTCTAAAAGAATAATTTCAAAATATTTATCACGATATTAACCTTTCTAACCTCCTAAGTCATTAAAACTATAGTGATCTTATAATTCTTTAAAATTCAATATATCAATTTCAATCTCAATTAATGTGAATCATCATCATATCATATTATATATATATATATATATATATATATATATATATATTCAACATAATTTTCATTTTTTTCATAATGTAAATTGAACTTCTATATGTTTTATCATTATCGATAAATAAATTAAAGTTAAAATAAGTTTAATCATATATTGATATATTTTAATTTGGCATGGGAAAAAATCGAATTCAGTTTTCAATTAAAGAAATGACCACATTAAAAATCATATAATGTGTATTTCATATTATATATATCTAATAACTATTAACGTTTCTCCCCATACCCATTAGATGTATGAATTTACAATCCACACATATAATACAATATGTAGAAGTTTATAATGATTAATTAGAATATGTTAAAAACCATATAATATCCATTGAAAATTTTATATATTCAATAACTACTTACTTTTCTCTATACTTGTTGGATATGGGAATGAGGTTAGGGGTGGAGGGAGTTAGTATCCAAATATGAGTATGGGATGATGGGATGGTGGGAGTTTGTATGCAAATATGATAGTGGGGTGGATGGAGTTTGTATATAAGTGGGGTTGGCGTTTGGGGTAGTTTGTATGAAAGTGAGGGTGGGATTGGGGGAGTTTGCATACTAACTCCCCACAAAGGATAGAAGAATTGTCTCTATTGATCAAACTACATTAAATGATCCTCATATTTGTATAACTTTAAACTACGTTATCCCTTTCACTATTCCTAGTGTTTTAACATGACATGGTTTGGTTATGTGGTCATAACATCCTATGTGTTCAACTTATGTTAATAAGGATCCTCTACATTCATGTTTACCTTCTTGGGACTTGGTTTTAACATTTGACCACATGATCTACATCGGCTCTAGAGTCTTTCCTCCTACTTGTTAGTATAGCTAAATGTTTCAATACATGCTCCCTATAAGATTATGTTAATCCCTCAAATGGATCTCCCATAGAGGTTTTGATTTCCATTAACATTCCTTTAAATATATACTTTTTACGTTATGAAGACAATCGCCCCAAACAAGACCCATTTGTATTTGAATCCAACTCTAAGTTCCTTTATGAGTTTGACCCCCTTGGCCTCAAACATTTTTAAGTATTTGGAATTTATAATACGGCCACAAGTTTTTCTATGCTCTAATATATATATATATATATCCTTAGGTTTTTCGTTTTGGTGTGATCTCCCTTGCTATAGAAATTTAAGTTTTCCTTTTGAATCTTACCTCCAACGATATAGAAGGCTTAATTCTATCTATTAAGGTTGATATCCCTAACTATATATAGTTATATTTTCTCTCTATTTTTTATATCCATATAAATATATCCTCATGTTTCTAGATCCTTATATTCTCCATTTAAGTCTAACATAACAATTTATAGGTCCTCAAACCTTGGCATAATTAAATCCATTCATGGAAACTCCTATATTGATTTCATATTTGATAAAATCTCCCATAAATATGGGTATTATTATTAAATATGCGAAAGGTGAGAATATCCATATCCTCGTAAATCTAAATAGATCTCTCTTATTTTTTTTTATTTAAGATATGATATTGTTATTATGTTTCTTAGGGGTAGGACTTTGAGTTTAATTTATGGTTGTTAGAGATCATGTTTTATAAGTTGTTAGAACTATTTGGATATATCCTAGAAATTGTATATAGGTTAAATTGTATATAGGTTTAGGATCACCCTCTATTGTGATGCATTTAAACCTTCTAACACCTAAATCAATTATGATATTGACCATATTGGATGTTAAGTTATTAACTATTTACATTCTCTTTTTTCACAAATTTGATGTAACAGATTTTCCACAATGAGTTACCCTAGTGTAGCATCAGTTTTCCATATGGTGTCCATCTTACTTTTCCATGACAGAACTAAGAGCCCTTATAGTTTGAAACTACATTATGGACCTCATTAATCTTTCCCATCTACTTATATGCAATTCCCATGGGGATATATCCTTATATTTTCCTTTTGTTATTACATAATATCTTATATTTATTTCTTTTAATGTTGCTATGAGGTTGTGTTACTCACTATTCTTATTAACCGGAGCTTTCAGGACCACCAGTGACATGTCTATTTCAAAATAGGACTTCCAAAATTTTAATTTATTTATAAATAGTTATTACGTGAATGGTAAGAATTTAAGCTCCATAGATTATCCATGGAATATTTTTAGTAGTTGTCAAGAATATAGGGTTGATATTTATCTCAAACCTTTACCTTGGTAGTTATGCCCTTTTTTATTTTCAATTTAATTAGAAAAATGGTCATGTCTATACGTGTCAAATTTGGATTCCATTTCATCTAGTTCTCATTGAAGTAATTATTCCATGCACAATGATGGAACGAAGGTAGACAGATGAAAAAATTGGGCATAACAAAGTGCTTAAATACAGTATTGGAGGCACTACGAAATATTTGCATAACGCATTGTGAAATAGTTTGGTAGTTCCCCTAGAACCTCTATTCTCATCTCTTGGAGGCAGAATGTCCTGCGCTCTCTAAATAATAGACTCTCCTCTTCTAAACATTCCCTCCACACTCAGGAATGGACTCCTTCATCACCTTTACCAATGGCTATGCTCAGCTTCCAACATAACTGTGACAACATTCATAATGAAGGCTCTCTATCTAGTGCTCGATTTACTCAGGTTTTCTTCTTTATTTTTTTTTCACGTTGTCTTCTATAGAAAATTATCTCCTCCTGCTTTGTTTGCATCCAACATCCACTCATCAAGTTATTAAGAATGCTCAGTCAGCATAACTGTGCCATTGCAAGCAAAATAAAGACTCTACAAACTAATGATTTCGGTCACAATAAAAAGTATGCATACTGATCACAACTCAGAAATCGTAGGTCCACCAGCACATAATGTTACATGCATGGGGTCACAATGATTCTATATTGCAATCAAATTTGTATAAAATTTAAACACAGAGATAACCACACAGAGAAATAACATAGAGATATGGAAAGAATATGCTACAAATTTCTTTTATTTACTTCACAGGTACAAGTTCAAAGCAGGAGAAGAAGATCCCCTCCTCTCAATTGAAGCTCTTTTTATGTACATCCTTGGAAAATATTTTTCTTCCTCTTCTCACTAATTGAGGGAAGTTGGAAAGACACAAGGAAAATGACTCTTCATTTTCTAAACTCTACAACTTATTCAAAGTTTGTATTTACATTATTTAAAATCTCACTAAAAGAGACAAAATTGACTTTTCCAGCCCAACATGTGGCCAATCCACCACATTTTCAAGCCCCCTTCGTTTTCCACCATGAATTTGTTCTAATGCTCCTGCATCAGACTCCCCAGGAAAAGAAAAAACTCATGAGCTGCTACTCATAAGGTCCTCGATAGAAAAACATGCCTTCTGTAGATTTGTAGCACTCATCCATGTAGAATCCTTAATTGGACATTCCTTCCACTTCACTAAAAACTCTAGATACTCATTTCCCTTGGTGTGCTTTGCAACCCTGGTGTTTAGGACTCCCTCAACCTCTGGATCCTCTGCCATAGGAATTTTCTTTATCCAATGTTGTTCATTGACCTCCCTACTAATCTGACTTGTTGTAGTATCACCTTCATCATGAGCTTAATAGGAATACAAATCAACCACATTGAATATAGGTGAAATATCTAGGCCCATAATTAGCTTTGGTTCATAGGCATTTGCAGAAAACTTTCTAAGTTTTCGGAAAGGTCCCATTTTCTTCATTTTGAGCTTGTTATATTACCCTTGTAGGAGCCTCTCTTTTCAAAAATGTGCTAAGGCCATGACCCCTACTTCAAAATTTACCTATCTCCTTGTTGAATCTGCTCTCTATTTGTATTTGTGGTTGTTGTTCTATAACTTCTATTTTATTTCCTCATGTAATTCACTCATCACTACTGCAAAATCCTCCCCATCAACAGACTCTTCCTAGTGCTCCTATTTAATGAATCATTGTATGAAAACTCAACATGAGATAATACACAATCCCACTACTAGGGATGCTCCCCCATGAAACTCCTCAATAGGTTTCTGAGACTTCTATTCACAACTTTAGCTTTCCCATCAAATTGTGGGTGATAGGTTGAGATGAAGTTCAATTTTGTTGCAATCTTCTTCCACAAATTCCTCAAAAAATTTCCTGTGAAACTAGTGTCCTTGTCATAGATTATACTCTTTGGAAAACCATGAAATCGGACAATCTCATTGGAAAACAAATGAGCCACATGTGTAGCATCAGAAGTCATGCAACATGGGATAATGTGAGCCATCTTCGTAAATATTTCCACATATACGAGTATAGAATCCTTACCTTTTTGTGTCCTCAACAAACCCAAAATAAAATACATACCCATCGAGTCCCATGGTCTACTTGGGATGGGTAGAGGAGTATACAACCCATTGTTTTGACTCCTCCCTTTCACATGTTGACATACTCTGCATCTACATAGATATTTCTTCACATCAGTTCTCATCTTCGGCTAGAAGTAGAAGTGTTATAGCTTCCCAAGTGTCTTTTCCACACTAAAATTCCTTGTCAATCGTCAATTGTGCTTTTCATGCATCAAATTCTCTCTCATTGAACAACAGGGAATAAATAACTGGATTCTTTTCAACAAAAAATCATCCTGCAACATAAACTCCCTCCAGGGGCTGGTATCTCTACTCACACTATTCTTGCATGCTTCGAAGGCCTCTCTAAAGTCAACATCATTATGGTACAAGTCCTTCAAATGGTGAAATCCAAAAATATGCACATGGAACTCTTGCATGATCAAGCTCCTCCTGCTCAAAGCATTGACTACCTTGTTTTCTTGTCCACTCACATGTTTCAGAACAAAGGTGAAAATTTGTAGGAATTTCACCCACTTCGCATGTTTATGGTCCAACTTATGTTGTTGCATTATATACTGTAATTCATAATTGTCAGAGCCAAAAAAAAAAAAACTCCTTGGGCATCAAATAGAGCCTCCAATGCTTCAATGCCTGAACCTTCACATAAAATTCCTTGTCATAAGAGGAGTATTTCTTCTTTGAGTCACTCAACCTCTCACTGCAATAAGCAACAAAACTTCCTTCTTGACTCAATATTGCTCCAATGGTTGTACCACTAACATCACATCTGGCTTGGAAAAGATGATTGAAGTTAGGTAGCTTCAACGCTAACTTCTCAATGATATTTTTATTTAAGAGCTAGAAAATTCTCTATGTTGTTGTTGTCCAACAAAATGGTTGTATATCCTTCTTGATTGTCTCAACGATAGGTGCACAAATACCACTAAAATTCTTGATGAACATTTTATAGAAGCTAGCTAGACCATGAAAACTCCTAACCTCAACAATGCTCTTAGGCGAAGCCAAATCAAAATCGACTGTATTTTATCTGGATCCATCTTCAGCCCATCCTTTGAAATGACAAAGCCTATTTATACCAACTCATAATTCATGAAAGTGCCACTCTTCAGGTTAATCAACAATTTCTCTTGTTGCAGTGCTTCTAGAACATAGCTTACATGCCTAAGGTGTTCTTCCTATTTTCGATTGAAAATCAAAATATCATCTAAATAAATAATAACAAACTTACCAAAAAACTCCTTCAAGACCTCGTTCATCAACTGCATGAAGGTGTTTGGTGCATTTGTGAGTCCAAATGGCATGACCATTCATTCATATAGTCCATTATTGGCCTGGAAAGTTGTCTTCCACTCGTCTCCTTCTCTAACCTGGATCTGATGGTAACCACTCCTCAAATCAACCTTTGAAAAGTAGGTTTCCCCACTCAAATAGTCCATCGTGTCATCCATTCATGGAAATGGGAATCGGTACCTGATTGTAATATTGTCAATTTATCTAAAATTTGTGCACATCCTCCATTATCCATGCTTCTTTGGGCTAAGTACCACAGGGAGAGCACATGGACTCGAGCTTTCCCTTATCAACTCTTTGTCAAACAGTCCTTGAAACTGCTTCCTTATCTCTTCATTCTCCTTAGGTGTCATTCAATAAGTAGCTTTATTTGAAAGGCTTGCTCCTAGTATCAAGTCTATTTGATGGTTGATACTTTTCTTGGGTGGCAGCTCACTTGGAAATTCACATACCAATATATCACTAAACTCATGCAACATCTCTTGAATATCAATAGGTAAATATGTCATTTCCGTGTGCAGAAGTGTTACCTTTTTCTTGCAGACCACCACATAGTTGACCTCTTATTTCTCCATTTGTTGCAGAAATTTCTTTCCTCCCAACAATAATTATTTTGAGCTACTTGTCCTAGTTTTACTTTCTTTCTTCAATGGTACAAGGGTGTGCTTGATGCCATATTTTTCAAACTTATAGGTACTTCTCTCTCCATCACGCACCACTCTTTTATCAAACTTCCAGGGTCATCCCAAAATAAGGTAATAGACATCCATTCGCATGATTTCACAAACTACCTTTTCCTTATATCGGTAGATCTAGAACTCTACTTCGCTTTGCTCACTTACCAATATTTGGTGACATTTCTAGATCCATGAAACTTTATATTGTGTTGGGTCCTTCAACCTTTTCAATCCAAGTTTTTCCACCATTTCTGTGGAAACTAGATTTTCAATGCTCCCACTGCCAGTCACCACTTTGCATCATTTTCCTCCAGCCTTACAAATAATCCTAAACAAGGCTTTCATTTATGTTGGTTTATAAGTCTCCTTCACTGGTTTCAACAAGACTGTATTCATCATTAAATCTTCTCCTATTTCTAGTGCATTTTCCACCATAGGTGTCTGTGATTTTTTTGCTTATGGCTGAGTTACATATGCATCTATTTGTCCTCCTTTCTCATTCTCAGGACACTCAAAATATTACTGACCCAGCTACCCACATTTATAGCACCAATAGACAATCTCTCTACCTCTTCCTCTACCTCTACCCCTCGAGTAAGGTATTCCTCCTCTAGAGTCACCGTCTTTATATTGTTTTCCTTGTTTCCTTGGGTTACCTACCTCATTCTTTTGGGTTGGAGCCTTCCCTCTCCCAGTTTTCTATTCCTTTCCCCTAAAACTATGGCCACAAATTGATTTTTTCTTCCTCATTATCTTCTCTTCCACCTTCAAGGAAAATTGGTATGCTTCTTCCATCATTCAAGATGAAAGCATGTTGATTTAATCTTGAATCTCTCGCTTCAAGACAATGATATACCTTGTTGTCTTCTTTGGGATGTATTCTACATAACCCTCAAATTCACCTTGTAAAACTATAACACCCTCCTCCCATATCTACCCAAGAAACCAGCCAGTTGGGGTAAACATACGAAGAGAGGCCACTATGATATGATTTGACCTACTAAGTCACATTAAGGAAGTAGAACCGATGCAAAAGCACCATGCATACATTCAACATCAGCATTAGAACCATTAGGAACCAATCCAAACTTTCAGGCAGCCAGCACCTAGGTCCCACTAAAATTTAGGGCGACTTGACCTCTAGATGCTCTCATGCTATAGGCATGCTAGCATCCAGGGACCTATGGACACTATCACATGCCTCAAAGCTAGTGTCTAAGGACACTTTTTGTGAGTTATGTGCCAATATCCCTAGGAATTAAGGCACATTATCAAGCCCAGAGCCCAGGTCACTACCTAGAATTACTAGATACCTTCAGAATAGTAAGATAACATGAAAATAACAATACTAATGGAATTAATTGAATAAGACATTTACTAAACCCCTACTAGCCATGATAGGATTTTCGTCGAAGATATCACGAATATGTAATCTACATGTGTAAATAATAGATCTAAGAATAGGGGTCTCATACTTAGTTGAGAATCACTGAGAAACATTGATGCCTCAACACATCAAGTGCAATTTCATCCATTAGGTCATAGATACATTAATCATTCATTTACAAGTAAAAACATTATGAGATCCATACATAGATATTATCATAAAAAATATTAATAACGAACATAATAGCAATAGAAATACTCATGAAACCATATCCATATAAACCACATATAAGTCTGTATAATACTCATAGATTTACAAGGAGAAATAACCTCATATTAATGATGCAAAATCCAAACCCGAGATGGGACTTCCATGTTCCACTTGACTGTAGAATGGGTGAGCCAAATATATCTTCATCCATTTACCCTCGTGCCATATTCCTAGCATGAATGTGAGATCTCATAGAACACATCAATCCAAAACCATCTAGGGCTTCTAGAGGCCATCCACCTCAACCCATCAAACAGTCATTCCACTTAACAGTCGAACATCACAAAAACCATTACCATATTGGTCTCCATCCAAGCCTTCTAGGGCTTCCAGTGCCTTTGTTTCAACTAAGGCTTCCAAGACTAGTAACTCAACCAACAATTATCATCAAGTTTCCAGAGCGTTTGTCCAACCAACACTTCCAGGACTAGTAACTCAACCCAAGCTATTAGAGGGCTTCTAGAGAATTTGTCCAACCAGGGTTCTAGGAATTAATAACTTAACCCAAGATAAGGAAACATGAGAACCATTCAAAAAAAACAATCAAATAAACCCACAATCTCCATGGCTATCCAGGAAATGGCAAGGCTAGGCAATCCACTGTCAATCTAGGAAATCCTCTATGCCAGTGACAAATCTTGACCCAGAATCCACATGCATATTCCATGCATGCCAAAAATAGTGAGGAAAACATACATGTAACTTGGTACCTACAAGAAAATCCCATTGTAGCTACTGATCTTGATGTCGTTTTAAGCTTTCATTTTCTTCCCTTGCCTTCTTACTGCAAAATCCAAGTATGCCACACCCACCAAGAGTGCTCCAAGAAAACTCTAAGTATCCAATCGTATGAAGGAGAGCGAGAATAATGAGAGAGCTCCAAAAATGAATTGGAAAAAGGTTACCAACTGATCCGCATAAGCCTTTTTATGAATGAGGCCTCTATTTTCTTCATTTTCCATTATTTTCCTTTATTTTACTCCTCACATGCAACTTGTGACCTTTCAACTCCATTTTCTCCTAATTTCCATTATTTTCATAAATAAATATGCCAAAAATGTCATTTTTCCTTTGCAAAGCCTTAGCCATTTCCTTTTCCAATTTCCTTAGCCATTAAGTAATATCAAGTGATCCCCATCACTAGGATTTTTCCCAACATTCATCTTGGATCAAGTGTCCCATCAACTGTGGTTAGTATTTTTCCTTTATTACCTTTTATTACATGGAATTTTCAGTAGGGTTGTTACAAAAACTCCTCAGTATATTCTCTAAATTTTATCAACCTTGCTTGAGGTTATGCATCTATCTGTAGAGGGATAGCTGATAATATTTTGGTAGAAACTTCCCGATCATCTTGGCTATCATCTTGTCCCAAATTTTAATGAATGGTTTCCCCTTTTTCCTTCTTTTAACCTGTACATTGTCCCACCACAATGCAACATGGCCTTTCAACCTAGTTACGGGAAATTTCACCTTCTTATCTTCCTCAATCTCTTTGTATTCAAACTACTTGTCTAGTTCACTAATCCAATCCATCAAATTATCAGCTACCAAACTGTCATCATAGGTGGACAAATCAGGCTTTGGTCTAGAGGTTGAGCTTAGCACCGAAATCAACAGTTTAACCTTTGGAGCCTCATCCACAAGTGCTGCTCTTTCCACTGTAGCTTCTTCCTCCAATCTGTTGTCATCTACAACCTCAAGGTCTCACTGCCTTCTGGTCTCCATGGCCTCTAAACAAGCTTTCATCCTCTGTATCTCTTCTCAAAGTTATGCATTATCTACAGGTATCCCTCAATGACCTTGTGCTCTTCTTGCTCACATTTCCATCTCTCTTTTCAGTAGACAACACCACCAACACCAAATGTAACTCTGTCACAAGCATAGTTCTATCACAAACCCACAATGATACCAACAATTGATGGAATAGAGGATAGATGCAAAAATTGGGCATAACACCGTGCATAAATACACTATTGGAGGCGCTACAAAAATATTTTTGTAGCACGGTGCGGAATATTTTTGTAGTGCCCCTAAAACCTATGTTTTCATCTCTGGGAGGAAGAATTCCCTGCGCTCCCTACAAACTAGACTCTCCACCTTTGAACACACCCTCCATGCTCAGGAATGGGCTACCTCGTTTCCTTTACCAATGGCTATGCTCAGCTTCCATAGAACTGTGGCAGTGTTCATAATGAAGGTTCGCTTTCAAGCACTCGAGTTACTGAGATTTTATTTTATTTTTTATTTCACACTATCTTCTACATAAAATGATCTCCTCCTACTTTTTCTACACCAACATCCACTCATCGAATTACTGAGCATTCTTAGTCACCATAATTGTGTCACCTGCAAAACAAAGCCTATGCAGACTAATGATTTGGGTCACGATAACCAGTGCGTGTAACAACCACAACTCAGAAATCGAAGGTCCACCAACATGTAATGCTACAGGCCTAGGGTCACACTAATTCTAGACTGAAATCAAATGTATATACAATTTAAACACAGAGAAAACCACACATAGAAATAACATGGAGCTATGGAAAGAATATGCTACACATTTATTTTATTTACTTCACAGTTACATGTTCGAGGTAGGAGAAGAAGCTCCCATCCTCTCAAGCGAAGCTCTTTTTATGCACATCCTTGGCAACAATTGCACTTACTCTTCTCTCTAATTGAGAATTTGAAAATACACAAGGAAAATGACTCTTCATTTCCTAAACTCTACTACTTATCAAATTATTTATTTACATTATTTAAAATCTGGCTAAAGGATACAAAATTGACTTTTCTAGCCCAACATGTGGCCAATCCACCATATTTTTAAGGCCCATTCATTTTCCACCCATCACACAATATATTTAGTTAGTATTTCTTCCATCCATGTATCATTGGATGTTTCTTCTCACAATGAACTAGACTATGAATTTGGGAAATCGCAAGGAAATCCTTACACTTTATAAACCAATGTATTTTTGGATGGAATCGAGAATAGAGAGTGAAGTATTCATTTATGGTTTTATCACATAACTAGTTTTCCATAACTCTTTAATTCATTGGAACTGCAAAAAAACCATGTATTTTCTTATTTCCCATATCTAAAACAATGCTAAAATATAATCTCTCCTATTAAATAGGATAATCATGCAGTTGGTTATCAATCTGAGATATTTTTAGATATTATCCAGAGCAGGCACGAAAGCTAAGCCCGGTGGTCTGCTCTCGAGATTCACTCGTCGATACGAAGAACAAGAACTCGCCATTCGCATACAAACACTTTCGTTTCTACTCTATAAAGTGCCCTTTGCCTTTCCTTCCTTCTTCTACGCACCTCAACTTCATCTATAGCCAGTCCCCCCCCCTCTTTTGTATCGAGGCGGAAGATTCCCTATCAATTTGTTGATCCACCAGCGTCTAAGGCAGAGGTATAGGTAGAAGCAGGAGCAAAGGAGGGAAAGGCAGCAGCAAAGCCAGGTTCGTTAACACGAGATCCAGTTCGTGAGCGAGATCAAGAGTAAGATCCAAAGCCAGCAGTTGTAGCAGAGATAGGAGCATCATAGCTATCTATATAAGCAGCACCAGTACGAGAGTCAGTAGTTCCAGGGCCATACCCATAGCTAGCGGCAGTAGATCCCACTTATCCACCAATAGCCTCAGTAGCAGCAGTCGTGGTGCAGAAGTAGCCCCTTGAAATGGTTCAGCGGTTGGTCCAGTAGATGAAGAAGCAGTCGGTAAAGTAGCTGATCCAGTGAAAGCACCAGCACCAAAGCCAGAGGCATTACAAGATCAAGATCCAGACTTCTACGGTCAGTCAGTGCTTAAAATAAGTTATACTCATTGGATGCTATACTCAGTGCATTAAGCTCTAGTTCGTGCCCAATAAGCCGTGCCCACCTGGTGTACGTGATCAGTTTTCAATCCACCCATCCCAGTGAGTGGTACATGCCAAGTGGTCATCCAGGATTCAATGCAAGGAATCATGCTGCTACTCGATCAGTCAATCCAATAAAGAGTCATAGTCCCTTCCCCGGTTATCCTCGTCGCAAGGTTATACCCCTCGCTACTATAGGTCTAACCGAGAGGTATTACTATGATCGCTCCTCAATATGACAAATCAATGCAAGCGGATGGGGCTTTAGAATTGGTTCCAGAAGGCAAGCACTCTGCACGCTGATTGGCATAAATGCTTGGTGAAATACCGGGTATCCAAGAGAAATGCTCTGAAAGGGTTTTTATAGCGAATCAAATCCAGTTTGATGTCCCAATGGATTATGCGCCTCCTCAAAATAGCTTTTTTTTATTACAAAAAACTATAATTAGAAAGTTTTTGAAATCTGTTGGAAGCGAACTTGGAACCTTTTCTTTCCGATCCGGTTCTGCCAGGGAATGCGTATAATTGAGCTGCTGTAGCAATCCTTTGACTCGTAATGGGGGAAAGCGTAAGCGATCAACCACCACCAACGAGGAAGCAAGCGTAAGCGATAAGTGCTGCCCTCGCAGTAGCGTCCCTCTTTCCCACCAATAGAGGAGGCAAGCGTAAGCGATCAAAGCTCCTGCGGTACATTCCTACTCTTCCTTAATTGAGGCAAGCGGCAGCGATATAACCCAACATGTAGGCAAGCGGTAGTGATTCTTCCTAATGCAAGCTGGGAATCCATTCCAGGGTTCGTTCTCTCGTCGTAATCAGTAACGCGGGTGTCTTTTACCCTCTCTCCTCGTGATGTCCTGGGCGAATTGAATTAGTGCACCTAACCAAGTTGAATTGTAAATAGCCAAGCTGTTGTAAACCTCACTCTATTGATCCACCTTTGCTACACTCTGTAAAAATATACCAGAAAGTCGCATAACAGGCGGGAAGGAGATCCTATTTCTCTCTCTCTTGGTCCACCACCTAACAGGTCTACATAATCTGTCGGTTGTACCGCCTTCCCTCCAACTAAGTGCGCCGTCAGTGGAACCAATCAATGAGTTTCCAGGCCAACTTCGCAACGATAGGTGTAGTCCGTCTGACGTCCTGTCTAACCTAAAAATATGTTGGCTGTTGTTCTCCGTCTGTGGAACCGCCTAACCTAACACTACGTTGGCAGTTCGTCCTGTGTATCTATCTATCACCTTGCTTGTTAGACGTGTCCTGGGCAACTGAAAGGAGAATGCGAGACTGCGCGGGCGTATTGGAAATGGGATAAACCGGCCAGCAGCACACCTTCGATACAACAGCTCTGACCGGTAAGCGACACATCTACCGGGAAGCAACAAGAGATAACCCTCTATCTCGTTCTACCTTCGAAGACAACACCTCTGGGGACATCTACCGGGAAGCAAACATATAATGGGAAGCGAACATATTTCTCTCTCTCCATCGTTTCACCTCAAACTGCAACATAATCCGTCCATTGGATCGCCCCTATCTCTGCTCTCGTCTTACCCCGGCTTTTCACTATTCCTCCCCCCCACCCAATAAGTAAAATAAAGTATCTAAAAGCAAGCAATTGCCAACGCCAACAAACATAAACATCGCTCATCAACATGAACATGAACATCAACATTTCACTCGGCATGCATTATGTAACCAAGCTGCTAATCGAAGCTAATCGTACCTCATCGTTCATCGTGTACCTCTACGTCTGGTGCTTGGAATAGCAGGCTTTAGACTATGAACTTCGGGCAGTGATCCAGCAGCTTGTAGTGACAGGAATAAAGCGTCTATGTTCACTAAGGTGCCGTAAGGCCTAAAGACCGTAAGGGAAAGGTTAGTAAGGCCTAAAGACTAACAGGAGAGGATGCGCAAGCAGGCTCGACCATAAGGGATTGGCGGAGGTTTTCACATATTTCTCTCAATTTACTTATTGGGTGGGGGGGCTTATGGTCGAGTACCTAAAGGTCCTATTCTTGCCATTTGAGGAGGCGGAGGTTTTGAAGCGTAATGACATATATAAAGAATGAACCACGGGAATATAGAATTCATGAATGCATAATGACATATGCCCATATATCTCATTCATTTCTTCCAGCTGTTGAACGAAGTGAACGAGTGATGAATCATACGTTTTCCAAAACCTCCTAAAAGGCCATTTCCGTGTTTAGTGAGATTGTGGAAACTGCACTAACTATGATGTTGAAAAGCTCAGTATCTAAGTCTCAACGTATGGCCTGATCACTTATCTCGGTTGGAATATGGAGAATCAGGAGTATATGTAGATGATCAACTTCTGGATGCTTACTTGTTGAGAATTGAAGCTATTTCTGACTACCTTGCAGATATTGCATTGTTCCTCAGTACAGGTACCTTTCCTGAAGACTATTCCGCAACTTAGAAAAGGCATATGGTGGTTCGAGTAGCTTATTATCAGTTGATTGCGGGACAGTTGCACAAACTTAGGCTAGATAGTATTCTTCGAAGGTGTATGCTTGGGCGTGTCAAGTAGCCATAAAACGCACGCAAATGCCCTCTCCTCTCCTCTCCCTTATGGTCGAGCACCCTAAAGGGTCCTCTCCTTAACAGTCGAGCCTGCTTACGCATCCTTATCAGTCGAGCCCCCTAAAGGGTGCGTTAGCACACTCGACTGTCAAGGAGAGGGACGGAGTCACTCACTATTCATATGGTGAGGGTCCTCTCCTCTCCCTCTCCTAAACAGTCGAGCACCTAAAGGTCCTCTCCTTAACAGTCGAGCCTGCTTACGCATCCTTATGGTCGAGTACCTAAAGGTCCTCTCCTTATTCTTTGAAAAATCTTGGTAATTCTATATATCTTTAGAAGTAGCTAGTTGTAGACAATTATAGGAATTCTTGATCTATTGTAAAATCTATTTAATTGTGAGAAGGGCATGCAAATCCCATATGTTTCCAATTGGTTTCATTCTTATCTCTTCTCGTGAGCCTTAACATGGTATTAGAGTGGGTGTAATAATCTTCACCGAGTGTAGAGCATAGCAAATAATGAAGAAAAAATATCATGATTGAGATTGATATTTTGAGGGAACGAGGTGAAACCCCGACAATTTTTTATCCAAATCAAACCCCTCATTTTGTTTTTCACTTAAGGGAGATCCTATATTTCCACGTGAGCTTTAGGAGCCATTGTAGTTATTCACCATTATTGTTGATATATGTGTGTCCCTTGTCTGAAATGTTCATTGTGACAACCCTATGATGCTAAAATGCTACCATACGCCACTATAACCACCATTCTTCTCACTGTAACAATTGTCATATTAGCCTTTTTCTTGAGTACCATATAGTGTAACAAGGTTTTAGAAACTTGACAAGAGGACCACCCATTTTTTTTAATTTGACTGCATAAGGAACTGATGATTTTACATTAACCATGTCGTTTAAGATGTATTTTATCCTCATGCAAGTGTTATGAATTGACGTTAATTAAATTTTTTTGGAACCTTTTTATTAAATAAAAGATTTTTGGTTTTATTTGAAGGCTAAGTGGAGGTAAAAAAAAATATTGCAGTCTCTTTTGTAAATATTTTCTTTAACTTAAAAAAGGATATGGTTACGAGAAAAAGCTTTGGCATTATATTTTTTTTAATGTCCTTTATAATAAATATAGGGAAATAGTAATAAGTTCCTGTTGGCAAGAACTATGGTTTTTGGTCCATGAAAGTGAATAGCTTCATGTAGGTACAAAAATGTTGGGAAGTAGTCAAGAATGGATTTTTAAAGATATATCAAACAGCTCTACAATACATGTCCAATGCCTTGAAAATTCATGTAAAATTGAGGGAAAAGGAGAATAAGGCCACGTTTGATATTTAGAGTTCATTAAATAATGGGAGCATCGAGCACAAAGAAATCCTATAGTATCTTGTTGTTAGCAAATCGAGGTAATGAAAAAGTAAATAGTGAATCTCCAAACCCTTAGGAGAGAGATTGGAATATTGAATATGGATGAGACAAAGAAGATTGGATAGTTCATGACCAAAGTGATAGGAGTTATCAATTATCTTAGGTCTTAAATATAAAAAAATTATGAAATATTTTCTCAAATCCTACTTAAAAAATTCAATATGGTTGTCATTACCATAGAAGACTCCATGTATTTGTCCAAACTAAAAGTACAAGCATTAATGGGATATCATTTTCCCATGATTTAAGGATCAACATAGAAGAGGTGTCCTTAGAACATGCCTTCAAGAATCAAGAATCTATTGGTAGAGGAAGAGGGGGAGGAAATAGAGGTTTAGGTCAATAAGATAGAGATAATTATCAATGACATTATAATAGTAAGGACAATCATATAATCTTAGACAATCTCAAAATTAGAGTGGGAGAAGTAGAAGATGGATGGACAAGTCCAAGGTACAATTTAGCTATTACAAAAAATATGGATATTATGAAAGTGAATGCAAAAAGAAATAGTCAGATACAATTAAGGGAAAATATAATTTCTCCAACACTAAACAAGCGACATCTAAATCAATGTTCATCTCATGTAAAATCACGGAAGAAGATCACAAAAAGGATCTTTGGTTTCTTGAAAATGGCTACAACAATCACATGATATGTATACAAAATTTGTTTTCTATTATTGATAGATTTATTCAATATGAAATTACTTTAGGATATGATCATCATGTCAAGGTCATATGAAAAGGTTTTGTGTCTATTTTGACTAAGAAAATTGAGAATAAATATATTGCTGATGCTTTTTATGTACAAAATCTTAAACATAAATTGTTAATTATTGGACATTTGAATCAACATGGTTATGATGTCATATTCAAAAAATCCATCCGCACAATATTAGATAAATCCCCTAGTAAAACACTTGTTTCAAAGTTCCAAATGACTAAGAATAGAATGTTTCCTTTGAATCTAAGAAATGTAAATATGTCACAATCATATGAAAAAAATGTATCAAGAATACATGAGACTTGGTTGTGGCATATTAGGTATGGTCACCTATATTTTAGGAGTCTTAATCTCCTACAAAAATAATCAATGGCTAAGGAATTCCCATATTGAGTTATAAAACCAACAATTTTGAAACTTGAATTCTTGGAAAGAATCAAAGAAATAGTATTCAAGAAGCCTCCTACAAAGCTAAAGATCATATAGAACTTGTCCATACAAATCTATATGAATACATGCAAACTCGGTCCATTAATGAGAACTATTATTTAGTAACATTTATTGATTATTTTAGTACAAAATATTGGGTGTATTTTATCAAAAACAAATTAGAGACTTTAACAAAGTTCAAAGATTTTAAGGTTGTAGTAGAAAATAAAATTAGAAAATATGCAAAAGTGCTCAGATGAAATGAACGAGAGTATGACTCAAAATAATTTATAATTTTTTGTACATAGTAGAGAATTAAAAGGAAGTTCATCATCATATATACTCCAAATAGAATGGAGTGGATGAATAGAGGAATCGCAACATTATGAATGTGGCAAACATGACGCTAAAAGCTAGAAATTTGTGCAACGATTTTTGCGAAGAAGTTGTTTCTTGTTTTGACTACATATTGAACATATATCCAACAGTTAATGTTAAAGGAAAAGTGCATCTAGAAGAATGGAGTGGAACAAGGTCAAGTGTCTCTCATTTCATAGTTTTTTTTATTTATTTATTATGCACATGTCCAATAAGAGTTAAGGAGGAAACTTAACAATATGAGTGAAAATTTCATTTCCATTGGATACAGTGAGTAGTCCAAAGCCTACAAGTTATATGATTCAATCACTAAGAAATGTATGGTTTGTAGACATGTCAAATTGTTGGAGGAAAAATTTTGGAATGATATAGATAGTGAATTTATGGATATAAGATATCCATCTCTCTCAATAGATGAATAGGTGGAAACTCTAGGACAACCAGTCCCTCTAACAAGATTGCAAAGATTAGATTTGCATAGGAAAGAAGATAGTTTTTACTCCAATAGAGAGTTTGTGGATTTGGTGATAAATTAGAGAAATATTCCTTCTTCTAACATTGTGTCAGTGGATTTTTTGAGAAATCAGAGAAAAAGGAGCTTAAGGGAAATGTATAAGTAGTATGTTGACATGGTTCAACAAGAAAATTTTACCTTATTATCCTATCAATCTACTTATTTTGAAGAAATAATGAAAGAAGAGCATTGGATATATGCCATGAATGAAGAGGTTGAAGGCATTGAAAAAAATGAAAAGTGGAATATTTTTTATCTTCCAGTAGATAAAGTCATTATTGGTGTTAAGTGGGTGTACAAGAAAAAATTGGATGAGAAAGGAGAGGTGGAGAAATATAAGGCAATACTAATTTCCAAAGGATCTGCTCAGGCACTAGGTTTTGACTATCGTGAAACCTTTTCTCCAGCAGCAAGTTTGGATGTTATTCAAGTTACATTAACCATTTCATCCCAAAACAAATGGTCATTTTACCAAATACATGTGAAGTTATCCTTCTTGAATGAAAAATTAAAAAAGGAAGTGTATGTTGATGAGCCACTAGAATTTGAATTGAAAGGTTAAGAGTACAAAGTGCACAAGTTAACGAAATCCTTGTATAGCTTAAAGAAATCTCTAAGAGCTTTGTACAATCGAGTTGACTCATATTTAGGTAGCAATGGGTTCAACCAGAGTAGTAATGAGCCTACTCTCTATATGAAACCAGATTAAGGTAAAATAATTATAGTTTTTATTTATGTTAAGGGCATGATATATACATAGAATTTTATGTTAGATGATTTCAAAGCTTCCATGAAAAGATAATTTGAGATTACAAACCCTGGTCTCATGAAGTATTTTTTGGGAATTGAACTCAAGAAATCTACTCAAGGGATGTACATATGTCAAAAGAAGTATGCTACGTATATCTTAAAGAGGTTTGGGAAGGAAAAATGCAAACTAGCAGAGACATCTATTCTAATAGGAACAAAATTGAGTAAGCAAGATGATGGTCCAGTAGTCAATTCATCATTGTATAAGAGGCGTGTAGGCAACCTCATATATCTTATTGCAACTAGACCTGATGTTATGTATGCAATTAGTTGCATTTCCTGATTTATGGAGTCTCCCAAGGAATCTCACTAGAATGTTGGAACAAAAATTGTGGGGTATATTACAAGTACACTTGATTATGGATAGTGGTACACAATTTTGAAAAATACATGCTTCTAATCTATAGATACAATGATGTCGCTGCTAGTATTGATAATAGGAAAAGAATCTTAGGATATGATTTTTATTTAGGCAGAAATTTGATCTCATGGGTTGAATCTAAAAAACAATTGATTGTCTCAATATCTTCCGTAGAAGAAAAACATGTAGTAGTTACTATAGTAGCATGTCACGTTTAAGAATACTTTTGAAAGACATTGCACATGTGGAGAAGAGTCAACTCCTGGCTTTTGTTGCAACACTTCAATGATTGTATTGTCAAAGAACCATGTGTTTCACAATAAATGAAAGCACACTGACACTCGCTATCACTTCATTCATGAGCTTCTCTATAATGGTGATATATTTCTTCAAATTTGTGGATCTAGAGATTAGCTAACAAATATCTTCATCAAACCATTGGGATGAATTGTTTTTGAGTTTCAAAGATAACACATATGCTTGTCATTTTTGATGAATGCAATAATTGAGATTAAGGGTGAGTGTTAAAAAATAATCTCACCTATTCACTATGGTAATCTAGGAGTTAGTTACTCGACATAGAGTTGACACATGTCCTTTATATATATATATATATACTTTAAATTAAAAGATAATGCGAGTTATAATCAAAATAATAAACAAATATAGATATTTGGTTAGTTTTACTTAAAAGTACTATAAAGTAGTCTCACTCTAATTGTGTTTGTGTTGTTGGTTGTTGATATTACAACCCAATATAAAGGAGATATGGTAAAAATATTTCACTCACTTATAAAAAAAGTATTTCCATGTCAACATCCAATAAGATAATTTAATATTAACTTTTTAAATTCTTTTAAAGTAATTAAAACAAAAGATAAAGAAAATTTTTCATATTTTCATATTTCAATTGGATACAAAAATAAACCATTTTAATATCCATGTTAACTAATTTATTTTAATATCAACTTTAGGAAAAGCACACACACATAAAGTGCAATAAAATAATTCAATGTGTGAATAAATAAACTAACTTTAATGTGGACAATGCAATCCATAAATAAAATATCTCAATCTTCATGTTAACCAAATTGTTTCAATGTCAACAATTTACATATTATATATGTTTTAAAATAATAATAATAATAATTGAAAAATTAAATTATTATTGTTATAGTATTTCAAGGATCATTATTTGACATGATTTTATTAAGAGTTAATTTTGAATAGAATAAAAATTTGTTGGGATTGCATGTTTAAGTTTTCTTTTTTGTAAATTGACATTTTTCTATTAATTCAAAATGGTAATACATCATGAGAAGAGAATTTTGCTTGGAGATCTGACCTCTCTTCGATCAGATTTGATGGCATTTAAATACAAGCAACATATAACTAATAGCATGTCTACAAAACTAGACGATTTCCTATCAGTAGACCAACAGTAACAAGATTTAGCAAAACAAAATATATTTCCCATTTTCCTACTT
Organism: Pinus tabuliformis; assembly: GCA_031772625.1. NCBI lineage: Eukaryota > Viridiplantae > Streptophyta > Pinopsida > Pinales > Pinaceae > Pinus > Pinus tabuliformis. The sequence goes on along the minus strand of CM062818.1, from coordinate 855,310,473 downwards.
ACAGATTATTTTCATTTGTGGCACGAGTAGCATTATCAACATTCCCACCACTTGTTAGGCGATGAATGTCTTCATGTATGTGAGATTCCATGTAGGCCAACCTCCCGTTAAATCCATCCATCTCGTCTTTTAGATGTTGTTGGTTTTGGCATAAAGAAGCATGGCAGTCCAAGATGTGGCTCTCATTGTGCAAGATTTTAGAGAAGAAATTGATAATTTCATTTGGTCAGTTTGAAGGTTTTGAACAAGTTGGTCAACTAATTTCTGAACTATCTGAATCTAGGCTTCAATGGAGTTAAAGAGGGGTGGCATATCTACATTACTCAATGAACCTCCTTGGGCCACGTCCACTTCTCCTTCCTCCAATGGTTGATCCTCCTGGCATCCCTCTCCCCTTCCCCTTTGACCTCCCCCACAACAAGGAAACCTCTCTATCGTAGCATGGGTCTGACAACAATGCCTCGGGTTGGGCCAAGGGAAATGAAGCATTGTGGATGACTTTTACCTGAGGTAGGCTTCCAAGACACTTGATGCTTTCCCACTAGGCAAACACAGTCAGACTTTTGCATAATTCTTTCCCTTAGAGTCAAGTCCAGCTAGTGCTTGGGTTGTCAACCAATAATTCCCACTAGGAGCCATGGTCCACAGGGCTCTGGTTATACAGAAAAGTATTATGACCGAACAAGCAAGGAGAATAATTTGCTCCACAACCAACTAGACATGGACTCGAGAATTATAGACTTGAACAACACTTTGAGATCCCTGACGTCAAGTCATATTTTCTAGTCAGTTGATAAGCCCCACCCTCGCACCGAAGTAATTCCCAACCAGAACACTGGGCAAAGACACAAATCATCAAGTTCCAAGCTCCATAATTAAGCAAAGAAAGTCAATCTTACTGCCAACAAGAGTACTTACCTCCCTACCACAGCCTACCAAAGAGGAATGGTGTGTTCATAGTTGGAGGTCCTTCGAGCATGAGCATCCGAAGAGAGACGAACTAGGATCCCACACAATGTACCCAAATGCAACAAGAAACTAGATACTACATTGTGAGGGCTCCCTCCATACACCTAATGAACAACTCGAGCCACGCAAGAGTCCATACATAGAGGAGTCACTGTCACGTACTATGTTTCTCTGTCTCATTTCCCTATGAAAGCCACATGGCCAACAGACCTGCACCATCCCAGTAATACTATACATTGACTCGAGAATGTTGCATCATCCCAGTAATACTATACATTGACTCGAGAATGTTCATCGGGTTGTTTCCCGACGTCTACCTCCTAGCACATTGTGTCGCTTGGGGTTATTACTCCTCCACACTTTAATGATATCCTCTATTCTCACTCCCATCACAGAATGTTTAAGTTATTTTATTTCATGAGGTTGAATCCATTTATGCATTCAAAAATGAAAGAGATAGGGAGAGTTATATTAACCATTGTCTATAAGTCTTGAGAATAATGCAATCTTTGGAAGTGCAATATTTTAAAGTTTTTCATTGCAAAATGGGTTTGCACTTCAAGGGATTTGATCCCTCCCAACTCTTGCTAAATCCATTGTTAAAATGAGCCTATACTATACTAGTAGATATATGTTGAATTGTATTTAAAGTTTTTATTTATATGTTTGTAATATCTTTTTCGTTTTGTGAACCGATGTTGGGTTGATTCTATCCTCCCAACTCTAGCTAAATGCATTGTTAAAATGAACCTATACCGGTAGATATTGAATTGTATTTAAAGGCTTTATTTAGATGTTTGTAATATGTTTTTCGTTTTGTGAACCGATGTTGGGTTGATTCTATCTCTATTGTGGTGCTAAAGAACACCATAGAAGTTACAGGTATCCCATATCTGAGTACTTACCGATGGAAACCCTCTTCACCATTCGGAACATGGACAAATGGGCCACTTACCGAGGAAGGGTTAAAATTAATTGGGGATAAAGCTCCGCTTATTTCCTATTTATCCATCCTTTGAAGTGAATGCATGTAGTGTGTCATCTGATTCATCTTCGCCTTATGCCAACTATTGGTGGGATCAGTTGGAATTTAAAAAACTAAATCAATATCAACCGGAGAGAATTGATTGCGTTTGCAAAACCTACATGACTTGCGTTTTCTTTTTAACTTTTGTATCGATGAAAATCTTACGGGGCAATACCAAGGTAATGAAAGGGGATTCCAATCCCAGAATTTTAGGCGATAGCAGTGACCTTTTCTTGGTGCACCATGGAAGTAAATTTTTTGGTGTAAGAACATTGTTTTATTGAGTGGCATTTTATCATTCGTTCGTGAATTTATTTTTGATAAAGAACGATTATGACTAGAGGCAATTTGATTTTTCTAGTTGCAAAATTTTATTTCAGTGTCATAATATTTATTCTTGAGTGATGTTAATTGATAGGATTATTTTACATTTTAGATTGTTTTATTAATGGAAAAAAATGAGATATCAGGGGTTAGCTTAATTGATAAGTTTTGGTCGTTAAAACATTTTTGTTACTAAAATTTTACGGGTTCATTTCTCTCTATATTTTTGGGTCAAACTTTTTAGTTGAATCAATAGAAATTATTATTTTTTTTGCGTAGTACAATTATTTTATAGATGTAGCGATCACAAATTTTCATATATATATATATGATCAATTATTAAATAGGTGTTTAAATTTTAAAATAATAAAATATAAACTAAAATATTTTAGTATATATTTTGCTGAAAACAATTATAATAACTTAGTTAATTAAATAGAGATGCAAGTATAATAATTTCTATAATTACAAATAAATGATAATAAAACAACTTGAATCTAATGGTTATTCATGGTTATAAATATGTATATATTTGTAAGTTTTAATAATCAAATTGTTGAATTTAAATTAATTACTTTAAAAATAGGTCAATCTAGTCATAAAAATTAAATAATTAATAAATGTTGATAAGCATCAATTATTATAAAAATTTAAACACTTATTTCATCATATATTCCAAGTTGTTAAAACAAAAATAAAAACATAAAAATTAATTGAATTATAATTTTCTTCATTGTCATCATTATTAACAATGTTAAAAAATTAATATGTAAGTGTTTTTTCCGAAGGGAAAAAATCCATACATCAACCTTAAAAAAGACACAAAATTAAATTTTGTAGATGCATTCAATAAGAGCAGCCTCTAGGCTTATGTTCATAAGAAAAAATTGAAAAGATAATAGAAACTTGTGAAGTTGAGTGAGGTATTATTCACTTAACCTCGCTTTCTCTCTTTTACTTTTGTGGACGTTCTGCCATTGCTTGGGCTGGGGTGAACCAAAATCATTGCCAAATTGCGCTTGTTATATTTGGTGGGATTTCTTTGTCTGAATTTGAACTTTCATAAAGATGAACTCTCTTTGTGCTCACCATCCCATCCATATTTTTGTTTTGTTTTGTTCTAGTTCATGGATCTCTTTTGATTTTCTATTATTCTGATTGTAGGACACTAGCATTCCCTTTTTATGGTTTGGAGGATTCTCGATGATTTCTTCTTTTCTTCTTTTGTGAGGTAGGGATCAAAAAGATATAAGTTAAATATATATACATTTTAAAATATCATGTAACAAGATTCCATGAAAAATTTTAGGGGTTAATATTCTCAATTGGGTCAATTTTCCATGATTTTTTTGGGCAGATCATTTTAAAATATATAGAGACTATATATAAAACCATTATAAATTTGAATAATTTTACAAATATATCAATAAACATTTTATAATTTTCATATTAGGGACTAGTGAGATTCACCAATGTAAAATTTTCCTAACAAGATTTTTAAATATAAAGTTTCACTTTATCATGAAGATTCTTGATTTGTAATAGGCTTTGTTACAATACTATGGGCCAATACCATGGCTTATTAATACCACATGCTCATATGATATTTCTTTAATTAATAAATTTAATTAAAAAGATAAAAAGACATAACTACTTTGGAAATAAATATTAACATTTTATTGGTGTACATTACTCTATCAAAAATATTTTAAAATATTCTATGCTATCAAATTCTTATTATTCTTTTAATAGTTACTATTAATTAAATTAAAATTCTAAAAACTTTATTCCAAATAGATATACCTAAAAAAATTATTATTATTATTTAAAACAGAAATGTTTCAACCAAAGTAGAAATATTTATAAGCATTATTATTATTTTTAAACCAAAAAATAATTGAAATGGAACTACTAACTTCCATATATATATATAACATCAAGCAACCTACATATATCAAAAATTCATAATTTTATATAGAATCTAGACTTCAAGAAAGCAGAAACTACACCAGATTCTTCCAACCTTACTATAGCTAGTCACAGTATCTCCTCATAAAATGTAAAACCGCCTGACGGAATAACATCAGCTAAGACTACCACTGGTAGTACCACAAGTAAACCTAAACATTATTATTATTAATTATTGAAATGATAACTGTCTCCATTAACGCCACCATCCACAGTTCCCTCGGGCTTGGTCCTTCGATCGTTGTTTTGGATTTTTCTGCCAAATTATTTGCTTGGGGTATCCACTTACGACTAGCACCTTTGTAGAATCTCATTATGCGCTGCGTGCCAATCAATCTCAAGATACGTTATATATATCACTGCTTCCACTGCAAAAATACTTATAAAAATTATTATTATTATTATTTTTAAGACTTTTATTTGTGTAGAATCTCATTCTGCCCAGGATGCCAATCAATCTCAAAATAAATTTTATATATCATTGTCTCTACTAGAAAAATACTTATACAAATTATTATTATTATTTAATTATAAATTATTATTATTATTTAATTACAAAATTATTATTATTATTATTATTATTATTTAACTCAAAAATGTTTCAACCAAAACTTATAAATATTATTATTAATTTTTTAAACCAAAAAATAATTGAAGAAGAACTAACCACCTCCATATATATATATAACATCAAGCAAACCACACATATCAGAAATCCATCCTTCAATGTAAAACCTATATTTCAAAAAAGCAGAAACTAAAGCAGATTCTTCCGACCTTATTAGCAAAGCAGAAACTAAAGCAGATTCTTCCGACCTTATTAGCAAGTCACAGTATCTTCTCATAGAATTTGAAACCGCCTGAGGGAATAACATCCACTAATACTACCACTGTTAGTACCACAAGTAAACGTAAACATTATTATTATTAATTATTGAAATGATGAGTGTCTCCATTAATGCCACCATCCACAGTTCCCTCGGGCCTGGTCCTTCGATCATTGTTTTGGATTTTTCTGCCAAATTATTTGCTAGGGGTATCCACTTACGACTAGCACCTTTGTAGAATCTCATTATGCGCTGGTTGCCAATCAATCTCAAGATAAGTCATATATATCACTGCGTCCACCGGAAAAATATCCTTCCTCCGACTGAGCTGCTACTTCAAGCTTCCTTCTGCTGCCGAAGAAAGGCCAGATCCTTCGTTATGGCTTCAGCTGCCGAATCAGCTAAAAGTAGTTTGTCCCGTGCGTTTGGCTATCGGGTATGAGTATTATTACCGGACAATTTTGGTTGTGTTTGTAAACGACCAAGGTGTGGTGAATCATTCCATTGGTGGTGGGATAAACTTTGTATTAATATTCATACCCGCATAGTTAAAGTGCAGAGCAATCGTGGGTATGCAAGGTTTCTAAAGCAGCAATTATGGTTATGTAAGGTTTAGACTGCCACCCTTTACATTGAGTATTTTGAAATATTTTGAATTATATTATTCTTTCGCTTTTCTTTTCATAATAAAATATTTTTGCAGATTCATATGAAGAGATCACTTCCTCAACTCAACTTAATAGCATAGCCTAACTTTTATAAGGTCAAAGAGAATGATTCATATAACTTAAAAAAATGATAAGTAACCTCTCTTAAATAAGGAGGTGTTATTAGGTCAAAGAGAATGATTCATATAACTTAAAAAAATGATAAGTAAACTCTCTTAAATAAGGAGGTGTTATTAGTCATTGGTCTTAGACCAATTAAGCTATACCTTTGTATAAAACTTAGTATCTTTTTGAAATATCCAGAATTTACCATCCCAATAAAATTTTTTAATATTTTGAATTTTTTAGAATCTGGAATCTAAAATATTTTGAAATCTATAATGTAAAATATTTTTTGGAATCTACCATTGATTAAAGTTTTGAAATATTTTACGACATGCCATCTAAATAAAGATAGCATTCTAAATTGGGCATTTTCCTCCTCATTCTGCATGCTTCATTGCCTATTTTCAATTCAATCAGGTTACCAGACTGAGATTTCCGAGATTTCATTGGTTTTGTTTGCAGGAAGGTGCAGCCACAACTCATGCTTTTTTATATTTTCTGCCAAATTTTCGCAGTAGGTTTTTTTTTCTGGGCTACCTAATCACCATAAGATTTATCTATTTAATTTTTATTAATCTGTTTATTTTTTAAGAGAATGTTGGCTTTTCACCGTCCATAATCAAATGTATGGTGATATTATTACCCTGTGATTGGATTGAGGATACTGTCTAACTTTTAAAATGGATGGATACTGTCATACCTTTCGTTATCAATTATATACTTGAATTGAAATGTTATGTATATACTCACCGCTGCTCTGAAATACACTTCTCCAATATTCAACAAACGTGATAGCTGCAATGACTCTGTTGTCATGGCACCTTTGTTTAGGTAACCCATTCTTCTTGGGTACATCCATTAATCCAAAAATACTAGTTGCACCATGTGAAACCAGGTCAAAATGAGAAACTTGGTGGTTTGACATGCTGGCGTGTTTAGGTGCTCTTAAAATCTGGAGTGCCATTAGGCTAATTAAATCAAATTTAAAAGAAAACCGCCTTATTTATAACTCGATTGGTACACTCCCTTTTCTAATTGCAATTCATATTTCCATTTTCTTAAACATTTCATCGGTAAAAATTAGTTATATTAAATTTTAAATTATTTTTATATCTGGTTATTTGTTTTTTATTATTCCCTCACTTTATATAATAGTTAATCACATTAAGGTTGGAAAATTTTCAAATTTGATTATTTTTCTATTAAATATTTAATTATTTTATTATACATACTATAAATATATTATCAATTGATTCAGTTTCTGTACATGTTGTACAGGCACAAACTCAATAACATTTTCTGTACATGTTGTACAGGCACAAACTCAATAACATAGACGATCATAGACTTCCTAATCTAGCTTTAAATTCTAGCCAAAACCACCTAAGGCTCAATCACAGGTGGCATAAAGGCACAAGGGCTTGGTTAAACTATTGGGATATCAATGAGAATGATGCATTGCAAAATATTAATAACATTAAAGATATTGTTACTTCTAAGTTCAAAGAAAAGCATGTGATGTGAGAAAGATTTAGTGGCTAAAAGAAAATTAAGTTATTATAAGAAGGTCATCAACACCACCTTAGAAGATCAAAAGTATCTCTCTATTTTAACTAGCTCAAAGAAGAAAATTAATATAGCAAAGATTAGAACGAATTCTCATGAGCTCTATAGTGAAACACGTCCTTGGGCAGTTCCTAAAACACCATGGATGGAAAGGATCTGCCATATATGCACCATGGATGGAAATGATCTACCATATATGTGAGAATGATGAAAACCACTTCCTCTTATAGTGCCCCATGTATAACCACACTAGATCTCAGTTTCACAATTTTTGTTACAATACCGACCTTCCTAGCCTTTTACAATGTCAAGATTATAGTGAGCTCGAGAGGCTTCTCTCCAAGCTTTGAGCATAGGAATAAAATCTTAAATCAAAATAAATAATTTGTTTTTTAAGTCTGATAGACAATGTTGGTCTGAGCGGACGTTAACCACCACCACCATCATCGTCATTATCATCATATATACTATCAATATGTTATCAACTTATAATGCCAAATGTATTTTTTATTTATATTGATATCTATAATATATTTTATAGTTAAATTTCTTAAACATAATTATTTTAAATTTTTAGTTCTTATGATATATAGAGTGTCCAACAAAAACATTTAAGACGAATTTTTTCTCTATAATTCACATCCAAAAGATTATAAATTTTTTAATTATTTAAATTTAAAATATATATTAATATTTTTATATTAAATTATAAAATAATTCCATATACATATTTATATTCTTGATTTCTTAAAACCCTCAATTCATTTTAATTTATTTAATATTTTATAAAATTTATTATTTTTCGCATTTTTTTTTTTTTTAACAAAGTCGGTTGCTGTATTAATAGTTGAAAAAAAGAGTGGAGTCAGAGCTCCTGAGATACATTAAGTGTTGAGGGCAACTTGGATCATTGGAGTTACAAAACAGAAATCTCTCCTTGATCCTACTCCTACTTGTTCTGCTTCTAAAGATATCTGAACTGCTGTAGATTCTTACATATTGGAACAACAAAATTTGACATTTGCAAAGCATTTTAATCTATTTTTAATCTATTTCTATATGACTAATGTGTCTTGCAGTAGATTCCTCCGGCTTTTCATCCCCTTCTGCTTGCTTGGCACTTGAGGAGCTTGGGATTGCATTGTTGCGTTTGTCCATCATATATTGCAGGATCGAGATCGACTCTTCTGCATGACTGCACCTGTTTGATAAATGGTTGAACTGTTCATGAAGTGAAGAGACCCTGTGCAGGAAGAGGTCAATTTCTGCTCGATATTTGTCATTAATAATGCGATTCTGGTCTTCGATTCTTGTTTCCAGAATCCTCTGTTGGTTCTCTAAAACACGCTGCTGAGCCCTGACTTCTTCCAACTCAACTTGCAGGTCCGCACAATGTAAACAGTCCTCATTACGAGCCATAGTTTTTGCTGAGGATGGGGAGAATAAGAGACAAAGGCGAACAAAGTTTGGTTGCCCAATTAAACAGTTCACAACACGGGAGGCAGAGCTCTTCTCGGAAGCAAAGGCAATAGTAGAGAGACGGAGAGTAGCACAGCGCACTGAAAGATTCTTGAAGGCCTGAGTCCACTTGGAGATAGGGGCGGGGGTAAGAGCGATGAGAAGAGAAACAGATTGATGCTCTGGAGTAGACAAGGGGAGAATAAGGGGCAAATGCGATCGAAGAGGGGCTGCCCAGATATACAGTCCACCACACGGGGGCAGAGGCCTTCCCGGGAGCTAGAGCGACATGTGCAGAGCGCACAGAAAGCTTCCTGAGGGCCCGAATCCTCTAGGCGACAATGGCGGGAATGCGAACGACGAAGAGGAGAACAGAATGAAGCGTTGGAGATAAGAGGGGGGAGGGGAGATATAAGGGGAGGCTGAAGGGGGGGGGAGGCAGAAGAGGAGGGAGCCGGTCACGGGAGAAGTGAGGAAATCCTGAGGGAGGCGCGGGGAGGTCAGAGAATAGTCCTGGAGAATCCGTGAGGCAGGACTGAGAAGATAGGTGCCGGCGGAGCTGTTTAGAATGATAAGGTTTTTTGGCAGATCGAATCTTTGCCATATCCTTCTGCAGATTGTGATCTTGTTGAAAGCCTGTGATGCCTGATTCCGATCCTTTCTGTCAGTGCTGTCCGATTTGGTACTGAGTAGATTGTTTTGGTTCATGGCAAGGGCTGATGGGTCTCCTCGGAATTGCAACACAAGTTACCTGCTGATCTTTCACACGCTCTGTTGGCATAACCGTCGGCCTGCTTGTTAAGATTGCGGAGGATATGGTAGTATTGTAAATCGTCCATTGTCTGATGCAGAAGTTGATTGCGCCTGTTGATTTGCTGAAGGAGAGTATTGGGTGAATCCTTCTGGTGAACCATGAGGCGGATGACAACAGAAGAATCCCCAAAGATCTTTGCCGATTTTATCCCCATTTTGCTTAACTGAGTTAGTCCCTGAAACAGGGCTAACGCTTCAGCTCTATTATTTGAGACCTTCCCTAGACCCCACTCATAATGGAGGATGCGTTCCCCATTGGCGTTGATGATCAGTCCCCCTGCTCCGGCTGTACCGGATTTGATTTAGATGCCCCATTGAAAAAAAGATAGAAGCAGTTGCAATTTTGTATCCAGTTGGCGAACTCCTCTTCTTTTAATCTGACTTTCCAGGAGTTGGTTTCTACCCTACTCTGTTCATCCGTCATGCTACCTTTCTGTGCATTGTAATTTTTTTCCAATATGTAACTTATGAAGTCTCGCTCTTCCACACTATACTTTGTTGCATCTATCTTTCCTGTAGTCTTGATTGAAATAGTTTCTAGGGCGAGATTTTTGGCCTTGTTGCAGATTATTCTTGTTGCTAAGCTCTTGTCTTGGAATATTTTCCGATTTCTTGCTAGCCAGATTCGCCATAGCAAGGTGTAAGGGAGAGTGTTCCATACTCTCTTCACCAGGTTGCTTCTTTTTTCTTTCCAGGGGCAGCATTTTCTCCAAATGTAGATTGCATCAGCTATGGTATGCTGAGGGTTCCAAGGTAAATTGCCTGTGATAGACAGTCTTTTCCAACAATCAACAACAAAGGGACATTCTACGAAAAGGTGGTGCATAGTTTCTTCAGCGTTGCAGTAGTTGGGACATCTGGATGGGCCGTTGATGCCTCTTTTTTTTAGATTCTCTGCTGTTAAGATTTTTCCTTTCAACAGAAGCCATATGAAAAACTTTATTTTTGGAAGAGCCTCTGATCTCCAAACTATTTTCCAGTGGTTCCATAAATTCATGGGAAAGGTGCTGTTGCATAGGTATTGGTGGCCTGCTTTGACTGTGTAGTTTGTTCCAGTTGAGTCCCAACGGAGTCCATCCCTCTCATTTTCCTTAATGGGAGCTTTACTATGAAGGAGAGTCTGAAGATAGCTTAGACTAGGCTTTAATTCGCTGGGAATTTCCAGGAAGGACCATCCTGTCCAGATGTGGGAGTAGGGATCCCAGCTGGAGATTTGAGCCAGATGATGGATACCCCTGTTGTTAAGAAACTTAATGATGGGTATGGCTTCTTTATGCATGTTTATGGGCTGTTGTCCCAGGATTTTGTCACTTCCAATGTTGATGCTAGCTCCCCCCCCTGGAACTTTAGAAATATTTTGGATCATAAGAGGGAGTGCTTTTTTGCATAACCACCAGATTTTAGTGGAGTCTCTGTTGGGAATATTGGAGTCAAAGAGTTGCTGCCTGGGAAAGTTTAGGTATTTGGTCTCCAGCACCCTTTTCCACCACGATGAAGGTCCTGTTATAAATCTCCATACAATTTTCGCACCAAAGGCTAGATTTAAGAACTTTGGCGATCTAATACCCAGGCCTCCTCTTTCTTGAGTTTGGATGACATGTTTCCAGCTGACTAAATTAAACTTGCTTTTGTCATTTTTCCCTCCTTGCCAAAGGAAGTGCCGAAGAACAACTTCCAATTTGTGGTGAAATATGGCAGGAGCTTGATAAAGTGAGAAACGGTATAGGGGAAGAGAGATGATACCTGACTTGAGGAGAATAAGGTGGCCTGCTGGGTTGAGCCACAGAGATCCCCATTGCTGCACCTTCCTCTTTACCTTGTCAATGATTCCATTCCAGGTTCCAGCCTTCAAAGGACCTAGACTCACTAGCATGCCCAGGTAAGAGAAATGGGTCCATTCCAGATTGCATGTGACACCAAATATATTTGCGATGCTATGGATAACCTGATTTGAAGTGTTCCATCCATATATACAACTTTTGAGCTGATTGACCAAGCCTCCAGAATACCCCATAAATTGGTCAAGGAGCTTCTTGAATCGCCTTGCTATTGTGGTGGAGGCTCCTCCAATTAACAAGGTATCATCAGCAAACTGTGAATGATTGATGTTCTTGGCTCCATTCCCGAATTTGATACCAGTTATAAGGCCCACTCTCCGATTGTGGTCCAGAGCTTGACTGAAGGATTCTGCCATGAGGATAAAGAGATAGGGGGAGAGGGGATAGCCCTGTCTAAGACCCCGGGAAGATTGGAATGCTTCACCTGGTCTGCCGTTGATCAGGGGGGAAATCCAGGGCCTAGAGATGCAAGCAACAATAATATTAATGAAGGGTATCTCGAATCCCATCTTTTTTAATACAGCGACAAGGAAGGAATGCCTTACTCTGTCGAAGGCATTAGCCAGGTCGAGCTTGAGGACAAATCCTTTTTCCTTCTTGGAGAGGCTCGAATGTATGGCTTCTTGAACAAGGAGAATGGAATCAGTGATTTTCCTGTTAGGCAAGAAACCTCCTTGATTTTCAGAGATCAAGGAGGGAAGGAGGGGTTTAAGTCTAGAGGCTAGAATTTTGGACAGAATTTTATAGGAGGAGTTGCAGAGGGAGATGGGTCGGAATCTGGATAGAGAAGAGGGTCGGTTTTCTTTGGGGATGAGGGCAAGGAAGGTGGCATTGGTGTACCCTCCTATTTTCCCTTTTCTTTGAGCCCATCGAATCATCTTGATCAGGTCCTTTTTTATAAGACTCCAGAACACCCTATAAAAGCAAATGGGGAATCCATCAGGCCCAGGCGCCTTATCAGGGTGCAGATTCCAAATTTCTCTTTTGATTTCCTCTTCTTCAATTTCCTTATTAAGGTTGTCGTTCATTTCCTTAGTGATTCCTTTGGGTAAATGCTGGAGCAAATCAGAATAGTCTTCTTCCCCTTTGGTTTCAGTTAAGAGATCTCTATAATGCTCAGAGGTAGCCTTCCTTATGGTCTCTTGAGTGCTGTGCAGATTTCCTTCATTGTCCAAGATTGTGCTTACATTATTCCTGAGCTTTCGAGCAGTGGCCTGTTTGTGAAAATAGGTTGTATTTTTGTCTCCTCCTTGGAGCCATAATTGTCTGGATTTTAGGCGCCACTTGATTTCTTCCTCCCTATTAATGTGACTCAGCTGTGTATATAGTACACGTTCTTGCTCCTTGTTTTGTTGCGTTAAGCCATGTTCTTCGATCCTTAATTGCACACTCTCTAAATCACTCTTGATTTTCTTTTTGACCTCCTCTGGCTCCTGGTAATTTTCTTTGGCCCATTCCTTTATTACCTGTTTGGTTCTTTTTAATTTGGTTTCCCAGATGAAGCCTGGTGAACCTTCTACATGCTGGCTCCAAGTCTTCTGAATGATTTCTCTAACAGCTGGAATCCAATTCCAAAGGGGACTGTATTTAAATGGGATAGGTCCGAGGGGGCAATGGGTTTCTAGAGTTAGAGTAATAGGATAGTGATCAGAAGCTGAGGTATTGAGGATGTTGGCGTATCCTACTGAGAAGGAAGAGAGGTACGTGATGTTGACTAAGAATCTATCAAGCCTCTCCATTATGTTGCCGGTGCCAATCCTACGGTTATTCCAAGTATACCTGCGATTTTTGGGTACAATATCAACTAGTTCATGCTCCTGAGTGATAGTCTCCAGTCGGCTTCTGAAGGGATCTGGAGTGAAAGATCCTCCCCTTTTTTCATTGGCATGCAAGACCAGGTTAAAGTCACCTGCTACTATAATGTTTGTGTTTGGCTCCCCATCGATGCTTGTCTTCAGATCATCCCAGGAGATTTCCTTTTCTCTGTAATGGTTGGGGACATAAACATTGTATATGATTACTGTGTGGCTGCCTGTTCTGCTGTCAAGAGCGGTTCTGATCCAATTCTGGTGGAGATTTGTTGAGGTGCAGTTCCATTTACTGTTGTCCCAAATAGTGACAATTCCTCCGGAGGCTCCTCTTGAATCACTGATGCTTCCTAAATATTGCTTCTGCTGATCTAAAATTCTTCTCATTTCCTGCTGGTCTTGTTTTGTCTCCTGTATCAACATAATTTCTGGCTTTTCATTGTGGATTAGGTCTCTAAGGGCAGCTACTTTGGAGGGGTGCCCTAAACCCCTGCTGTTCCAAGATAGGATTTTCATCATTAGGTATTGGGCGTGCGGAGAGGTGCTCGCCTCTCTTGATCCTTGTGGCTTGTCTCTTTCTCTTGATGCCCCAGAATGAAGGATTCTATTGGAGTTTGTGTGCCCATGGCTATGTCTTTCTGGGCATTTTCATCCCTGTGTTGTTTGGCTGATTTTCTGCCAGGTCCCAATTTTTTGTAAGTATCGCTGGTTGTCCCATGTTCTTTCGAAGAGCTTCTAGTGATCCTTGAAGGAGGGGGATCGAGGGGAGTCTGAGATGAGATGATCTGGGATGGGTGGGGGTCAGAAGGCTCAGAGGGGGGATCTTCAGGGGGAGATTCAAGAGTGGAGAGGACAAGAAAGGGGTTGGAGGAGGAGGGGAGGGGCGGATCAAGCGAGTGGGGGGGGGGGGGGGGGGGGGGGGACAGATGGAGAGGGGGAGGGAGAGGAAGGGCGTAGAGTTGAGGGTCCAGGGGTATCAGATTCCAAGGGAGACTTGGGAGGAGGAGCTGATTTCTTCTTTTTGACTGTTTCCCAGTGACCTTCCTGCTCGTCACTCTCTGCATTAACAAGTTTAGTACATCTATTAGCAAAGTGTCTGTATTCGTGACATACCTTACATTTAAATGGTATCTGCTCATAATCCAGTTGCTGGACATGGCTCCAATCGTCCACTTTCAGCTTTATTGCTTCAGGCAGTCCTCTGCCTAGATCCACTTCGACACAGATCCTCGCGCAGGCTTGCATGTTGTCCTTCGGCTCGCTACGATCGATATATTTTCCTACAGCATTCCCAATGGCCCGAACAGACTCATCTCCCCAGCAATGGAGAGGGAGGTGAGGTAGACGGACCCAGACCGGAACAACGCTGGGGATGTCCAGCTCCGGGTCAAAATCTGGGGTCCATTTATTGAGGTAGAGGCCCCTGGAGTCCATGAAGTACGGCCCGTTCCTGAAGATCAAATCCTTGTCCTCTTTGGATTCGAAATGGAATGTATAGTACCCTTTTCCACAAAACCTAATTGATATTTTCCCTTGGATTTTGTCTGACCAGTTTCGTTCAACCCATCTTTGAACTGTTCTTGGAGAAGGCCAAAGGCCTGTAAATTGTCCTATGAGACCTTTTTCAGCAAGAGATAGTGCTGCCATGCGAGGCAAGGTTGGAGGCAGCTGAACTTCCTGAAGAACATCTAATTTCTTAACAAATTTCGTAATCGCAGGTCTGGGGCGCTGAGGAGGGAGGGATTTCACTAGATCTGCGAAGGCTTTTTGTGGATCGGGATCCTCCCTAGGAGATTCCGGAAGGGCCATGGCGGGGGCCAAGGCCCAGGCCGCCGCGAAGCCGAATGGAGGGATCTATCGCAGGGGGGCGCGCTCAGGCTCTCAGAGGTCGCGCCCGCAGCTCGCTCTTAGCCGCCATCTTTTTCGCATTTCATTATTATTCTTTTTCTTAGAATATTATTAATACATATTGCATTTTTCTTTCCTATAATTTTTCTTAATTATATTAAATTTATCATATTTTTATTATATTTTTTTCAATTTTAATAAATAATTAAAATATATATTTTTATAAAATGAAACATTAAATAATAATAATAATAATAAATCAATTTATTTAAGTTTTTCATATTATAGTTTTATTTTTTAATAAAAATATAAACATTTTTTTAATCATAATATACTTATCGTACTAAAATAAATTTAGTTAATAACGATACATATTCTTAATCATAAATAATAATTAATAAGTATATAAAAAATCCATTAATTTAATTAATAAATATATAATTAGAAATAAATATATTTTTATATATAAAAATGTAAAATATATAACCATCATCATTATCATCATAAAATTTTAATTATAAATTAAGATTTATTTCACCATATAAATTAAAATAATAATTCATAATCAAAATTTTCATATTTAAATGTAATTAATAAATATATAAATATAAAATGAATATCATCGATGAAAAATTGTTACATATATGTAACTAATATTAAATGTAGAATATTTTCTAGGATTTTAATAAATTAAAAATAAGAATATTTTTATATGTAGAAGTGTGAAATTTATATAAAAATAAATAATATTATTAAGAATCAATAATGTCTTATAATATTAATATAAATAATATTATTAAAAATCAAATCTCCTAATCCTAAAAGATCGGATATGAACTAAGATGCATTTATAATACTTAAATAAAATATTTCAATATTATAGTATATAATTAAAAATATTATCATATAAATTATTTCCATTATGTTTAATAAATAAAATTTTCAATATTAATTCTCTTTTATCTTTGAATCTATATGATCATTATTATTGAAACTATTTGTCTTTTTTACACTTCTCTAACGTCATTATTAAATTATTTTAACAATTACAAAATGAACAAGGCCGCTTAGTTTATTAAAATATTTTAATGTCATGATGTGTTTTATGTACTCCAAACAATAATAAAATTGTAAAATGAGTTAACAAGTTAATAATTATTTATTTAATATTGAATGATGGAATTTCTTTTGTTTAATGTTCATATTATAGTACACATGTCATGTCATTGTTGTATAGATTGAAATAATGAGAATTGTACAAATTATACAGGTTGTTTTTACATTTTTTTTTTTTAAATTTATATTTTTTTAAATTGTTTTTTTGTAAATTAAAAAATAAAACCCATAAAAATGGTCTATTCAGTACTTTGCACCAATGAGAAAATGAAATTTTTGAATTTAATTACAAACCATTTGTATTTATGGTACATAGTAATTAATATATAATGTTATTTTTCAAATCATTTATATTTATTGTACATACTAATTAGTGATATAGTACATAGTAATTAATAATAAAGTAGACAAAAGTCAATTCATCATTAAACAATAAGAGGGGAAACATTTCAACTAATCATCTTTGAGATAAATAGAAATAATTTTTTATGTAAAAACAGTAAATTTAATTTCATAATCTTAAACTTTGAATAGATTTTAATTTTTTTAGTCAAAGCAAAACTAATAACAAATCAATGAAAAACTAAATAATACATTATATCTGGCTAGTAACATGTATAAAAATAAAATCAGAAATAAATTATAATTCATGATTACTATTATTGAAAATATTTATCATTTTTACACTTCGTTCATTTCATTATTAAATTATTTTAACCCTTACAAAATGAAAAACAAGATCAAAAATAAATCGTAAATCAGAAAAATTGGATGGACCCATCAGGCGTTTTCAAACTGTCAATGCAAACTGAATCATGCGTTCACAATTATTTTTATATTACAAGCGTTTTAAAACCGTGAATGCAGACTGAATCATGTGTTCACAGTAATCTTTATACTTTCGACCGTATTATGAATGCGCAAATTCAAATCATTTATTAAGAATTGCCATTTGAGCAAAAATGTATGAGATTAAAAAAAAAAAACAGAGGAAACTGGTATGTATTATATAAATAGAAATACGTGTATATCTATTAGAAATTTTCAAAATAGGTTTCAAGTTAAAGCAAGGGCCCACCACATTCTAGTCGAATTGTTTTTAAAATAACTAAGTTCTTCGAGTGACAAGAAACAAAAGCATTATATCAAATCAAATTATGAAAATAGTTTGATTTAAATTCATTATAATAAGACAAAAGACTTAACCTATGAGAGCGGAATCTAGTTATCTTACTTAATTATATTATCCTTTAAGTACCTGGAATTCATAGCTCGAGGAAGATCATTTAAACCTTCTTTTGATAGATTATATTCAAGCATGTTTAATTCCAATAATATGGGTTGGAAAGATATAATTTGAAAAAGACTGTTTAAGATATTTAATATGGTCCATCTATCTCTAAAGGTTTGGAGGAGAAAAATTTGAGTGCCCAAAATGCTTTTTATGAGAGATTTAGAATATCTATATATATGTATACAATCTAGAGACTGTTGCTTGGTGAACTAGAGCAATTCTCATAGGGCTAATATCTTCGCACTTGTATTTGTACCACTCCCACCATGCCAAGATAATTTGTAGTGTGTCTTGTTGAAAATCCTGAGCCATGCCCCACAGCCACAGAAACCTCCCTATGCAGCTCCATCAAAATATCGTGCAGGAAACTGGATATTCAGAGCAATAAAATGATAATGTAAATATTTGATAATCAGAGTGTTATCCACCTGAATTTCCATCCATGTCCTAATGTTGTAGCATATTTTGTGAACATTTATGGGAATACCTTCAAATATATAGAAGTTCCTTGCGTGCCACATATCCCAGAATAAAAACAAAGGGATAGACTTATGTTGTCTCCCGCCCGTGATCCACCAATAAAGGCATAGTTCTAGCAAGTGAAATTGTCTAAAAGGAATATGGAAAAGTTGGAGGACCCGTTTCCATACTTGAATAATTGTCAAGCACTCTAAGAAAATATGTAGACCTATTTGAATTGACCCTCAGCATAGAGGGCACCATGCAGGTCCATGGAATACCCTCCTGCAAAGGTTTTCCTAGGTTAATATTTTATCATGCCAGACCAACCAATTGAAGAGTATAATCATCAGGGGAACTCTCCACTTCCAAAATTTTAGAAACCAGCATGGATTACTTAATGTAAAATTTGAGCACATAATGTACCTATATATGTTTTTAACCACCACTGCACCCCTCTAAAGTTTACCACCCTAGGTGAGAGATTCCCCCCTGTCGGTTCTGCAAAGACCCGCCTATTTGAAATCTGGACAAAGTTATTTCAAATAGTTGCACTTTTCCCTACCAAGCTGATTTTTGTTGCTTCTTTCCAAACTACATATTGTCTGCACCAATGTTGAATGACCTATTCCAAGAAAATATATCCCCTAGGATGTACACTATCGACAGTATCCTCTGGGAGAGGTGAGGTTGTATAGACTCCCAATACCTGATCAATCATGGTTAAAATGCAATTTCCATTGCCAAGATAGCATCTGAGCCTCTGTAAAAAGCAATGTTTTACCTTGTAAAAACTCAACCAAATGTGTTATCCAACTTTGATTCCTATGTTTCCCTTTCTAAACCAACATGTGACACTATTCCCTTTTAGATACTTTTCCATTATAGTATACCTCCATATACCATCTCCAAAAAGCGCCCTCCATATAGATTTAATCAACAGAGCCCATTCAAAGACTCTCGTATCCGAAGTACCCCATTCCCAAAATTCTTTCGAAAGAGTGATATTTTCCCATTTGATCAAATGGTATTTCTGCACCTCCAGTGCCCGACCATAAGAAGTGAGAGAGGATAATTCAGATTTTGGAAATGATTGACAAGGGAAGTGGAAAAGGATGTGCCCAATATACTAAAATATGTTGTATAACTACCTATATGAGGGTAAATATCCTCTTAATGTAAGCCATTTGCGAGCCCAACCATGTAGTCTGTGATGAAATTTGTCCAGAAGCCAATTCTAGCCCATCGGCCTGTAAATCTTTGGCTTTGGTATGAAGTGAAGGTAAGTGAAACGCTTGCCCAAAGTTTTGGAACTAAAACTAAAGATACGAGCAATTAAATCTATCACCTCCTAATCTTCATTTGAAAACATAAGAAATGACTTGCTCCCATTAACCACCAGCCCATAAGCCTCCCCATATCACATGAAAATATAATGTAGTACCACCCATTGAGATCTGGAGATCATCCCAAAGGTAATAATATCATAAAAAAAACAAATGCGGGATTTTGACACTATTAGTCAATATGAAACCACAGAAGATACACAAGGCCTTTGTTGTGTTAACTTTTAGACTTAGCCTGTCCATGACCAAGATGAACAAAAGGGGCGAAAGTAAACAACCATGTCGCAATACCCTTCCTGCTAAAAAAAAACTTCATGGATACCCATTAATCAATACAGTAAACCACACCAATGAGACACATGCCATTATCCATTCCACATTGTGCACAACAAAACCAATTTTAGTGAAGATAAGGCACAAGAAAGACCAGTTGACACAATCATATGACTTTTATAAATCCACCTTCACAACCACTACCTCCATTTTTTAGTGTGAATGGAATGTATACATTCCTGAGTCATGGCAACAACATCATGTATCAAGCATTTATGTAGGATTCCAGGTTGATTCCATGAGATGAAGTCCAAGAGGGTCTTCTTAATATGATCTACAATAACCTTAGAGATTATTTTGTAAGTAATATTACAAAGTGATATTGGCCTGAAATCTAAGAAGGAGGAAGGTGGATCTTATGGCCCTTGAAACATATCAAGTAGTTCTAGATACTTCAACCATATCCAGCAGGTCCTGCCCCATCAAATAAAAAAAAATGTAAACAAAGTTCCAGTTTCTAGCCATTTGGGCCTCGACATTTGTCCTTCGCAAATGAATTCAATACCAGTTGTACTTCCTCTATCATAACAGACCAAAAAAGAGCCTCATTAGATTCCTCATTAAACATGGTAGGATATTCTTTTGTCCCCCAAATTTGATCCATAATGTTAACTCCAGCGTGGGCCTTGTAAAAATCCTCAAAAAAAGAGACTCATTTTTATTTTATTTTTTGTTCTTTTTTTATGAATCTCAACAGTTGAATATATGTTCTCCCCATTTTTTCCTTTAATGTGCGAAATAGCATAATTGTTTTCTTATGATTCGCAAAATGGTGAAAGAAATAACTGCTTTTGTCACCTTCGTGAAGCCATAGTGCTCTGATCTCGAGACATCGTGCAATTATTTGGATCTCTAAGATGTGCCTCTTCTTGACCTTCAGTTCCAATAAAAGAAGATATTTCTTTTTACACTCCCAAGTCCTAACCTGACTCTTTAGAGTACTGATCTTTTCTGAGATTATATGCATGGTTGATAGCCCTAGTTCTATGCCAAGTAGAATTGACCAAGTTATTAAAATATTCATCATCCAACTACACTTTGTTTAATTTGAAATGAATTCCCTTATGCACATTCTTCTTCCACCATTGTAGCACAATTAGAAGGTGACCGGAGATGAAATTCCAATCAACCAAGGATCTCATATTACCCATCATCTCTACTAGATTCTCATGCACCAAAAAATAGTCCAACCTATTCCCAATATGTTCCTCCCACACCTTACCATTATGCCATGTGGGAGAAAGAGGGAAACAACATATATCCACCAAATGGTTATCCGGAAATATGGCTTGAACTCGATTTTCCAAAGGGTCCCTTCTACGTCGAACCCCCTAGCATTCCTCCATGGTCAAAGTGGCATTGAAATCCCCTGCAATAATACGTGATCCAATCTTAAAAATATCACAAGCCTCCAAACGATTCCAAAATGTAGTTCTTTCCTTATAAGGAGCATATAGATTAAGAATATGGACTCCGTTGGAAACCCCTTAAAAGTGACCTGATAGTAGGATGCTTGCAAAGAATTTATGTTCTATCAATTTAGCCTGCTTGGGGTCCCATAGTGCCGCTATGCCACCCAAAAGCCCACATGAATTCACAACCACCATATGTCAATTTGGGTAGATAGTTTGGAAATACTCAAAAACCTTAATAGAATCTGCCATAGTTTCTTGCAAAAGGATAATGAAAGGTCGAATAGACAGGAAAATATGTCATAGGGATAATTGATTGGTGGAATCCCCCAGGCCACACAAGTTAAGAAATAGAAATTTCATCATGTTTCCCCAATCATCGGCACATCTACTCTAAGGGCCAAAGCGTTGAAAGTTGAGATGATGGGGACATCTCTCAATTCCGAAGAACCATGAAAATTCAGAGTCTTGTTTGATGCTCTGCATCTAAAATGTCCGCTCCCCCTCCACCTCACCTTTTGATAGTTCTATTTAGGTCAGAATAAGGGCTAATGACTAGTGGGCATGTTTTTCCCTAACCCTTGTGAGTGGATAGAGCAAATAGGTCCATTACAGGGTTTAACATCATAAAATCAAGGATGCTACTGACTGAATTGTGGGGAGAGGAATATCAAAGAAGGAAAACAAAGGAGGGAAGGGAAGAAATATGTATTGGTGAGAGAGTGGACTCGCCTGGAGGGTGTCTCATCTAGACGCCTCTAGTGGAGGGATATCAGGATGAAAAAGGGCATCAAGGAGGTCCATATGATTCACATTGGTCTAAGGGGACTCTAAGGAGGGAGGCAAAGCAATCAGAAGAGGAGGATCATAACTCGTGGCCATAGTGGTTTATTGTAAACACCCCCCAAATTTCTCAGAACATCAACACACCCCCAACAATTTCTTAGACAAAAAGGTTGGAGAGGATCAGGGAGATGTCGAAATTGAGGAAGGTGAAAAATCATTATGCAAATGGTTATCATCAGAAATCAGAGCATTACCTTTACTATATTTGTCTCGTATCTTCTTAGAAAGCTCATGAACTTGTCGTCCATGCCCACCCTGATGTCTAATGTCTATAGTAAAAATCTTGCTTCTCCTAGGGAATTTTTCCATAAGGTGTCCCATATCAGGATAGAGGAGGCACCTAAAAGGAATACCCCAATAAACCAAGCATTTTCTAAGCCGAATTAGTACCCAAGCCAAATCAATGTGTTCAAGGAGACCACTCGATAAACTGATTTCGACCAAATCAATGCCACTCTTGTCCCTAGCACCTAGACAACTAAGGTCCACATAGATGAAACAACTAATTGAGTTACCAATCTCCATTAATGCTCGATCGGTCTAGAATTTGAGTGGCATCCCCAGGAGTTTTACCTAAACCATATTATTCCTCACAGTATTTAAAAGATGGGTTAAAACTGATATACAACTTGCTAATTTGGAGCAATTTGTGTCGTCACACGCAAGGGGACCATAGGATACATTCAGAATCATTTTGATGTAAAAAATGAAAACTATATCAGGAGTTCATCAACTTGCTGACCTTCGATGAATACCCCAAGGTAGCTGCCCACCTAAATTTAACCTAGTCCTATATTTTGTGCTCAGGAAAGTCCATGAAAGCCTAATGCCTAACCAAAGCACTTTTCTAAAGGCTAATCATGCGAGCCGAAAGTACATCGTGTCCAAAAATCAAAATTTTGGTATCTATGGATGACTTTATTACCTTACCTCGATCCTTTCTCTTCTTTCTTTGCCCCGTGTTCTATTTAGAATGACACGTATTAGTCTTTCTTAAGGGTCGATCTCGTGGAGACAAAAGGGAGGTTGATGGAAGTTGTAAATGATATGATGGTCGAGACACATCAGGTGCTGTTTGATTATTTGTGTAGGCTAACTTGACCTCCAACATGGCTCGGATGAAGGCATTGTGCACCAAAACATCAACATCTAACACAACAATACTAAAGTCCATTTTTTCCTACACCAACACTTAGATAAGGAACAACATGTCCAATATCACAATCAAAGTAAGTATAAGTACCGCTATACCAATCCGACCTGTCAAGGCAATGGAATCAAGACCAGTTGCACCTACCCAATTAAGGGATTATCCGACTTGGGGGGAATTTGACGGGCAAAGTGCTTGTCACAAGTTGATTTGCTTATCAAATAAAATTTAAAAATTAGAAAACCGTCAAGATTTTGGCTTGAAACTATGGAAAATTTTTGGAAAAATTAGTCAAAAACTATGATAAACGTGAAATTTGAAGAGTAAATATCCTTTGAAATTCCAACCCCAAAGAAATCATAAAAATGGAAATAAAGGTGAGCAAAAGGAATCTCATATATTAGATTACAACAAAGGGAATAATCCACCCCCACGTAATACATGGGATCTTCCAATATCTGCAATCCCACCAAATGGGGCCAATGTGATCCAACCATCCAAGAGGTCATAAATGAAGGATGGTGAAAACAACAACACATTAAATATGTTTGAATATTATCAATATAAATGATTTATTACTAGAGCCTCCTGAGGGTGTAAAATGGAGACTTACGTCGTCACCGTAAACTAGAAAAATCCCAGGAAAATAAGTCCACCTAGAAAGGCAACCTTGAGCAGAGTGTGTCGTGGAAAGTGGAGTAAATGTTAGAATCACACCTTAAGAAATATGATTTCCGAGATCATCGAAAAATTCAAAATAGTCGTTGGGGAAATCTTGCCACCGTACCCTTGCATCAAAATCCCACAGAAACAACTATTTAGAAGAAGAGGGGGACCAACAATAAAAAACAAAAAAAAAAAGACAGGGTTGTCCCCATAGTAGTGGCTTCAAGAGTAAGAAAGGCATGTTAACAACACCAACACCGCATGCATCTCCACCATCAATGACAACATATTAAATGGAAATCTTTGAAAGGTCTTATGAAAACAAAATAAAAATACCACATCTTCCATAGTAGAGCAAGTTCAATCTTTCCCGTCACCACCCCAAGATCCTCACCCTCATCGTTAGACACAGACTCAAATAACTTCTTCCACTCAGATGTTAGGATGCACGTTGGGAAGATGACCAGCATTAGATAAAGGATTTATAGCATGCTTAACAACAATCCCACAATTTGTATTAGCTCAGGGATCAAGATGGAAGACATCTCTAGAATATAAATAATATAAAAGTTTCTTGGATGCATGAAGGAAAAGAGGAGTACATTATGCCCTAGAAACTCAAAAAAACCCATTGAAACTCAAGAAGAAGCAAAAATCAGCCGTGAATGTGCCCAAAAAGGTGGTTGAACTTGTAAAATTTGCTCATCATTTCCAAATACTCTTGATCATGCCCACTAAAACTCATAAACACCCATGGAAACTCAAAAAGAGAGCAAAAATCATCTGATATAAATCAAATAAAATCCATCACAGATTCACACATTCACTGAAAGTGTTGAACTACAAAGTTTTACAAAGCATTTATTGTTATCTATTTGTCCATCTAATGGCTATTAAAAAATTATGGATATTAAGAATCAACTTAATATTAATAGCTACAATTTTTATTATATATATATATATAGTCAAACATGAAAAAAATTAGCTGGTAGATTTTTTTTATAAATATAACTACTACCATATAAACAAATATATTAATTAGATAGATTTTGTGTGGATATAGCTAATACCATTTAAATAAATAAACCACACATAAAAACAAATATGTTGATTCCAACCTTTTCAATTACCAATTTATTACATTTGATTGGTATGGTTGCGACTTATCAAATAATTAGATAAGTTGAGGCCATATATAAATCATAGATGAAAAATTGGTACAAAATAAGTCTCGTATACTTTATTGACGATGGAACCATCAAACACATTCCCATCACATCAACAAAATATAGCATGGGTAGTAGCCACCTCTGCCCAACCTTTTTAATCACATAAATCAAATCTTTCACGATAATTGATTAGTCAATCTGAAAATGATAGATTACGATTAGCATTATAAAATATTCTTGTATTATGAAACATTGCTTTCTATCATACATTTGACATATTCAAGCAACAGCTAGGAGATAAATTATGTTTCGTCCTATAATATCATATATTTATATAACATTTGAGTTAGTAAGGTATTGAGTCTCTTATAAAATTATTTCATATACAAATTATGTTTTCTATTTTACATTTGAAATATTACTAATTATAATTTAGTTTTTCGAATAGGGATAGCATAAGATTTGAACTCAAAATTTCCTGTTTGGAGAGATTTGTTTTAATTAGTTTCAATATTTAGTATTTTGAATAAGTGTTGTAGTAATTATCATATTCATTTCATTGGAATCAATTAGCTACTTTAGAAACATGGATTAATTTTCTATTCAAAATAATGATCACATTCATTTGATTGAAAATCAATTAGTCATTCTCGGAATATGAAACTATCTTTTTGCTCAAAATAATGTTAAAAGTTTGAAAGTTTACTGATATTTATGAATTTTAGTATAATGACAAATTTCAACATAATATCACAGCATTGGCCATAGCCAAAATTCAATTTCATTTAAAAATAAAAATATTAAAATAATCATCACATCATTAAAAATCAATTACATAAACAAACTGTCATTAATTACCTGCTCAAAATAATAATAAAGATTTGAAAGTTGACCAACCCTACGACTTTGGTTGATTATTAAAATACACTAATTATATCAATTACATAAACACACCGTCATTAATTACCTGCTCAAAACAATAATAAAGATCTGAAAGTTGACTAACCCTACGACTTTGGGTGATTATGAAAATACTATAACTGTACATTCGTGTCACTTCAGCTTGATCCTTCTTAGATAGTTATTTTGGATTTTCGTCGCAAAATTATTTGCTTGGGTTATCCACTTACGAGTAGCACCTTTGTAAAATCAATCTGATTAAACTGTGGATGTCAATCAATCTCAATATCAGTTATGCATATCACTTCGTCCCACACTTATCTGCGTCTCCAACCTTCCTCATGCTGCCGCGTGGAGATTAGCAAAAGCGAAGAAAGGACAGAATTTTGTCCCCTGCGAGGATTACATAAAAGTAGTTTGTCCCGTTCTTTGGCTATGGGGCATGCATATTATTAACAACACTTTTTTGGTCGTGTCTGACCAAGACTTGGTGGTTCATGCCACGCTAAGTTGACCACGGTTTAGTGGTTCATTGGTTGATGTCATGTTATTGTTATTCGGATGGTATGTTTAAAGAATTATTGAAGATTTTATAAATTGGATTTAGTGGTTAATTTCATATTATTGTTATTTTAATTGTATATTTAAGGGATATTTGAAGATTTTATAAATTGGATTTAGTGGTTCATGTCACGCTATTGTTATTTTGATTGTACATTTAAGGAATATTTGAATATTTTATAAATTAGATTTAGCGGTTCATGCCACGCTATTGTTATTTTGATTGTACATTTAAGGAATATTTGAAGATTTTATAAATTAGATTTAGTGGTTCATGCCATGCTAGTGTTATTTTGATTGTACATTTAAGTAATATTTGAAGATTTTATAAATTGGATTTAGTGGTTCATGCCATGCTATTGTTATTTAAATTGTACATATAAGGAATATTTGAAGATTTTATAAATTAGAGTAAGGTTAAATAACTTTCTTTGTTGTGTCTACACCAAGACTAAAGAACATGTTATTTTTATTTATCAAAGTTTAAAATATTCTTGAAATTTACAATCCAATTTATTTCAAATATCATATACTATTTATGAAACAAACAAACTTTGTACTAATATTCAAACTCTCATAGTCAAAATGCAGAGTGATCATGGCTACATAACTTTGATATGTCAATCCTTAACCTGACTATAGATTCTAGCTCATGAATGCATAATATTGAGATGTCAATCCTTAACCCAACTATAGGTTCAGACCAAGCGGTCACTCATCGTTCTACATGATTGCTTCATGTCCTTGTTTTCTCAATAAAATTCCAATAGGGATATTTCATTGTTTTTGTTTGTAGGGAAGTGCTACCTAACCGATGTTTATGTTTTCTATTTGGTGGATCCACAAAGTGACACATTTGCATGGGTTTGGTGAAAAATTTAATGATAAAGTTGCAAATTGTTTAACATTTAACTAGACATTGTTCCCCTTAATCTTTGCCTTTGGGTTAGTCATGTGGCACATAATATGACTGGGGTATGGGCCAAAGGCCACGCATCCTCTAGCCCTCTTCTCTTGGCCTTATTAGGTAGGATATGGTCATGGTCTAGGCGTGGGCAGGCTGTCAAGTTCCTTCCCCTCTCGTTATCTCTGTCGGTTGTTTGTTGCTATCAATAGAACTAGGGCTAGCGGACAAATCCCTACCCCTTCCTCCACCGCCCATGGTTGTGTGTTACCATATAAATCTCATTCAACTACCCACCTCACACCCCCCGTCCTCCCGCCTCCAAAACGGTTAACTCCTACAAGCATAATAGTACAGAAACAAAAGAGAAACAAGAACATAACAACAGAAAAATGCCTCACACAAAGAGAATAGGATGGTAAGCACACAAAGAATGGGACAGTGAACACAAAGAGAATCCATCTTTATGAATTTTTAAATTCAAATAAAGAAATCCCACCAAATATAATGCTAAGCGATTTGACAATGGTTCTAGTTGACCCCAACTCAAAGAATGACAAAATATCCAAAAAAGAAAGGAGAGAAAGAGAAAGTTAAGTGATTACTACCACACTTAACTTCACAAGTTTTTGTTATATTTTTAATTTTTCTTATGCACATAAGCTTAGAGTCTACTATTACTAAATGTATCTACACAATTTAATTTTCTTCAATTTTCAAAATTGAAATGCTTTTTTTTTTCCTTTAAAAAAACTTTTATATATATATATATATATATTAATAATAATAATAATAAAATTATAATTCAATTAATGCCTATCAAAATTTATTAACTATTTAATTTTTATAGTTAAATTAGCTTATTTTTAAGTGAATAACTTGAATAAACAATTTAATTATTAAAACTTATAGATATATACATATTCAAGCTATTTTATTAACATTTATTTTTAATTGTATAAATAATTATACTTACATCTCATTTTTAATTAACACCGGTTATTATAAGTACTTTTAAATAAAATATATACTAAAACAATTTTAATTTGTATTTTATTATTTTGAAATTTATACACCTATTTAATAATTGATTGGTTATATATGTATTATAGAAAAATCAAATTGCCTCTGGTCATAATCGTTCTTTATCCAAAATAAATTCACGAACGAATGATAACAGGTCACACAATAAAACAATGTTCTTAAAGCAAAAAAATCTACTTCCATGGTGCAACAGAAAAAAGCAAAAAAATCTACTTCCATGGTGCAACAGAAAGGGTCACTACTATAGCCTAAAATTCTGAGATTGGAAACCATTTTCATTACCTTGGTATTGCCCCGTAAGGTTTTCATGGATGCAAAAGTTAAAAAGAAAAGCTTACTGACCTACCTATATATTAATCGTAAATCATGTAGGTTTTGCAAGCGCAATCAATTCTCTCCCGTTGATATTGATTTAGTTTTTGAAATTCCTACTAATCCCACCCATTATTGGCATAAGGCGAAGATGAATCAGATGGCATGCTACATGCATTCACTTCAAAGGATTGATAAATACGAAACAAACTGAGCTTTACCCCAATTAATTTTAACCCTGACTGAGTAAGTGGCCCATTAGTCCATGTTCCGAATGGTGAAGAGGGTGCTCATCGATAAGTACTCGGATATGGGATACATGCAACATCTTTGGTGTTCTTTAGCACCCGAATGGAGACAGAATCAACCCAAAATAGGCTAACAAAATGAAAAAAAAAAATATCATAAATATATAAATAATTTTTTTAATTACAATTCAACATATATCTAGTTGGTTCATCTTAACAATGGATTTAGCAAGAGTGGGAAATGATCAATCTCTTAAAGTGTAAACCTTTTTTATAATACAAAACTTAAAAAATTGCAACTCCAAAGATTGTATCATTCTCGGGACATATAGACGATGGTTAAGATAAATCTCTCCATCTCTCTCATTTTTGAATGCATAGATGGATTCAACCTCATGGAATAAAATAGCTTAAACATTCCCCAATGGGGGTGAGAATCAAGGAGACCATTGAAGAGTACATGAGTAATAACCCCCACATGGCGATGGTCTTGAAACACTGTGGTAATATTTGGGTGTCGGGAAACAACTAGACAAACCATCTCGAGGTAGTGTATGGTATAATTGGGATGGTGCAAGTTTGCTAGACCTATGGTTTTTGTAGAGAAATGAAACAAAGAGACATAGTAGGTGACACCGACTCCTTCTATGCATATGGACTCCTCAATGGTCCAAGTTGTTCATTAAGTGTATGAAGGGAGACCTCATAGTGCCAAAGGATTTGGTTTCTTGTTGCAGCTTGGTGCATTGTCTAGGATCTTGGTTTGCCTCTCTTTGGACATCTGTGCTTGAAGGAACTCCAACTACAAGCACACCATTCCTCTCTGGCAGGCTGCGGTAGGGAGGTAAGTGCTTTTGTTGGTAGTAAGATTGACTTTCTTCACATAATTACACTGCTTGGAACTTTATGCTCTCTATATTTTCCCAATGTTATGGTTCGAAATTACTTTGATGCGAGGGTGGGGATTATCATTCAATTGGAAAATTGGACTCGACGATGGGGGTCTCAAAGTGGTAGTCAAGTCTATAATTTTTTGTTCTGTGTCTGGTTGGTTGTGGAGTGAGTTATTCTCCTCAATTTTTTGGTCATAAGACTCGTCTGTAGAATCAGAGCCTTGTGACCCCTTACTCCCACTGGAAATTATCGATTTGTGTTGCATGCCTAGCTGGACTAGACTCTAGGGGAAATAATTTAGTGGTAGTCTCATTGTATTTTCCTAGTGGGAAAGCATCAAAGGTCTTGGGGGCCTACGTCAGGTAAACTTCATCCACACCACATCCTTTCCCTTGGCCCAACCCGAGGCATTGTTTTCAAATCCATGATGTGATAGAGAGGTCACCCTCATCATGTGTGGGTCAAAGGGGAAGGGGAGAGAGATGTTAGAAAGATCGTCCATTGGGGG
The DNA here is from genome assembly GCA_031772625.1 of Pinus tabuliformis. Classification (NCBI taxonomy): domain Eukaryota; kingdom Viridiplantae; phylum Streptophyta; class Pinopsida; order Pinales; family Pinaceae; genus Pinus; species Pinus tabuliformis. Next base: position 855,280,092 of record CM062818.1, on the reverse strand, counting down.
AAGGAGAAGTGGACCTAGCCCAAGGAGGTTGATAGGGTAATGTAGATCTTCCACCCCCATTTGACTCCATTGAAGCCCAAATTCAGATAGTTCAAACATTAATTGACCAACTTGCTCAATACCATAAAACCAACCAAATGAAATTCTCAGTTTCTTCTCTAACATCTTGCACAATTAGGGTCACATCTTGGAGCACCAAGCTTCTTTATGCAAGAACCAGCAATGTCTGTAGGACCGAATGGATGGATTTGAGGGGCATTTGGCCCACATGGAATCTCACAAACATGAAACTTTTCATTGCTTGACAGATGGTGAGAATGAGCATAATGTTAGTCATGCCACAAATGAAAATAATCTATAATGAGGAAAATGGGATATATTTTGTGTCTTGCTAAATATTGTTCATGTTGGGCTACTGATAGGAAATCTTCTAGTTTTGTAGACATGTTATCAGTTATCTTTTTCTTGTATTTCAAGGCCATCGAATCTAGTTGGAGTGAGGCCAAGTCTCAAGGAAAACTTCTCTTCTCATGATGTATTACCATTTTGAATCCATTTACAAAAAAGATATTAACTTAAACATGAAATTCCAACAAAGATTTATTCTATTCAAAACTAACTCTTAATAAAATTATGTAAAATAATGATACTTGAAATGCTATAACAATAAGAATTTAATTTTTCAATTATTATTATTATTATTATTTTAAACCATATATAATATGTAAATTGTTGACATTGAAATAATTTAGTTAACATGAAGATTGAGATATTTTATTTATAGATTACATTGTACACATTAAAATTACTTTATTTATTTATTTATTTAAATTTCACATGTTAATTTTATATTAAGAATTGAATCTTTTCACTTTTAATTACTTCTATTTGCACATTGAATTAATTTATTGGAGTTCACACACACTCACATACACACACATATAACAACCCTGGTTAAAGATTCATGTAAAAAAATATAAAACCAAGTTCATGGGACATGAATTCGAAGCTCAATGGTAGGAAAAACATGCTAGTGGGTGTTAATTTTGGTTTATTATGGCTCAGGAAATTGGCAAAGACATTTGAAAATGCAAGAGACATTAAATGATATTTTATTTATGAAAATAATGGAAAATAGGAAAAAAGAAAGGTGAGAGGTCAGAGGTTGCATGTGACGAGGAAAATGAAGAAAATAGAGACCTCATTAATAAAAAGGCTTCTCAAGATCAGTTCACAAAATTTTATTAGTTTTAGCTTGGAACTCTATCTATTCCCTTTCCCATACTCTTGGACACTTGGAGATTTCTTGGAGCACTCTTGGAGGAGTGTGGCATAGTTGGGATTTGGAGCAAGAAGGAAAAGAGAAGAAAATATCAAACAAATAAGAGTAGGATCAATGACCACAATGGAATTTCTTTGCATGTATTGAGTTGCATGTATGATTTCCTTGCTAGTTTTGGCATGCATGGTGAATGGAACATTCTCTAGTTTGACAATGGTTTTTCCTAGCCTTGTCATTTCCTCGATAGCCATGGTGATGTGGGTTTTACTTTTATTTTCTAGTTGGTTCTCATGTTCCTGTGTCTGTGGGTTGAGTTATTAGTTCCTCGAGCCTTGGTTGGAAAAACACTCTAGAAGCCCTGTAACAACTTGGGTTGAGTTACTAGTCCCAGAGGTTTGGTTGGAAAAACACTCTAGGGCCTTTGATGGGCTGAGTTACTAGTCCTAGAGCCTTGGTTGGACAAATGGTTTGGAGCCCGAAAAAAACTCTCGGCTGAGTTACTAGTCCTGGAAGCCTTTGTTGGAACAAACACTGTGAAACCCTGGAAAACTTGGGTGGAGACTAATATGGTCATGGTTAGTGATGTCCCATCATGAGGTGGAATCATTGGTTGAGGGTTGAGGTGGTTTGGCCTTTGGAAGCCCTATTTTGGTTTTGCTGGATGTGTTCCATGAGATCCCACATTTATGCATGGAATATGACACCAAGGTGATTGACTAAAAGAAATATTTGGTTAAGCTAATTTATGGTTGGGTGCTATGTGGAAGTCTCATACCTAGTTTCATTTTGCATATGTTAATAAAAACTTTGTTCCTATTATATTGATGGGTAAATATACTTGTTTTTGTGTAGTTTTTATGGCTGATATATTGTTGTTATGCTTGTTGGTTATATGTTGGTTATGAACATGTTTTATGACAGGCTTGATGTATGGCTCCCATCATGTTTTGATTTTCAAATGAATGAAAAATAAATATATGAAACAATAAATGATAATGAACCTAATGTGATAAGGCATCAATGCTTCTTAGCTATTCTTAGATAAGTATGAGACCCCTATGCTCATATTTGTTGTTATGACCTGTAGAACGCATATTTGTGACATGCTTGATGAAATGTTTGTCATGGATAATAGGGGTCTAGTAGATTCATTGATCAAATATTTACATATGTACCTTTTATTTTTTGTTATTTAGCATTCCTGAAGGTTTCAAGAAGTTCTGGGAAGTGGCCTTAGACCTAGCCTTGGAAAAGTGGCACAAATTCTGGGGTCACAGGCTTAGAACTAGCTGAAAAATTCCCCAGTTTCTGGAATTCCCTTGCTTTGGGAGCAACTAAAGGGTCCCAGTCACATACATGGCCATATCATGGGAGCGACTGAGGCTCTAGGCTAGTAAAATGTCAAGTTACCTCAGGAGTTGGTCACCTGGAAGGGTTAGTTGGCTCCTGAAGGTTCTGTAACCTGTGTGTAAGGTCATATTGGTTTTGTTTTATCAGTTCCACTTCCTTTAATGTACATGGGTAGTTGAATAATATCATAGTATCTTCTCATCACATATTTACTCCTGTGGACTTGTTAACTTGGGTAAATGTAGGAGCAGGGTGGTTACAGAGTGGTATCAAAACATGGTTCAACATTTAGATTGGATGGGAGGAATGTATTTTTCATGCATGAATTTAGGTTATATATGTGCTTGTTATGTATGCATGGTAGTGGTCATTGTTACAATTGTGTTTCCATCTAGGATTTGATGATGTTGTTGTTGGGATGTTTTAGTCATGAATGCATGTAAGTTGTATATGCATTTGTTATGCATGTCAATGCCTATATGTTGTTATGCATGCATTATGAGGTCATTTTGTGTAGCTTTTGTCATCATCATGATGTTGGTTGTTATGATGCTAATGTGTTGGCTAAGATAGAGCAAGAGATGTAGATTGTCAAAGCGAGGCTACAACACTAGACTTTGGGCTAAGAGCAGATCCTCATATAGGTTTGTATGTTTTGCATTCAAGTATGTGGTTAATGGTTGTTATAAGAATTAGGGTTACTTATATACTTATCATTTTATTTTTGTTAGAGTTACATGTATGATAGATGCCAGTTAATTAGTGTAATCATATGTATATGGGTCATTTAGTCATGAAGGATAGTAACTTATTTTTATATGCATTGTGGTCATATGCATGATGGTTATGGTCATTGCAACTAAGATTTTAATGTTTTATGTATCGTGCTAATTTGGATTGGCCTATGAATATGGTTAGGGTTATGACATTTAGGTATGTGTTGACCTATTTATGATATTGTGTTGTACTATTCTAACCTGACTGCTCATATGTGATTGTTAGGCATGAATGACAATTATTTATGAGTTTATGATGTGAACATGTTAGCTACTTACTGTTATGGACATCATGACCTTATTTCTAGTTGAGTTGATATGTTGTGAAGTTATATCGTGCTAATCTAGATTGATTGTGCAAACAAGATAGCCTCCCCTAAGATACATTGAGGTATGAACTTGAATATGTCATCTATTTGGTGTTTGATTATGTCATTTATTTGGTCTATATAGCATTGTATGTTTACATGTTGTTTGAATGTTTGATTAATTGCATGATACGAGTATGTGTCTATGAGATTGTTTGAAGTAATGGTTTTGTTTTAAGACATTTGTACTAACATGATATGCACTGAGATAGTTGATATGTACTTGAGTGAAAGTAGGTGCTAGTTGTAGTATTTTGACTAGTGACTGTGAGTTGATTATGATATGTTTGATAGTCTTGGTAAAGGTTGATTTCAAATTAATAGATGTTTTGTCTTGATCTTTCAAACATGTGACCGATATGTGCGTTCATCTACAAGGTAGCATGATTAACACAATAAGGTAAGGTAACTGGTATATTGTTATATTTGTTTATACACTGACAATTATGTGTTTATGGGAGTATGATACAAGGAATTGCATGGAAAAGAGTCTACCATGAAATCTTGAAGAAGGCTCAGGTTGAACTTTCCATTGGAGGCATTAGGAACCCATGGGGCTGAGTCATGTTGTTTGTTTCTAGTTTAGTGTTTTCAATCTTTTTTTTTTATTTGTTTATGCTTGATTTGCAATTTTGTGTATGACTGGTGCATGGCCATGCCACTTTGTTCGTGGTGTCATACTATTATTGGTTCTCTGTAGTCTTCTTCTTGGTTGCTTTTGGTTCTTTCCTTTTTATATTTTGAGGGTCTTGGGGTTTGGTTGGGGAAGGAGGAAGTTAACGGAGCTTGGGGACAGCTGAATGAAACCCAACGTTTAATGTAATAATTGAATGAATCTCGGTGCATGAGTAAAGGGAAGTTGAAGGAAAGAGTATGACAATCAATTGGATTGGTTGGGTCCATTGGGGTAAATGGATGATGGTAGGATAATCATGAGAAAGGTTACAAGAAAGGTAAAGTAAATGGATTTGAGGCATCAGATGCCTTCGCTATGTTGGGAACTTTTTTTCTCCATGTTGTGTATGTTGTGCATGGATATAGGGAGTTCTCTTATCCCATACCTTATGCTATCTGGTAATTATGTTGTGATCATGATTATGTCAATGTATATATATGTATACATGTATGTATGTATGTTGTTGTTTGACATGGTCGTTAGGTATCATGATTGTTTTATGCTAATGTTTATATGTATATATGTATGTATATAGTTCATTGTCTGACAGGGTCGTCAAGAATCATTCTTGTGGAGGAATGATTTCTTATGAAAGTGAATGGCAAGAAGATGTTCTTGGTATTATGAGGAATCGAGTGGGAGGAGTAGCCTTGTCAGATAATGATCGTTAATATCCCATGGTTATGAATTGATATTGTATGACTATACTATGTCTATGGTTATTTTTATGGACATACTATGTTGTGGGATACACCAGTAGAGTGGAAGTAGTGTGACCTGCAACATGCAATGAGAAGCATGGATAAGACACTAGAGGAAAGGTCACTTGGTAAGGGTAGTGTGGTCTTAGGATGTGTAGTATTGGTGTTGTGTACATGTAGCATATGTAGTATTGTGTACATATGATGTTGTGTGCCTATTGTATATATGGTGTTGTGTGTATATTTCATATGTAGTGCTAGGTATATATGGTACTATGTACATGTTGGATATGCGGTGTTGTGTACATATTGTATTGTGCACATGCTGGATAGGTGGTGTTTTGTGCATGTGGTTTTGTTTACATGTTGTACATGTGGCATTATGTGCAGGTGGTGTTGTGTACATGTTGTGCATGTGGTCTTGTGTACATGTGGTGTCATGTACATATAGTGCATGTGGTGTTGTGTACATTTTGTACATGTGGTGCAGTGTACATGTGGCATTGTGTACATGTTGTGCAGGTGGCGTCGTGTACATGTGATGTTGTGTACATGTTGTGTAGGTAGTGTTGTGTACATTTGGTAATGTGTACATGTTTTACATGTGATACTGGTGTACATGTAGTATTGTGTGTATGTCGTACATGTGTTGTGTACATGTGGTACTATGTATGTGCATTGTGTAGTTGTGGCATCATGAAATTTATATTCGTTGTGTTGTACTATGTGTACGTATGTGTATTGTGGTGTATACCAGATGTACGAGTATGTATTGTATTGTACACTAACTGTAGGTGTATGTGTCGTGATGTATATCAGGTGTAGGTGTATGCATTATGTGGTTTCACACACTATGCATCGATGTATGTGTTGTGATGTACATTTTGTGTATGTGTACATGATTGAAGAAAAGAAAAGGGAACTGGGTGTTTGTTGGGTGTGGAAACTGATCCGGTGTGTGTATGAAAAAGACAAATGATAAAGGTAGAAGCAAAGGACTGATAATAAGGATAAGTATCAATATTTTATTTTAGTTTTATTATGCATGTCATCTATGATTGTGATTTATGATGGTTACATGCGGTCTATGATTCTAGTTTAAGATGATTGCATGTGATTAATGATTTTGATCTATGATGGTTGTGTTTTGAGCTATCCAGATGTGATATGTTTATACATAATGATTTTACCAAAGATGCTAGGTTGACTTCTTGTGACAGGAAGTAAACGTGATTGCAAGTGTGCCTTATTGGTGAACTACCAATGAGGTATGATGTGAATTTATTTCAATTTATTTTGAATATAATGGAAGTTATGTGCTTGGTACAGGAGAGCATGAAAATGCCTAGTTGGGTGGTTAAAACTAACTGCAAGAATTAGCAGCAGTGAAAAAGGAATTGGAACATGGAGAAATATATTGGTAAAGCACTTCAGAATTAAGGTTGTTGTGGTACAGTAGCACCCAATAGTGTCCATTTATTTCCATGATCATGCTATGAAAAACATGATGGTTTTGTGAAAGGGATATGCATTGGATTTTGGACCTTCCAATGCAAGAAAACCTTGCCAAGGGATGAATTGTGTGGGATGGGGGTGTTAGTGGAACTTGGAAGGTGTGTGACCATATTTACCAAGGGACTATGTAGAGGAGAAGGGAAGGATGGGGATGGATTTGTTTTGGTCACTAGCATTGCTAGATGGAATCAGGTGTGCATTGGGAGTGTGCATTAGAACAATGAGCCGGTAGTTGTTCGCTGAGGGAACAGGTAGTGCAAGGATCATAGTTTTAGATATTGGATTCATGTTTGACTATGGAAGTGGTTTCTTAACTTCCTAGAAAGGAGGTGAATCTTGGTATTACTTTTCGGGGTGGAGGTGTGAGGCTATGGATTCCCTTGTTGTAAATGTAGACATCGTATCCTTCTAATTACTGGTTGAGAAAATGTGCATGTGTATATTATTGTAAATATTGTATTGAGTTAGATTTATAAATCTCCATACATAGTGTGATTATTTTCTGGTTGAAGCAAATGTTTATAAGTGTATATGTGGTTATTATTGTAAATACCGCAATAAGCTATGTTATAAAGATTCAGTAAGCAGTATGCTTGTCATTTTTTCAGTAGCGGTCATTGTAACTATTGCAACAAGTTTTGTTATAAAGCTCCATGGTAAGTATGTTTGGTTTTCAACTATCTTTCTAGTTATAGGTGTCATTGAACACAAAGGATGGTGTTCCCCCAAGCGGGAATATCTGTA